>JARQOC010000002.1:346410896-347610896 GCA_033576535.1 Allobates femoralis
TGCACAAAAAGAGAGAACATTCTTCCAAAATGTTTTAGGCTTTCTCAGGTAAGTTTTGGCAAACTCCAGCCTGGCTTTTTTATGTCTCGGGGTAAGAAGTGGGGTCTTCCTGGGTCTCCTACCATACAGTCCCTTTTCATTCAGACGCCGACGGATAGTACGGGTTGACACTGTTGCACCCTCAGACTGCAGGGCAGCTTGAACTTGTTTGGATGTTAGTGGAGGTTCTTTATCCACCATCCGCACAATCTTGCGTTGAAATCTCTCGTCAATTTTTCTTTTCCGTCCACATCTAGGGAGGTTAGCCACAGTGCCATGGGCTTTAAAATTCTTGATGACACTGAGTACGGGAACACAGGAACATTCAGGTCTTTGGAGATGGACTTGTAGCCTTGAGATTGCTCATGCTTCCTCACAATTTGGTTTCTCAAGTCCTCAGACAGTTCTTTGGTCTTCTTTCTTTTCTCCATGCTCAATGTGATGCACACAAGGACACAGGACAGAGGTTGAGTCAACTTTAATCCATGTCAACTGGCTGCAAGTGTGATTTAGTTATTGCCAACACCTGTTAGGTGCCACAGGTAAGCTACAGGTGCTGTTAATTACACAAATTAGAGAAGCATCACTTGTTTTTCTAACAGTGCCAACACTTTTGTCCACCCCCTTTTTTATGTTTGGTGTGGAATTATATCCAATTTGGCTTTAGGACAATTCTTTTTGTGTTTTTTCATTGTAGACAAATTAAATGAAGATAATAATACCAAAGAATTTGTGATTGCAATCATTTTCAGGAAGAAACTGAGTATTATCTGACAGAATTGCAGGAGTGTCAATACTTTTGGCCACAACTGTATATATGTGTGTGTGTTTGTCCAGAAGTTGTATCATTAAGCCTGATGAAGAGGCCACAGTGTTTCGATAGCTTACTTTGCTGTTCTTACCATCTTTCCAGTTAGCCATTAAAAGGTATCAACCACTGAGGACTCTCAGAATCTAATATATTTCTATCTACTGGCTAACATGGCACAAACATTTTTCACCTAACAGACACCTGGACAAGTTGTTGTGGACAGGGATGATACATTTTTCTCATGGTACACTGGGTAAACTTGGAAGAGCATGGAACAAACTGAAACATTACACATCCTACCCACGCCGAGAATAACGGTCCCAACTTCTATCAGGGTTTATGCATCATTATATATAGGTTTCCTCTCACATTCCAAAGACATACTGATAAACTGATAATATGTTTAGATTGTGAGCCCAATAGGGGCAGTGTGTTGCAAATGTATGTTAAGCGCTATGTAATTATTAGCGCTATGTAATTGAATAAATATTGTTATTATTATTATTACCATATGCCACATCCTGTCTCCCCTCCTTCTCCTTCTCCTCATCCTCTGCTTAATTTCCTTCCCCATCACTCCCAAGCTGAATCGACGAAGTGGAAACACACTCTGCTGAAGCTGATCTGTTTAGGTCAGAAACCACACACTGCAGCAGACCTGTGGCAAGGTATAAAAGAACAAACCAATCAGTGACTCTTCACGCTGCATCTCCATCCCGGTCTGCGATAATGGACATAACCTGGTGGCGGCTTTAAAGCTCGGCAAGCTGGTACACATGACATGTATGTCTCACGTAATGAACCTAGTTGTTAAGAAATATCTTAAAACATAACCTGACTTGCCATAACTACTTGAGAATGTTTGCCTTGCTAGTGCCAATTTCCACCATTCCTCAACCGCTTTTGCTGGTCTTTCAGTGCTGCAAAAGCACTTGAATTTGGTAAGTCACCAACTCATTTGGGACCTACCCGTGCGGTAGAACTCAACATATCATATGTTGGTGGGGATTAGAGAGCAGCAGAGGGCAGTAGCTGAATACCAGCTTCAACATGCCCGTCAGACTGAGACTCAGCCCTCATACTTAAAAAATGTTGAGTGGGTTTGGATTGCTGACATTTGTGAGGTTCTTGAGAATTTTGAGTACTGCACCAAGCTCTTGAGTGATGATAAGGGTATTATTAGCATAACCATCCTACTGCTCTGTATGTTGAAGCAATCACTGCATAATCTCAAAGAGGAAGCTTTGAGTGCCCAGCATGTGGCTATGGAGCAAGATTTACCGATGGGTGATACTACCCAACCCAACCAATATTCTGAGGCAGCACTGGGTGATGATGAGGAAGATGAAGAGGATGAGGAGGGAGAGGACTTGTTTTTCGGTGCTACCGAGGGGACTCTCAATGTTACAGAAGGGGTTCCCAACTGCAGCTTCATGTCTGTCCAGTACAGTTAGACTGAAGAGGAGAAGGTGGAGGAGGAGACGAGTCAGCATGAGGAGAGGATGGGTATTTTTCCTCCAGGTGGGGACACATAACCTTTGCCTTTTTGCAGCTTGGCCCACACAACACAGTTCATGTGTATATGTCTGCCGCAAGACTCTCACGTGATACACATTTTTGTCAACAGCCTTTACTGGTTGGCCGCCTTTCTGAACCCACGGTACAAGGGCAAATTTCCTTTTCTCCTTTTGGAGTCACCAAAGGGTTGCACAATAGAATCCTTCAAGAGGGTTGCTGTAGACCAGTTACTGAAAAAATCGCTTTCAGAAAATACTGGCAGCAGAGGTACCTTTTCTTTTCAACAGCAAGGATTAACCCCTTCACGACCTAAGACATATACATGTATGTCATAGGTATGTCATGTACATGTATGTCATAGGTCACCTCCCACCGTTTGATCCTCCCCAAATACATTCCAATAAGAGGCGATCAAAACATTGCACCTACCCAAAAATGGTATCATTAGAAAGTTAGCTCTATCCACAAAGCATAAGTTGTCTCACAGCCCGAGATTCCAAAAAATGAGAACTCTACAGGTCATGGAAAATGGGGCCAAAAGCACAATTCTTTTTTTTAAAAACTAGAATTTTTTTCACCACTTAGATAACAGTAAAAGTATACATGTTTGGTATCTACGAACTCGTCCCGACCCGAGACATCATACCAACATGTCATTTATACCATATAGTGAACATGGAAAATAAAAAACCCAAAAAACAAATGTGTAATTGCACTTTTTTTGCAATTTCACCACACTTGGATTTTTTTCCCATTTTCCTGTTCACTATATGGTAAAACAAATAATTTCATCTGAAACTACAGTACAACTTGTCCTGCAAAAAACAAGCCATCATATGTCTATATTGACAGAAAAATAAAAACGTTATGGCTCTTGAAACATGGAAAAATTAAAAAGTGAAAACGGAAAATCATCCGGGGGTGAAGTGCTTAATGGGGAGAGACACAAACACCAGGTCCAAGAGAGGTGGGTGGCAAATGTGCAGAAGCTGGGCCATTTTCAATCACCTAGCACAGAAAAAAGGTCTATCTGTACATGTGACAATGCCAAGGAGGGAGAAGTTGAAAACAGTATTTAATCCGTCCAGATGACAGCAAGCCAACATAAATTCACCAAAAATGTTGATTTATGCCACTGGTGGTAATGTACTTGTGGCACCCCAATCGTCTGGTTGCCACAGTGGCATTGCCTCCCTCTCAGGGAGTGATGTCATGCTGGAAGAAGGAGGGGGTCCCCAAGCTAGGTAACTCCAGCATGCAACACTTTGCCTGACTTGAGTGAGAAGGGCCAAAAGGGGGAGCTCTAGAACCCGACTTCAGGGGAGCTGCCTTGGTTCTGGCCAGGCCAGGAGGAGGGGTTAGTTATTTAATCTGAGGAGATAGAAGAGAGAGGAAGCGAGAAGAAGAGCTCTGGGGAGTGGAGCCCTGACTGGGCTCACCCAGAGCGGAGTGCTAGTAAAAGACACCAGAGTCCTTGGTTGTGCGGGTGCTGTATGCACCGACAGCCAATCTGGAGCAGGGGACTGCAAGTCACCAACAGCCACAGCACAATCCTAAGAGCCCGAAGCCGCCAAGAGCATGGTGGTGCCCATGATAAGCTTGTGCTGCCTGCCATATGGGTAAGAATACCAACACACAGGAAGAGGACCACAGTGTAGCTACAAGCCGCAGGGACCTGAAAAGAGAGAGCAGCAGGAAGGCCTCCAATCCCACCTGGCGAGGTGCATTCCCCAAATGCTTCCAAGCTGGCTGGATCCTTTCTACCACCTGTAACCAGTGCCCCGGATTGCAATACTGCCAAGTAAAGGTAACAGAACCAGCACCCTTCTTTGTCCTCCAGTTATTAACCGTGTCATCTTTCCTGCAGCCCAACAATCATCACCACCACTATAGACTGTTCACACCATCCTTGGTGCCCAGCTCCACCTGTGGGGAGCTTTACCATCCTGACTGCACTACAATCTGCCCCAGCAATCATATCTTGCAACATCGGCCACCCCTGACCGAGTACTACAGGTGGCATCACCAACTTCCCCTCTAAATATACCCTTTACTGCACGCCCAGGGCCATGGAGCCGGGTCATCGAAACCGTGACCTTCCACCAAACCAACTGGCCCGGTTACCGCAACTGGCGTCACAAACAGGATTTGGACCCCCGGTATTCCCTGGTGCAGTGTGCCAAGACTGTATTGAACTGTATAATTGCAGCCATTACCGTGCCACGTGGCACGCGGGAACCAGAAGGGGCATTTCATCATGGGCGAAAACCTAGTAAGAGCGCGAAGCAAAACCCGGCCCGCCCTCTGACATCAGCCGACGGGAAGTAGGAGGCCCCAACCCCGAAGCCCTGCACGCTCGATTCATCCCACTTGTAGAGAAGCAGACTGATACTACAACAAAAACTCAAAGCCTGGATAAGGTTTACTAAGGGGGAGGAAGATATCTAACCCAGGTGAAGACCCAGTGGCGGGCACAGCTGCAGCCCCCATAATGCCACTATCAATGCCGTACATCCCAAAAGTGGCCTGGTTACCACAATAATCAGGGGAGTTGTATACCCTTAGTGACTTCAGGGAGAGATTGCATATGCTGTTTGAAATGTACCCACTGTCCGAGAGCCAAAACGTTAGCAGTCTCATTGAACAGTTAACCGGTGTGGTCCAGAGGGAGATAAAGACCTGGTCGGATGCCGATAAGAGGATAGTTAAGCACATCCTGGCCAAGCTGAAAAACACCTTTGACACTCGCACCGCAGCGGAGATCAAAATAAGATTTTTTGGATGCAAACAAAGGGTACAGGACAGCATAACAGACTATGCCCTTAATCTTCAGGAGGTGCTGCGGGCTATTAAACAGGTTGACCCTGATAGTGTGCAGGACAAGGATAGACTGCTAACTGAAAATTTCATTGAGGGGCTCCTGTTCAATATGCACAGAACACAGCCGAGCATTATGGCCCTACAAAATCAAAACCTGGACTTTGCGCAATTTAAAGATCAAGCCATCTGTATGCTACGAGAACCTACCCCTAGTGGCAAAGCGCCTCCCAGGCGCCCAGCAATAACCTATCACCAGAAGGTAGCATCCTTGCCTCAGGCACCTGTTGAGACTGATGCACAAATGTTAAATGATTACACTTCAGCAGATCTACGCCTCCAGGTCAAGGAGCTAACTAAAGCCCCCGTCACATAGCGAGATCGCTAGCAAGATCGCTATTGCATCACAGCTTTTGTGATGTAACAGCGACCTCGCCAGTAATTTCGCTATGTTTGACACGTAGCAGTGACCAGGCCCCAGCTGTAAGATCGCCTATCGTGTCAAAATGGCCAGGACCATTTTTTGATCATCGGGCTCTCACTGACCATCATGTATCGGTGTGTTAGATGCCTTAACAACAAACTCGTTGGTGACTCAGAACTCAGGCACGTAGGTCTGAGTCGTCTGACTTGCTGCTGTGTCACAGGGATCCAACGACAGCCGAGGTCGTTGTATGGGTAGCCGAATTGTTGCTGCATCGTTGGGTAGATCTGACTGTTTGACATCTCACCAGAGACCACGTAGCGACGTTCCAGTGATCCTTACCAGGGTCGTATTGTTGTCGGGATCGCTGGAACGTCGCCGAGTGTGACGGCACCCTAAGTGTGTAGCCGCGTTGACCAAAACCATGCAGGCCCTGCAGGTGTCCTCACCTACTGAAAAGATCCAGCTGGCATCCAGTTCAGATGACGTCCCGTGACGACGACAGAGGAGGATCCTACCGACCAGAGGGAGAGAAAGCGATCACTACGACTTGACTGGACAACCCATCTGCCGACGCTGCAACAAGGCGAGGCACCACGCCAGATTCGGTCCTTTAAATAAGCAACACCAAATAGGACATTAAACTGAGAAAAAACTCATCAAAAATCATCCAGGTCAAATATCCATTTCACCCAGCAGCAGGCTGCCAGCTCCACTGGGAGGTAACACAGATGTCTGAATACCGGTGCTCATTTCCCAGCAACCCAAGCAATGATGGCGGTTGTGGCACCTGTGTCCAACCATGCTAACAAAGAGGAGACTGGTGGTATCTATAGACACCAGGTCACCAAAAGAGCGCCAGTCACACACGTACATGTAAAGCACGATGTCAGAGCCAAGCCTGTTAGTCACACCCATGCTATAAGGCCAGGTGGGCTGCTCCGCACCAATACATGCATCACAAATGACAGACGCCCCCAGAGGGCTCAACCTCAAATTGCAAAAGGATAAAAAGATGTCATAAAACACTATAGATTTAAATGTCAGGTGTTAGTGCATACTTTGGCCAAAATAACGTAAGCTCGTAACCCACCGTCAAGAGCCCTCACGCTTATGAGTCCTAGCCATATGTTAGCAATATGTCTGTTTAGTGGAAAACCACCAAACATTAAAAAAACACCGAAACAGGACTTTAAGATGGCCGGTAGCGATAAGGTGGTGTGTGACGGCAGCTGATCAGATGTGTTCTTTTTGGGTCCCGGGACAGCCGTCGGATAAGTGAGTATGGTTTTTTTTTTTATCTTTGACACGTTTTATTAACTTTTATTTAAATTTTGTGAAAGTGAATGTACTATTCGCTACTCCTAACGAGTAATCTCAAGGAAACTCACGGAGTAGTGAGTAGCCCGAATACCGTACTCTTCGGCGAGTACCGAATAGTTTCGAGTATACTCACTCATCCCTATTGTTGACCCAAGCTGACTCATACCCTGAGCCAGATGCCCCACAAGAAACCCAACAGTTGTGTAAGGAGAAAGGCAAACTATTCATCTACAAGGGTAAGCTGTGTCGGAGAAGCATCAACTTGCGCACACAATAACTGGTCTGGCAGGTAGTATAAACCTCAGTGGCAGTCTCAAGAGACCACTTAAAATTATGCCCTGACCAACTGTGAGACAAAGAGGAAGACCAAACCACCCCTCATCCCACAGAAGAGGTGGAAGAGAAGATCCAAACCATCCTTGGAAAATTTCCCCGATCTTGGACGCAGGTAAACCAAGCAATCGTAGTATCGGTCCTAACATTCCCTCAGCCAATTGCACCTGAAGCAGTAGATACTCAAGATCAGGTGGCTCCAGCAACCAGATGCCACAACCACAATGGGACAGGAGAATCGACCCCATGCTAGTGGCAAATCTGTCAGCCCCATGGTGAGTCTAAAGCCCTGTCACACACTACGATATCGTTAACAATATTGTTTCAATGTCACTGGTATGGTGACGTTGCAGTGATGTCGAAATGACATCATTGCATGTGACATTTACCAACGATGATGTCGCTAATCATAGTATCGTAGTGTGTGACGGGGCCGTAAAGGTACCTTTACACACAGAGATATATTGCTTGCAATTCATTGGTTGCAGTGAAATCATGGACGCATTGTTCCATTTTGTTGCCATGTACAAGTGGAACAATGTGTCCATGATTTCAGTGCAACCAGTGAATTCCAAGCAATAGATCTCTGTGTGTAAAGGTACCTTAAGAGTTTGCAGAAAGCAATCTGGTATAACAGACCCGGTTAGGTCATCAGCAATACCTGCAGGGCCGTATTTGCCCTTAGGCACTTGTAGGCACGTGCCTAGGGCGCGGCATTCAGGGGGCGGCGCCTGAGCGTGTTTTATTTTATTTATTTACTTTTTTTTTTTCCGGGCACCGGCCGTGTCGGCGCGTTTTGCTCCGCCCCCCCAACCACCCCCCCCCCGTCCTGTCATCAGGCCCGCCATCACTCCCGCCCACCCACCTCAGTCTGCTGCTGCTATCCGGCGGGCGCTGAAAGGACGAGGAGGAGGACTGGTGCGGGGATCAGCGATGCAATCAGTATTGCTGTCTGCTGCACAGACATCGGGCACCGCTGGGCTGAGCACTCAGATGGAGAGGGGGTGGGGGCTCATTCATACCACTGCTGCCTGACATCATGTACTGTACTACTATTACCTTATATGTGGGCTCAAGTCTGCAGGGGGCTGTCAGCTGAGGACACGGCTGACAGATAGTTACATAGTGTGGGATAAGAGGCAGAAAAAGGGTTAAATGTGTTTGGCATGCATGAGATGGGTTAACTTTTGTACGGACAGAGGCACAGTGTTGTGCTTACAGGACCTGTGATGATGTCACATGAGGGGGAGGAGTCAGGGGTCACATGATCAGCTCCTCAGTGTATGCAGGACTCTGCTGTGTTGGTTGTCATGGTGATGGTTTAGGTAAAGTACATGTGTGGGGTCAGGAGGGATTTACTGTGTGGATGTAGCAGAGCCGAGTGTGTATGATGTGTAAGGAGCGGTGCCGCATGTGTACTATGTGTACAGAGCAGAACCATGTGTGTATGAGGTGTACAGAGCTGAGATATGTGTGTATGATGTGTACGGAGTGGAGATGTGTGTACAATGTGTGCGGAGCGGAGCCGTGTGTGTACGATATGTACAGAGGGGCGCCGCATGTGAACGATGTGTACAGTATGGAGCCGCGTGTGTACGATATGTACAGAGCGGAGCCGCATGTGTACAAGGCATGCAGATCATAGCCACGTATGTACACGGTGTACGGAGCTGAGCCGCATGTGTACAAGGTGTACGAAGCTGAGCCGCATGTGTCCGAGGTGTACGAAGCTGAGCCGCGTGTGTCCGAGGTGTACGGAGCGGAGCCGAGTGTGTACGAGGTGTACGGAGCGGAGCCGAGTGTGTACGAGGTGTACGGAGCTGAGCTGAAAGTGTACAAGGTGTACGGAGCGGAGCCGCGTGTGTACAAGGTGTACGGAGCGGAGCCGCGTGTGTCCGAGGTGTACGGAGTGGAGCCTAGTGTGTACGATGTGTACGGAGCTGAGCTGAGAGTGTACGAGGTGTACGGAGCGGAGCCGCGTGTGTCCGAGGTGTACGGAGCGGAGCCGCGTGTGTACGAGGTGTACGGAGCTGAGCCGCGTGTGTACGAGGTGTACGGAGCGGAGCCGAGTGTGTACGAGGTGTACGGAGCGGAGCCGAGTGTGTACGAGGTGTACGGAGCTGAGCTGAAAGTGTACAAGGTGTACGGAGCGGAGCCGCGTGTGTACAAGGTGTACGGAGCGGAGCCGCGTGTGTCCGAGGTGTACGGAGTGGAGCCTAGTGTGTACGATGTGTACGGAGCTGAGCTGAGAGTGTACGAGGTGTACGGAGCGGAGCCGCGTGTGTCCGAGGTGTACGGAGCGGAGCCGCGTGTGTACGAGGTGTACGGAGCTGAGCCGCGTGTGTACGAGGTGTACGGAGCTGAGCTGAGAGTGTACGAGGTGTACGGAGCTGAGCTGAGAGTGTACGAGGTGTACGGAGCTGAGCCGCGTGTTTACTTGGTGTACGGAGCTGAGCCGCGTGTGTACTTGGTGTACGGAGCTGAGTCGCGTGTGTACGAGGTGTATGGAGCTGAGCCGCGTGTGTACGAGTTGTATGGAGCCGAGCCGCGTGTGTACAAGGTGTACGGAGCGGAGCCGAGTGTGTATGAGGTGTACGGAGCTGAGCTGAGAGTGTCCGAGGTGTACGGAGCGGAGCCGCGTGTGTCCGAGGTGTACGGAGTGGAGCCTAGTGTGTACGAGGTGTACGGAGCTGAGCTGAGAGTGTACGAGGTGTACGGAGCAGAGCCGAGTGTGTACTAGGTGTACGGAGCTGAGCCCAGTGTGTACGAGGTGTACGGAGCTGAGCCGCGTGTGTACGAGGTGTACGGAGCGGAGCCTAGTGTGTACGAGGTGTACGGAGCTGAGCTGAGAGTGTACGAGGTGTACGGAGCTGAGCCCAGTGTGTACGAGGTGTACGGAGCTGAGCCGCGTGTGTACGAGGTGTACGGAGCGGAGCCTAGTGTGTACGAGGTGTACGGAGCTGAGCTGAGAGTGTACGAGGTGTACGGAGCTGAGCCGCGTGTGTACGAGGTGTACGGAGCTGAGCGGAGAGTGTACGAGGTGTACGGAGCTGAGCCGCGTGTGTACTTGGTGTACGGAGCTGAGCCGCGTGTGTACTTGGTGTACGGAGCTGAGTCGCGTGTGTACGAGGTGTATGGAGCTGAGCCGCGTGTGTACGAGTTGTATGGAGCCGAGCCGCGTGTGTACAAGGTGTACGGAGCGGAGCCGAGTGTGTATGAGGTGTACGGAGCGGAGCCGCGTGTGTACGAGGTGTACAGAGCAGAGCCGTGTGTGTACGAGGTGTATAGAGCAGAGCCGTGTGTGTACGGAGAGGAGCCGTGTGTGTACGAGATGTACGGAGCGGAGCCGAGTATGTATGAGGTGTACGGAGCGGAGCCGCGTGTGTACTTGGTGTACGGAGCTGAGCCGCGTGTGTACGAGGTGTACAGAGCGGAGCCGAGTGTGTATGAGGTGTATAGAGCAGAGCCGTGTGTGTACGAGGTGTACGGAGAGGAGCCGTGTGTGTACGAGGTGTATAGAGCAGAGCCGTGTGTGTACGAGGTGTACGGAGCAGAGCTGAGTGTGTACGAGGTGTACGGAGCAGAGCCGAGTGTGTACGAGGTGTACGGAGCGGAGCCGAGTGTGTACAAGGTGTACGGAGCGGAGCCGAGTGTGTACGAGGTGTACGGAGCAGAACCGAGTGTGTACGAGATGTACGGAGCGGAGCCGAGTGTGTACGAGGTGTACGGAGCGGAGCCGAGTGTGTACGAGGTGTATAGAGCAGAGCCGTGTGTGTACGAGGTGTACGGAGCAGAGCCATGTGTGTACGGAGCAGAGCCGAGTGTGTACTAGGTGGCGGGCTCTGTGGGGGCATGATAATACTTGGAGGGGTGTGAGGAGCCTTTATGCAGGGCTGTTTGAGGGTTGTGTTGGGGCCATTATACAGTGTGCAGAGGTGTAGGGGCCATTGTACTGTATGCATGTCCATTACACTGCAAGGAGGGCTATATGGGGGTCACAGTTGGAGATCATACTGTGCCAGTGTAGTTGAGGGGCTTACAGTAGGGTCATCATACTGTGCGTATGGAGGAATTCACTGTGGGGGCATCATACAGTGTTTGGGGGGCACTTTTGTTGGCATCACACTTTAGAGGGGCAATGAAAGGGGAATCCAGGGGCTTCAATAGGAGGAAAATTACTTTGTAAGGGCTGCAAAGTTGTGAGATGTGTTATGTGACCCATGCAAATATTTTTTTGGGGGGGCAATAAGAACTACTAAGGTGTCCCATTATTTCTCTGTAGGCCCCTGGTGCACGATGCATTGTCCCTCTGCTGCAGGACTGATTGGCATGCAATATGGGGTGGGGCAGCCCATAGAGCTGCAGCATGCCAAATGGGAGGGGGGAAGCCCACAGACCTGCAACATGGGCTGTGGAGTCGGAGTTGGAGCCCATTTTGGTGGAGCCAAAATGGACCGACTCCTAAAATATATAACAAATTGGGTACAGTCATCTGTTTTTTGCTCCATTTTGCATGCAAGTGCTGTGCGAGTGTCCGACATTTTTCTCAGGTCACATCCGTTTGACATCCGTGTGCAATCAGTTTTTTTTTTCTCAGCAGCTTTTACTGTACAATCATTTACAGGAACATTTTTTCCAGTTGTCTGAGCTGCAGAATTGAGAATATATCAGTGAAAATAATGGATGCCTCTCGGATGGTCCGTGTGTGCTCCATGATTTTGTCGGACCCATAGACTTGCATTGGTGAGTCTCGGTGTGAATAGCATACTGTTGCAGCATGTTGCGACTTTTTTCTTATCCTGAATCTGGATGAGAAAAAAGCATCCGACACTCGTCAGTGCTCTCAGACATTGATTAACATTGGTCCGAGTGTAATGTGATGAAATCACACATTGCACTCATCCGAGTTTCATGCCAGTGTGTCCCTACCCTAATACTAAAATCCATATAGTAATCCTGTGTTTATGGCTCAGTTAGTTCACACTCCATACTTCTTGTTATTAACCAGTTAATGCTCTCTTGTCCATCGCACTGCAGTGTCAAAAGAGGAAGACAACGAGACAGGCAGCGACACGGCGTCAGAGAGCCCCTGACCTCGAAATAGAAGATCCTCAGATCCTGGTATTGTGACATAATATAAGAATAATATTTTTTGCACTTATATTACACTATGAACTCCACATCACTTTACATACATCATCAACACTGTCCCCATTGGTTCTCATAATGTAAACATCCGATCAGCATGTCTCTGTAGTGTGATTGGGCAAAACTACAAACCTTTTGTGGAGGGAGAAGCTGCAAGGATGGGGGGTGAAGCTACATGAAACTTGGGGGGATTGTCTGAGATGTGGGGGCGGGGCCACGACGGGTGTGGCCGCGACGGGGGGAGGGGGGCGCGACCGCTGACAGTGCCTAGGGCAGCAGGAACTGCAAATACGGCCCTGAATACCTGTACTGCGTAGATCAACCAGAGGTCAGATCCCTGCCCGTTATAGGGAATAAAATGTAAGATACGTTAACAATGTATACAATTGCAACCACTAAGCATAAGAGCCTACAGAGACTTGCTGTATGAACATTTAAGTAAGCTTAACCTGTTGAAAGACAATTGGTCCACAGGACTATGTGTGGCCAGGATAGCGTTGTATATAGTTCCCCGCCTGGCTAAATATAAACTGTCGGTGTGACCGACAAGCCAAGTAAGGCTAGGTTTGGAACCCCATAGGATGGAAAATTAGTGTTGATTTACAGAAGAGTCTCAAATTATTAAATCATAAGGTATTTACTTCTGCTAAAATTGTAAACTTTAATTATGCACTTATGCAAAAATGACATACAAAAACCAATAAAAACTGAGTGCACAGAATAGTTTAGGGAAGGAAGGAGCTTGCCTTAGCACTTATACCTCCCTCCTTACCCTGCCTGCCAGCGGGGGTCGGCACCCTACAATCGATGTGGTGCCCCCACTCGTCGGCGGCTCATCATATGCTTACCCTAAACTCTCCCTTTTAGAATGAAAGTGGTGCACCCCACCTATAGTCACTCCAAAGGGGTATTCCTTGGGAAGCACAGTCACAAACTGTGTCTCAGTGTTAAAAAGACTAAGACCATACAGAGAAGCACACGTCTGACATACCCAATGCATATATGTTCAGAGCCCACTATCTACCTTTATCCGTGAGCCACCCTCCCTTGATGCTATCGATATGGTGGCTATACTCGTATATATCATGGAAGATGCAGTTCTTCTTTTTTAGCTCAAAAACGGTGCTGGGAGTCTCTCCCCGCGCGCCTCGATGCGTTTCATCATCATCAGGAGGCTCGATATGATGTTTCCATAGCTGCGGTCTTTGCCGGTGCACAAGAAAGCTGATATGCTGAGGGGAACCTCCATGATGCCAAATGCTCCCTTATATCTGGTCTGGAGCTGTCAGTACCTCCCCTTCTCCCATGTCACTTCCTGTGTGGCTTCATTCAATGTTTACCCCTCAAGCAATACTCCAAAAAGGGCCAAATGTGGAGTGTGCTGTTAATGATAGTGTGTCTAATATTACCTCATATCGCCACCAGCCACCAGGTGCACATATCAGGCTTACCGTCCCGGTGGAACACACGCCGACCTTACCAGCATGGCCGCTGGAACGCACGCGTCACCAGAAGTGACGCGAACAATCGCCGCGCATGCGGTCACATGGCACCATGTAAATCTGTAACATGCATGGCTAATGGAAAGACGTTTTTCCTACGAGATTTTGCAAATTGCAAAACGTCTGGGGTGGTGTACGTGGCTACATGTTCTTGCAGACTAGACTACGTAGGGAAGACCATTAGAGAGTTCAGACGCAGGGTGGGCGACCATCTGGGCGATATAAGGAAATCCAGAGACACTCCTTTGGCGCGACATATGAACATGGTACACGGTGGCGACCTAAAACAGCTATCATTCAGAATACTAGAGGTGGTAAAAATGGGCCCAAGGGGAGGGAACCACGATCGGAGCATTCTACGAAGGGAGACTGAATGGATTTTTAGATTCGGGTCCCTGGCCCCTGGGGAGATTAACGAACAGATGTCGTTCGCATGTTTTCTGTGAAAATAGGGCATGACTTGGTACCCATACTTAACTAGCGAACTATTCATAGTATGTGAATGTACTATCGATCTAATACATATCCGGTGAGATGCTGTCAGTCCATAGATGTCTCAGTCTCCCATGTTGCTTTTTTGAATCGATGGTAATATATTTGGCCATTTCTGGTGTTATTCATTTTCTCTGTTTGTGTCCTGGTCCTAAACATCTTTTGCCCCTTCCTCCTATTCAGCCTTCATTGTGTTGCCCGGTCTGTAGGAGAATTTCTCTGCAGCCGGCCCGTTCGCACCGCCCCCAGGTATCCTGGCAACAGCAATGCGGCCATATCACCTCCGCGTGTGCGCGGGCATGGGGCGTGTCATAGTTTATGACGCGGTCTCCCCGTGTCCGCGCATGCGCGGCGATCGTGCGCGTCACTTCCGGTGACACGTGCGTTCCAGCGGCCATGCTGGTGAGGTCGGCGTGCGTTCCACCGGGCCGGTAAGCCCGATATGTGCACCCGGTGGCTGGTGGCGATATGAGGTAATATTAGACACACTATCATTAACAGCACACTCCACATTTGGCCCTTTTTGGAGTATTGCTTGGGGGGTAAACATTGAATGAAGCCACACAGGAAGTGACATGGGAGAAGGGGAGGTACTGACAGCTCCAGACCAGATATAAGGGAGCATTTGGCATCATGGAGGTTCCCCTCAGCATATCAGCTTTCTTATGCACTGGCAAAGACCGCAGCTATGGAAACATCATATCGAGCCTCCTGATGATGATGAAACGCGTCGAGGCGCGCAGGGAGAGACTCCTAGCACCGTTTTTGAGCTAAGTACTGGTAAAACTGCATCTTCCATGATATATACGAGTATAGCCACCATATCGATATCATCAAGGGAGGGTGGCTCACAGATAAAGGTAGATAGTGGGCTCTGAACATATATGCATTGGGTATGTCAGACGTGTGCTTCTCTGTATGGTCTGAGGCTTTTTAACACTGAGACACAGTTTGTGACTGTGCTTCCCAAGGGATACCCCTTTGGAGTGACTATAGGTGGGGTACACCACTTTCATTCTAAAAGGGAGAGTTTAGGGTAAGCATATGGTGAGCTGCCGACGAGTGGGGGCACCACATCGATTGTAGGGTGCCGACCCCCGCTGGCAGGCAGGGTAAGGAGGGAGGTATAAGTGCTAAGGCAAGCTCCTTCCTTCCCTAAACTATTCTGTGCACTCAGTTTTTATTGGTTTTTGTGTCATTTTTGCATACGTGCATAATTAAAGTTTACAATTTTAGCAGAAGTAAATACCTTATGATTTAATAATTTGAGACTCTTCTGTAAATCAACACTAATTTTCTGACTGATATGGCTAGTTTGTTATCGGGTCCAGTCAAGCGTTCTGTACAACGGCTAATCCAGAAGGGAGTACAGGGATAGTCTCTCTTAAAGTACAGTTTAATGATCTATATGTACTGTATAAAGAATACACCAGGTCGTGGTGGGAGATCAAAACTCTTGAGAACTATCTTAAACATAGTATAGTTCCTAAGGGCCTCAGGATCAATATTTGTCCATCTCCTCGAACAGCAAGTCCTGAGCTCCTAGAACTGTGGAAAAAGGAGTCAGTAGGTTCTTCTCTCCGCTTCATGAGTATATTACTACACAAAGAGAGGAAAATCTTTGAGGCGGCAACGATTAAATTAAACCAAGGTATTGAGAATATTTTGAAGTCTAGGGCTGATCCAGATTTTAATAGACGTGAGAGCACCCTCCAGAATTCCTTGGAGAAATACCAGGGGTTTCTTAAGGAAAGGAAGCATCTCCAGTTTCAGAGGGACTTCAAGGAATTCTCTGACAATCTTGCCTATTCTTTTATCAGGGAGAAGCCTATAGGATCAGGATCGGAAGGCGATTCAGACCCATAGGGTCCAAGAGGAGGGGGAGGTGGTGGAGGTAGGGGGGGGAAGAGGCAGGAGGAGAAAACCAAGGGGAGGGAGATGGGGTACGGGCGGTCCCCATGGCCCTCATGGAAACCCAGGCCAACCTGCTCCATCTGTACCCCCGGTGCCCCAACACTCACCCATACCACAGGGCTCGGGTGTATCACCACGTGGCACCCCAGAACCTAATAGGTCCACAAAATCAGATGAGCTCAGGAGGAAGAGGGGGAGCACATACGGGTGGGGGTGGCCCGAACTTTTTACCCTCTGGTCCATTATTGCCTTGTATCTCGGGTACTCCTTTTTTAGGGGGACAGAATCCGAGAGACTGCCCACTAAGGAACAGACAGCTGCAACACTGACACAGTTGGATAGGGGACAGATCATTAATCTGTCTACTCACCAACTGAGACTGCATGAATATGACGTCCTGAAAAAGGGCCTTTCATTTGTCCCTACGGGCAGGTTCAGCTGCTTCGGTTGGATAAAGGATTTGAGCCTGTTTTGTAGGAAGCTGAAGTGGAGGAAATTTTTCTCTAAACATAATAAAGAAAAATGTATCACCATGGGCATAGAGTAGGACGATCTCGATTGTTTTCATGACATGGCGCAGCTGGCCTTTCAGAATAGTGGGTGTAATGAGAGAGGACTTGGTCCTTTTACAGGACATAAGATTCGTAGTAAACGGATGCCACCGACCTCTGACGTGACAAGTGTTGACATCTTCATGACCCTAGTAGAGAGGGACCTTAAGAGGATCCCATGCAGTAATCAAGATCTAAACGGCAACCTGGCGCCGGCGGAAGAGAGGACATTACAGCTTCTTGAAAAAGAACAGGGTCTCGTTATAAAACCATCCGATAAGGGCGGAAATATTGTTTTGATGGATCATGAAAAATATCGGGAGATGTGCTACCACATCCTCAATGATCACTCTACATATGAGGTCTTGACATCGAACCCTACTGATGGGTATATGGAGGAATTGGATGTTATTTTGGAATATGCCAGGGAGGGAGGCCTTATTACTAAGAGTGAACTTGATTTCATCAAACCTATCTATCCAGTAACCCCAACTTTTTATGCCCTTCCCATAAGGGGTTGGAGGTTTTAAAAGGGAGGCCAATTGTCTCCGGTGTGGATTCCTGCACCCAGAATGCGGGAGTTTACGTGGACACTATTTTACGACCTTTTGTAACAGGACTCTCGTCCTACACAAGGGATACTGCCGATTTATTGAAGAAACTGGATGGGGTCCATCTTAGGCACGATACCATTCTGGCCTCTATTGACGTTGAGGCGCTTTACAGCAGTATTCCTCATGATTTGGGTATGCGTGCTGTAGAGTACTATCTCAACACAAGGGCGAACATATGCCGTAGTCACAATATCTTCGTCTTAGATCTTTTAAGGTTTGTGCTTTATCATAACACATTCCTTTTTGACCGGAAGTACTTCCACCAGCTCAGGTGAATGGCGATGGGGAGCTCCTGCGCCCCGTCGTATGCTAATCTTTACCTGGGCTGGTGGGAGGAAACCGTTGTGTTTAAAGATGGCACAAACTGGTGGGAGCCCCATATAGCCCTCTGGGCCAGATACATTGATGATGTGTTTCTGTTATGGTCTGGCACAGAGGGGAGCTTTTCAGAATTTGTCAAGTGCCTGAATATGAACAGTATCGGCCTGCGATTCACATCCGAGAGCAGCGCATCTGAGCTCCCTTTTCTTGACGTATCTATACGGAAAGAGAGAGATGGGTATTTGTCCTCAAAAACGTATCGTAAACCAACATCTACAAACAGCCTACTCAGATTGGAGAGCTCGCATACGGTCCCCCTGAAAAGAGGCATACCCAAAGGACAATACCTTAGACTAAAGCGCAATTGCTCAGAGGTGTCCGATTTAAAAGTTCAGGCCGACGACCTGACTAGACGCTTTGTTCAACGTGGGTACCCACGTTCTGTGCTACAGGCAGCACGCTCACATGCAGAGAAACAAGATCGTGAGACGCTATTGCTGAGATGTGGTAAACGCCAAAAGGAGGACTCTAAGGTGACTAGGTTGATTGGTACCTTCGACTTTCAGAATAAGAAGGTCGTGTCAGTGTTGCGCCAGTATTGGGATGTCCTGGTTTCAGATCCTGATTTGAGAGACTGTATCCCCCCAACACCAAACGTCACATATAGGAGAGGGCGATCGCTTCGAGACAGATTGGTGCATAGTCACTATAGGCCACCAGCCAGCGATTCCAACTGGCTTGGACGTAGACCGATCGGGTTCTATAGGTGTGGCGACTGCTCTTTTTGCGGTCACATGGCTCCATGTAAATCTGTAACAAGCATGGCTAATGGAAAGACGTTTTTCCTACGAGATTTTGCAAATTGCAAAACGTCTGGGGTGGTGTACGTGGCTACATGTTCTTGCAGACTAGACTACGTAGGGAAGACCATTAGAGAGTTCAGATGCAGGGTGGGCGACCATCTGGGGGATATAAGGAAATCCAGAGACACTCCTTTGGCGCGACATATGAACATGGTACACGGTGGCGACCTAAAACAGCTATCATTCAGAATACTAGAGGTGGTAAAAATGGGCCCAAGGGGAGGGAACCACGATCGGAGCATTCTACGAAGGGAGACTGAATGGATTTTTAGATTCGGGTCCCTGGCCCCTGGGGAGATTAACGAACAGATGTCATTCGCATGTTTTCTGTGAAAATAGGACATGACTTGGTATCCATACTTAACTAGCGAATTATTCATAGTATGTGAATGTACTATCGATCTAATACATATCCGGTGAGATGCTGTCAGTCCATAGATGTCTCAGTCTCCCATGTTGCTTTTTTGAATCGATGGTAATATATTTGGCCATTTCTGGTGTTATTCATTTTCTCTGTTTGTGTCCTGGTCCTAAACATCTTTTGCCCCTTCCTCCTATTCAGCCTTCATTGTGTTGCCCGGTCTGTAGGAGAATTTCTCTGCAGCCGGCCCGTTCGCACCGCCCCCAGGTATCCTGGCAAAAGCAATGCGGCCATATCACCCCCGTGCGTGCGCGGGCATGGGGCGCATCATAGTCTATGACGCGGTCTCCCCGTGTCCGCGCATGCGCGGCAATCGTGCGCGTCACTTGCGGTGACGCGTGCGTTCCAGCGGCCATGCTGGTGAGGTCGGCGTGCGTTCCACCGGGACGGTAAGCCCGATATGTGCACCCGGTGGCTGGTGGTGATATGAGGTAATATTAGACACACTATCATTAACAGCACACTCCACATTTGGCCCTTTTTGCAGTATTGCTTGGGGGGTAAACATTGAATGAAGCCACACAGGAAGTGACATGGGAGAAGGGGAGGTACTGACAGCTCCAGACCAGATATAAGGGAGTATTTGGCATCATGGAGGTTCTCCTCAGCATATCAGCTTTCTTGTGCACTGGCAAAGACCGCAGCTATGGAAACATCATATCGAGCCTCCTGATGATGATGAAACGCGTCGAGGCGCACGGGGAGAGACTCCTAGCATCGTTTTTGAGCTAAGTACTGGTACCACTGCATCTTCCATGATATATACGAGTATAGCCACCATATCGATATCATCAAGGGAAGGTGGCTCACGGATAAAGGTAGATAGTGGGCTTTGAACATATATGCATTGGGTATGTCAGACGTGTGCTTCTCTGTATGGTCTGAGGCTTTTTAACACTGAGACACAGTTTGTGACTGTGCTTCCCAAGGGATACCCCTTTGGAGTGACTATAGGTGGGGTGCACCACTTTCATTCTAAAAGGGAGAGTTTAGAGTAAGCATATGGTGAGCCGCTGACGAGTGGGGACACCACATCGATTGTAGGGTGCCGACCCCCGCTGGCAGGCAGGGTAAGGAGGGAGGTGTAAATGCTAAGGCAAGCTCCTTCCTTCCCTAAACTATTCTGTGCACTCAGTTTTTATTGGTTTTTGTATGTCATTTTTGCATAAGTGCATAATTAAAGTTTACAATTTTAGCAGAAGTAAATACCTTATGATTTAAGAACCCCATAGGATGCAGCCCTGGGATGGAGTAAATGTGGGTTGGTGCATTTACCACTGAAGAAACCTTGTAAGTCCATGGGGTGACACCACTGGACCTGTGTTGCCCCAGGAACTTTAATGACCAAATGACAATATTTATTGTTTTCTAAGGTTTTGTAATTTTTCATTTTTTATAATCTTGTAAATAGTTTATTATTGTTGTTGTTAATCTTGTTTGTTTTGCTATGTTTCCTCAGTCCGGGACATACTGAATTTAACTAGGGGGAATGTGGCACCCCAGTGGTCCGGTTGCCACAGTGGCATTGCCTCCCTCACAGGGGGTTATGTAATGCCTGGAAGCAGGAGGACGTCCCCATGCTAGGTAACACCAGCATGCAACATATTTCCTAATTCCAGCCCAGAAGGGCCAGAAGGGGGAGCTCCAGATCTCAACTTCAGGGGAGCTGCCCTGGTTCTGGCCAGGAGAAGGGGTTAGTTATTTAGTCTGAGGAGATGGAAGAGAGAGGAAGCGAGGAGTAGCTATCTGGGAAGTGGAGCGCTAGTAAAACGCCAGAGTCCAACAGCTGAATCTTGAGGGCAGGAGACTGCAAGTCTCCTGGCCACACTGAACATCCTGAGAGCCCGGAGCTGCCAAGAGCATGGTGGTGCCTGTGATAAGCTCATGCTGCGTGCCATACTGGTAAGAATAACCAACACACAGGAAGAAGGCCGTACCATAGCTACCAATGATCATCACCACCACTAAATACTGTTCACACCATCCCTGGGGGCTGGGGCCCAGCTCCACCTGTGGGGAACTTTACCTTCCCAGCTGTACTACCCTCTTCCCCAGCGGTCATATCTTGCAGCGTTTGCCACAGGTGACGTCATGAACTTTCTCCTGTAAATATCCCCTTTACTGCACGCCCAGGGCCATGGAGCCGCTACCGTGCCCTCCCACCGAACCTAATCAGCCCGATTACCGAGTACCCCTGGCCGTAGCAGGCGTCGCATACTCCCCTTCCCATAGAAACCCGTTTCCTTCCTGCATCAAGCATAACACAGCCCATAGAGCTAATTTTTGAAAACACAATGTAAATTGTGTTGTACCCAAAAAAGGAGACTAATCCTACTGTAGCCTAACTAGCATTTGTCATTGGAGGCCCTTGTGATGGTTGCTTTCTGCATCAACCATGACACAACCCATTGGGCTAATTTTTGAAACCACAATGAAACCACAATGCACATTGTGAAGTTGACAAACCAGGACAGGACAATAGTACTACCAAGTTAATATTTGTCATTGTAGGCTCTTGTTACTGGTTAGTAAAACCAAAGATGTTGTCCTTACAATGTGTGTCAAAGATTTGGCCATTGGCCAGACTGGACCCCTCCTATATATATACATTTAACCATACAAAAAAGTGGGAGGTTTCAGGTCCTTTTAAACTACCGTATATACTCGCGTATAAACCGAGTTTTTCAGCCCAAAATTTGGGCTGAAAAGTCCCCCCTCGGCTTATACGCGAGTATATAAAAAAATAAAAATAATACCGCAGCAGCCCCGGAGGTATACAGGCCCCCCATCAAGTTCCAGGGCCCCCGCCCCCCTTGCGCGCCAGCCTGTAAATGAAAATCATACTTGCCAGTGTCCAGTCGCGGGCGGGGCTAAATCGCGGCATCCCGGTAGCCCCGCCCCTTTATGACGCAATCAGCCTCACACAGTATAGCAGGCTGAGAGGGGGCGTGCATAAGGGAGGGGGAGAGCAGGCATGATGAGCACAGCACACAAGTCCCAGCACACACAGGGAGACGCCCAGAAGTACGCAGGCATGTAAGTTTATAAAATCATTATCTCACTTCTACTGCAGCCACTTTTCACACAAAAGCAGTGCTGCAAATGGTTTACTAGGCTGCAGGGGCACATATTAACAGTGTATGAGGGTCATTCGAGGTGGTTGGTTCCCTTTAATGATCAGTGGGGCAGCATGAGACAAATCCTAAAACAACACTGGGACATATTGAGGAGGGAAGATTCCTTCAAACAAGTACTTACAGCCCATCCAGCCATGACTGCGAGGAGGGGCCGTAATTTAAGGGATACAATAGTGCACAGCCATTACGTGCAGAAAAATCAACCCACCATAGGAGACACAAAACCTAGGATAGGCTTTTATCCCTGCGGAGATTGCAAGGGATGTCGGAGTATGGTTAGATCTACAACCTTTACGGACACCAAGGGTGAAAAAGAGTACAAGATCTTGAAGTACATAAGTTGTTCTACAACTAATGTCATATATTACGTTACATGCCCGTGTGGTTTGGTCTATATTGGACTAACCACACGGGAATTACGCATGAGAATTGGCGAACATGTACGCGATATCAAAGCTGCAGCGAAATTGGAAATGGGTGACCCTCTGATAAAGACCATACCCCGACATTTCAAGCAAAAACATAAGTGCAATCCAGCAGGCTTGAAAGCCAGAGGTATTGATACTCTAGATTTGGGATCTTGGGGTGGGAATTACAGTAAGAGGCTAGCACAGTTGGAATGCAAGTGGATTGTAAAATTATATACGATGAGCCCAAAGGGATTAAATGAGAAACTGAGTTTTGTACCCTTCCTATAAAGGACTTGTTGTGCTGTAAACTGCTGACTTTGTTGATCTTTTTATTTAGTGTTTTTAAATTGATTTTAATGCACTTTCACTTTCCTAGTTTTCCAGATAAGAGTATGACAATAAACAACCGTCGGCCACTGACATCCGACTGAGATGATTATCCTCTGAATAATCACCGATGGATTTCACCCAGCAGTTAATCCCTATATGGGGAAAGAAAAAAGATTTTAGTAATGATGGAAATTGTATATATGGGAAATTATGCCAGGGTCTAATATATTATTGTTGTATGTGAGGGGGCCTTCTTTGATTGCAGCGATAAATTGAGGTACACAAGTTGATAATGGAGAGATGTGTACTGGATGCCAATCCTCCCTCCCGTGAAATACATGGGTTGGGGGTATTGGCTGATGGACACATAAGCCATTTATGTATATAGATGTGAATAAGCTGCATCTGGGAGGCCGTAGTCAAATCATATGCCACATTAGGATAATGGCATACAGCACTGTTTATACAGTGCTGTATCCTTTATGTGCATATCCATTGTGCTCTAATCGCCCCAGTATTCTAAAAAGTGTTTATCTGCGTGAATTAAGTGAATCGCCCATGTCTAAAATGGCGGGGTTGCGATTTCCGCCCTTATTATGAGGTTACTATAGGTGTCTATGATACACCAGCCTCTAAGATGGCGGAAATCGCACTTCCGCCCAAACTACGGCGCCATTGGTGAAAAATTCTACTGTGCAGCGTCCGGCTCCGCCCCCCAGTGACATTGCAGGCATCCCGGATTGGCTGGATGAGATCAGGTGGCCACTGACTCTCCTGCCTTGGGATTGGCCGCGAGTCGCGAGGGAAGAGGCGGACCAGGAAATGGGGCACACATGTGAGGGATCTCAGTATAGGTATAAAAAGATGCCGGCCGGCGAGGTGAAACGGACCCCATTGAGAAAGCCCAAAGCGAAACGCGTCTGGGGGCACCCGGTACTCTATCCCCTCATAGGACATGGGTAAGTGTGGAGCTGTGGGAGAATGATGTTTACATCTAATAAGATCGATATGCATATGTTGTATGGTATCTACACAGGGTTGACATTAACTAATACTCCCCCAGGGATGGATAAACTGTATGAGTGTTACATGGGACTACCTAATACTACTCTGCAGGACTCCCCCTAATGTGGGTTATATATTCACTACATAGTCAACCTCTGTTCCCCACTGGATGGGTAAATATGACAGGCACTGCATATATAGAATGAAATCAGATCTAAATACCCAAAAGTCTTTTGTCCACTATCCCCTGTCCATGTAGAAGGGATATACCAGCTACATGGAAATTTTAATGTCACAATGTCACTTTAATACTTTGATCCTCCATGAAATGAATAAATAAATGAAATCTATGTATATCTTGTATATTTATGTGTTATGAAATGAATTATTTACATGTACAAACAATTTACTAAATAAATTCATGATTGAAAACATAACATAATTGACTGTGATATATATAGTTTAAAAGGACCTGAAACCTCCCACTTTTTTGTATGGTTTCTTGTTACTGGTTGTCCCACATTGTAACTGATATATGAAATACATATTCAGTAGAAATCTACTCTCAGTTGTTAGACGGAGGTCATGGGTACCAAGGCCTCTGTCAGCCATTTTGTCTCTTGAAAATATAACTATTGAAACTTTCTCTGTTAGTAGAAATCTAAATGTCATGTCTTCTAGCTATAAGCAATGACCTAACCTGTATAAGAAAACAGATGGAGTTAATTAGATTTGGTCTGATCATTTAGCAAAATTTATAATCAGTTCATAAGCCAGTTCTGTATTTTTCTTGATATTTTACGGTGTATTCTATTCCTCTAGGCTAATATGACGTTTCTCATGATCAAGAACAGAGCTGATTAATGTCAATAAGTTGTGATTTGTGCTTGGTCCTAAAAAGGCTATTATGAGATAATTTATGTGAATAAGTTTAAGTGAAGTATATAGTTAGTAATGAAATTAATGTGCTCTTTCATGTCAATATATGTTGTATAATAATGTGAAGGGATCACTCATGACAGGTGAGGTAATCCTTTGTGTCCATAGAGGGACATTGGTTACAGTGATCCTCTATGGAGAAAAATTGTATAAAAACGCCCTGCTTTAGACAGGCGGGGCGACACTATTCCATCTTGTGTGCCAGGCGACACTATTCCATCTGGTGTGCCATGAGACGGGAAGCCATTATTCTGAATCCATCATGAGTGTGACACCTGGGGTTCCGCGCCTGTCATTTAAGATTCCTGCCATTTATACTGCTTTTGCTGTACATCTCTGTGTATTTTGTTCCTGCCCGAATAAAACCCACTTTTGGTTCTGAAGACGCAGTCTATGGAGTTTATCGAACGAAGAAACTGAGTTGATTATTTCTAACAGATGGCGAGCTACAGCCCGGTGGAAAGGGGGAGATGAGATGATCCCACATCCTTTCTGAAGAACCTAGAAGATTCCTGCAAGTAAAGCTGTGAACCAAAGTGGTGAGAGGGTGAGGAATGGACTTTTCTTTCTCTTTTTTTGCCTTTATTGATGAAAAGCGTGGCGCCACGTGAAATCGCATTAAGGAAATCAGCCGCTGAGAATCTCTCGTTTGCGCTCCTATCTACCCTGAGTAACCAAGACTGAGCCTCTACGTGAGTTATACAAGGACGTGATTAAAGCCGAGGGTACGGAGAAGGAGACGTGTGGCAACGTAACGAGTGAGGCTGATCATACGGCTGGACCTCTTTTGGTTGACCAAAGCCGGCACGTGTCTTCCATTACAGAGGTGTGAGTATCTAACTTTTGCCTGTAAAATGCATTAAGTTGATACTAAAAGCAGTTTAAAAAAATTCGTCCTTGTGTTTCCACCGCTATGGAGTGGCTAAGGAAACAGACTGACAGGCACGCTGAAACCCCATAGCTAGAAGAAATTATTAGCAGAAAGGGCAGCCGAATAGCGGCTTTGTGTAAGTTAGTTATAGCTCAGATCAGGCTAGTGATAGACAGCTTCAAAGACAGTACGTTAATGTAGTTACACAGGGAGGGGCAGTGGAGCAGTGTATGGAGAGAACGCAGCAGCTACTGATACAATGATGGGAGTAGTAGTGTCACAAAGGGAGGGGTATGAGATACATGTGCTGCAGGCAGACAGGAGGAAGAAAAATCCATCCATAGATTGTAGCATCCTTTAGAATAAGGAAAGGAAATTATCTTAGAATTAGAAGAAGGGCTGCCTGGTGTGTAACGTTTGATAAGTATTTTTTGATAGAATAGATCAGAAAGATGATTATGATCTGATGGAATAGATTGTAGAGAATACTTGGAAAGGTTTTGCAAGTTAGGGATTTTACATAATGCTAAATTTGTGGAGGACAAAATTAGGGCATTGGTAACCATTGATAGGGAAAATGCCATCCTAGACTAAGGGCGATGATACAGATGTTTTTGCATATCGCCCCGCCTGAATGGCATCTGCTGTGGACAGGAGACCAGGACTTCCTGGGGTTATAATCAACTGCCGAAAGTGGGCTGGTCCCAGTCGGCAGAAACCCCTAGGAACTCCATGGGTTCTCTTGTATGTTATCCTTGTGGGCAATCAGGGCATCTTAGACGTAAGTGTTCCCATTTAGCTCCCAGGGATGATCCACAGGTGCACCTCTACAATGTCCCGAGATCCGTATGAGGGAGCCAGTGCTCCAAATCCTGCTATTAAGAACCCTGGACAGCCAGTGGTTAACAGCCCCAAACCGTGCCAGCAGTACAATGGTCCTCAGATAGTTAACCCTGTTTTTCGGGAGCCTTTTGCCCCGTCACCTAATTATGCGACCCTTGTCCATCCCAGCAGACAGATCCATGCTGTGAGGAGAGCTCACCCTCCTCCGGGAGGATTTCCTCCCACCCTTATGCTCCACTGATTCAGGAGCTGGGGGGGGCGAGGAAATGGCTTTTTCAAGCGATCTGTCCGGCTCGGAGGTGACAGCAGTGGGCCGTAGAATTGCTGGTGAGGTTGGTGAATTTTTTTGGGGCTTCCTACTGCCGGTTCTGATTGATGCATTGAACACCCCCTGTTCCCCTGTACCTCTTGGCACAATTATCCCTAGGCCAAGATGGACCGACCTTATGTCAGAGGGGAGGATAGAGGGTATCAAAAATTGGGAAGATTTTTTTTAATTGATAACAGGAGCCTCTGTTTCAGTAACAGAACACAAATTGCAGCTCCCCCCGGGCTGCCAGACACCACAACTTTAGTGGGATTTGAGGGCTCCTGTATACAGGCGAGCATTCGGTGTGAACTTTGGATCAGTCCGCAATTAAAGTTTTTTATTAATGGGTCAAATGTGTTGTCAGCCATGGGTATCATTGTTAATTTGGGTATCATTGTTGATTTGTGTAATAAGGTCTTATGGCGTGACAAAGGAACTACTGTCTGTTCAGTTATTATGGATGCTGCAGAGTTGAAAATGTCACAGTCATAAATTAACCGTTGCTAGTTTGTGCTCAGTTGATAATAATGATGATGACATGCCTGAGATAAATTTTGCAGACACGGCTTTGAAACATGAATTGGTGCAATTTTTTCCTCATTTATGGGTTTCAAAATGTACAGATTGCGGACTGATGCAAATTTTAATTAAGATTGACAGCGACCGTCTACCACCCTTTCAGCGCCAATACCGTATTCCTGAGGAAGCAATTCCTTACATAAGGATTGCTGTCAGTGAATTGGAATAACAGGGCGTGATTGTACGAGGCAACCCCCCCGTGCAATAGCCCAATCCTGCCTGTAAAACAAAGGAGGATGGTA
The DNA here is from genome assembly GCA_033576535.1 of Allobates femoralis. NCBI lineage: Eukaryota > Metazoa > Chordata > Amphibia > Anura > Aromobatidae > Allobates > Allobates femoralis. The sequence goes on from JARQOC010000002.1 coordinate 346,438,654, forward strand.
GCTATCGCATGGTCATAGATTTAAGACTTGTAAATAAATACACCCCTCAGCAACACATCTCGGTCCCTGAAGTGATGTCACTGCTGAGGAGTGAATGTCAGTTTTTGTTTTGTGTGTCTTGTTTGAATATTGCAAATGGCTTTTTCTGTGTACCTATTACACCTGAGTCGGCTCTCCGTTTTGCATTTACCTTAGAAAATGTCCAGTACCTGTTCTAGTCCAATTTATTTTCTTCAGGTGTTGGCACAGGTATTGGAACCCCTGGGGTACGGAGACAAAGTCTTGCAATATGTCAATGATTTCTTGATTTAAAATTTATGGACTCAAATTGTTGATGAAACTGACAATGTGTGTGATGCATTGTGCAACTCAATATTAAATGTGAGTCGGACAGAGTACAGCTGAATGCAACCAGAGGTTAAATATTTGAATGTGTCAGTTTCAAAAGAGGGGACATTCATTCAAGTTGTACCTGTGCCAAATCAATATCACAGAACTCAGAAAGTTTCTGGGTCTTGTGAATTTTTTTCAGAGAATTTATTGAGGATTTTGCTTGCTTGCTAAACCTTTGGACATCTCCTAAAAGGTATTGAGAATGAGTTTACCACGATCACAATAGAGGGAGATGCCCTGCAGGCTTTTGAAAATTTAAAGCATGCACTTTAATTAGCTTTTCACCTTGATTCTGCAGACCCCCCATGTAACCTTAAAAACACTGCTTAAAGGCAAAGCTTGGGGTGTGAATTCTCAGAGAATGGCCCAGTGGATTGTTGACTTTTAGACTAGGGATTTGCAGGTAGAAGTGGGAGATAAATATCACTTAGCACAATTGCTGCAATATGCAGGTCAGTCTCATGATTGCCTAATTGAACAGACTCATGTCGCCCCCACCCCCTTCCGTGCAGACTTTCAAACCAATGTCCCCTGTGTATACATAGATGGGGCTCGGTATTGGCACGATGGCAAATACGTCACAGGTTACGCTTTGTGGTTCCCTGACAACGAGAATTTATTGCAATATAAGCTTCCTGGACATTTTTCCGCCCAGCGGGCTGAATTAGAGGCAGCTTTGCAAGTCATTCTTTTGTGTATTGATCCCATGATATTTTCAGCGACAGTGCTTACGTTGTCTCCTCTCTGACATTGTATTTCAATGTATAGTCACAGAGGAAGATGTTAAATTCCCAGAACAAGCCGCTTCAGCATGCAGATATTCTCAAGCAAATTGTGCAGAGAGGCAAAGAATTTCCAAATTTATGGTCCTTCTGTAAAATCAAAGGACATCAAAAGCTCACATCTGACCCCCACATCGTGGGCAATGCATTTGTAGATTCCGCAGCCAAAGAAGCCGCCCTGATGGGCGTTGACAGATATCCACAGGCTACTATCTCTGCTGTCACACGAAGACTCCGGGAGGAGCCGCTCCCTTATGCATCTCAGTTCCACGACCTCTTAAAGGCACAGAGAGAACAAGGTGATGCATCTTTATTTAACTCCCTTGAATCAATACCAATTGATAAAGGACAATATCTGTATTACAAAAGGGTTGATGACAAATTGTTACCATATATCCCAACTATAATGATTAAGTCTCTGATTAAATTTAATCATTCAGTCTTTGTTCAGCCAGAACCAGAAGCGCTCTTACAGCTAGTACAAAGGAAAAATGTGCCATCCCCAGAGTGGCTGATGGTCCATGGTAGTCGATTCAAATTGACTTCATTGGTCCATTTCCTCCAGCAGAGGGAGGATTCAGGTATGCCTTGGTCATTGTTGATGTTTTCTCAAAATGGGTTGAGGCCCTGCCTGCCACCAACAATACTGCCCTGACAACGGCCCGCCTCTTGTGGAAAGATGTGTTTTCACACTGGAGCTTCCCAAAATTAATTGAAAGTGACAATGGACCTCACTTAGTGAGACAAATCATGGCCCACTTGCCTGGCAATAAGAGCTGTAGCCTCAAAGTCAACAGGAATTTATATGAGTCCAAATTTGTTGTGGGAGCTTAGTTCATGGTTAAGAATCTTAGGGAAAAAAAAGGACGGTGGGATTCCAATTACAAAGGCCCATTTGTTATCACACAGGTGATAGGCCCAACTGTTTTGGGAGTGCTAAGGATTAGCAAGCCAAGCGACAAAGGTGTTAAAAAAAATTGTTCATATTGATCAATATAAGTTTGTTATATTGCCAGTTGAGAATTCTAGTGATGCTGGTGAGAACTGATACTGCGCTTTTATTTTATTTTTCAGGTCCCCTATTGGATCGGGATCCATGAATCCGCCTGTTTCCCTGGAGATGACATCTCACACCATCCAGTGGGACCCGGACAGTGTGATCGAGGGGGAAGACAGTGGAAGCTCCGAAGGAACAGAACAAGATCGAGAGCCACGGATCAAAGGACTCAGAGACTGTTGTGGGACTTGGGACTCGGACACTTTATGTTTTTCACTTCTGTGATGATTTTTTTGTTTTGTTGTGTTCTTTGCTTCTTTTTAGGACTATTTGCCCACACCTGAACTGTCAATAAGACCTTAGCAGCCATGGAACAAAGACAATTTTTGAATTTTTTCTTTTTTTTTGAAAGATTGTAACGGGACTCATTAATACTTAAGAACTCTTACGTTGGTGATATTTACTGTAGATTTTTTGCTACTTTGTTTGTTTTTTCCTATATGTGTTTAATAGGTAGTAACCTAAAAGTTTTTCAAAAAAGAATCTGGCTCATGTTGAGGAACTAAATAACTTTCAGGCCCGTGTAATAACACATAGTACCACTTTTATCAGACCATACTGGAGACTTGGTGCGGGTAGGGTACCTACTCCCAGACCATGCTCACTTGCAGGTTTTCAAGATCACAATCTCATTTGTTCAGATGCATTCCCAATTGAAGCATACTATCAAAAAGAGACCCCTAAGGGACCATGGGATGTCTTTAAAATCTCAATACTTTATTAAGAAGCTTATAAAAAAGCATAGCTTTACAATTTAATTACAACTATAGAGAAACACAATACAGATAGTCACTGAGACACAGATTACATGTCACATTGAAAGGGTATGAAAAGAAGGTCAGATTATTATACAAAGTACCTCAGGGCTCACAAGGAGAAAACCATACTGAGTTCAACTGGTATAATCAAGGATTGCTTTCTTGCATATTAGCTTAACACCCGATATCCAATACAAGTGAGAACAGAACAACACCTATAAGGGAGACCCTGTCTGAGCCTTTACCATTTATTGACACCTGTGTGTAATTATAAGCCTAATGGCTACCTACAAATGACCATTATCACTGCCTATATGCCCACATGCATAGGTGATGATAGGTAATGGTTCCTTCAGTAGATCAACTAGGCTCAGTCATCATAGACATCCCCATTTATGATGTGTCTATTCCCTTTCTTTTCCTGACTCAGGTGTCAGCACAAAGCAAATAAAGGACTGACTACTCAATTATCTCCAATCAGATTAATACCAACCTCAGTGGTTAGAGCTCCAATCACCCCACCTCTATAGTTGTAATTAAATTGTAAAGCTATGCTTTTTTATAAGCTTCTTAATAAAGTATTGAGATTTTAAAGACATCACTTGCAGGTTGTACACCTATTGTTAGGGCCCTTCTTCCAAGGGTACCTTCAGTCCCTCCCAACACTCCTACTGACCAGACAGTGTACGAAATTATGTATTCCCTCAATACCATATATGAGAATTAGGACTAGACTCATATGCCAATTTGTACTTAAGGGTAAATTATCAAATTACCATAAGTACAACAGAGGGATTTGTTAGACGGAGGCCATGGGTACCAAGGCCTCTGTCAGCCATTTTGTCTCTTGAAAATATAACTATTGAAACTTTCTCTGTTAGTAGAAATCTAAATGTCATGTCTTCTAGCTATAAGCAATGACCTAACCTGTATAAGAAAACAGATGGAGTTAATTAGATTTGGTCTGATCATTTAGCAAAATTTATAATCAGTTCATAAGCCAGTTCTGTATTTTTCTTGATATTTTACGGTGTATTCTATTCCTCTAGGCTAATATGACGTTTCTCATGATCAAGAACAGAGCTGATTAATGTCAATAAGTTGTGATTTGTGCTTGGTCCTAAAAAGGCTATTATGAGATAATTTATGTGAATAAGTTTAAGTGAAGTATATAGTTAGTAATGAAATTAATGTGCTCTTTCATGTCAATATATGTTGTATAATAATGTGAAGGGATCACTCATGACAGGTGAGGTAATCCTTTGTGTCCATAGAGGGACATTGGTTACAGTGATCCTCTATGGAGAAAAATTGTATAAAAACGCCCTGCTTTAGACAGGCGGGGCGACACTATTCCATCTTGTGTGCCAGGCGACACTATTCCATCTGGTGTGCCATGAGACGGGAAGCCATAATTCTGAATCCATCATGAGTGTGACACCTGGGGTTCCGCGCCTGTCATTTAAGATTCCTGCCATTTATACTGCTTTTGCTGTACATCTCTGTGTATTTTGTTCCTGCCCGAATAAAACCCACTTTTGGTTCTGAAGACGCAGTCTATGGAGTTTATCGAACGAAGAAACTGAGTTGATTATTTCTAACACAGTTACCTTAGTTAGCAGAAAAATATCCCTCGGTTGTCCTACATTGTAACTGAGATAAAGGATACATATTCAATAGAAATCTGCTGTCAGTTGACATTGTTGGAAGAAAAACATCCCCGTTTTGTCCTACATTGTGATTAAGATAGGGGATACATATTCAAGAGAAATCTAGCCCATAATGCTAATTTTTGGAAACACAATGCACATTGTGTAGTGGTCAAACCATGAAGGACAGTAGTCCTATCAAGCTAATATTTTTCTATTGAGGCCCTTGTCACGGGTTGTACCACATTGTGACTGAGATAATTGATTTCTATTGAATACTTGCTGTGGAACCCGGCTACGCCAGGGTTAATAAATATCTGATGTTAGCTATAACAAAATTGAATTTGAATTTGTCATATTAATGACCTGTAAGAAAATAGAAGCTGAGCTGTGATTGGTTGCTATAGGCAGCCTAATAAATCTCCAGCCAACAGTAAACCCTCCCCCTGGCTGGGCAGTATATGTTACCTCACACATACACATAATAGACAGCTCATATGACTGACATCTGCCATAATTCCCTATATGGCACATGTGTTGCACAATGGCTATTTTTAACCAAATGTTTATGTTAGGAAATTTAAGATAGCACACGTATGAGGCAAGTTGTGTGATGTGATTTGTGCACGTCTGTGTCCAGGGGCTGACTGGCGACGCAAACCCTGGGTGGCAAAATGTTTCCGGCAGCCCTTGGGTGAGGACCGGGGGGGGTTGGGAGTGGGTGCTGTCGGAAATTTTCAGCGGCCCGTATCAGTCCCTCCAGCCCTCAGGTGAGGACCGGGGGGAAGGGGTTTGGAGTGCTGTTAGAACTTTTCGGCGGCCCATCTCAGAGCCGCCAGCCCTCAGGTGAGGACCGGGGGGGCCGGCCCGTTTCTGTGGGTGGGCGGCCCTAGGTGGGAGCTATACCACCAGCCCAGGGGGCACACCCCCTGCCACCTGAGCCATTCCGTCCCTGTCTGTGTCTGTCTGCGTGGTGTGTGTGTCCCTGGGGTATGTGTATGTGTGTGTACCTGTGGGGTGAGTGCATGTGTCCCTATAGGGTGTGCATGTGTGTGTCCCTGTGGGGGGGTCTGTGTGGTGTGTGTCTCTGTTGTGTGTGTCTCTTTGTGGTGTGTGTGTCCCTGTGGGGTGAGTGCATGTGTCCCTATAGGGTGTGTATGTGTGTATGTCCCTGTGGGGGAAGTGTCTGTGTGGGGTGTGTGTGTCTCTGTGTTGTGTGTGTCTCTTTGGGGTGTGTGTGTGTGTGTGTCCCCCTAAGCGGTGAGTGCATATGTCACTATAGGGTGTGTATGTGTGTGTGTCCCTGTGGGGGGGGGGTCTGTGTGGTGTGTGTGTGACTCTTTGTGGTGTGTGTGTATGTGTCCCTGTGGGGTGAGTGCATGTGTCCCTATAGGGTGGCTATGTGTGTGTGTCCTTGTGGGGGGGGTCTGTGTGTGTCTGTGTTGTGTGTGTCTCTTTGTGGTGTGTGTGTCCCTGTGGGGTGAGTACATGAGTCGATATAGGGTGTGTGTGTCCCCTTGGGGGTGTGTGTGTCTCTGTGTTGTGTGTGTCTCTTTGTGGTGTGTGTGTGTTTGTTCGGGTGCGTGGTGAGTAGCCAATGTTGGGGCTGCACCTTAGCGACTATACACTTGCTGTTACTCTTTGTGTGCGTGTGGTGTGTATACATGTCCCCGTGCGTGGTGAATATCTCATGTTAGGGCCCCACCTTAGTGACTATATGCTGGTATGTGCTGTTAGTCTTTGGCGCTATCACTAACCCCTCTCATTCACAATTGTCAACTGGTAACTGTCACTTTTTCTCCATTATGTAGATAGGGGCAAAATTGTTTGGTGAATTGGAATGCGCGGGGTTAAAATTTCACCTCACAACATAGACTATGACGCTCCCGGGGTCCAGACGTGTGACTGTGCAAAATTTTGTGGCTATAGCTGACAGCTGTCGATTTTCCTCCAACACTTTTCCATTCACTTTTTCCCCATTATGTAGATAGGGGCAAAATTGTTTGGTGAACTGGAATGCACAGGGTTAAAATTTCGCCTCACAACATAGCCTATGACGCTCTCGGGGTCCAGATGTGTGACTGTGCAAAATTTTGTGGCTGTAGTTGCGACAGTGTAGATGCCAATCCCGGATATACATACATACACACACACACACATACACACATTCAGCTTTATATATTAGATGTATATGACATATGTAATATGTCAGTCACCATATTGGACAGAAAAAGGTCCCTGGGTTGTCTCATATTGTGACTGAGATAGGGGATACAGAATTAATAGAAATTTAGCCCATAGTGCTAATTTTTGTAAACTTAATGCACATTGTGTAGTAGACAAACCAGGAGAGTAGTCCTACTCCAGCCTAACTAGTATTTGTCATTGGAGGCCCTTGTGATGGTGGCTTCCTGCATCAACCATGACAGAGCTCATAGGACTAATTTTTGTAAACACAATGCACATTGTATAATGGACAAATGAGGACAGGGCAGTAGTGCTACTAAACTAATATTTGTCAGTGTAGGTTCCTGTAATAGTTGTCCCACATTGTGACTGAGAAATGGGATATATTCAATAGGAATCTTCTGTCAGTCAACAGTTGGCAGAAAAATATCCCTGACTTTTCCCATATTGTGATTGAGAAGGAGGATACATATTTATTAGAAATCGACTGTTAGTCATCATAGCTGCCAATAAAACATTCATAGATTGTCCTACATTGTGAATGAGATAGGGGATGTCACGCTTATGGGGTGAGGGAAGGGATTTAAGGGGAGCTAATCTGACCCTTATACTGGGGTCCCTGACTCACCCTTCTCTTAGAGGTACCTCTGAAGGTGGGGACATCCAGATCGCCACCTTTCTCCTAACCTCCTCAAAAGCCCTAGGCTAAGACCAACTACCTGCACCCATGAACTCTCTCCACAAGGATATCAGAAATGTTCACAATGTAGAGTATGTATCAAATACTTATTATTGTTTATTATATGAACTCTGATATTATTAAATTCACATTCTCCATTAGAGATGTGCAAACGTTGCTCTAACATGTTCACCAATTTCAAATCCTGACCGAATTTGGCAATGTTAGCTCGGCGCCTTGAACAGGAACGTTTTGCTGAAATTCAGGATTTGTTTGGTAGTTGTTTAGATGCCAAAAAGCAATTAGAGCATTTGCACTAATGCTTCTTTTCTATGTTTTCACAATGTCAGTGTCTAAGGCTTTCACATCACGTTGTTTTTTCCCTGTCCGTGGGATCCTACTTTTTGTGTGTCCCACGCTGTCTCGCTTGCTCCTAGGACTGAAGGACCTGGGGTTGCCTGGCAACCCGATCAGCTGAGCGGTCATGTGATGGCTCAGCTGATCGGGTTGTCACATGACCGCACGGTTTAAATCTCCCACCCACCGGTCAATTTTGGTGGGGGGAGATTTAAACCACGCGGTCATGTGACAACCCAATCAGCTGAGCCATCAAATAAGCCGTCGGACAGGTGAGGATGTTTTTTTTATTTTTAACTCTTCATTTACAGAATTTCACTTCCGAATGTATATACATTGCGGAAGTGTAATTAAAGGGGAGCAGAGCAATTTTAGTGTACTGAGCATGCTCAGTACACTAAAATCGGGTCAGAGAAACGATCCGATGTTTTCTCTGACCCGTGCACCATAGGCCCCCATGTTAAAGGGCGATCATGTCAGATCCGATTTGGTCTGATTTGGACCACTGTGCCCAAAATCGGAGCAGTCTCCGATTTTGGGCACAGGGAAAAATTGGACCAAATCGGATCCGACATAAATTGGATGGCAATAAGGCCAAATCCGATCCGATCTGTGCCCATAGAGATACATGGGGGAAAAATCGGATCCATGGCTGTCCAATTTACAAAGGACAGCCATGGATCAAAAAAATCATAATGTGAAAGCACCCTAAGATAGCGGGCGGGTGGGGAGAGGAGAGATCTCAGGGCTTCAGGTCAGATAATCTATCTGAGATAAGAGCAGGTCTCCATTTTTTTTCTTTGCCGCACTTATTATGGGTGGTCTGGTGTAGCTGCCACTCAGCACCCATAAAGCAAATTGAACTTTTTCAGACAAGTGTCATTGGCTGGATAAGGCACATGTCCTTGGCATGTAAGAACTGGCCATTTCCCCTTGTCGCCATTTTCCCAGTGTTAGAACTCAGTGACAGTCTTGCTGCTGCAGTGCTGACGCTGCCACTACTGTGTACTCTAGTTAGATAGCTAGCTAGCGATTCTAATTTTTTATAGAGAGATAGATAGTAGGTAGGGAAGAATGAGTACTGAAATATTCGTAATCGCTATACTCATAATGAGTACTTCGTAATAATCGCGTATTCATTCTGAATAGCGGGTGCAATGCAAGTCAATTGGAAATGTGAGTAATTTTCTCCTGGACCCGACAAAGAGATCTTGGAGCCTGACAAAAAGGCTGAAATGGATGTGAAAGTGATAAAACTCAATGGGAAGAGCCTGGAGAATATGCCTGCATGCATATCTAACTCACGTATGGTTTGTAGAAATATGTTTACCACAGTATTATGCCACTTTTACAGATTCACATGTCTTGCATTTATTGCCTCCTGCTGTCCTGAGTTTCTTTGATTGATTAACAAGTTTAATAGACCCAGATCTAAGTAGAAACTCACTATATATGTAGAGCCAGCTAAGGGGTGCAATCATGCCAACTGCATAAGTGCCAACTGTACACGTGCAGTTACACCGGGCAGTTAAACAGGGCAGGAAATGGGTAAGTCATGCAAGACAAACAAACAGATATGTAATTTGTTCACTTGTGCTGCAATCAGGGCAGCACCAAGTCCCCCTGCTGCCTGAGCCACCAGGTGAGGATCGGGGGGGGGGTGCTGTTGGAGTCCAGACACAGACGCTGGTGAGGTCCGGGGGAGGGGTGTGTGGTGCTGTCAGAATACAGCACCGCCGCCCCTGCAGCCACGGGTGGTCGGGGGGGGGGGGGTTGGGGGGTGCCATTAGTGGCCAGCACCGCCGCCCCTGCAGCCGCGGGTGAGGTCCGGGGGGGATGTGCTATCAGTGGCTGCGGGTCTTACCTGCGCCTTGCCGCCGGCGCCATGACAGGGGGATATGGCACCGCCCCCTTCTACTAAGCCACGCCCCCTGGCAGCTTGCCGCCTGAGTGTAAGAGCTTACACTGTCCAATGGACGGTGCGGCCCTGGCTTGCAATTATGTATTCACTATGTAAACCCCAGACTACTCTTAACTACTGACCACTCACCTACCACTACAGCTCTCCTTCCCTCAGCATCTGTCCCACGCTACTCCCATCCCCTGCTCACCATCCACAATGTATCCCCTCCTTTGCACTCTCACTCCCAACCTTCTCCACTTCCTGCTACCCTCGCTCATCCCTCCACCCAGCAACAAAGTACTTCTCTCACCCTCCATCTTACCTAACCCCCTCACCCACTCCTCTGAACTATTCCTTCACTTTCAATCCTCCATCTCCAATCAGGCACGCCCACTACGTAAACTCTCTTGCTCTCACCTGCTAACCCTCTCCCTGCTCCTCCTACTCGCTGGTGACATTTCCCCTAATCCCGCCCCCGCCGCCACATCCCCACAGTCACCTACACCACACCCCCCTGTACCATCACCAACTCTCATAACCTCACCATCACCCCCCCTCACAACCTGACCAACCTTAGACTCATCCCCCCAGCCCCTGCTCCTCTAATCTCCCTGCCAGGCGCACTCTGGAACGCCCACTCAGTCTGTAATAAACTCCCAGACATCCATGAACTGGCTAACCACACCTGACACGACCTCCCCTGCTGCACTATCCTACGGTGGATTCAATCTTTTCCACACTCCCCCGCCCCTCTGACAAACACGGTGGAGGTGTCAGCATACTCCTAGCCGACACCTGCTCCTTCACCCCTATTCTTCCACTACCCCCCTCTGTTACCCTCCCATCTTTCGAAGCCCACTCTGTCCGCATCTTCTCCCCTGTAACCTCCAGCTAGCCATCATCTACCGCATCCCTGGATCCATCCCCACCTTCCTTGACCATTTCACCTCCTGGCTACTTCATATCCTCTCTACTGACATCCCCACCATCATTATGGGCGATTTCAATATCCCTATTGACACTGGCCACCCAACCGCCTCTCAACTTCTTTCCCTGACTTCCTCCTTCGGGCTCTCTCAATGGTCCTCCTCTGCCACCCACAAAGATGGCCACACACTGGATCTCATCTTTACCCGTCTTTGCTCCCTTACTAACCTCACAAACTCAACCCTCCCCCTGTCTGACCAAAATCTGCTGACCTTCTCTTCCCTCACCTCCCCTACTACACCACCTCCTCTCCTCAAACTTGATAATACCCGCAGAAACCTAAAACACATTGATCTACAGTTGTGGACAAAAGTATTGACACCCCTGCAATTCTGTCAGATAATACTCAGTTTCTTCCTGAAAATGATTGCAATCACAAATTCTTTGGTATTATTATCTTCATTTAATTTGTCTTAAATGAAAAAACACAAATGAGAATGAAGCAAAAAGCAAAACATTGATCGTGTCACACAAAACTCCAAAAAGTGCCAGACAAAAGTATTGGCACCCTCAGCACTTGGTTGCACAACCTTTAGCCAAAATAACTGTGATCAACGTCTTCAGGTAACCATCAATGAGTTTCTTACAATGCTCTGCTGGAATTTTAGACCATTCTTCTTTGGCAAACTGCTCCAGGTCCCTGATATTTGAAGGGTGTCTTCTCCAAACTGCCATTTTTAGATCTCTCCACAGGTGTTCTATGGGATTCAGGTCTGGACTCATTGCTGGCCACCTTAGAAGTCTCCAGTGCTTTCTTTCAAACCATTTTCTAGTGCTTTTTGAAGTGTGTTTTGGGTCATTGTCCTGCTGGAAGACCCATGACCTTTGAGGGAGACCCAGCTTTCTCACACTGAGCCCTACATTATGCTTCAAAATTTGTTGGTAGTCTTCAGACTTCATAATGCCATGCACACGGTCAAGCAGTCCAGTGCCAGAGGCAGCAAAGCAACCCCAAAACATCCGCCATGTTTGACTGTAGGGACCGTGTTCTTTTCTTTGAATGCCTCTTTTTTTCTCCTGTAAACTCTATGTTGATGCCTTTGCCCAAAAAGCTCTACTTTTGTCTCACCTGACCAGAGAACATTCTTCCAAAACGTTGTAGGCTTTCTCAGGTAAGTTTTGGCAAACTCCAGCCTGGCTTTTTTATGTCTCAGGATAAGAAGTGGGGTCTTCCTGGGTATCCTACCATGCAGTCCCTTTTCATTCAGACGTCGACGGATAGTACGGGTTGACACTGTTGTACCCTCGGACTGCAGGGCAGCTTAAACTTGTTTGGATTTTAGTCGAGGTTCTTTATCCACCATCCGCACAATCTTGCGTTTAAATCTCTCGTCAATTTTTCTTTTCCGTCCACATCTAGGGAGGTTAGCCACAGTGCCATGGGCTTTAAACTTCGTGATGACACTGCGCCCGGTAGACACAGGAACATTCAGGTCTTTGGAGATGGACTTGTAGCCTTGAGATTGCTCATGCTTCCTCACAATTTGGTTTCTCAAGTCCACAGACAGTTCTTTGGTCTTCTTTCTTTTCTCCATGCTCAATGTGGTACACACAAGGAGACAGGACAGAGGTTGAGTCAACTTTAATCCATGTCAACTGGCTGCAAGTGTGATTTAGCTATTGCCAACACCTGTTAGGTGCCACAGGTAAGTTACAGGTGCTGTTAATTACACAAATTAGAGAAGCATCACTTGATTTTTCTAACAGTGCCAATACTTTTGTCCACCCCCTTTTTTATGTTTGGTGTGGAATTAGATCCAATTTGGCATTAGGACAATTCTTTTTGTGTTTTTTCATTGAAGACAAATTAAATGAATATAATAAGACCAAAGAGTTTGTGATTGCAATCATTTTCAGGAAGAAGCTGAGTATTAGCTGACAGAATTGCAGGGGTGTCAATACTTTTGGCCACAAGTGTACACTCACTATCAGAATCCCTTCTCCCTCTCACCAGCATAACATCTATACGTGACACAGACACTGCCACCACCCTCTACAACACCACATTAACCAAGGCCCTAGACCTAGCCGCCCCGCATACCACACTCCATGCACTAACAGCCAACCCTGGCACACAACCCTCACTAAAGACCTGGAACGGGCATCCAGGGTCACTGAGGGGCGATGGAAAAAATCATGTTCCACTGAGCACTTTGCGCTGTTAAAACAGTCCCTCATCGCCTTCAAGACTGCACTTGCCACTGCCAAACAAACCTTCTTATCCCTAATAACCTCCCTGTCCCGCAATCCCAACCAAATTTTCAAAACCTTCAATTCCTTACTCCACCCGCCTGCTCCCCCTCCCTCTCCCCTTATCTCTGCAGAAGACTTTGCCTCCTTCTTCAAAGAAAAGATTGACAGAATCAGAGACAGCTTTGATCCACTGACCCCACAGCCTCCCCTCTCACCTATACTGCCCTCTCCTTCCATCAACTGCTTCCCCCCCATAACTGAAGACCAGCTCTCCTCCCTCCTGTCAAAAACGCACCTCAGCACCAGCGCCCACGACCCGCTCCCATCCCACCTCATTCCCAACCTCACCTCCTTTATCATCCCAGCCCTAACTCATCTTTTCAACCTATCACTTACCACTGGCACCTTCCCCTCAGCCTTCAAACATGCCTTGATCACACCCATCCTCCAAAATCCCTCCCTCGACCCCACAACTGTCTCCAACTACCGCCCTATATCTCTCCTCCCTTTCGCCTCTAAACTACTTGAACAGCATGTCCACTCTGAGCTGTCCTCTCACCTCTCCTCCTGCTCCCTCTTTGACTGCCTGCAATCTGGCTTCCGACCCCTCCACTGCACTGAAACAGCCCTCACCAAAGTCACCAACGACCTACTGACTGCCAATAGCAAGCACCACTACTCTGTTCTCTTCTTCTTCGACCTGTCCGCCGCCTTCGACACTGTTGACCACTCCCTTCTACTTCAGATCCTGGAATCTCTTGGCATCATGGACCTTGCCCTCTCTTGGATCTCCTCATACTTAACGGACCGGACCTTCAGCATCACCCACTCCCACACATCCTCCTCGCCCTACCCCTATCTGTCGATGTCCCCCGGGGCTCTGTTCTTGGGCCGTTACCATTCTCAATCTACACTCTCAGCCTAGGGCAATTCATTGAGTCCCATGGCCTCCAGTACCACCTCTACGCCGACGACACCCAAATCTACCTGTCTGGTCCTGACATCGCCTCCCTTCTATCCAAAATTCCACACTGCCTGTCCGCCATCTCATCCTTCTTCTCTGCTCGCTTCCTTAAGCTGAACATGGACAAAATCGAGTTCATAGTCTTCCCCCCAAGACGCTCCCCCTCACTACCTGACCTATCCATTGTCGTCAATGACTGCTCTCTCTCCCCAGTCCCCCACGCCAAGTGCCTCTGGGTTATCCTTGACTCTTCACTCTCCTTCAAGCCCCACATCCAGGCCCTCGCCACCTCCTGCCGACTATAGCTCAAAAACATCTATAGGATCCGCACTTTCCTTGACCACGACACTGCTAAACCCCTTATTCACGCTCTCATCATCTCCCGCCTCGACTACTGCAACCTCCTGCTCACCGGCCTCCCCAATACCTCCATTGCACCTCTTCAATCTATCCTGAACATCGTTGCCCACCTAATCCATCTGTCTCCCCCGCTACTCCCCTGTCTCCCCCCTCTGCCAAGCCCTTCACTGGCTCCCTACTTCCCAGAGATCCCGGTTTAAAACATTAACCATGACATACAAAGCCATTCACAACCTGTCCCCTCCATACATCTCTGACATGGTCTCCCGATACCTACCCTCACGCAACCTGAGATCCTCCCAAGAGCTCCTCCTCTATTCCACCCTCATCTCCTCTTCGCACAACCGCATACAGGATTTCTCCTGTGCTTCACCCATACTCTGAAACTCGCTGCCCCAACACATCAGTCATTCTCCTACCCTGGGGACCTTCAAAAGAAGCCTGAAGACCCACCTGTTCCGCCAAGCCTACCACGTGCAATAAGACCCGGTCCACCACACCGCCTCACGACTGGAACTTCCCCTCCCACTGTATCCCCACACTCCCCTTGTAGACTGTGAGCCCTCACGGACAGGATTTCTCCCCTCTTGTATCTGTATGACCGAATTGTCCACATTTATTGTTACTTGTATTGTTACTATGTTACTTGTCCTAGTCTGCCCCTTTTAGCATGTAAAATGCCATGGAATATAATGGCGCTATATAAATAAATAATAATAATAATTTATAAGAACAACTACCAAACCTAACCTAAATCGCATTTAACAGGCCAAAAAGGTTGCATATAAGGCTAAATAAACAATAGAAAAGAATATCCCTTTTAAAATTCGTTCACACATAGTGTTTTGGCTTTTTTTATCTTTTACAATTGGGAGGGCCCTGACATATACATTTTTTACATCCCTCTGTCATACAAAATTTTTATTTAGATGATCCCCAGCACTTTACAAGGCCAGCTAGAACATGCCTGATATTGCTAAGTCTGTAAGGACACAAATATCGACACCAATATTGTTTTAATTTGAAAATTACCCCAATACATTCACTTTCTCTGTTTTTCTTAATTAAAATCTATTTTTTAAAGTCTCCCATTTCACCCCCCCGCCCCATAAAAGCACGTAGAAAATAATTAGAGAAAGACAAATAAATCCTGAAGTAGTCCCAGCATATGCGGGCAAGATCAGTAATATAGTGGGACAGCAGGCACTGCACAGCTCCAGGCAGTGTGACAAGCCATGATTTTACTGAGGTTGTCTCAAATTACACAGCGAATATCACACCATTTGCAGCCAGCACAGCACTTAGCAGGATGCAGTCAGACCCCAATATAAAAACAAACACGTGCACAGAAATAATAAAATCACCAAGACAATGAAGGAGGTGACTTGCTATGCAGGGTTTAGGCTGGTTTCACACTTGCGGACCCCTCCGCAGCTTCCTGCGGAGGGGATCCGCAAGCTGAGTGCAGGCACCGCAAGTCCCTATGTTTAACATGGGGAGGCGGGTGCCTGCGCTCTGATGCAGATTGACATGTGCACCCTGTGCTCTCACATTCACTGCAATGTATGATTTGTACGCAGGCGGATGCATACGCACAAATCATACATTCTCATCTGCACCAGGAACGCGACATGTCGCATTCCTGGTGTAAACGAGACTGTGTGATTTGCGCGCAAGCATCCGCATGGGCACAAATCACATATTACTGGCAATGGGTGCGCACGGCCAACTGCACCCGAGCGCAGGCACTTGCGTCCCCATGTTAAACATAGGGACGCGCGGTGCCTGCGCTCAGCTTGCGCTTTCCCGCCGCAATACGTTGCGGTGGGGAGCGCAAGTGTGAAGCCAGCCTTAGGGTTTGCAAACCTTAACCTGTGCATAACAAATCACCTACCCCATGTCTTTGCAGGTTGATGGTGATTTTATCGTTACTGTGCACCTGTGTTTGCTTTTTTATTGGAGTCTGACTGCATCCTGCCAAGTGCTGTGTTGGATTTGTTTTTGACTGCAAATGTTGAGTTGTTCTGACACTGCTTTTTTTCAGTAGTTTTTTGAATATTTTTACAGTGAATATCATGCAGCAGGTAATCCAACTGTAGTGACAGCGCTCATAACACTAGCTGTCTCTCGAGAGCTGTGACATTGTTGTAGATGTAGCAGGTATACGTTGATAGTATTGTGAGACAGTGTGTGTGAGATGCAGTGACATCAGGGCATGTAGTGCAGATCAAACTCACAGGATAGCCCCTGTGTGACCCTTCAAGTCTGAAATGCAGTAACCTTTGTGACAGCACCACTTGTCACACTGTCACCAGTGGCTGCATGCCTGCTTCCACAGCATTTGGGCGAAGCATTCTGCTAACATGACCCTTATATACTTGTAAGAGGGCCCAGAGAAAGCTGCAGTTGTGGTAGAAAGGCTTTAGTATTTCTCTTTTCCCCTGACTACCTCCACAGAAACTTCTAGGGCAAGGGTGGGCAGCTCACATTGTGCAATACTAAGGAAATCATGAAAATATGCATTCATTGTGGCCCTTGAGGACAGGAGTTACCCAGCCATGTTCTACAAGAGTGCATGCAGTGCCTTGAATTTCCATACCTCAATATGTTTCGATGTTTGTTCATTCCATCTTGACACTCAGCAACAAGTGTAAATGGAATGAAGGACTTGATACAATCAGTGTTGTTTCCTCTTCATATAGTCTTCCACCCATTTTGTTTCCTTCTTCTTTCTCGACAAATCCCACATTAGTGAAAATAGCTTCTGCATATAAATTGAAGAGGAATGGTGAAAGGATGCAGCCTTGTCTGACACCTCACTCTACTTTAAACCATGCTGTATCACCATATTCTGTTCAGACTGTTGCTTCTTTGTCTATAAAAAAGGTTACTAATGAGGCTGATCAGATGGTTTTTCACACCCATATTCTTCAATGTACTCCAAATTTTGCGGTCTTTTCCATTATCAATATCATATTAGCAATTACACTTCTTGTTCTTATGCCTTTTCTGATTCCTGCTTGTTCCTCTGGCACCTCTTTGTCAAAGTAAGGCTGTAGCCGTCTTTTTAGAATTTTCAGCAGTATTTTGCTGGCATGAGTTATAAGCACAATAGCCTAATAGTTTCCTCAATTAGTAGTATCCCCTTTCTTTGGAATAGGAATAAACACTGATCTTGTCCAGTCCTTAGGTCATTCACCAGTAGTCCATATATGTTAACACAGGCATGTGATGACTTCTAGTACTCCTTCAAAAGTCTTTTGCTCTATTGGAAAATTGTCACATTCAAGTGCTTTGTTTTTTTTACAGAAGCTTTATAGAAAGAAAAACTTCTGTCAAGATGTTTGGTTGACCACCATGTCCAGTCTCAGTTTCTTACCATATCAATGACTTGTTCTTGTAGAGATGCTCTGTATATTCTTTCCATCTTTCCTTAATCTGTTTTGTCTCAGTTAGTTTGTCCCCTTTGGCTTGTTGCAACATTCCCACTCTTGGTTAAAAGTTTTGTCGTTTGTCTTTGATCTTTTCGTATGCCTTCCTGGTCTTGCCCTTAAGATGTTCGCTTTCTCTCTGGACATATCTTCTGGTAATAAAGTTCTTTGTCTGCTTGGAGGGCTCTCTTTAGTCTTTCACTGATCTTGTCTGAATGCTGCTTATTGCTTTTCTTCTTTTTTCAATGACAATTAGGGTCTCTTCTGCTATCCATGGCTCCTGGGGTCTCTTCTGACTTTTGTTTATTGTCTTTATGGCTTCTTCAGTAATGATAGTCTTTGGCCCTTTTGACATCTAATGCGCCTGTGCGCTTGGCTGCCCTGCCGGCCCTGTGCTGGTGCAAATGCCAGTGCAGGTGCATTTAGAGGCAGCTGTAGCCAAGCGCATAGGCGCATGGTTGCACCACTCCTGCACTCGGTTGCTCACTGTGCCCCCGTTACCTTCTATGGCCGAGCACAGCCGAGCGCAGAAGCCGACATCCCCGAACCACGAGTGTGACTGGGCTGATATCACCGTACATGGGCTTAATGAGATGCACCCGGAAACGCGTAATGTGAGATGGCTAGCCAGTATTTTGATTTCTATTTGCAACCACTAGTCCAACATCTGCAATCATATACGAGGGATACAACACACTTTCTACAACACATCCAGGATCTCCCTCTTACACAAGATCAATTATTGGTGACATAGGATGTTGAATCTTTGTATTCAAATATTAATCACGACGATGGCATGGCTGTGGTCACCTATTTTTTGGACCACCAGGTGGGCTCGGATCGGTTACATGACTCGTTCCTTTTGGAGCTACTGAATTTTATACTCACACATAACTTTTTCATTTTCGACCGTCAATTTCATCGACAAACGTCCGGAGTGGCCATAGTAACATAGTAACATAGTAACATAGTTTTTAAGGTTGAAGGAAGACTTTAAGTCCATCTAGTTCAACCCATAGCCTAACATGTTGATCCAGAGGAAGGCAAAAAAAACCCATGTGGCAACACTAAGCTCCACAATGCGCACCTTCATTCGCCAACCTATTCTTAGGTTGGTGGGAGGAGAGGGTGGTCTTCCCCTCTGAATCCTATGCCAAAAACGTAACCCATTGGCATAGGTTCATAGATGATGTCTTTTTTGTGTGGTCGGGAGTGCGAGCTGGAGTGCAGATCTTTTCTTGACAGTTTAAATAACAACCAGCTGAACATACACCTAACTCAAAATATCTCAGCCAATTCCGCCACCTTTTTGGACATCCAGTGAAAATCGTGAAAATAATACACTAATGACCACCCTTTTCCGAAAATCCACGGCCACTAACTCTCTCTTCAAATTTTCCAGCTTTCATCCTAGACACCTTCGCCAGGGTATACCAACCGGACAATTCTTAAGGGTGAGACGAAATTGCTCCAGTAACTCGGATTTCAAGACAAACGCACTCAACCTCACCAATCGTTTTGTGGAACGCGGTTATCCCCGCAAGGTGATCTCACGTGCCTTCAACCGGGACAAAGCGACAAATCGGACCAGCCTCCTGGAACCCAAGGATAGGAGATCAGAGGACATGCTCCGCGTCATAACCAATTACAACAACCAGTGGAAAGAAGTAGGTGAAATCCTATGAAAAAATTGGAATATCTTGACATCAGATATAAGATTGGGGGGCTTGATCCCTGCCTACCCTCCTCTGACAGCACGTAGGGCCCCAAATCTGAGGGATAAATTAACGGCGAGTCACTTTAAGTAACCCAGCACCAGGCTTGGACGGGGCGTACGACTCCATGGTTCATTTCCATGTGGCGCCTGCAACATCTGTCAATACATGACCCCTACTTATTCATCATTTATCAATCCACAGGACTCCAAAGCACACGTGTTGAAACACTTCATTAACTGCAAGACCTCTAATGTGATTTACTGGATCATTTGCCCTTGCAACCGAGTCTACACAGGAGAAACTACACAGGAGCTCCGCAAAAGGATCCAAAGTCACATTTCTACTATCAACCTGGCACAAGCTGATAGCGCAAAAGGTAATAAACTTAAAACAATAGCCGCGCATTTTTTACAATATCATCAAGGCAATCCAAGAGGGATGAGAATTGTGGGCCTGGATTTCATACAAAATACCATCAGGGGCGGCGACATGACTAAACAATTGCTATGTCTTGAATCACGCTGGATATATGCACTTAACTCCATGTCTCCAGTAGGTCTCAATGAAGAATTCTTGTTCACGGGCTTCTTAGGTTGCTGAACTTCATTGATGTCATGAAACCTCCCTCTGCCCCAGATTAGGGATGGGCGAATCTACTCGCTAGGACTCGTTACTCGGCGAGTAGTAAGGGACTCGCAGGACTCGGTACTCTGCGAGTTTCCCAGTGATTACTCGCACGAGTCCAATGCAAATCAATATCAATCCTAGTTTTGTCAGAAACGCTGACAAAACTAGGATTGCCATTGTTTGCATTAGACTCGGCTACTGTGCCAGTGATAGCAGGAAACTCGCAAAGTAACTGCTGTTACATTGCGAGCCGAGTCCAGCTGTCTTCTCTGTGCAGCTCCAGGGTCCTAGAGCCCGCCTGCTCACAGACATGATGTAGCAGAGCTGAGATTGTTCTCAGTCTGCTCATTCCCTGTGCATAGACATCTATATTTATGCACAGGGGATGTAGCAGAGAGGACATCGCGTTTTGGACTGCGTCGGACGGAAGAGGATTTTTTTAATTAAAGATGGAGTCCCTAATGGCTTTTTTTTTTTATTTCAAATAAAAAATTTTCTCTGTGTTGTGTTTTTTTAACCCTTTATTGGAGATTCTTAGTGGCTGGGTCAAACGTGGCCTGACATTAAGAATCTCGGGCTTAATACCAGCTTGTATAACAAAGCTGGTATTAACCCCTTTATTACCCAGCGTGCCACCGCCACCAGGGCCGCTGGAAGAGCGGGGTTCAGCGCCAGAGGATGGCGCTTCAATGAACGCGCCATCTTCTGGGGCAGCTGCGGGCTGCAATTTGCAGCGGGGGGTGCCCAGAAAGCTTGGGCATCCCTGCGCTGCGGATTCCAGCCCCCAGCTGCTTAGCTGTACCTGGCTAGACATAGAAATTGCGCGGAGCCCCACG
The DNA here is from genome assembly GCA_033576535.1 of Allobates femoralis. Taxonomy (NCBI): domain Eukaryota; kingdom Metazoa; phylum Chordata; class Amphibia; order Anura; family Aromobatidae; genus Allobates; species Allobates femoralis. The sequence continues at coordinate 346,459,535 of JARQOC010000002.1, forward strand.
CATTTTTTTTTTATTATTTAATGAATTTCAGAGTCAGAGGCTCAGAGTCAGAGTCTCGGAGTCGGAGTCTCCTCAGAGTCGGAGTCTCCTCAGAGTCGGAGTCTCAGAGTCGGAGTCGCCTCAGAGTCGGAGTCGTCTCGGAGTCGAGTCGGAGTCGTCTCGGAGTTGGAGTCGTCTCGGAGTCGGAGTCATCTCGGAGTCGTCTCGGAGTCGGAGTCGTCTCGGAGTCGTCTCGGAGTCGGAGTCGTCTCGGATTCGGAGTCGTCTCGGAGTCGGAGTCGGAGTCGTCTCGGAGTCGGAGTCGGAGTCGTCTCGGAGTCGGAGTCGTCTCGGAGTCGAGTCGGAGTCGGAGTCGTCTCGGAGTCGTAGTCTTCTTGGAGTCGTCTCGGAGTCGGAGTCGTCTCGGAGTCGGAGTTGTCTCGGAGTCGTCTCGGAGTCGGAGTCGTCTCGGAGTCGGAGTCGTCTCGGAGTCGGAGTCGTCTCGGAGTCGTCTCGGAGTCGGAGTCGTGTCGGAGTCGTCTCGGAGTCGAAGTCGGAGTTGGAGTCGTCTCGGAGTCGGAGTCGTCTCGGAGTCGGAGTCGTCTCGGAGTCGGAGTCGTTCCGGAGTCGGAGTCGTCTCGGAGTCGGAGTCGTCTCGGAGTCGGAGTCGTCTCGGAGTCGTCTCGGAGTCGGAGTCGTCTCGGAGTCGGAGTCGTCTCGGAGTCGGAGTCGTCTCGGAGTCGTGTCGGAGTCGTCTCGGAGTCGGAGTCGTCTCGGAGTCAGAGTCGTCTCGGAGTCGAGTCGGAGTCGTCTCGGAGTCGAGTCGGAGTCGTCTCGGAGGGAGTCGGAGTCGTCTCGGAGTCGGAGTCGTCTCGGAGTCGGAGTCGTGTCGAAGTCGTCTCGGAGTCGAAGTCGGAGTCGGACTCGTCTCGGAGTCGGAGTCGTCTCGGAGTCGTCTCGGAGTCGGAGTCGTCTCGGAGTCGGAGTCGTCTCGGAGTCGGAGTCGTTCCGGAGTCGGAGTCGTCTCGGAGTCGGAGTCGTCTCGGAGTCGTCTCGGAGTCGGAGTCGTCTCGGAGTCGGAGTCGTCTCGGAGTCGGAGTCGTCTCGGAGTCGGAGTCGTCTCGGAGTCGAGTCGGAGTCGGAGTCGTCTCGGAGTCGGAGTCTTCTCGGAGTCGGAGTCTTCTCGGAGTCGTCTCGGAGTCGGAGTCGTCTCGGAGTCAGAGTCGTTCCGGAGTCGGAGTCGGAGTCGTCTCGGAGTCGGAGTCGTCTCGGAGTCGTCTCGGAGTCGGAGTCGTCTCGGAGTCGTCTCGGAGTCGGATTCGTCTCGGAGTCGGAGTCGTCTCGGAGTCGAGTCGGAGTCGGAGTCGTCTCGGAGTCGTAGTCTTCTTGGAGTCGTCTCGGAGTCGGAGTCGTCTCGGAGTCGGAGTCGTCTCGGAGTCGGAGTCGTCTCGGAGTCAGAGTCGTCTCGGAGTCGTCTCGGAGTCGGAGTCGTGTCGGAGTCATCTCGGAGTCGAAGTCGGAGTCGTCTCGGAGTCGGAGTCGTCTCGGAGTCGTCTCGGAGTCGGACTCGTCTCGGAGTCGGAGTCGTCTCGGAGTCGGAGTCGTCTCGGAGTCGGAGTCGTCTCGGAGTCGGAGTCGTTCCGGAGTCGGAGTCGGAGTCGTCTCGGAGTCGGAGTCGTCTCGGAGTCGGAGTCGTCTCGGAGTCGGAGTCGGAGTCGTCTCGGAGTCGGAGTCGTCTCGGAGTCGGAGTCGTCTCGGAGTCGGAGTCGCCTCGGAGTCGGAGTCGTCTCGGAGTCGAGTCGGAGTCGTCTCGGAGTCGGAGTCGTCTCGGAGTCGGAGTCAAAAAAATGCGTGGGGCTCCGCGCAATTTCTATGTCTAGCCAGGTACAGCTAAGCAGCTGGGGGCTGGAATCCGCAGCGCAGGGATGCCCAAGCAGCCCGCAGCCGCACCAGAAGATGGCGCGTTCATTGAAGCGCCATCCTCTGGCGCTGAACCCCGCTCTTCCAGCGGCCCTGGTGGCGGTGGCACGCTGGGTAATAGAGGTTAGGGCCAGCTTTGTATTATGAGCTGGCCCTAAGCCCGAAATTTATGGCGGTCACGCCAATATTAGACATGACCGCCATGAATTTCTATTAAATTGTTTTAAAAAAAACACAACACAGAGAAATTTTTTTATTAGAAATAAAAAAAAAAAGCCATTAGAGTCTCCATCTTTAATTAAAAAAATCCTCTTCCGTCCGACGCAGTCCAAAACGCGATGTCCTCTCTGCTACATCCCCTGTGTATAGATATAGATGTCTATGCCCAAGGAATGAGCAGACTGAGAACAATCTCAGCACTGCTACATCAGGCAGCAGGCGGGCTCTAGGACCCTGGAGCTGCACAGAGCAGACAGGACTCTTATCTGTGCGAGTTTCCCAGCCAGCGATTACTTACAAAGTAAACGAGTCCAATGCAAATCAATGGCAAAACTAGGATTGCTTCAGGCTGAAGCTTCCGAGACACATCTGCGATTTGTAAATCTCACACTACTCGCTATTACTCGCTTCCCCATTCATTAACATTGGACTCGCTAGACTCGCAACGAGTAGCGAGTCCTGGGCTCGGACTCGCTAGAGTCAAGCGATTCCGAGTAATTTAGGATTCGCCCATCACTAACCCAGATCCAATTTCTCTTGAATACCAATTTGACTCGGAAAAGATTGTCTTCTCCAAAGACCTTATTCCCATGGAAACCTGGACTTTTTATATTTTAGAAAATACTATATAACTTAATAACGGATTTGAAACTATTGGACCTCGTAGAACAGGATTATATACCTTTGATGGACTGCCTTTATTAACTTCTATTCGTATGTTCTAAGTCGATGGTTCTTTTCTTCCCCTTTTCTTTTTGATAACAGTGGTCCCTAGGGGTCCCCCATTTGTTGTATACAAAAGTGGTGATCGTTTACAACGTGGATCATCCGACCTATAGGTGTGATATTATATCATATCAGACATCCTGAGTGATATTCTTTCACTCCATATGTTGGCTCACTTTCTACAATACGTATAATGTTTACTTGTTACCGTGGACACTGAGTTGTGACTGCGTTGTCACATCCGCTATGTCACTTCCTGTAATAGGTATAAGGTACACTGCTTACTTGTTACCATGGTCACTGAGTTGTGACTGCGATGTCGCTTCCGCTATGTCACTTCCTGTAATAGGTATAAGGTACACTGCTTACTTGTTACCATGGTCACTGAGTTGTGACTGCGATGTCACTTCAACTTCCTGCAATAGGTATAAGATATACTGTTTACTTGTTACCATGGTCACTGAGCTGTGACTGCGATGTCACCTCCGCTATGTCACTTCCTGCAATAGGTATAAGGTACACTGCTTACTTGTTACCATGGTCACTGAGCTGTGACTGCGATCTCGCTTCCGCTATGTCACTTCCTGCAATAGGTATAAGGTACAGTGCTTACTTGTTACCATGGTCACTGAGTTGTGACTGCGATGTCGCTTCCGCTATGTCACTTCCTGTAATAGGTATAAGGTACACTGCTTACTTGTTACCATGGTCAAAGAGTTGTGACTGCGATATCACTTCCACTTCCTGCAATAGGTATAAGATATACTGTTTACTTGTTACAATGGTCACTGCTGAGGCCAGTATTTAATCATATTTAACACACCCAGCACTACAAATCATTCTGTGGCCCTATGATTTGTGCTTCATAATAGGTCCGTTGACATACCGTGTTTCCCCGAAAATAAGCCCCCCCCGATAATAAGACCGGGGGGGGGAAGGAGGGCCTGCTAATATAAGTCCCCCCCCCCGAAAATTAGACCGGGGGGGGGCGCTGCGCAATATAAGGCCGTCCGGCGGGGAAGGGGCGCTGCACTACCTCGTCCGGTGGTGTCCCCACTCCTCTCCTGGGCTGCGGTGCGGTGTCTCGGAGTCGGAGTCGTCTCGGAGTCGGAGTCGGAGTCGTCTCGGAGTCGGAGTCGTTCCGGAGTCGGAGTCGTTCCGGAGTCGGAGTCGGAGTCGTCTCGGAGTCGGAGTCGTCTCGGAGTCTTCTCGGAGTCGTCTCGGAGTCGGAGTCGTCTCGGAGTCGTCTCGGAGTCGGAGTCGTCTCGGAGTCGGAGTCGTCTCGGAGTCGGAGTCGTCTCGGAGTCGGAGTCGTTCCGGAGTCGGAGTCGTCTCGGAGTCGGAGTCGTCTCGGAGTCGTCTCGGAGTCGGAGTCGTCTCGGAGTCGGAGTCGTCTCGGAGTCGGAGTCGGAGTCGTCTCGGAGTCGGAGTCGTCTCGGAGTCGGAGTCGTCTCGGAGTCGAGTCGGAGTCGGAGTCGTCTCGGAGTCGGAGTCTTCTCGGAGTCGTCTCGGAGTCGGAGTCGTCTCGGAGTCGGAGTCGTCTCGGAGTCGGAGTCGTTCCGGAGTCGGAGTCGGAGTCGTCTCGGAGTCGGAGTCGTCTCGGAGTCGTCTCGGAGTCGGAGTCGTCTCGGAGTCGTCTCGGAGTCGGAGTCGTCTCGGAGTCGGAGTCGGAGTCGTCTCGGAGTCGAGTCGGAGTCGGAGTCGTCTCGGAGTCGTAGTCTTCTTGGAGTCGTCTCGGAGTCGGAGTCGTCTCGGAGTCGGAGTCGTCTCGGAGTCGGAGTCGTCTCGGAGTCGGAGTCGTGTCGGAGTCATCTCGGAGTCGAAGTCGGAGTCGTCTCGGAGTCGGAGTCGTCTCGGAGTCGTCTCGGAGTCGGACTCGTCTCGGAGTCGGAGTCGTCTCGGAGTCGGAGTCGTCTCGGAGTCGGAGTCGTCTCGGAGTCGGAGTCGTTCCGGAGTCGGAGTCGGAGTCGTCTCGGAGTCGGAGTCGTCTCGGAGTCGGAGTCGTCTCGGAGTCGGAGTCGGAGTCGTCTCGGAGTCGGAGTCGTCTCGGAGTCGGAGTCGTCTCGGAGTCGGAGTCGCCTCGGAGTCGGAGTCGTCTCGGAGTCGAGTCGGAGTCGTCTCGGAGTCGGAGTCGTCTCGGAGTCGGAGTCAAAAAAATGCGTGGGGCTCCGCGCAATTTCTATGTCTAGCCAGGTACAGCTAAGCAGCTGGGGGCTGGAATCCGCAGCGCAGGGATGCCCAAGCAGCCCGCAGCCGCACCAGAAGATGGCGCGTTCATTGAAGCGCCATCCTCTGGCGCTGAACCCCGCTCTTCCAGCGGCCCTGGTGGCGGTGGCACGCTGGGTAATAGAGGTTAGGGCCAGCTTTGTATTATCAGCTGGCCCTAAGCCCGAAATTTATGGCGGTCACGCCAATATTAGACATGACCGCCATGAATTTCTATTAAATTGTTTTAAAAAAAACACAACACAGAGAAATTTTTTTATTAGAAATAAAAAAAAAAGCCATTAGAGTCTCCATCTTTAATTAAAAAAATCCTCTTCCGTCCGACGCAGTCCAAAACGCGATGTCCTCTCTGCTACATCCCCTGTGTATAGATATAGATGTCTATGCCCAAGGAATGAGCAGACTGAGAACAATCTCAGCACTGCTACATCAGGCAGCAGGCGGGCTCTAGGACCCTGGAGCTGCACAGAGCAGACAGGACTCTTATCTGTGCGAGTTTCCCAGCCAGCGATTACTTACAAAGTAAACGAGTCCAATGCAAATCAATGGCAAAACTAGGATTGCTTCAGGCTGAAGCTTCCGAGACACATCTGCGATTTGTAAATCTCACACTACTCGCTATTACTCGCTTCCCCATTCATTAACATTGGACTCGCTAGACTCGCAACGAGTAGCGAGTCCTGGGCTCGGACTCGCTAGAGTCAAGCGATTCCGAGTAATTTAGGATTCGCCCATCACTAACCCAGATCCAATTTCTCTTGAATACCAATTTGACTCGGAAAAGGATTGTCTTCTCCAAAGACCTTATTCCCATGGAAACCTGGACTTTTTATATTTTAGAAAATACTATATAACTTAATAACGGATTTGAAACTATTGGACCTCGTAGAACAGGATTATATACCTTTGATGGACTGCCTTTATTAACTTCTATTCGTATGTTCTAAGTCGATGGTTCTTTTCTTCCCCTTTTCTTTTTGATAACAGTGGTCCCTAGGGGTCCCCCATTTGTTGTATACAAAAGTGGTGATCGTTTACAACGTGGATCATCCGACCTATAGGTGTGATATTATATCATATCAGACATCCTGAGTGATATTCTTTCACTCCATATGTTGGCTCACTTTCTACAATACGTATAATGTTTACTTGTTACCGTGGACACTGAGTTGTGACTGCGTTGTCACATCCGCTATGTCACTTCCTGTAATAGGTATAAGGTACACTGCTTACTTGTTACCATGGTCACTGAGTTGTGACTGCGATGTCGCTTCCGCTATGTCACTTCCTGTAATAGGTATAAGGTACACTGCTTACTTGTTACCATGGTCACTGAGTTGTGACTGCGATGTCACTTCAACTTCCTGCAATAGGTATAAGATATACTGTTTACTTGTTACCATGGTCACTGAGCTGTGACTGCGATGTCACCTCCGCTATGTCACTTCCTGCAATAGGTATAAGGTACACTGCTTACTTGTTACCATGGTCACTGAGCTGTGACTGCGATCTCGCTTCCGCTATGTCACTTCCTGCAATAGGTATAAGGTACAGTGCTTACTTGTTACCATGGTCACTGAGTTGTGACTGCGATGTCGCTTCCGCTATGTCACTTCCTGTAATAGGTATAAGGTACACTGCTTACTTGTTACCATGGTCAAAGAGTTGTGACTGCGATATCACTTCCACTTCCTGCAATAGGTATAAGATATACTGTTTACTTGTTACAATGGTCACTGCTGAGGCCAGTATTTAATCATATTTAACACACCCAGCACTACCAATCATTCTGTGGCCCTATGATTTGTGCTTCATAATAGGTCCGTTGACATACCGTGTTTCCCCGAAAATAAGCCCCCCCCGATAATAAGACCGGGGGGGGGAAGGAGGGCCTGCTAATATAAGTCCCCCCCCCGAAAATTAGACCGGGGGGGGGGCGCTGCGCAATATAAGGCCGTCCGGCGGGGAAGGGGCGCTGCACTACCTCGTCCGGTGGTGTCCCCACTCCTCTCCTGGGCTGCGGTGCGGTGTCTCGGAGTCGGAGTCGTCTCGGAGTCGGAGTCGGAGTCGTCTCGGAGTCGGAGTCGTTCCGGAGTCGGAGTCGTTCCGGAGTCGGAGTCGTCTCGGAGTCGGAGTCGTCTCGGAGTCTTCTCGGAGTCGTCTCGGAGTCGGAGTCGTCTCGGAGTCGGAGTCGGAGTCGTCTTGGGAGTCGGAGTCGGAGTCGTCTCGGAGTCGGAGTCGTCTCGGAGTCGTCTCGGAGTCGGAGTCGTCTCGGAGTCGGAGTCGTCTCGGAGTCGGAGTCGTCTCGGAGTCGGAGTCGTTCCGGAGTCGGAGTCGTCTCGGAGTCGGAGTCGTCTCGGAGTCGTCTCGGAGTCGGAGTCGTCTCGGAGTCGGAGTCGTCTCGGAGTCGGAGTCGGAGTCGTCTCGGAGTCGGAGTCGTCTCGGAGTCGGAGTCGTCTCGGAGTCGAGTCGGAGTCGGAGTCGTCTCGGAGTCGGAGTCTTCTCGGAGTCGTCTCGGAGTCGGAGTCGTCTCGGAGTCGGAGTCGTCTCGGAGTCGGAGTCGTTCCGGAGTCGGAGTCGGAGTCGTCTCGGAGTCGGAGTCGTCTCGGAGTCGTCTCGGAGTCGGAGTCGTCTCGGAGTCGTCTCGGAGTCGGAGTCGGAGTCGTCTCGGAGTCGGAGTCGGAGTCGTCTCGGAGTCGAGTCGGAGTCGGAGTCGTCTCGGAGTCGTAGTCTTCTTGGAGTCGTCTCGGAGTCGGAGTCGTCTCGGAGTCGGAGTCGTCTCGGAGTCGGAGTCGTCTCGGAGTCAGAGTCGTCTCGGAGTCGTCTCGGAGTCGGAGTCGTGTCGGAGTCATCTCGGAGTCGAAGTCGGAGTCGTCTCGGAGTCGGAGTCGTCTCGGAGTCGTCTCGGAGTCGGACTCGTCTCGGAGTCGGAGTCGTCTCGGAGTCGGAGTCGTCTCGGAGTCGGAGTCGTCTCGGAGTCGGAGTCGTTCCGGAGTCGGAGTCGGAGTCGTCTCGGAGTCGGAGTCGTCTCGGAGTCGGAGTCGTCTCGGAGTCGGAGTCGGAGTCGTCTCGGAGTCGGAGTCGTCTCGGAGTCGGAGTCGTCTCGGAGTCGGAGTCGCCTCGGAGTCGGAGTCGTCTCGGAGTCGAGTCGGAGTCGTCTCGGAGTCGGAGTCGTCTCGGAGTCGGAGTCAAAAAAATGCGTGGGCTCCGCGCAATTTCTATGTCTAGCCAGGTACAGCTAAGCAGCTGGGGGCTGGAATCCGCAGCGCAGGGATGCCCAAGCAGCCCGCAGCCGCACCAGAAGATGGCGCGTTCATTGAAGCGCCATCCTCTGGCGCTGAACCCCGCTCTTCCAGCGGCCCTGGTGGCGGTGGCACGCTGGGTAATAGAGGTTAGGGCCAGCTTTGTATTATCAGCTGGCCCTAAGCCCGAAATTTATGGCGGTCACGCCAATATTAGACATGACCGCCATGAATTTCTATTAAATTGTTTTAAAAAAAACACAACACAGAGAAATTTTTTTATTAGAAATAAAAAAAAAAGCCATTAGAGTCTCCATCTTTAATTAAAAAAATCCTCTTCCGTCCGACGCAGTCCAAAACGCGATGTCCTCTCTGCTACATCCCCTGTGTATAGATATAGATGTCTATGCCCAAGGAATGAGCAGACTGAGAACAATCTCAGCACTGCTACATCAGGCAGCAGGCGGGCTCTAGGACCCTGGAGCTGCACAGAGCAGACAGGACTCTTATCTGTGCGAGTTTCCCAGCCAGCGATTACTTACAAAGTAAACGAGTCCAATGCAAATCAATGACAAAACTAGGATTGCTTCAGGCTGAAGCTTCCGAGACACATCTGCGATTTGTAAATCTCACACTACTCGCTATTACTCGCTTCCCCATTCATTAACATTGGACTCGCTAGACTCGCAACGAGTAGCGAGTCCTGGGCTCGGACTCGCTAGAGTCAAGCGATTCCGAGTAATTTAGGATTCGCCCATCACTAACCCAGATCCAATTTCTCTTGAATACCAATTTGACTCGGAAAAGGATTGTCTTCTCCAAAGACCTTATTCCCATGGAAACCTGGACTTTTTATATTTTAGAAAATACTATATAACTTAATAACGGATTTGAAACTATTGGACCTCGTAGAACAGGATTATATACCTTTGATGGACTGCCTTTATTAACTTCTATTCGTATGTTCTAAGTCGATGGTTCTTTTCTTCCCCTTTTCTTTTTGATAACAGTGGTCCCTAGGGGTCCCCCATTTGTTGTATACAAAAGTGGTGATCGTTTACAACGTGGATCATCCGACCTATAGGTGTGATATTATATCATATCAGACATCCTGAGTGATATTCTTTCACTCCATATGTTGGCTCACTTTCTACAATACGTATAATGTTTACTTGTTACCGTGGACACTGAGTTGTGACTGCGTTGTCACATCCGCTATGTCACTTCCTGTAATAGGTATAAGGTACACTGCTTACTTGTTACCATGGTCACTGAGTTGTGACTGCGATGTCGCTTCCGCTATGTCACTTCCTGTAATAGGTATAAGGTACACTGCTTACTTGTTACCATGGTCACTGAGTTGTGACTGCGATGTCACTTCAACTTCCTGCAATAGGTATAAGATATACTGTTTACTTGTTACCATGGTCACTGAGCTGTGACTGCGATGTCACCTCCGCTATGTCACTTCCTGCAATAGGTATAAGGTACACTGCTTACTTGTTACCATGGTCACTGAGCTGTGACTGCGATCTCGCTTCCGCTATGTCACTTCCTGCAATAGGTATAAGGTACAGTGCTTACTTGTTACCATGGTCACTGAGTTGTGACTGCGATGTCGCTTCCGCTATGTCACTTCCTGTAATAGGTATAAGGTACACTGCTTACTTGTTACCATGGTCAAAGAGTTGTGACTGCGATATCACTTCCACTTCCTGCAATAGGTATAAGATATACTGTTTACTTGTTACAATGGTCACTGAGCTGTGACTGCGATGTCACCTCCGCTATGTCACTTCCTGCAATAGGTATGAGGTACACTGCTTACTTGTTACCATGGTCACTGAGCTGTGACTGCGATGTCACTTCCGCTATGTCACTTCCTGTAATAGGTATAAGGTACACTGCTTACTTGTTACCATGGTCACTGAGTTGTGACTGCGATGTCGCTTCCGCTATGCCACTTCTTGTAATAGGTATAAGATATACTGCTTACTTGTTACCATGGTCAGAGAGTTGTGACTGCGATGTCACTTCCACTTCCTGCAATATGTATAAGATATACTGTTTACTTGTTACCATGGTCACTGACCTGTGACTGCGATGTCACCTCCGCTATGTCACTTCCTGCAATAGGTATAAGGTACACTGCTTACTTGTTACCATGGTCACTGAGCTGTGACTGCGATGTCACTTCCACTTCCTGCAATAGGTATAAGATATACTGTTTACTTGTTACCATGGCCACTGAGCTGTGACTGCGATGTCACTTCCACTATGTTACTTCCTGTAATAGGTATACGATATACTGTTTACTTGTTACCATGGTGACTGAGTTGTGACTGCGATGTCACTTCCGCTATGTCACTTCCTGTAATAGGTATAAGATATACTGCTTACTTGTTACCATGGTCACTGAGTTGTGACTTCGATGTCACTTCCGCTATGTCACTTCCTGTAATAGGTATAAGATATACTGTTTACTTGTTACCATGGTCACGGAGTTGTGATTGTGATGCCACTTCTGCCTATGGCAATATCATGTGGTCTAATTGTGCGCTCTCAGCTGTATCTGATCATTAATTACCAACAGATATAAAATGAGTCCCAATGTGCAACAGACTTATACTTCCCCTGAGGAAGCTGCGCCCTGGCAGCGATATGCGTGGGGCCTGGGTGCCCTGCAGTCACCTCGCTATATACCTCGGACTGACACTTCGGACAATTTACTGACTGGTAATATGCACTTTATTTTCCACTGTCACTGGACACGGTGACCTACACTGTTTTGACTATATGTAAACAATAGGGAGTACCCAATATATATGGGTGGTCTTTGTATCAATTATACGGTTAGTTAGCTGATGGCTAAGACCTTTGTTACCATCCATATGTGACCACCCCTAGGGACCTCTGTGTTTGGGACTACTAAACGACTCATAGCATTACTCATTGGATGATTTGCGTAGAGAAGGATTTCCAGTTTGTCAAGGAGCTCTTCCAGATGGTTCATTGATTACTCCAATTATTTCAAGGAAATTCCGATTTATTATATATACAAACACAACGCGTTTCGACTATACATAAAATTAGCCTTCATCAGGTAAAATCATAAATATCTTAAAAAGACACATTTATATAGGGGAAAAATAGAAAAAAAAAAAAGGTTTCAACCCTTCAATCAATTATCATCAAATGAAAACACCTGCTCACCTCTCCAGAATGTTGGGAGACTAATTGTAGAGGGAGCCATTGGATGATTTGCGGAATCTTGGGTAAACTTATAATATGTGAAATTTTCTCTATAATTTTCTGTGCCTCTGCAGACTTCACTTGCGTGAGATATTGGTATCTGTCTCACTTATAAACATTGTTTATTCCAGCTGCTGAGGCCAGTATTTAATCATATTGAACACACCCAGCACTACCAATCATTCTGTGGCCCTATGATTTGTGCTTCATAATAGGTCCGTTGACATACCGTGTTTCCCCGAAAATAAGCCCCCCCCGATAATAAGACCGGGGGGGGGGAAGGAGGGCCTGCTAATATAAGTCCCCCCCCTGAAAATTAGACCGGGGGGGGGGCGCTGCGCAATATAAGGCCGTCCGGCGGGGAAGGGGCGCTGCGCAATGTATACTACCTCGTCCGGTGGTGTCCCCACTCCTCTCCTGGGCTGCGGTGCGGTGTCCCGGTCCAGTTGCTTGCAGATCGGTGCGGTGCCCGGCCGACTTCCTGCTTCCTCCGGCAATCTCCGCCCAGGTTAGGCCCTGCGCCAATGAGAGCGCAGGGCCCGTGACGTCAATCACCACCCAGATGCGGCCAGATGACGTTGGGGCCTCTGATTGGCCCGACGACATCAAGCTGCTGCGGCTTGATGAAGTCGGGCCAATCAGAGGGCCCAACGTCATCTGGCCGCGTCTGGGCGGTGATTGACGTCACGGGCCTTGCCCTCTCATTGGCGCAGGGCCTAACCTGGGAGGAGATTGCCGGAGGAAGCAGGAAGTCGGCCGGGCACCGCACCGATCTGCAAGCAACTGGACCGGGACACCGCACCGCAGCCCAGGAGAGGAGCGGAGACACCACCGGACGGCCGGAGGAGCGGGACATGACAGCGGGGACAGCACCGGACAAGGTAAGAAGCGGTGCATATGTGTATGTGTGTGTGTGTGTATGTGTGTGCATGTGTGTGTATGTATGTGTGTGGAAGTGTGTGGATGTGTGTGGATGGGGCTGGGGCTGGCAATATAAGTCCCCCCCCGAAAATAAGACAGTGGGCCACTTTTGGCCCCCAAAAAAATATAAGACACGGTCTTATTTTCGGGGAAACACGGTAGATGTGGTTACCCATAACACTGTCTACCCTATATTGTGCTAACAAGCGTATTTATGTGAAATATTGTGGTGAAGGAGCACTAGTACTTCTCGTACCTGCTCTCATCCCCCACCCTCGAGTCTCTCCCTACAACTCAAGCCTGTATTTTGTCTAACCTGTTGTGATCACGATATTATGTCATATCCTGCTCATATTTTGTCAGCATTGTATTCTGTACATATGTTCAGTGTTGTGTTCTGCAGTGGTACCCTATGGTTTTAAATGGTTTTAGTCTTGTTTGGTCTATTGCACTAATAAAGTTATAATTCTCACTATTCTACTACTCGTGTGTGTTGCTCCCTCAATGTGCCATGTCTTCTCTCTGCCATGCATATCTGTCCCCCTTGGCACGGTGAGCGACCCCTCCTTCCCTTGATATAATTCAGATCATTGCGGTGCACTCTGTTTTCTGTTAAAACTTGACTAAGCGCATGCGCGATGACATCAGGCGCTTCACACTCGAGCTTCCGGGATTTCAGAGCGTGCGGTCGGCTGTGCTCGGCCATAGCTGGTAATGGGGGCACCAAGCGCAACCAAGCGCAACCAAGCGCATGAGCAGGGCAACTATGCGTCTGTGTGCTTGCCTGCACCAGCCCCTAAATACCCCTGAGATTGCATTTATGATAGCGCAGGGTAGACAAAAACACAGGCACATAGATGTGCAATGGGCCTTTGTATTTTTTCATAATTCCTCAGACTTCCTTTCGTCTGTGTCCATCAATGATCTAAATTGGTTTTGCAGAACAATCCAAAAAACTTCAGTTATCATCACAATATAAAAAAGGGTGGGAAGTGATACAATAAATATATGAATATATGTAATATAGTATATGATTGATTAATATAAGTATCACATTTAACCAAGTTAGTAAGACTCACGTGACAAATGTTAGCTAAAGATATGATGGCTGCACATCAATAGGTGATAAAAAAATAAATGTGATACATAGGGTAGTAAAAGAACTACACCCTCATACAAAATTAGGAAGGATAAGGCACATGATATACATGGTCATAGGTACAAACATATTTGCTGGAAAATATAATTTTCTTCATTTTACACAGACATGCCATGAACAACAGGGTGTATAATATAAAACCACTTTCAATAAAACTTGTTTACAAAAAGAAATTGCCAGCATTTGTTACAATATTTTGTCTGACGTGCTTTTCACCAGAGCTTCTTTAAACTTCCAACAGGCTTCACCACCTCAGACTCTGAAGCTGTGTCCCTCTGCCGTATATGGGATTTGATTTTAGATTTACAAAACTTTCACACAAAATGACCCAAACTAGGCCAGACATAATTTTTCGCACACTTGAGTAAACAACTTTGTTACAAGAATGTGATGCTCGTTCAAACTCACCTGTTGCAAGTAACAGGTGGGAGGAATATGAAAATCTCACCTGAAACTAGATAAAAAGGGAAGAAGTTGACTTACTGTTTGCATTGTGAGTCTGTGTGGTCCACACTAAGCATGGAGAACAGAAAAAGGAGAAAAGAACTGTCAGAGAACTTGAAAACCAAAATTGTTGACAAGTATCAACAATCTCAAGGTTACAAGTTCAGAGATCTTGATGTTCCTATGTCCACACTGAGCAACATTATCAAGATGTTTACAAACTATGGTACTATAGCTAACCTCCCTGGATGTGGATGGCAGAAGAAATCAATGAAAGGTTACAACGCAAGATTGTCTGAATCATAGATATGCAGCTGCATTCAAGTTACAAAGAAATTCAAGCTGTCCTGCAGGCTCAGGGTGCATCAGTGTCTTTGCAAAGTACACCTTAATATTTGAATGAAATCAAATGCAATGGCAAGAGACATATGAGAACCACACTGCGGAAACACAGATATAAAAAAGCTAGATTGCAGTTTGCCAAAATGTTGGTGAATAAACTAAAATTTTTCTTGAAAAGTATCTTGTTGACAGATGAGACTAAAAGCCCAGTTACACGGTACGAGATTGTGAATGATATCGCTCAGACGTCACGGGTTTGGAGTCGTTGAAACGACATCGTTAGGACGTCGTTGCATGTAACACCGAGATACGACTACTATAAATCGTTGGATCGTTGATCGCAGATTTGAGAACATGTTCTCAAATCAAACGATCCTCGATCAGCCAACTTGCTGTCGTTGAAACGACATCGTTAGAACGTCGTTGCGTGTATTACCGAGATACGACTATGATAAATCGTTGGATCGTTGAGCACAGATTTGAGAACATGTTCTAAAATCAAACGATCCTCGATCAGCCAACCTTCTGCATCGTTGTGTGTGACACGGCGATAACGATATCATTAACGATGTCTCCTATTCACAGCAGTGAACAAGTATCATTCTCTGGGTGGTGCGATCGGTAGATGCTCACCACATTGTTGGTGCGTCGTCCACAATATCTAGACATGTGACATCTCACCAACGATGTCAAAAAGATGTCCTAACGACCGAGCTCGTTAGTGATATCTTAACGATTTTGAAGCGTGTAACTTTACCTTAAGCTAGAGCTTTTTGTTTGTAAGGCACATTATTCTACTGTTTACCAAAATAGGACTGAAAAGGGAATTAGGCCTACAAAGAAAAGAACACATGGTGGGGATATCAGAGACATGGCTGGACAAGAGCCATGACTGGGCTTTTAATTTACAGGACTATGGTCTTTTCAGAAATAACCGTATAAATAAGCGAGAGGGAGGTGTCTGTTTATACGTAAAATCATCTTTTAAACCCATCCTGCGTGATAATATATGTGAATCTAATGAAAATGTAGAGTCTCTGTGGGTGGAGATAAGGGGAGGGGGAAAAATAATAAATTACTGATAGGGGTTTGTTATAAATCCCCAACAATAATGGAAGTGGAGGAGACTATATTCATAAAGCAAATAGATGAAGCAGCGTCTCAGGGAGAAGTCATTATTATGGGGGACTTCAACTACCCTGAAATACATTGGGGATCAAAAACCTGCAGTTCCAGCAAAGGTAATAGGTTTTTGACAACTATGAGAGACAATTACCTTTCATAACTGGTTCAGGACCCAACAAGAAGGGGGGCACTGTTAGACCTAATATTAACCAACAGGCTGGACCGCATATCAAATATACGGGTTGGAGGTCACTTGGGTAATAGTGATCACAAAATAATACGTTTTCAAGTATCCTTTAATAAGATGTGTAGTAGAGGGGCTACAAGGACACTAAACTTCAGGAAGGCAAATTTCCAACGGTTGAGAGATGATCTTAGTGCAATAAACTGGGACGATATCCTGAGACATAAGGGCACACTAAACAAATGTGAAACGTGTATTAGCATCCTGAATAGGACCTGTGCACAATATATACCCTATAGGAATAAGCATGCTAGAAATAGGAGGAAACCACTATGGCTAAATAAGGATGTAAGAGGCACAATAAGTGACACAAAGAAAGCATTTAGGGAATTAAAGCAAGTACCGTATATACTCGTGTATAAGCCGACCCGTGTATAAGCCGACCCCCCTACTTTTGCCCCAAAAATCTGGAAAAACCTATTGACTCGTGTATAAGCCGAGGGTGGACCCCAGCACAGGTATACAGACCCCAGCAGTGTGGTATACAGGCCTCCCCAGTGGTAGTATACAGATTCCCCAGCAGCCCCAGTGGTAGTATACAGATTCCCCAGCAGCCCCAGTGGTAGTATACAGATTCCCCAGCAGCCCCAGTGGTAGTATACAGGAGCCCCAGCAGCCCCAGTGGTAGTATACAGGAGCCCCAGCAGCCCCAGTGGTAGTATACAGGAGCCCCAGCAGCCCCAGTGGTAGTATACAGGAGCCCCAGCAGCCCCAGTGGTAGTATACAGGAGCCCCAGCAGCCCCAGTGGTAGTATACAGGAGCCTCAGCAGCCCCAGTGGTAGTATACAGGAGCCCCAGCAGCCCCAGTGGTAGTATACAGGAGCCCCAGCAGCCCCAGTGGTAGTATACAGGAGCCCCAGAAGCCCCAGTGGTAGTATACAGGAGCCCCAGCAGCCCCAGTGGTAGTATACAGGAGCCCCAGCAGCCCCAGTGGTAGTATACAGGAGCCCCAGCAGCCCCAGTGGTAGTATACAGGAGCCCCAGCAGCCCCAGTGGTAGTATACAGGAGCCCCAGCAGCCCCAGTGGTAGTATACAGGAGCCTCAGCAGCCCCAGTGGTAGTATACAGGAGCCCCAGCAGCCCCAGTGGTAGTATACAGGAGCCCCAGCAGCCCCAGTGGTAGTATACAGGAGCCCCAGCAGCCCCAGTGGTAGTATACAGGAGCCCCAGAAGCCCCAGTGGTAGTATACAGGAGCCCCAGCAGCCCAGTGGTAGTATACAGGAGCCAGCAGCCCCAGTGGTAGTATACAGGAGCCCCAGCAGCCCCAGTGGTAGTATACAGGAGCCCAGCAGCCCCAGTGGTAGTATACAGCAGCCCCAGGGGTAATACAGCAGGCCCCCGGTACAATAGCAGCCCAGGGGTACCCAGCAGCCCCCTGGGGGTACCCAGCAGCCCCCTGGGGGTACCCAGCAGCCCCCTGGGGGTACCCAACAGCCCCCAGGGGGTACCAACAGCCCCCTGGGAATACCAATAGCCCCTGGGGGTACCAACAGCCCCCTGGGGGTACCAACAGCCCCCAGGGGGTACCAACAGCCCCCAGGGGGTCCCCAGCAGGTACCCCAGCAGCCCCCAGGGGGTACCAACAGCCCCCTGGGAATACCAATAGCCCCCTGGGGGTACCAACAGCCCCCTGGGGGTACCAACAGCCCCCAGGGGGTACCAACAGCCCCCTGGGGGTACCAACAGCCCCCAGGGGGTCCCCAGCAGGTACCCCAGCAGCCCCCAGGGGGTACCAACAGCCCCCTGGGGGTACCAACAGCCCCCAGGGGGTACCAATAGCCCCCAGGGGGTACCAACAGCCCCCTGGGGGTGCCAACAGCCCCCAGGGGGTCCCCAGCAGGTACCCCAGCAGCCCCCAGGGGGTACCCAGCAGCCCCTGGGGTACACAGCGGCCCCCTGGGGGTCCCCAGCAGCCCCCAAATGCTGTCACTCGCCCCTTGCAAGGGCCCCCCCCGCTTCTCTTACCATTCCGGACTTCTGATCCGCGCCGCTCCTCGCTCCTCCTCGCTGCTCCGTCCGTCTGTCTTCTACATCCGGGATCCCCGGCCGCGCGATGACGTCACATGCCTGCGACGGCCGGAGATCCGAGATGTAGAAGACGGACGGAGCAGCGAGGAGGAGCGAGGAGCGGCGCGGATCAGAAGTCCGGAATGGTAATATAACCATCGGGGGGGGGCCCTTACAAGGGGGGGCAGGTGCCAGCACTTGGGGGGGGATTTAATTAGTTATGCACTGCTTCCCCCTGCCGGTGATTGACAGGGGAAAGCAGTGCATATTTAATGAGCGGCCCCACGTGACGGGGCCGCTCATACAGCAGCCTCCCCCCCCCCGCCTCCTGAAGCCTCCACAGCCCCGGACACAGCCCCCCCCGTATTGACTCGTGTATAAGCCGAGGGGGAGACTTTTCAGCCCAAATTTTGGGCTGAAAAACTCGGCTTATACACGAGTATATACGGTAGGTAGTGATGAGGCATTAAATAAATACAGAAAATTAAATAACATTTGTAAAAAGCAAATCAAGGCAGCAAAGATTGAGACAGAGAGACTCATTGCCAGAGAAAGTAAAAAGAATCCCAAAATATTTTTTAACTACATAAATAGTAACAAGCTAAAAAATAATTGTGTTGGCCCCTTTAAAAATAATCTGGGTAAAATGGTGGATGAGGATGAGGAAAAAGCCAATATGCTAAATGACTTTTTTTCAATAGTATTTACACAAGAAAATCCAATGACAGACAATAAGATCAGTGATAACAAAAAGTCTCAATTAAATGTCACCTGCTTAACCCAGCAGGAAGTACGGCATCATCTAAAAATCACTAAAATTGACAAATCCCCGGGCCCGGATGGGATACACCCCAGAGTGCTGCAGGAATTACCGTATATACTCGTGTTTAAGCCGAGTTTTTCAGCATAAAAATTGTGCTGAAAAGTGCCCCCCTCGGCTTATACACGAGTCAGTGACGGCTCCCCCCCTGTGGTAGTATACAGCAGCCCCCCCCCTGTGCTATATACAGGCCCCCCGTTGCTGCCGCCGCACACCTGTAAAAGAAGAGCTTTCATACTTACCCTCCTGTGACCACGCGCACATCCCCCGCTCTCCTTCCTGCTTCTACCCGGCGTCCATCCACGTGACCGCGCGCCTATAATGACGTCATTATTTGTGCACGGTCATATGGATGGACGCCGGGTAGAAGCAGGAAGGAGAGCGGGGGATGTGCGCGTGGTCACAGGAGGGTAAGTATGAAAGCTCTTCTTTTACAGGTGTGCGGCGGCAGCAACGGGGGGCCTGTATACAGCACAGGGGGGCGGGCTGCTGTATACTGCCACAGGGGGCCTGTATATACCACAGGGGGGAGGGCTGCTGTATACTACCACAGGGGTGCCTGTATATACCACAGGGGGGAGGGCTGCTGTATACTACCACAGGGGGCCTGTATATACCACAGGGGGGAGGGCTGCTGTATACTACCACAAGGGGGCCTGTATATACCACAGGGGGAGGGCTGCTGTATACTACCACAGGGGACCTGTATATACCACAGGGGGAGGGCTGCTGTATACTACCACAGGGGGCCTGTATATACCACAGGGGGGAGGGCTGCTGTATACTACTACAGGGGGCCTGTATATACCACAGGGGGAGACTGCTGTATACTACCACAGGGGGAGACTGCTGTATAATACCACAGGGGGAGACTGCTGTATACTACCACAGGGGGAGACTGCTGTATACTACCACAGGGGCAGACTGCTGTATACTACCACTGGGGAGACTGCTGTATACTACCACTGCGGAGGCTGCTGTATACTACCAATGGGGAGACTGCTGTATGCTACCACTGGGGAGACTGCTGTATACTACCACTGCAGAGGCTGCTGTATACTACCAATGGGGAGACTGCTGTATACTACCACTGGGGAGACTGCTGTATACTACCACTGCAGAGGCTGCTGTATACTACCAATGGGGAGGCCTGTATACCACTGGGGAGGCCTGTATACCTGTGCTGGGGTCCACCCTCGGCTTATACACGAGTCAATAGGTTTTCCCAGGTTTTGGGGGCAAAAGTAGGGGGTCGGCTTATACACGGGTTGGCTTATACATGAGTATATACGGGTAAGTACTGTCATAGATAGACCATTATTTTAATATTTAAAGATTCCATAATAGCAGGATCGGTACCACAGGACTGGCGTATAGCAATTATGGTGCCAATATTCAAAAAAGGTACAAAAACTAAACTTGGAAATGATAGGCCAGTAAGCTTAACCTCTACTGTGGGTAAAATCCTAAAGGGTTTTCTAAAGGTACCTTTACACGAGGCAACTTTTCTAGAAATTTTACTGGCAACTTACTGGTTGCAGGGAAATCATGGACACATTGTTCTATCTTGTTTCTGTGTACAAATGGAACAATGTCTCCATGATTTCACTGCAACCAGTAAGTTGCTAGTGAAATTCCTAGAAAAGTTGCCACGTGTAAAGGTACCTTTAGGCCTGAGACGAGGACAAGGGGGCATCCTCTACGTTTGGAGGAAAGAAGGTTTAATCATAATCACCGTCGTGGATTCTTTACTGTAAGAGCAGTGAGACTATGGAACTCTCTACCACATGATGTTGTAATGAGTGACTCACTGCTAACATTTAAGAAGGGCCTGGATGTGTTTCTTGAAAACTATAATATTACCAGTTATATATACTAGATTCTTTGATAGGGCGTTGATCCAGGGAACTAGTCTGATTGCCGTATGTGGAGTCAGGAGGGAAGTTTTTTCCCCAATGTGGAGCTTAGGGTTACCACATGGGGTTTTTTTTTGCCTTCCTCTAGATCAACATGTTAGGCTATGGGTTGAACTAGATGGGCTTAAAGTCTTTCTTCAATCTTAAAAACTATGTTACTATGTTACTATGTTGCATTTTCTATAGTCAAATATGGTGTAGGTTTAAAAATGTGTTTGCTGCCTCTGTCACTGGGTACCTGGACTTTTTGCAAGAAGCTTCATGAAATCTAAAGATTACCAAAGTATTTTGAGTTACAATGTAGTGCAGTTTCAAATAGTTGGGTTTGTGTCCTAGGATATAGGTCTTCCAGCAGGAAAATGACCCCAAACATACAACTCAATTGACTACAGTTATTTATTCCAAAAGGTGTGCAACCAAATGTTAAGTTGAGGGTGGCAACACTTTTTTCCAATAATTTTTTGAGTTTTGTTGAAGATTATGTCCAATACACAATACGTCTGATTGCACTAAATTTCTGGGAGAAATGCTTCATTTTCTGGAACAACTTAAATTGTGCTAAGGGCCAAGTCACATGTGGCAACGTCGGTGGCGATTTCTTAGGTGACGCTGGGGCGTGGCCTATCGCCGCCGACGTCGCCAATGCGTCGCCCAATGTAAATAGGCGAGGGCGACGCATTTGAGTGGTCGCCTGGTTTCACAGCAGCGCTGTGAAAGCAGGCGACCACTCTGGGGCGATGTGTACACATCGCCCCGTGTAAACGGCCGACGGCGATCTGACAGCCGATGGGAGCCATAAGCTCCCATTGTACTGCATCGCCGCTGTGGTTTTTAGACACCCCAGTGGTGATGCTGCCTGTCAGATCACCGGTGCGTTGCCGGATGTGTCGCCCCATTTAAACGGGGGACGGTGACGCTGGCGGGGCGCCAAAAGTATGTGCGCTCCCGCCCGTCGCCGCCGACATCTCCAGTGACGTCACCTAGTGTGACGTGGCCCTAAGACTTTTGGCCATGACTGTAGAGCAACTGTAGACATTTGTTAGAAGACCATAAAACACATTTTAGTAAGTTTGGAGTGATAAAAGTTTGATTTCACTGTCTTGATTGAGTACGGTATATTCTTAAATGAAAATGACTGCAATATATACAATATTACAGAAATTTTGTAGGATGTTTCCATATAATGACATACCTGTAATATGTTATGTTATGTTATGTCAAATACATTGAAAAATCAACTATATTTCTTTATCTACGTGTTTATCTCCTTTTTTAAATCTAATTTGCATAATCATCACAAATAAAGTGTGCAACACTGAAATCCATCCATCAGACAAGTTGGCTCTATAGATGCAGCACAAGTCGATGACACCAGATCACTTCAATGTAATGTACATTGGCCAGTTTTATACGAAATGAAAATTGAGCTACCATTTCACAAATGCAATGAAGTGCTGATGAGTTTTTTTGTGAACATTGCCCTTTCATATAATACAGAAGGTATAAAGTAACTTAGGAAGTCCTGTATGACCTCGTAGGTCAGAAAATCAAGTGAGACTGGTTACCTTTATAATTAAAAAAAAAACTCTAAAAGAATATGTTAAAACTTTTACATTCTATGATAAAAGAACAAAAATAGCATAAGGGTCAACAGCAATATATGAGCTTTTTCATTAATGTTAACATAGATTCTCTCTGATGAAAACTTGTAACAAAGTAATTACTAAATCATTTTATACACATTAATATTGTGCACACTTAAATTCACACTTTTTATTGAAGTTAGAGGGGTTGTGAAATTAAGACAAGTTATCACCCATCCTTAGGATGGGTGACTAGTTGCTGACTGATGGGTATCCGACCACTGGGACCCACATCAATTGTCAAAATGGTAGACTATTGTCCTCGGCAGCCCCATAGAGAATAATGGTTAGACATTTGGCCTGCTGACACACCATTTTGTAGGAAAGCTAAATGTTCCCCATCATTGATATAAATTCCTTGGGTGGGGCGCCCATTGATCTTGAAGTTATCTCCTATTCTAAAGGCCAGTGATAACTTCTTATAATTGGGTAACTACTTTAAAGTAGGCTACAAGCTATGGAGTTTCAACTTCCTTACACAGAAAGAATAAACAAATTACATGATAAATATACACAAAAAGTGCTATCTACTTTTAAGTCATGATTAAGAAGGCCAAAAGAAATTATACATCTTTCCATACACATTTAATTAGCATAGTAATGTAAAATACACTCTATGATGTATTAGAGAGTGAGTTGATTTCACTTGCATATTTCAATCCGTTATTGCCTCTTGAACTCCAAATTATAAGATATGGTTGTGAGCACTCAGGAAATCAAAGTGCACAACCTTATCACGAAATACTAAGAAGGATTTCTCGTGTATTATCACAGCCTAAGTTTGACTTACTAACAAAGAAATAAAGAAATAAAATAGCACTCTTTAAGCACCAAGACATGTGCATATACAGTATATATATATATATATATATATATATATATATATATACATATATATATAGGAGAAAAAAAAAAAAAGAAAAAAAAGAGAAAAAAAAAAAAAATCTAAGGTCTAGATGGTGCAGTTTTTTTTTTTTTTTTTTCTCTCTTTTGTATCGTGTGGAGTGGCTGGCTCCATTACTGCAATGTGCACCCTCGTTGCACACAGGTGATCTAGGGTCTAGATGGTGTCCTCCCACTTAGTAGTGGGGTAGGGTGGACAAGGAGGACTTGGGTGTCAGCGATAGGACTCGTCGGACCTGAAGTCACTTTGTCGCAGTCGACGAGCAAGCAGACATTGGCCAATGTGTGTACTAAGAACTTCAGATTAAAAAAAAAAATAATAAGAATTTTGAGTTTTTTGAAAAAAACGTAAGTTTTTTAATTTTTTCTCATATATATAGCTTGTCAGCATATGTACATCATTGGTAGTAGCTGAGTGCTGCAAGGTTTTTTTCTAGTATATTGACCCAGCATCCCTGCTGGCACCAGTTCACATTGTCTGTGAGTGCTGTGCAGTTTTTTTTTTTTTTTTTTCTCTTTTGTATCGTGTGGAGTGGCTGGCTCCATTACTGCAATGTGCACCCTCGTTGCACACAGGTGATCTAGGGTCTAGATGGTGTCCGCCCACTTAGTAGTGGGGTAGGGTGGACAAGGAGGACTTGGGTGTCAGCGATAGGACTCATCGGACCTGAAGTCACTTTGTCGCAGTCGACGAGCAAGCAGACATTGGCCAATGTTTGTACTAAGAACTTCAGATTTAAAAAAAAATAATAAGAATTTTGAGTTTTTTGAAAAAAACGTAAGTTTTTAAATTTTTTCTCATATATATAGCTTGTCAGCATATGTACATCATTGGTAGTAGCTGAGTGCTGCAAGGTTTTTTTCTAGTATATTGACCCAGCATCCCTGCTGGCACCAGTTCACATTGTCTGTGAGTGCTGTGCAGTTTTTTTTTTTTTCTCTTTTGTATCGTGTGGAGTGGCTGGCTCCATTACTGCAATGTGCACCCTCGTTGCACACAGGTGATCTAGGGTCTAGATGGTGTCCGCCCACTTAGTAGTGGGGTAGGGTGGACAAGGAGGACTTGGGTGTCAGCGATAGGACTCGTCGGACCTGAAGTCACTTTGTCGCAGTCGACGAGCAAGCAGATATTGGCCAATGTGTGTACTAAGAACTTCAGATTTAAAAAAAAATAAGAAGAATTTTGAGTTTTTTGAAAAAAACGTAAGTTTTAAATTTTTTCTCATATATATAGCTTGTCAGCATATGTACATCATTGGTAGTAGCTGAGTGCTGCAAGGTTTTTTTCTAGTATATTGACCCAGCATCCCTGCTGGCACCAGTTCACATTGTCTGTGAGTGCTGTGCAGGTTTTTTCTCTTTTGTATCGTGTGGAGTGGCTGGCTCCATTACTGCAATGTGCACCCTCGTTGCACACAGGTGATCTAGGGTCTAGATGGTGTCCGCCCACTTAGTAGTGGGGTAGGGTGGACAAGGAGGACTTGGGTGTCAGCGATAGGACTCGTCGGACCTGAAGTCACTTTGTCGCAGTCGACGAGCAAGCAGACATTGGCCAATGTGTGTACTAAGAACTTCAGATTTAAAAAAAAATAATAAGAATTTTGAGTTTTTTGAAAAAAACTTAAGTTTTTAAATTTTTTCTCATATATATAGCTTGTCAGCATATGTACATCATTGGTAGTAGCTGAGTGCTGCAAGGTTTTTTTCTAGTACCGTATATACTCGCGTATAAGCCGAGTTTTTCAGCCCAAAAATTGGGCTGAAAAGTCCCCCCCTCGGCTTATACGCGAGTCAATACGGCGCCCCCACCTCACTGGCACCCCCACCTCACTTTCTGGGCCCCCCCGCATGCAGCGCTGCGCATATACATTACCTGTCTAGCAGCTGTCACCCTCCGGTGGCGGATCGCGGCTCCCGGCTCCGGGCTCCATCTTCCTCGCTGACTTCCTGCTTGTCAGGTGACCGGCCGGCGTCGCGATGACGTCATCGCGCTGAGCCCCGGTCACAAAGCAGGAAGACAGCGAGGAAGATGGAGCCCGGAGCCGGGAGCCCCGATCCGCCACCGGAGGGTGACAGCTGCTAGACAGGTAATGTATATGTGCAGCGCTGCATGCGGGGGGGCCCAGAAAGGGAGGTGGGGGCGCCAAATTATGAGGGGGCCCTGCTGGGGCCATGTATACTACCACTGGGGCTATATACTACCACTGGGGCTGTATATATACTACCACTGGGGCTATATACTACCACTGGGGCTGTATACTACCACTGGGGCTGAATATACCACTGGGGCTGCTGTATACTACCACTGGGGCTATATACTACCACTGGGGCTGTATACTACTACTGGGGCTGTATGTATACTACCACTGGGGCTACATACTACCACTGGGGCTATATACTACCACTGGGGCTGTATATACTACCACTGGGGCTGAATATACCACTGGGGCTATATACTACCACTGGGGCTATATACTACCACTGGGGCTGTATACTACTACTGGGGCTGTATGTATACTACCACTGGGGCTATATACTACCACTGGGGCTATATACTACCACTGGGGCTATATACTACCACTAGGGCTGAATATACCACTGGGGCTGCTGTATACTACCACTGGGGCTATATACTACCACTGGGGCTGTATGTATACTACCACTGGGGCTATATACTACCACTGGGGCTGTATATATACTACCACTGGGGCTATATACTACCACTGGGGCTGTATACTACCACTGGGGCTGAATATACCACTGGGGCTGCTGTATACTACCACTGGGGCTATATACTACCACTGGGGCTGTATACTACTACTGGGGCTGTATGTATACTACCACTGGGGCTATATACTACCAATGGGGCTATATACTACCACTGGGGCTGTATATACTACCACTGGGGCTGAATATACCACTGGGGCTATATACTACCACTGGGGCTATATACTACCACTGGGGCTGTATACTACTACTGGGGCTGTATGTATACTACCACTGGGGCTATATACTACCACTGGGGCTATATACTACCACTGGGGCTATATACTACCACTGGGGCTGAATATACCACTGGGGCTGCTGTATACTACCACTGGGGCTATATACTACCACTGGGGCTGTATGTATACTACCACTGGGGCTATATACTACCACTGGGGCTATATACTACCACTGGGGCTATATACTACCACTGGGGCTGAATATACCACTGGGGCTGCTGTATACTACCACTGGGCTATATACTACCACTGGGGCTGTATACTACTACTGGGGCTGTATGTATACTACCACTGGGGCTATATACTACCACTGGGGCTATATACTACCACTGGGGCTGTATACTACCACTGGGGCTGAATATACCACTGGGGCTGCTGTATACTACCACTGGGGCTGTATACTACTACTGGGGCTGTATGTATACTACCACTGTGGCTATATACTACCACTGGGGCTGTATACTACTACTGGGGCTGTATGTATACTACCACTGGGGCTATATACTACCACTGGGGATGTATACTACCACTGGGGCTGTATACTACTACTGGGGCTGCTGTATACTACCACTGGGGCTGTATACTACCACTGGGGCTGTATATACTACTGGGGCTGCGTGTATACTACCACTGGGGCTGTATATACTACTAGGGCTGCGTGTATACTACCACTGTGGCTGCTGCTGTATACTACCACTGGGGCTGCTGTATATACCTCTGGGGCTGCTGTATACTACCACTGGGGCTGCTGCTGTATATACCACTGGGGCTGCTGCTGTAACACTGCTGGGGCCTGTATATACCACTGGGGAGGCTGCTGTATACCACACTGCTGGGGGCTGTATACCTGTGCTGGGGTCCACCCTCGGCTTATACACGAGTCAATACATTTTCCCAGGTTTTGGGCGCAAAAGTAGGGGGGTCGGCTTATACACGGGTCGGCTTATACACGAGTATATACGGTATATTGACCCAGCATCCCTGCTGGCACCAGTTCACATTGTCTGTGAGTGCTGTGCAGTTTTTTTTTTTTTTTCTCTTTTGTATCGTGTGGAGTGGCTGGCTCCATTACTGCAATGTGCACCCTCGTTGCACACAGGTGATCTAGGGTCTAGATGGTGTCCGCCCACTTAGTAGTGGGGTAGGGTGGACAAGGAGGACTTGGGTGTCAGCGATAGGACTCGTCGGACCTGAAGTCACTTTGTCGCAGTCGACGAGCAAGCAGACATTGGCCAATGTTTGTACTAAGAACTTCAGATTTAAAAAAAAATAATAAGAATTTTGAGTTTTTTGAAAAAAACGTAAGTTTTTAAATTTTTTCTCATATATATAGCTTGTCAGCATATGTACGTCATTGGTAGTAGCTGAGTGCTGCAAGGTTTTTTTTCTAGTATCTACTATATAATTAGCTAAGACGTTTTCGTGTCGGACCCCGACAACGTGCCGTGGATATGTCACACTCTGTGACGTCACCACGTACGAGCAATGGCCGCGAAGCGGCCATTGCGAGTCGCTGGCCGAAAATAGAACCAGAGGCTCGGCCACAAAGCTAGCGATTTCCCGGTCGGGTAGCGACTCGCTAACCTCAGCGGGAACTCGCTAGCTTTGTGCCCGAGCCTCGCGAGTCGCTACCACAGTATATCTCCCTATACCTTCTAAGGGGATCGGGATCCATCATCATCATCATCATCATCATCATCATCATCATCATCATCATCATCATCATCATCCCCCCCCCCCCCCCCCCCCGAGGCCATTGCGAGTCGCTACCTCAGCTGCCGCAACTCCCCCTATACGTTCAATGGGGATCTATTGCGAGTCGCTGGGTAGTGCAAGCATTGCGAGTCGCTATCACAGATCATCATCAATCATACTACTACTGGCCGCACAGACCCCCCCCTTCCCCCCCTCAATGGCCGCACAGACCCCCCCCCCCCAATGGCCGCACAGACCCCCCCCCCCCCCCAATGGCCGCACAGCCCGCCCCCCCCCCCCAATGGCCGCACAGACCCCCCCCTCCCCCCCCAATGGCCGCACAGACCCCCCCCCAATGGCCGCACAGCCCGCCCCCCCCCCCCCCCCCAATGGCCGCACAGACCCCCCTCCCCCCTCAATGGCCGCACAGCCCCCCCCCCCTCAATGTCCCAAAGTCAGCTGTGACCGCCTGGCCCTTGGACACTGGCTGCCATGCACACATCAGCTGGTAGGCTCCCATCACTTACCCACTGAGGACGGATCACTTCCAGCACCTCTTCACATGCCAGTGCTCTGAACTTCTGAATCGTCCTCTCCTCACTCAGACACCTGGCAGGTTCCAGCCTACTCACTCCCAGCTGCAACCCAGTGAGTCAATCAGCACATCTTCACTCATGTGATTAACCCTCTGTGCACCATTCAGGTTTAGCCCAGCAAAGCACTCCAAA
This sequence comes from Allobates femoralis, assembly GCA_033576535.1. Classification (NCBI taxonomy): domain Eukaryota; kingdom Metazoa; phylum Chordata; class Amphibia; order Anura; family Aromobatidae; genus Allobates; species Allobates femoralis. Next base: position 346,488,053 of record JARQOC010000002.1, read on the forward strand.
AAGTATTGAACACACCCCAATAAGTATTGAACGCGCCCCAAAAAGTATTGAACGCACCCCAATAAGTATTGAACGCGCCCCAAAAAGTATTGAACGCACACCAATAAGTATTGAAGGCACCCCAAAAAGTATTGAACGCGCCCCAAAAAGTATTGAACACACCCAATAAGTATTGAACGCGTCACAATAACTATTGAACGCGCCCAAAAAAGTATTGAACACACCCCAATAAGTATTGAACGCGCCCCAAAAAGTATTGAACGCGCCCCAAAAAGTATTGAACGCACCCCAATAAGTATTGAACACACCCCAATAAGTATTGAACGCGTCACAATAAGTATTGAACGCGCCCCAAAAAGTATTGAACGCGTCCCAATAAGTATTGAACACACCCCAATAAGTATTGAACACACCCCAATAAGTATTGAACGCGCCCCAAAAAGTATTGAACGCACCCCAATAAGTATTGAACGCGCCCCAAAAAGTATTGAACGCACCCCAATAAGTATTGAACGCGCCCCAAAAAGTATTGAACGCGCCACAAAAAGTATTGAACGCGTCCCAATAAGTATTGAACACACTCCAATAAGTATTGAACGCGCCACAAAAAGTATTGAACGCACCCCAATAAGTATTGAACGCGCCCCAAAAAGTATTGAACGCGCCACAAAAAGTATTGAACGCGTCCCAATAAGTATTGAACACACCCCAATAAGTATTGAACGCGCCCAAAAAAGTATTGAACGCGCCCCAATAAGTATTGAACGCGCCCCAAAAAGTATTGAACGCGCCACAAAAAGTATTGAACACACCCCAATAAGTATTGAACGCCCCCCAAAAAGTATTGAACAGGCCCAAAAAGCATTGAACGCGCCCCAAAAAGCATTGAACGCGCCCCAATAAGTATTGAACGCACCCCAAAAAGCATTGAACGCGCCCCAATAAGTATTGGACCCCCCCAAAAAGTATTGGACCCCCCAAAAAAAGTATTGGACTCCCCCAAAAAGTAGCTATCTACTATATAATTGCCGTAGGCATTTTTGTGTCGGACCCCGAAAACGCCGTGGCTATGTCACGCTGTGACGTCACCACGCGCGAGCAATGGCCACGCCGCATTGCGAGTCGCTGGCTGAGTGCGAGCACTTGCGGCGCGGTTGCGGTAATCCCCTTAGAAAGTATAGGGGGACTTGCGGCAGGTGTGGCAAGTGCGGTTTTGCCGCACCTGCCGCAAGTCCCCCTATACTTTCTATGGGGATTACCGCAACTGCGCCGCAGATGCGGTTTTTAAATAAAATAAAATAATTTTAATACAAATAAATTTTCATAAAATAACAAATAATAAATACATTTAATAATAATAAAAATAGTAAAAAAACAAAACAAAATAAATAATAAAATAAAAAATTCCTATCTACTATATTGGATTATTATTTGAAAATCTAAAAAAAAAAAAAATATTCTAGACACCCGATGCATTTGCATCGGGCTCACAGCTAGTATATATATATATATATATATATATAATGAAAAATAAATTATTATAGAATACATATGCAGTCATATAAGCATGCACCTAGCTTTCTTTGTTACTTGTTTTTGTAGTATACTATAAGAAATGTTGACTGCTCTCATTTCTCATCATGCACTTCCCCATCAGCTCAAGGATATTGTAAACTAGTGCTGGATCCAACCTTCTTAATTTGTAGGCTTGTAGCACAGGAGAGGCAGAGAGGCATGTTGGATAAATATTATGTTTAGGGTGCCATCAAAGAAAGATGACCTTGCTTAGTTAAATTGCACTATAACACTCGAGGGTGTGACTGTGAAGAGTTGACTCACTGGGCTGCAGTTTCACCTTGACTTGCTGAGGCTTGACTAAGTGACTAACTTGTCTTCACTGGAGCCTTTGATGGAGAGGTTAGGCTTGTGATTCAAGATAACCATCAGGTGCCACTCCAGGAAGACACAGTACCACTACAGCTGGCCCTAGAAGTTAAGGATGCTAGCACAGGCACAGGTTTAAGCAACAACAGTCTATGGCTTAGTGGATAACTGGTACCGACAGGTGTAGAAGATGCAGCATTTACGGCTGGTTCGGGTATGGTAGGCATGGCTGGTATAGCAGGTATGACTGGTACAGCGGGTATAGCTGGTGCAGTGGGTATAGGCAGTGCATCAGTTATGGAGGGTATAATTAGCATTAGGAAAGGGGAGAGATTAGCAGGCACAAGTATAAGACTAATATGCAGGAAATAAGAACTGGACCTGACAACCAGCAGAAAGTCGATAGGCATTAGACCAGATTGCTCAGGTGCCTCATTAAGGGGAAAAGTGCCTAAAAATACAAATTGTCCTTGAGCCAATGGCTGAGCACACATACATTGCACTCACACTGCCCCTTTAAGAGACGGGAACTGTGTGCACTCACGCACTAAGCCCACTCCAAGAAGATCTTTGTGGCATGAAAAAGAGTCACAACAGATGCAGCGGGACCACCAGAGGGTTAGGTGCATTGGTGATCATGCTGCAGGGTTGCCAGCACTAACGTTACAATATGCTTCAAATTAAGAGGGGTTTACATTTTCTCTTTTTCATGACAAGGATGTTATGTATGCATAAAAGGACAGCGCCTCACCAGCCGGTATATTTCAAAGATCCATGCTTTATTCCGTCATCTTAGCACGACGTTTCGGTCCAATGACCTTTTTCAAGTGCACTTGAAAAAGGTCATTGGACCGAAACGTCGTGCTAAGATGACGGAATAAAGCATGGATCTTTGAAATATACCGGCTGGTGAGGTGCTGTCCTTTTATGCTTATGTTATCTATGCCAGGTGGGGCTCCCTGACTGATGACGTGCGCCCATATTAGGAATTCATTGAGTTCCGATTGCTGCATGGTGCTGTGAAATCTATAATCTTGAAAGGATGTTATGTATGTTCTTTGCCTCAAAATTTTTTCTGCACCGACCAAGAAGGTGGATAGGATTCGTAATGTAACTGCACAGCTGCACAAATGACAGGCTTGAGGAGAGACATGTGAAGGAATTAGGGACACACAAGGAGACAAGAAGCTTTAGTTTATTTAGAAATGTGAGCTCCAATGGGAACAGTGTTGCAAATGTTTTTATTATTAATATTATTATTATTATTATTATTATTATTATGACATGAAATAGTGATTGCACATTTTCAAGAAGCAATATCCATAGTATGGTGTTTCATCAGTGTGAACAGACCTATAAGTTAATAGATGTGAAGCATATAATGGCCATAGGCTATTTTTATATGAATTGCTATCACATAAGTGTAGAAGAGATAGCCTCACATGATGTTGACCCTCTGCAATAATAAAGGTTTGCTCTCCACAAAATATAAAAATAATAAACCAAAATAAAATAAAATAAAAAAATATATAAAAAATTATCCCCAAAATATTAGGCTCTCTTCACCAGATGTTTTAAGGACATTATAAGCTTCCTTGAATTCATAGTTGCTGTCACATCTGGCACTGTTTAAAAAATCAGAACCTGCAGGTATCAAAAACATCTGCAAACTCCAGGAAGCTCAAAAAAATTAATTTTGAGCTCAAAAATATTTTACGATTTAATACAAGCCGGTAGACCAGATCGCTGGGGAAACGTCTAACCATATTGTTTGGTATTGTTCCTAGCCAGTGAGTTTGGCCCGAAACAAACAGGGAATGTTTTATTGCCATTTCAAATGATGAACTTATTTTAAAAACATAGCCACAATCGCCAACTTTTGGGGAAAGTTTTCCGGTTTTTCGATCCCTGGGCCAAATTGACTATTGTTCGGTCAAATTTTAAATTGGCGAGCATGCTCAGAAAACGTTTGCTCATCTCTTCAAAGGACTCACGTTATTAATACAGTAGAATTCTGCCCATGGTAATCACTCATTGATGAAGTGCCGCAGGAAACTCGTCAGGATTTGGTTGACCCACTCTACTTGGCCACTGGACTGCAGATGGTTGGCAAAGGATAAATTCAATGAGACATCCAGTAGCTTACTGGTGGGCTTCCAGAATCGGAATATGAACGTTAAAGGGAACCTGTCACCCCCCCCATGTTCTTTTAAACTAAAAAAACACCTAGAGCAGTGCCTATGCTGCATTTTGTGAGGGTGGGTCTTATCTTCCAATCCCCCTGAGACACCAAAATAAACATCTTTATAAGAAATTACTTTAGATTCAGGAGGTATACTCCCCTCCCTGGGCCTGAACACTTGGCTGCTGTAACTCCACCTCATCAACCCTCTGGGACCCTCCTCCTCTCTTCCTTGACACTTTATCGGTGCTTGCCCATATCTCTCAGTTCATGGCCATGGTCAGTGTGCTCTGTCTGAGAGCTGAGATCACATGATGTTGGAACATTGTGCCTACATGTAATGAAGGCACCAGATCAGGCCCTGTGTGGTCTTATGCTGTATGCAGATTGCAGTTCTGGGAATCTGGCAAGGACGGAACAGGTGCAGTCATGCTGTTTGCACAGGTACCAGATTCCCAGCCCTGTAGTCTGTAGAAAGCATAAGGCAACACAAGGCAAGATCTGGTGCCTGCGGTATATGTAGACGCAATGTTCTGACATCATGTGACCTCAGCTCTCCTGCTGAGCCCACGGAGCATGATCAAGAACTTAGTGATTTGCGCAGGAGCCGCTGAAGTCTCAAGGAAGAGAGGAGAGTCCTGGAGGGTTGAGGAGGCAGAGTTACAGCACCCAGGTGCTCAGGTCCAGGGAGGGGATTATACCTCCCAGAGCTAATGTAATTTCTTATAAAGTCATTATTTTGATATCCCAGGGAGGTAGGGGGATAAAAGCCATCTTCACAAAATGCAGCATAGGTGCTGCTGAAGTTGGCTCTTTTAGTTTAATAGGCCATGGGGGGTGACAGGTTCCCTTTAAAGATCTCTATTAAACACAATATGGAGAGGTAGACTGAGCAAGTGGAAAATGTGCTGGACGAAGTGCTCAGCAAGCAAGGGAGCTAAAAGTATGGATGAATGTAGGAGTGAAGTTGGCAATTCTAAAGTACCTGTCCACCACTACCCAGGTGATAAAGAAACCTAACTACACCGGAAGATCAGTGATGAAGTCCATCGAGATGTGTTGTCAAGGAGCAAACAGTCAAAGTGGGCAAAAAACAGCACAAATCAGGCTTATAGTAAATTCAGCCTTTATGCTGACTGTAAATAGCCCAAGTTCTTGACGTTGGGGTAAATGGCAATAGGTTCGCTGAATTTGTAAAGCCCATTCAAATACAAAGGAACCATAATCAAGGGCCTAGAAAACACCTTCAAAGGGGCCTAAAAGCTGTCATACACAGCTAAAACAATATAGTGAAGCCCCGTTTTTTTGGCACAAATATCTCCCTACTGTATTACTTAACAAGCTTCAAGCCACTGCCACCATTCTTCTGGGCCTGCTTTGAACCTCAGACATGACTTTTGTTTTCATGACTTTTCTGAGATTTTCTCAGGTTACACAGTGGATATCACACAGCAGAGAATTCTGCTGTATGACCTGAAATAACCTCAGTGGCATCAGCTCTTGTAACACTAGCTGTCTCGTGAGAGCCGTGATATTGCGCGAGATGTAGTTAATATACCTCGCTAGTATCGTGAAACAGCATGTGTGAGGAATGGTGATGTCAGGGAGTACAGTACAGTTTAAACTTACAGGATAGCCCCTTTGTGACCCCTCGAAGACATTACTGCAGTAATGTTTGTGAGAGCATTGCTTGTCACACTCTCACCTTTGCCAGCATATGAGGGATGTTTTTTCTGAATGTGACCCCACCATATTGTTGTAAGGCCCCGTGCTCATAGTTCATTTTTTGATGCTTCCTTTGAAGCAGAGTTTGAGAATCCGCATCAAAATATGCATGTCTATCTTTATGTCAGCAAAGTCACTGAGAGTGCAGAAGTGCAGTGCCAATATAGAATTTTTCCTTGCAGATTTAGTGTAGATTTTGGAGCAGAAAAAAGAAATCTGAACCACATGTGCAAGGGCAAAAAAAGCAATACGTGGGCACAGCACTTCTGATCTGCCATAGACGTTTCTAGTCTCAAGATAGACATGCAGATTTGGATGCAGATGATCAAAATCTGCAAAAAATAACATCAAACAATGCACCATGGGCACAGTGCCTAAAGGGTCCATGGAGAGCCGCATTTGTCGTGAGAGGGCTGGAGGATTCTCTTGCCCCCTGTCTACTTCCACATACTTTTAGGGCAGGGGTGGCGAACTTCAGGTCTCAAGGTCTAAAAATAGTGCAAGTTTTCAGGATTTCCTTACCATTGTACAGGTCTTAATTTCATCACCTGCAGAGGTGATGATTCTAGATCCTTGGGCAATACTAGGTAAATCCTGAAAACATGTAAAGTTTGCAGCCCTTGAGGACTGCATTTGTCCAGCCCTGTTCTTCAGGAGTTTGAGTACTGGGTTGCATTTCTTGTTCACCAGTCTCTATAGGACATTATCATAGCACGTGTGTGCAGAAACAGTCCAGCACACAAGGAGTGAAGTACAAAAAACTTTACTGTAGCACAGACTATAATGAGTCTCAAACACACATATATGAATATACTGTACATACTATATATAACAAACGTTCCACAGGGTTCAGCAGATTCTATGAAAATAGTGGAAAGTCCATGAAGGGCAGAGTCCAAAAAGGGATTTGAGTTATAACCCAAAGGCTGAATGCACACATTCTAATCCAGCAGAAGCACAAACGGCGCTAGCCTTGAGAAGGAGAAAAATACAATCAATAAAAAAATATGCCTTACAATTCATAGAACTGAAAAATAACTAAAAAAATGTCCTTTTCTGGACAAAATGCCAACTAAGGAGTAGGTCAGCAATCCAACAACATGCAATTTTTTAGGAAAGTGCACTATACTTGGCACAAATACTTTCTTACAGCTTTCTCAGCAGTGCCTTTGATGAGTGTTGCCTGCTGATTGTACTTTGCTGCCAGGTGGTCTGGGGGGGTCACAGATTCTACTAATCCAGGGGCATTCACCAACTGCCCCCCAGCACACTCCATCATGGACACCACTGGAGAAGATAATGGAGGAATTAGGGAATGACCAACACCTCTAGGAGAGACTGTAGCAACTTGAGCAACATCAACATGCCCTGTGGGTTTGGGTTCCTCTGGCTGACTGACCAAGAGAGGATCGGCCTTCTCCCGACATCACATTCTCTCCCGGTTGGCCTCCTCCTGCTATTTTTCAAAGTTGTAGAAGTTGGCAACCCGACTAACGCCTACCACAATCCAGCCTTTGCTGTTTATCACCTTCATGAAGGTGAAATCCTCCCCAACAAACATTGTGTGTCTTTTGGGAAGATGGTTACCAACAGGGTAGACCGGTTGATGTAGTACTGATGCCCACTATCTTGTTCGACTAGTGAGCCAAAACCCCCTCTGCTGGATAAATGCCACCATCTTGCCTTGTCACATTAGTCATGGAAGTGACAGGCCTTTGGCCCATGCAACCTCTCTCGGTCGATGTTATCTGCAAGCTGAGTCTCCTCAACAAAGGAGACAGGACGGGGTGGTTCATGCCGTACTGGATTGTTGCTTGGAGATAGTAGAGGTCTCAATATGGCATTATCCCAGGCTAAGGCCTCTGTCAGAAGAGCTACACATGGCTGAGAACAGGGCTTTCTGCTTCTTCTATCTCCTCCTCAGACTCTTCAATGTTGTCATCCTGCTCCTAGTCCTTGTGGATTTGCTTATCCTGTAGCTGTGGCACAAACTGCAGATCTAATACAGCTGTGCATGCTGAAAGATTCTCTGGAGGCTGACAGGAGGTGATCCTGGGTAGCATGGGGAACAGGTCACCTTCTGACTGTGAGCTCCTCAGGTCCTCCCCTGCCATCCTAACCCAGCACTATATCCACAACTTGCTGCATTTGAGGCCCAATTTGGGTAGTGCGATTGAGCTCCATGTCACATATATGTCCATGTTGTCCTATGCATACTGCTCCAGTTCTGGTGCTGCTGAAGCACCCTCTGCCCTTAGGGTGGTGAGGAAGATGACCTCCTCCACAGCAGGCATATCTTGATGGGGATCTATAGCCAAACTGCATAATGCAGGCACATGTTAGCAACCTAGCAATTAGTAACTAGTCTGTAGCAGAGTGTAGCTGTGTTGTTCTCTCTGCACTGCTAAGGTGGCGCAGAGCTTCACAGTGATGCCTTTTTATTTGCCTAGGGTCCTGCCTCTAAGAGGAGGTAAGAGGTAAGAGGAGGGGGGCTGCACTTTACCTTTAGCACACACACTAACAAAGAGTGCACAACCCTGATTGTAATCATTTTTTTTATTCATTTTAGTTTACTGAAATCTAAGGTTACAATGGCACAGTCTACATCCAGGGGTTTGACTGACCAAGAAATCGAGGCAATCATTTTTGATAGTGATGAAGACAGTGAACTTTCCTTGTCCTATGAAGAGTACATGTCACCAGCTAATGTCTCTACTTCATCATCCAGTGATTCTTCAGATGATGAAGATGTAGTGGATCCAGAAGAACGTACAAATAGAACATCCAAAACTAATGTTTTTTGGAACAGTACTGCTGGGGTTCTTGGATGCACCCCATCACATAATATTATGAGAGTTGCTGAAGGCGCTGTAGGAATTCCCCAATCCTTGTCCAAAACAGATGTTTTCTGTACAATTTTTTCAGATGATATTGCAGATAAGGTAGTTTTGTGTACTAACTTAGAATGAAAACATATCGCTTCAGGAAGAAAAAAACATGGAAAAATATATCAGAAGAGGTACTATATCGTTATATTGCCCTTACTCTTCTGACAGGGTGTACAAAATCGTACAAGTGTTCCAATCAGAGAATTATTTCTGAACCCTTTTTCAGATCCACATTACAAAGCTACAATGTCAGTCAATAGATTTGAGAATATTCGGAGAAGCCTTTGTTTTGATGATAAGAGAACTCGTCCTGTGAGGTTGGAAACAAATAAATTAGCACCTATTAGCTACATCTGGAATCTTTTCATCAAAAACTATACAAAGCTTTACCATTCTAATGACAATGTGACAGTGGATGAGCAATGTCTTGCATTTAGGGGACGTTACAAATTCATTCAGCATATGCCCAGTAAACCTGCCACGTATGGCATAAACATTTTCTGGATGTGTGATTGTACAAGCTATTAGGTCTTTCTGGACAGGAGCATCAGCTTCTTTGCCACAGCAAATCAGACCATTCATGCCATATGTTCTGACATAGTAAAAACACTTGCAGTACCAATTTTCTGGAAAAAATATAACATTGGATAACTACTTTACCAATCTGGAACTGGGCAAATTTTTGCTTCAGAAAAAACTCACTTGCAGGTACTATGAGGCCAAACCGCCAAGAAATTCCTCCAATCATGAAGCACAATCCCAAGCGACCACTTTATGAGAGTGTCTTTTGTTTCTGCAATCAAGCGACAATGGTATCTTATAAAGCACAGAAAGAAAAATCTGTGATATTACTGAGTACAATGCATCATGATGGAAGTATTGACACAGATGACAGGAAACAGAAACCTGAAATCATACTGCATTATAATAAAACAAAAGGAGGTGTGGACAAGATGGATTAAATGATTGGAGAGTATTCATGCAATAGGCAGACAAAACATTGGCCTGTAGTCACTTTTTATAATATCCTTCATATGTCAGCCCTCAAAAGCTATATTGTTTATAGTGAAACTCATCCAGAATTCCATGCCAACAGGAAGGACAAGAGACGTCTATTCTTGACAGAACTTTGCTATGAACTTTTGATGCCTACCTTGATGGAGCGAAGCAACACAAAATGCTTGCCAAGGCAAATTACGGAAGTTATGATCCGATATGGTATTCATTTTCGAGAATATCCAGAGCCAAGAGAAAAAAAAAAAGTGCTGTTATATTTGTCCAGCAAAGAAGGAAAGGAAATCTGAGCGTTTCTGTACTACTTTCGGACAAAATGTCTGCAAGGAACATTCTTTCGAAAAAATAATATGTGAAAATTGTTGGGGTAATCAGTAAAGTTGAAAAGGAAAGTTTTTGAAAAGAAATATTCCTGCACCATGTTTACTACAACTTTTATATAAAAAACTTTTAGGCAAAAAAAATCGTTATCTATATATAAAGAATTATATAGAATGCATATATTGGGCGTTTTAAGCAGGTGTAATTACTTTTTTTTGTTTTATGCACACAATTGTAATATTTTGAAATATTCACATCTCAAATAATCTTTGAAAAGTATTTATATTTGAGTTACTCAATGTTATTTGCACATAGGCCTAAAAGGACCCAGGTATGTGAAAGTGTAGATTTCTATGGTTGCACGTTCTAGGGTTAAAAGGGTTCTCCGATCAAAGCCACCTGGCTCTAGTAAGCTCCCCAACATGGGATTGCATTAACAGCATGGGCAGGGTGACAGCTGTACTCTTGGACTGTAGTATTACCATTGATCTGAACTAAAAATCCTACCATATTTTATATTACCGTTCATCATTTAATTAAAAAATACTTTTTTCTGGCCCCAGTAACAAAATAGCAAATATCAAATTGAAGTCATCAGAATTAAAATAGTGAAAAAGTTTGGATTATTGACAAATCTAATCATTAAGATGTCATCCATATAATGTCCATACCATAAAATGCTGGTGAAAAGAATTTAATTCAGAATAGATAAAGATTTCTTCCTACCATGACACATATAGTATATCTTTAGTAGTGTATTTTCAGAATTAAACATAAAAAATTATGCTTTAATAAATAATCATTAGCCATAATAATCATTTCCTTGATACCTCTTCATATGAACTACACCTATTGAGATGGTAGGTGATCGATTGAAAGCTAAATGGTGAGGTATACAAAAGTATAAATTGACAATATTAAGTGAAACAAGTGAATGCTGATTAGACCATGCAATCAATTATTTTCAAAATAGAGGATCTGTCTTTGAAAAATCATGGAATTCTCATTAATAAATTATTGTAAATGGCGATCTACCCAAATACTTAACCTTTCATTAAGGGTGCCATATACAGTATAATAATATGGAGATTAGATGAAATATTGATTTGTGCGTCATGCTCCATGGGAAGACCACAAATATGGTGTTTTAAAGGAATCTATCAAAATTAATTTTTTTGTTTTATTATCAAAAATACCGATGTCCTCCTCTGTTAGGACTAGCTGTGAAAGTTTCACTAGAGGCAGATTTGCTCAGGGGAGAACATGTCTCAAAAGGAATGCATTACCATTATCAACAGAATATAGATTTGTGGTTGTAGAGTACAGACTATAAATACATCTTTAAAATATAGAAAACCTCTTTTATCCTCAAAATAAAATGTAAATGGCATTGAAAATAACTGTAATGGCATTTATTGATACACTAATAGAAGAAATACCAATTTAAAATGCAATAGGTTCTACAATAAGGAAACTGTAATTTCAGTTCTCCTTACAGTCTAAACAGTATGGAAGGCATTGTCTCAAAATACATGTAAGGGCCACGTCACACACACAGATAATTGTGCAGATATTGGTCAAAAATCTCTGGTTGCAGTGAAATCATGGACACATTGTTCATTTGTATATGGCCACAAAATGGAACAATTGTCCATGATTTCACTGCAACCAGAGATCTGCGAACAATATCTGCACAGATATCTGTGTGTGTGACGTGACCCTTAGTGTTATTTCAGGATTAGATCTTTAATCAGATTATTTTTAATTTGAATTCATGTCCCTTGGAAACAGTGTTCCCTTGGTGATATGTATATTCCTAATTTGCATCAAGAAAAACAATCTATTAAATTATAGTTTTCAATTAAATATTTTTAAATGCGTTGGTACTAAGTGTAACATTACTTTTTGCGTTCTTTGGGTAGAATTTTGAATGTTAACTAATCTATTAACTACGAAAAAGAATCAAAAAGCCGCACTCACCGACAGTAGATCTTATTCTTTATTCATAGTCCATATCCAAGTTATACGACCATGTAAAGCAGGGAGGGGAGTGCGAGGGAGGCGGACGACGGTATACGGTATACGACCGCGAAACGGTGTACCGTCGTCCGCTTCCCTCGCACTCCCCTCCCTGCTTTACATGGTCGTATAACTTGGATATGGACTATGAATAAAGAATAAGATCTACTGTCGGTGAGTGCGGCTTTTTGATTCTTTTTCGCTGCTAATGAACAATCTCTACGTTGCCAGCACCACACGACTAACCCCGCAGGCTTCAGTCACAGCAGTGACAGCGGCCTTTTGCAAGTTAGTGCCCAGCATCTCTTATGTCATTGATAATCTATTAACTAGAGATGAGCCACCACCCTAGTGTTCGAATTCGATTCGATTCGTCGAATTTGATGTGTGTTCATCGAATGTTCGGGAATGTTTGTCGGACACAGTCGAATCCCATTGAAAACAATGGCAGGCAAACACAAGCACATACAAACACATAGAAAACACCTTCTAAATTGTCCAAAAGGTGGCAAACTACTCAGAAGACACAACTAACACATGGAAAAGTGACAAGTACATATAAAACTGTGAAGAAAAAAGAGATGGACGAGTAAAAGGAGGAGGAGACACAGATATAGGCATGTCATGCCCTTCTAAAATTCTTTTTTACTCCAGTATATGTAAGGCATCATGCATACGATAAGTATTTGGTGAGTTATACTTCAGTATCTGTAAGGCCACGTTCAGACAATGAGTATTTGGTGCGTTTTACTTCAATATCTGTAAGGCCACGTTCAGACGATGAGTATTTGGTGAGGTTTTTCCTCACTATCTGTAAAACCTCGTGCAAACGATGAGTATTTGGTGTTGTTATTCCTCAGTATCTGGAAGGCCTTGTGCAAGCGAGGAGTATTTGGTGATGTCATTCCTCAGTATCTGGAAGGCCTTGTGCTGGCTAGGAGTATTTGGTGATGTTATTCCTCAGTACCTGGAAGGCCTTGTGCAGGCGATGAGTATTTGGTGATGTCATTCCTCAGTATCTGGAAGGCCTTGTGCTGGCTAGGAGTATTTGGTGATGTTATTCCTCAGTACCTGGAAGACCTTGTGCAGGCGATGAGTATTAGGTGCAGTTCTAACCGCAGTATGTGGAAGGCCTCGTGCAGGCGCTGAGTATTTGGTGATGTTATTCCTTCAGTACCTGGAAGGCCTTGTGCAGGCGATGAGTATTTGGTGAGGTTTTTCCTCAGTATTTGTAAGGCCTCGTGCAGACGATGAGTATTTGGTGAAATTTTTCTTCATTATCTGTAAGGCCTCGTGCAGACGATGAGTATTGTGTCACATTTAGGGGACTACAAGAAGAGTCTACATTTTTTCCAAAAATTTGGGCACAGGCACAACTTAAGTGGCATCAATTGCCCCACAGTTGCAAACTTTAAATGGTTACTTTTAGGCAAAAATCCACAAGGCTTTAGTCTCCCCAGGATGACACAGAGGTAGAAAAGTCCTTGCGGATCCATGCCTTCTTCATCTTTATGAACATTAGTCTTTCCCCATTCTGGTCAGACAGACGCGTGCGCTTGTCTGTCAGCACACCACCAGCAGCACTGAAGACACGTTCTGAGAGAACACTGGCTGCGGGGCAGGACAAGATCTCCAAGGTGTGAGTGGCGAGATCAGGCCATTTTTCCAGTTTGGAAGCCCAAAATGAGCAAGGCTCCAGTTCCCCAGTCATGGCATCGATGTTAAGTTGGAGATACTCATGTACCATCCGCTCCAGGCGTTGACTATGGTCAGACTTCTCGTGTCTTCAGGCCTTGCAAACGATGGTCTAAAAAAATCATGAAACTAGGCCACGAAATTGGTGTCACCACAACCAGATACAGTGTTACATGGTTGACAAGTGAGAACTATGAGATTCACTCTGTCTACCACTAGTGGTTTGTGGAAAGGCCGATATGAGATTATGTATCAGCTTCTGCTGATACTCCTGCATGCGTGCCTCCTTTTGTATGGCAGGAATTATTTCGGGAAATTTGGTCTTGTACCGGGGATATAGGATGTGGCAACCCAGTAGTCGGCATTGCTTCTAATTCGGACAATCCGAGGGTCATGTTGCAGGTAGCGCAGCAAGAAGGCGCTCATGTGTCTTGCCATCCAGGAGGACCAAGTCCTTGTTGTGTTGTTGCTGGGGAGGTGAGAATCATGCTTGTTTCCTCTGCCCTCTCCCGCAACCTCGCACAACAGAAATGTCATCAAGGTCTCTCTCATCTGCTGACTCTTCTATACCCATCACCAGTTCATCCTCCATTTCTTCCTGGGCTCTGCACCTTCCTCTGCAGTTTGGCTGCTACCATGCGCCCTCGTTAATCCCTCTCCACCACCCTCCCATGCCTGCCGTCTTGGTGCTGCCAACCGCAAGGACCTTGGAGATGTTGTCATCTCTTCCGCATAGGACTCCTCCTGTACTTCCTCCACCTCCTCTTGTCCCACCACCTGACTACGAATATTGTTTAGAGTGTGCTCCAGCATGTTGATGACTGGAATAGTCATGCTGATAAAGCCATCGTCAGCACTAAACATCTTCGTCACCATCTCAAAACTGTGCAGAAGGGTGCATAGGTCCTTGATCTGAGACCACTCCTGCAGCGTGTTCTGTCCCATCTCTGGATCTTGTTAGTCCTGGTTATAAGTCATAACGTATTGCACCAAGGATCGGCGGTACTGCCACAGTCGTAGCAACATGTGCAGAGTAGAATTTCAGCATGTCAGCACATCTCATTTCAGCTGGTGAATAGGCAAGCCGAAAGACCCTGGTTTTTGTGGCATAGCTACTTGACCCGAAGTCAGATCTGGGCAAGGTGCAGTTAAAAATTAGTAGAACCAAGTACACCGCCTGTGCGGTTCCTAGTAGATTTTTAACTGCACCTTGCCCAGGTCTGAGTTCGGGTCAAGTAGTAGTGCCACAAAAACCTGAAGCTTGGACCAGGGAAGTCTAATTGTCTGCCTCTGCGTAACTGAATTTCAGTCTTGCTGTCCCTTTTCCAGGTATGCCTCTGAGGTAATTACCTGCCCACACCAGGTGGGTTCAAGCTGAACAGGGGCCAAATGTAATTAGTTCCTCTCTTCCACAGATATAATTAAACTCATATGTTTAGTGTGGGTGTGGATGGATATGTCCCAAATCCTGATACCAGAGAGAAGTCTTGTGAATTTTAATATGCGATAACTGTAACATCAGCTATACAGAGTACACATGCCGTAAATTAAAAAAGAATATCAGAGCACTTTCAGAATATCAACAATAAAAAACATAACATAATTAAGAGTAACAAAACATTTTTGGAGATACACAATGGGAATACTATTAGCTTCTTTTTTGTCATTGAGAAATTTTATCTTCAACATAGAGGAGGTACCGTATATACTCGTGTATAAGCCGACCCGTGTATAAGCCGACCCCCCTACTTTTGCCCCCAAAACCTGGAAAACCTATTGACTCGTGTATAAGCCGAGGGTGGACTCCAGCACAGGTATACAGCCCCCAGCAGTGTGGTATACAGGCCCCCCAATGGTAGTATACAGCAGCCTCCCCAGTGGTAGTATACAGCAGCAGCCCCAGTGGTATATACAGCAGCAGCTCCAGTAGTTAGTATACAGCAGCCCCAGAGGTATATACAGCCCCAGTGGTAGTATACAGCATCCCCAGAGGTATATACAGCCCCGGTGGTAGTATACAGCATCCCCAGAGGTAGTATACAGCAGCCCCAGAGGTAGTATACAGCAGCCCCAAAGGTATATACAGCAGCCCCAGTGGTAGTATACAGCAGCCCCAGAGGTAGTATACAGCCCCAGTGGTAGTATACAGCAGCCCCAGAGGTAGTATACAGCAGCCTCAGAGGTATATACAGCCCCATTGGTAGTATACAGCAGCCCCAGAGGTATATACAGCCCCAGTGGTAGCATCCAGCAGCCCCAGAGGTATATACAGCCCCAGTGGTAGTATCCAGCAGCCCCAGAGGTATATACAGCCCCAGTGGTAGTATACAGCAGCCCCAGAAGTATATACAGCCCCAGTAGTATGATGTACAGCAGCCCCAGAGGTATATACAGCCCCAGTGGTAGTATCCAGCAGCCCCAGAGGTATATACAGCCCAGTGGTAGTATACAGCAGCCCCAGAAGTATATACAGCCCCAGTGGTAGTATACAGCAGCCCCAGAGGTATATACAGCCCCAGTGTAGTATACAGCAGCCCACCAGGTATATACAGCCCCAGTGGTAGTATCAGCAGCCCCAGGTATATACAGCCCCAGTGTAGTATACAGCAGCCCAAGGTATATACAGCCCCAGTGTAGTATACAGCAGCCCCAGAGGTATATACAGCCCCAGTGTAGTATCCAGCAGCTCCAGTGGTATATACAGCCCCAGTGTAGTATCCAGCAGCCCCAGTGGTAGTATACTGCCCCAGTGTAGTATCCAGCAGCCCCAGTGGTATATACAGCCCCAGTGTAGTATACAGCAGCACCAGAGGTATATACAGCCCCAGTGGTAGTATACAGCCCCAGTGTAGTATCAGCAGCCCCAGTGGTAGTATACAGCCCCAGTGTAGTATCCAGCAGCCCCAGTAGTAATAAACAGCCCCCCTCCTTATCATGTCCCCCCCAGGCTGCGCAGCTGTCAAAATAACAAACACTTTATACATCACCTTCCAGCGCAGCTCTCTCCGCTCCTCCGCTCCTCCGCTCGCCGGCTTCTTCTTCCTTGTTGTGCCGGCTTCTGTGACCTCGCGCAGGAAATGACGTCATCTCCTGCGCCCGGTCACATGACACCGGCACAACAAGGAAGAAGAAGCCGGCGAGGCGGAGGACCGGAGGAGCGGAGGAGCTGCGCTGGAAGGTGATGTATAAAGTGTTTGTTATTTTGACAGCTGCCGCAGCCTGGGGGGGACATGATAAGGAGGGGGGGGCTGTTTATTACCACTGGGGGACCCATATTAAGGAGGGGGGCTGTGTAGTGCAATATGCACGGCATTACCCGCCGCTGATGGACGGGGGGATGCCGTGCATATTCATTGCACTAATGAGGCGGCCCCACGTGACCGCCTGCGGTCACCGCGGCCCCCTCCTGCCTCCTCCACCCCCGGTCACAGCCCCCACCCACAGCATACCGTATGACCCGTGTATAAGCCGAGGGGGGCACTTTTCAGCCCAATTTTTGGGCTGAAAAACTCAGCTTATACACGAGTATATACGGTAATTGGAAGAAAAAGTTTCTGATGTGCAAAGCTTTTTGGAATAAGTGGACACTAAAGAGCTGAGAGACCTGAATGTTAGAAATGACACCATGCTTATTTATAGTATCTTTTATAGTATTCATGCATTGATGCTGTAATTTGTTGGTTTTGTATGTTATTTGCATGTTAATATATATCTTATTTGTATTGTTTTTATATTTTTATATATATTCTGAAAATACAATCTCTGTGATTGGAACTTGTTTCTCTTAAATAGAATATAGCAAGACATCTTTGGATAACCTATGACTAAGGGTGGCAATGCCAGAAATGCTTCAGACAGTCTCATCTCCTATCATGAATATTTGAATCCTTTTACTCAAATGGAATAAAGCATTTAATGTTTTATGTATGCCTTTCCAATCCAGAGCTTTTTATTTTGTACTAGTATTACCAATGGTCAGTGGTCCTTTAGAATTGATGTATTTTTATTTGATTGGTTTCTCTACATAATACATAGTGACGCAGTCTTTCTTTTTCTTTACCACTATACTATATATAGTATGAATACATTCATGGCTATATTGGATATATGTAACACTGTAGGATCAATTTGTTTTTGGAGCTCTTCTTTACTAACAAACTGATATTTTGCTATATACCTGGAGGAGGATTAGCTGAAAAAACACTGAATTCATTGCTAATGCTAATCCCTGTCCTTGCTCCACATCGTTCTCTTCCTTTGGGCTTACTGCTAATGAAATCCCACTTCTTAACCGCCAAAATATATTGTAACAGGTTTATTATTCATGAATATTTTGATTGACAGGAATCTGGGCAATGTTCTCAAATGGGGGACTAGTGGCCCCAGTATAAATGACAAGGTTAATCTGCTTCCAGCACTTTCTCTGCTCTAGTGCACTAATGATTTATGTTGACAATGTTTCATGTGGCTCTTGGAGTGTGTGAGCTTGTGATCTTCCTGCTCTGTCCTGTTTGACCCGGGCTGCTCTACTAATGAGGCCATAAGAACCACTGTCTACATGGTAAAAATGCAATGGAAAATAGAAAGATGAAAATCACTTTTCACTGCATTCATGAAGATAGTACAGAGTTGTAATAGACTGCAAAATAAAATCATGCAAGTCATACAAATTAAACCATATTTCTTAAGATGCAAGTTTTACTTACAATATGAAAAAAGACTGGCCCATGTATTTCATTTCAGCTATTTCTATTAACATAGAAACTTCTAGGTCTCAGTAAAGTTTAGAAGACTTGGCTATAACCTGGGTCTTGATAATGTGATGAATGATTTTGTTATTGATCTGTTATGGCCCCATATAATCGCTTAAAACCTGTTAAGATCCTTAAAAAAGGTTTTGTTAATGTATTTGAAAAAAAATTAAAAATTGCTTCTACAATTTTAAAGCTTCTAACTAGGAATGGTAAAGAACTCGAATGGTAAAGTTCTGGATTTGTACTGGACAACTAGTGTCCAATGGCAAACTCAGAACAAGGACATCAAAGTGGAAGACCATGTTATTGCTTGGCAGCCAAATAAAGCTTGCTGAAACGCTACAGCACAGCCAATCAACAAACTTTTTGGTTGTGGGCACTTCTGGACCCTAGAGTACTGGCATGTTTGTGAACGCAAGCAGCATCGCGTCATCGGGTTCATATGGGACCCAGTAGCATGGTGCTCGGTATGCTCTGTCCTCTGGAAGTTGACAAAAGCAAAGTCTCCCCCTCTCCTACATACTGTACACTTGTACCCCTCAGTGTGCATTTACTGGTGCACTAAAAATTGTTTTTAGCCTAGTTTAACTACTAAATAAATAGTTTTATAAAAATGGCTGGGAGTCCCACCATTGTTTATAACCAACCAAGGTTACGTAGACAGATGTGAGCTGCTGTCTTTAGCTGTCTGCTCTACTTTGGCTGATTATCAAAAGCAGATAGACCCATGACATTTTTAACAATTATTTATTTCAATAACTAAACAGAATGGCATCGGGTCTTTACTATTTTGATAACCAACCAAGGTAAAGCAGACAACTGGGGGCTAGTTTTATCAGGTTGGGATTCCATGGTTATTGGGCCATTCAAGCTTAAATATACTAGATAGAGTAAAGCGAACATTTGTAAGTTCATACTCTGTGCGGTTCATCAAACACATCAAAAATGTTCGACGAACAATTCGACAAACATTTTAATGAACTTCTGAACCCCATTGAAATCAGTGGGAAGTAAAATCAAGTGACTAAAAAACACCTTAAAAGGATCCTTAAAACTTCCAAACACAGCTCAAACCAATTTACAGTGAAATCCCACTGTTTTGGCACAGACATATGCTTCCTACACTATTACTTAGCAATCTTTAGCACCAATGTCACATCAAGCATGCTTGCAGGCCCACTCATGAACCTCAAACATCCTCATCATGACTTCTCTGAGGTTGCATCAGGTTAAACAGCATGCATCACAATGTAGAGAATCCCACTATGGTCCAGGCATGTTGTTTTATGTTTTTTTTAAAGCAGATTTTGAGAACATGCACTTATAGTGTCCACTCAGGGGAGATTAAAACCAACAAAACAAATAAATATATACAGTATATACCAAAAAGTGCTCAGTGAAATGGAATAAAACCATATTGACCTTCTTTGCACTGTAACTGATACCCTATAAGCATAATCAGGTGATTGAGCCTAAAGCTCAACCCTCGCAGTGTCTGGACTTAGCAGTGAAAAAGTAGCTAGTCTGTAACATCAAAGACTCAGACATCTTGTGTAATGGGAGACATTATATATATAAAGGAAAAATCTCACCAGTGCGTCTTCAACTGTTCACATCCTTTAGTTAGCCCATCCAAGGCTCACATAACCCTTATGCTAGTGACAGTCTGACTAGCATAAGGGCACGTGACCTTGGATGGGTTAACTAAAGGATGTGGACAGTGGAAGATGGTGAGATTGTTCCTTTATATATGATTGAATGGCGTGTCTCCCAATACACAAGATGTCTCTGAGACTTTGATGTTACAGACTACCTACTGTTTCACTGTTAAGTCCAGAGACTGTGAGGGTTGAGCAAACTAAAGTTGAAGTCTACAGTCACCTTTGAGTTTTAGGCTCAATCACCTGATCCCTTTTATGCTTATAGGGTATCAGTTAAAGTGCAAAGAAGGTCAATACGGTTTTATTCCGTTTCACAGAGCACTTTTTGGTATATGTATATTTGTTTTGTTGGTTTTAATCTTCCCTGAGTGAACACTATAAGTGTTCCTCTTTTAAGATTAACTATTAAAGGTTACATTCCATAAGGTAAGTGTCACCTGACTGCTGTGACTCGCTCCTCAGGTCCGCGTCTGGCAGTGGAGCCCAGGATGTGATCCACACCTCATTGCAGATAAGGCCCAAAGTGGGCAGTGCAATGGAGCTCCAGTTCACATATGTCAATGTGGCGCCACTGCGTCCAGGAGCCACAAAGGGAACTGCAGCCAGGAAGGTTAGGAACGACAGTTGAACACCAACACCCTCACAGCCCATACAACCCACATAGCAGTAGAAAGCAGCACCCAACCCGGAGCCTGGGAACTCTAGGCAGGTAAGGGGTGGTGGGTTTAGAGACAGTGGGTGGGCCAACACGTAAGTCAGTGACAGAGGGTAGATATAGAGCAGGGGGAGAGAAAGGAGTCAGTAGGCTGGTGTAGGTTGAGCAGTACAGAAAGAAACACATGTCCTGGAAGAGTGGGGTGTAAGGAGCGCAGAATCTGGAGAGCCAGTGCGAGCCACAGAGAGAAAGCCTATCCGGAGTCAGCACCCCAGGAGTGTGAGAGATGAGAGGACCAGTGATACTGGGTCCTAGAACCACGGCTGAGACGGCAGACTGCAGGTGGAGTAGCCCTCCTATTGAACCTGAAGGCACAGTTAGAGAGAGCCTGGTAGAGCCTCACCACCGAGGACTATTGGAGGCTAGGCTGAGAGTAGAGTGTCGGCTCTAGAGGGGACTGCAGATTTACCCGGCATCCCCAGACAACTGACGGGGGACCACAGCTACACGTTAGGGTCCCTACCCCAAAGGACAGGCAGCTCAGTGGCAACCCGGAGGGCTCACAGGCGTCCGAGCCACCGCCATACTGTCCGGAGTCACGCACACCAAGTGAACAAGAGAGAGAGAAAACTCAAAGCCTGAGAAGGACAGAGAGACAGAGTGAGGGGTCATAGAAGGAGCAACCTGGCTGCAGGGAGTAAAGGAACCCGGAAGGGAGAGTGTGCCCGTGTAAAGAGTGTAAACTGTTAACTGTACTGGAACAATAACTAGAAAGAACTTTGAGAAGTAAACACGGTGAACCCTGAATCTGACTCCCTCGCATGTTTCTGCCTGCACATGATTCCCTCTACACAGGTCTGCAGAAGATCCCTGCCTGGAAAGCCACAGCTTGTCAGCTTCAACACTGAAGGAGGATTCCTGCATCATCTGGACAGTAAGTGCATTGCACCCAGCACAAGCCTGCACCATACCCTACACAATAGACTCTATCATCACTGCCCAGGGGAATCCAGTTCTGCCCACGGAGAACTATTCCATCAGAGCTGCCATTACATCATCCCCAGAGGTCCTGCGGCAGCGGTGGCCCCACTACTGGCCACACACTGTGGGTGGCGTCACGACTTACATTATCCCCTGTAAATATTCCCTTTACTATTGCCAGGGCTCGGGACACGGTCCGGACCAGGACCACCCGTGACTTCCCCAGTAGCAGATCCGGTTCGGTACCGAGTACCCTGTCCCAGTGGGCTCGACATCTCCATCTACTCTGCATGATTCCACTGTGGGCCTGGTTCTGCTAACCCACCTTCACACCCTGGGGTGGTTAAGAAGATGACATTCTCCATGTCCAAGTCAGCCATGCCTTGCAGGGGATCAACCTCTAAAGTACTGCATAGTGACATCATGGTACCAAGTTTCACTGTAATAGCAGACACTGTAATTGTTGGCACTGGAAACGTTCAGGTATGATGGGGTTTGTAGGTGTGTGTTTTTTTCTTAGCCTAAGTAGCCCACTTCTTCAGTGAATAACAGGATTCAGGCCCGAGCCAATCAGTACTGGAGTTAAATGTTTGCACACACTTGTTACTTAATGCCAAGCTTCTAATTAACCCCTCTATGTTATGGTCTGCAGAAGTAACATCATTGTCACAAATCCACTTCCCGAGGCCACAAGGTATAACAAGTGGGTTGCGGTTACTTGAAGGTGCACTCATTATTGAAGTGTGACATCTTTGTAGAACAAGTAATGATGAAAAAAATAAGTTTATTTAGGTCACCATTCACACTAATTTATATGGAATGCTGAATAAGGCTAGTTGGCATTGGGCACTGCAGGAATGCAAGGACAACGGTAAAATAATGAATTATACATATAATGTAGTTATGTACTTGTCAAAAGTCTGTAATGTAAATGTATGGCATGAAATGTGAGCCCCAATGGGACCAGTGTTGGAAATATATGTAAAGCACTATTGGAATTAATAGTGCTATATACATGAATAAATATTATTAGAAGTATTATTAAGAAATGAAATAATGATTTCGCATTTTCAAGAAGCAATATCCTACTATGGTGTTTCATTAGTGTGAACAGACCTACAGTATAAGATCATGGATGTGAAGCATATAATGGCCATATACTATTTTTATAAGAATTGCCTTCACATAAGTGTAGAAGAGATGGCCTCACATGCTCATCACCCTCTGAAATGATAAAGGTTTGATCACCCAACAAAAAAAAAAATATATATAATTACAAAAATGAAATAAGATAAAGTAAAAAAAAATCTTAAAAGAAATTGATAAAAAATATACTATAATATTTTAATGACATTGTAAGCTTTCTGGGCTTTCCAACTGCTGGCAAATCTGGCACTGTTTCCAAAATTAATGCCCCACAGGTGTCAAAAACACCTGCAAGCTCCAGGAAGCTTAAAAAAACATAATTTAAAGCTTATAAGACTTCTACACCATGATACAAACCAATAGAGTTGATCGCTGGGCACACTCCTAACCATTTGATTAGGTGTTGTCCCCAACCAGCGGGTCTTCTTGCGAGCATTTTAGCCCCAAATAAATAGTTTTAGGACCATTTTAAATTTCAAACTTTTTCTTTAATAAAGAAAGCCGCGTTCAATGACTTTCGGGGAAAGTGTTTGGGTTTCCGATCCCCGAGTCGAATCAACCATATTCAGTCGAATTTGAAATTGATGAACATATTCGAGCAAATTTCAATCATCACTAATACCAGCCACCTATAAGATTCACCAGGTCTCTTCTCAATTGCCCTTGTGCGGTGGAAATGGGGGTAATATTTGGCATCAAGCCCATCGGTAACTAACAGAGACAGGTCTGTCAGACAACCCTGTTACTAACCCTGTAAGTGTAGAGTTATAAAACACACAGAAAAACACTGGAAAAAATAGTGTATTTAAATAAAGAATACCCACAATACCTCACTCACCAGAATATTATTTAAGAAAAATCCTCCAAGTTCCAATGTAATCCAATGGTGTAATTTCCCCAAATGCCCATGGATTTAAATAATTCCTGTCAGCGCCTAACACAGAATTTCTTATGCTCATGAAAAATATTAGAATCTGAAAGTCCTCAGTGGTTGATACCTTTTAATGACTAACTGAAAAGATGGTAAGAAAAAGCAAATCAAGCTTCCAAGACACTATGGCCTCTTCATCAGGCTATATTGATACAAATTGTGAAGGCACACACACATATATACATATGCAGGTGAGGATGGAGCAGTAAATACGACAGGTGACATAAAGAAGAAAATAGTAGTTAGTCCTGGCAGGGGGAAAGGTGCTGGGGATGTAAAATCAAAGTTATGAGATAAGAGGAACAGATTGTATTATTGTTTTATGATTAATTGTTGGTCGAGATCTGAAAATTCCTCAGTGAATGTAGAAAGCCATAAATCCATGTGACATATTTATTCCTGCTTTAAGTGTGCCCAAAGGTCATCACCAGTTTATTTTCCCACACCCTTCTGTCTCGCTGTGATCTGAAGTTACCATTTAGAATTGCATACAAAAGTAGAGGGATGGGAAACTTTAAGCCCATTCTCCTGACTGTACCAATTATAGGACACACTCCAGATTTTAAAACTTTGAAAAGCTTTATTCAAATACAAATACATGAAATATACGCTACAATCCATACAAAAGGTAGTTTATACAGGAGATTAATATTACATACGTCAGTGTCAACAAAGGTTCAATTGGAGGTGTTTCCCCTTTAAAAAAGAAAGACACAAGCAAACTGCCTAGACTTCATATAAAAGGGTTGCAGGTATACAATAGCCAATTGCTATTAGTGAATCTATGTCAGGTCAGGGACAAATGTGCCCATATAAGAGGTCAGGTCATTGTGACCAAAGACCTCCTACAGACACAAAAAGTCCCAGCCCTCAGGTTAAAGGAGATTTCTAAGTATTACAAATGCAGAACCCAGTGGAATAAAATCACCATACATATAAATCCAGAACAGGATTCAAAGCAATACCTTGCTCTGCTGTTCTCACACTCCTAAATATCCTGCTCTGGATTTATCTGTACATTGACCTGACCTCATATATGGCCACATGTGTCCCTGACCTGACATAGCCAATTGCTATTAGTGAATCTTTTATACGCCTGCACCCTCTTTATATGAAATCGAGACAGTTTGCTTGTATCTCTCTTTTTTAAAGGGGAAAAACCTCCAATTGAACCTCTCTTGCCACTGACCTATGTAAGATGAACCTCCTGTATAAACTACTTTTTGTATGGACCGCACCGTATATTTTAAGTATTTGTATTTGAATAAAGCTTTCGAAGGTTTTAAAATCTAGATTGTGTCCTATAATTGGTATAGTCAGGAGAATTGCCATACCTTTCCTTTTGTATGTATGTTATTATGTAGGGAAATGCCCTTTGACTAAGACTCGTACACTGTTTGGTCCCAAAATCTTGTGTATATTAACCTTTTAGAATTAGTATTTTCATATCCAATATTGTGTGATTAGGCCTGCAGAAATGCCTAGGCACAGGTAAATCTGTCCTTTCCTTTATTGTATGGCGATGAGAGTTCATCCTAGTTCTGAGCTGTTGCCTTGTCTCATCTACATATAGATTCCCGCTCACACATTTAATACATATAATTAAATACACCACATTGCTTGTGGTGCAGCTGAAGCTACCTGGGATCTTGTAGTCCTGATCTGTCCCAGGAATCCTTATCTTGTCAGTTGTCATTATAGATGGACAGGTTTTGCACCTGTTCTGGTTGCAGGGAAAGGTTCCTGTTGTTGCTGGAGATGACAGGGAGTTTCTGACAATGATGGTTTTTAGATTTGGGGGCTGCCTAAATCACAGAAGTGGGGAGATCCGGAAATATTAATTTTAGTCAGGCATCTTTTTGTAGGAGTGGTTGTAGTTTCCGTGCGGCTCCTCTTAACACCTCCAGGTTTGGATTGTAGGTGACTACAAGAGGAACCCGGTCGTTTTCTTCTTTAGATTTGTAATGTAGGAGATGATTCCTTGATATTCTGGTGACTCTTGTAATCTGATTTTCAATTGGTCTTGGGCAGTAGCCATGATTCAAAAAGGTCTTTCTGAGGCCGTCAAGGTAATTGTCTCTGTCTGTAGGGTTGGAATCATGAGAAATTCCATACTTGCCACTGACTATGTGTGACCTTTGAAACCTCATTCTCAGAACTGGGCTCCATACGATTTGATGGGCATTTTGGGACACTACACCATTGGATTATGTTAGAATTTAGACAATCAGTATCACAAGCTTGTGGACACCAATATTGGTTCAGACAGAATGGCTAGTTCAGACAGGATTGCCTGTTAAGACAGTACGGATAGCTGAGACAGGATAGCTAGCTCAGACAGGATGGCTGGTTCAGATAGGATGAGTGTACCAATGGACTCTGGTACAGGCAGTACCACAAGTTCAGGTATGCAAGAAAATCAAGTTACAGGCATGAGTAGGTGCTGGTAAAGGCAGGCAGGACAGACACTGGTTTCAGGTAGAGGTCGGGATTCAGGTACAGGAACCTGACAATGAACTATGGCTTATAGAGCTGTAAGGGGCACAATAAATGACAAAAAGAAAGCATTTAGAGAAATAAAGCAAAGAGGTAGTGATGAGGAATTGAATAATTATAGAAGATTAAATTAATTCTGTAAAAATTAAATCAAGGTATCAAAGATTGAGACAATGAGACTGATTGCCAGGAAATGTACAAATGATCCCAAAATATTCTTCAACTTCGTAAAAAGTAAGAAACTGCAAAATGATGGTTTTTGCCCCCTCAAAAATAGTCTGGGTTAAATGATGGAAGAAAATAAAGGAAAAGTCACTCTGCTTAATGCCTTTTTTTACTACAAAATTTATACAAGAAAATCCCATGACAGATGACTAGAGATGAACGAGTACTAAAATGCTCGGGTGCTCGACGCTCGGGCCGAGCACCCCAAGATACTCGTGTACTCGGCCCGAGCACCGAGCCCAATGTTATCCTATGGGAGACCCGGGTATTTTTCTGGCATGACCCCCGGCAGCATGGATAGACCCTAAAAATGTCACAAAAGTATCAGAACAGTGCTCAAATGACATGAGAACAGCATGGGGAAGACCCCTGTAAGCATTTCAGACTCCAAGGTCACTACTGTGAACAATGTTATCAGAGTATTACGCCACTTTTATGGACTGTCAAGAAAACGTTACAAAATGAAACCAAAATGGATTTTCCTGGAGAAAATAATAAGGGCTTACTTGTGAGACAGAGTTGGTGTATGTTTGTTTTCTGGATTACATGAAAGATTTTTTTTTTAAAAATTGTGTGGCACTCCCATGCCCCTGGGTAGAGACGTACATGAAGGCCTCTTTAAATAATGTGCCCATTTTAAGGAAGTGGGTCTTTTGTAGTATTGCCCTTTGGCAGGGCAGCCAAAAATTGGGAGGCACCACGATGCCCCTGGATAGAGCCGTACATGAGGGCGTCTTTAAATATTGTGCCTATTTTAAAGTGGGTCTTTTGTAGTATTGCCCTAGGCAGGGCAGCCAAAAGTTGGGAGGCACCCCAAAGCCCCTGGATAGAGACGTGCATGAGGGCCTCTTTAAATATTGTGCCCATTTTAAGGAAGTGGGTCTTTTGTAGTATTGCCTTAGGCAGGGCAGCCAAAAATTGGGAAGCACCCCAATGCCCCTGGGAAGAGACGTACATGAGGGCCTCTTTAAATAATGTGCCCATTTTAAGGAAGTGGGTCTTTTGTAGTATTGCCCTAGGCAGGGCTGCCAAAAGTTGGGAGGCACTTCAATGCCCCTGGATAGAGACGTAGATGAGGGTCTACTTAAATATGGTTCCCATTATTAGGAAGTGGGTCTTCCATAGTTTTCCCTAGGAAGGGCTGCAAAAAATTGGGAGGCATAGCGATGCCCATGGGAAGAAACATGGAGGAGAGCCTCTAAATATTGTTCCCATTACAAAGGAGCGGGTCTCCTGTACTTGTAATGCCCATTCTCTAAGTGTGGACTAAAACATTTACCCCTGGGGGGCATGCATGAAACTACTGTTTTTTAACGGTTACGGTCATCATCATCATAAATATGATGTAAATAAATTATGTTTTTGTGGCATCATGGTGGGGATGAGGTGAAGGAGGAACAGTACAGCAAGTAGCCAAAGTCATGAAGTGTGTACCCATGTGTGGGTGTGAGGAGGGGCATGGCAATTTACCAGCACAAAAAATACAATGCCTATGGCTTTAGATTACGCTATCATTTGGTGATGGTGTGGTGAAGTCAGGCCCAATCCAACCCTTTTTCATCTTGATCAAAGTCAGCCTGTCCGCCTTCATTTACCATTTTTTGAGGCAGGAGGGGGTTGTAGCTCCAATTTGTATACAACAAAACACTCAGTATACCCATGTCAGCGTTTGTGACTGACCGGTATACATGCTGTAATTTAATCTCTAATCTGTCATCTCAGTGTCCAGCTAAAAACCATCTTTTGGATGCCTTCATTTAGCTGTATACAGGCAGCACACCATTGAAAATGCGCAAGGCCAGTGGCAAGGGACAAGGAACTGGACGTGATGGTGGTGCATGCAGAGGCTGAGGCCATCCCATTCCGCCACGACAAACGCCCACATCATCTCACTCGACCTTCCTGTCCTAATTTGTAGGGGATCGCAACAATGCACCACTATTAAACCAAGAACCAGTGTCAACAGGTTGTTAGTTGGATAGCGGATAATGTTTCCAGTCAGTTTGGCACCACCACAAACACACTGTCTTCCATACGGTCAAGTGTCAGTAGCCATGAGACTGGACCGCACATTCCACACCCTGATCCTCCTTCCTCCCACCTTGCCGAGTGCCCGGCCCCGGATATAACTGATCCCACACTTGGACACTCTGAAGAGCTGTTCCCTTATCCATTCTTAGATTCTGGCCTCTTGCCAGCTCCACTTGAAGTGGGTCATGAGGAGATCGTATGTACTGATGTACAAATATTTGAGCAGCCACGGTCTCAACGAACGCATCGATGGGAACGTGTCTCAACAAGAGGTGGACAATGATGAGACACAATTGCCAGAAAGTCAGGAGGACGACCAGGGTGCGGAAGTGGAAGACGACGTGGTGGATGATCCAGTAACTGACCCAACCTGGCAGGAGGACATGCAGAGCGAGGACAGCAGTGCATAGGGGGAGGGAGGCGTAGCATTACAACAGGCCAGAAGAAGCAGGGTGGTGGCCGCAGGCAGAAGGCAGGCAACCGTTCCCCAGAACAATAACATGACAGAAGTTGCCAGTACAACTGTTAGGTCTTCCCGAGTATGGGTGTTTTTTTAAGGTGTCTGCAGATAATTCCAAAAAGGCCATTTGCAACACCTGCCATGCCAGTATCAGCAGGGGTAGCAAAACTAGCAGCCTGACCACCACCAGCATGATCAGGCACATGTCAGCAAAGCATCCGACTTTGTGGGATGTATACCAGAGTCCACGAGCAGTGACTGCGTGTGACATCACTGCATCTTCCACTGTTATGCGTACAAGCCAATCGCCTGTCCATACTGCATGCGAAGATGCCTCCTGTCCTGCACCTATAGTTGCACAAGCAGAAATACCATCATCATCAACCACGTCCTTGTCCCAGCGCAGTGTTCAGTTACCTATACACCAATCTTTTGAAGGCAAGCGCAAATATGCTGCCAGCGCCCCACATGCCACAGTTCTAAATTCGCACATTTCACAACTGCTTGCGCTGGAAATGTTGCCTTTTAGGCTAGTGGAGACGGAAGCATTCCGCTACCTGATGGCGGCGGCTGTCCCACGTTACTTGGTCCCTAGCCGACACTATTTTTCCCGGTGTGTTGTCCCCGCATTACATAAGCACGTGTCACAAAACATTACACGTGCCCTTAACGACGTAGTTTACGGAAAAGTCCACTTAATCATGGACACGTGGACAAGTGCTTGTGGGCAGGGGCAGTACATCTCGGCCCATGCGTGGCCCATGTGCTCAACCTCGTGGTTCAGTGGTTTCTTAAATCCTACCCGGAGCTGCTGCCGGATCTGCTCATAAAAGTACGCCGCCTGTGTTCCCATTTTAGAAAGTCACCTACTGCTTCTGCCGCCCTTGCCAGCTTTGAGTAGCGTTTGCAGATTCTGTATCACAGACTGGTGTGTGATGTCCCCACGCATTGGAATTCCACACTGCACATGTTGGTCAGAATTTGGGAGCAGAAGAGGGCACTTGTTGACTACCTGCATCAACTAGGCCTTCGGTATATGGTTCAAACTCCACACATTAGACCTCAGGAGTGGACATGGATGCCCGACATATGTACCGTCCTCCAAAACTTTGAGGAATCCACCAAGATAGTGAGGGGCGATGATGCCATCATTAGCGTCACCATCCCGATTCTCTGTCTTCTAAGTCGCTGTATGCTCAAAATCAAAGACGATGCATTGCAGGCGGAGCACGATGAGTTGCAGCAAAAAAACGTACTGGGTGATTACACACAGCCCAGCCTCATCTCATCCCAACGTGCCTTGGAGGACTATGACGAGGAGGAGGATGAAGAAATGGAGCTACTTTCATTCAGAATTGACGGTAATACATGCACAACCGTCAGACCGTCGTTTGAGCGCGGATGGCCAGAGGACAGGGGAGAGGAGGAGGAGGTCAGCATGGCAGCCTCATCTCATCCCAACGTGCATTGGAGGACTATGATGAGGAGGAAGATAAAGAAATGGAGCCACTTTCATGCGAAATTGAATGAAATACATGCACAACCGTCATACCGTCGGTTCAGCGTGAATGGCCAGAGGACAGGGGAGAGGAGTAGGAGGATGATGAAGACAGCATGGTCAGTAATCCTGTTGGTGAGTACCTGAAGTCTTGCCTGTTAACAGTCTGGCGCAAATGGCTGACTTTATGTGATGCTGCCTGTCTTGTGACCCTCGCGTTATCAACATCTTGGCGGACACTCATTACTGGTTGGTGAAACTTTTAGACCCACGCTACAAGGAGAACTTTATTTCTCTTATTCCCGAGGTGGAGAGGTCTACAAAAATGCTGCAGTACCAGAAGGCCCTAGTTGTGGAATTAGTCAAAAAAATTCCCTTCTGAAAACGCTTGCGGCAGAAGTCACGGTTCGGTGGACAACCAAGGCGTCCGGCCGAGAGAGGCACAAATCCAATCCAGCAGAGATAGGGGAACACTCTCAAAGATCTGGGAGAGTTTTCTCAGCTCCTCCCATAGCACAGGCCCTCAGGTGCCGGGTACTGTCACAAGGACTGCAAAGTTTGTAAAAATGCTGAAGGAGTACCTTGCCGATCTTACTAAAGTGCTCCTAGATTCCTCTGTGCCTTATAATTATTTGGTATCCAAGCTGGACACGTGGCAGGGATTGTACATCTATGCCTTGAAAGTCCTGGCCTGCCCTGCCGCTAGCGTTTTGTCAGAGCGTGTTTTTATTGCCGCAGGTGGAATCATTACTGATAAACGCACCCACCTGTCAACTGAAAATACTGACCAATTCTTTTGAGCTGGATACTGAGATTAGAGATTCAATTACAGCAGCTATACTGGTCAGACACAAATGCTGAGACGAGTATACTAACTGTTTTGCCGTATACAAATTGGAACTACAACCCCCTCCTGCCGCACAAAAATCGTAAATGAATGCAGACAAGATTTGTTTTTTAGCTGTACTCTGAGATCAGAGATTAGGTTAAATCCCAGCAGGTGGACCGGTCAGACACAAACGCTGACGAGAATACCGAGTGTTTTGGCGTATCCTAATTACCGCTACAACCCACTCCCGGCGCACACAAATTGTAAATGAATGCAGACAAGAGTTGGTTTCTAGCTGGACACAGAGATTAGAGATTAAATCCCAGCAGGTGTACCGGTCAGGCACAAACGCTGGCAAGAATATAGAGTCTTTTGGCGTATCCTAATTTCTGCTACAACCCACTCCTGGCGCACACAAATGGTAAATGAATGCAGACAAGAGTTGTTTTTTAGCTGGACACAGAGATTAGAGATTAGAGGTTAAATCCCAGCAGGTGGACTGGTCAGACACAAACACTGACAAGAATATAGAGTGTTTTGGAGTATCCTAATTTCCGCTACAACCCACTCCTGGCGTACACAAATGGTAAATGAATGCAGACAAGAGTTGGTTTTTAGCTGGACACAGAGATTAGAGATTAGAGGTTAAATCCCAGCAGGTGGACTGGTCAGACACAAACACTGACAAGAATATAGAGTGTTTTGGCGTATCTTAATTTCCGCTACAACCCACTCCTGGTGCACACGAATTGTAAATGAATGCAGACAAGAGTTGGTTTTTAGCTGGACTCAGAGATTAGAGATTAGAGGTTAAATCCCAGCAGGTGGACCGGTCAGACAGAAAAGCTGACGAGAATACAGAGTGTTTTGGCGTATCCTAATTTCCGCTACATCCCACTCCTGGCGCACACAAATGGTAAATGAATGCAGACAAGAGTTGGTTTTTAGCTGGACACAGAGATTAGAGATTAAATCCCAGCAGGTGGACCGGTCAGACACAAACGCTGGCAAGAATACAGAGTCTTTTGGCGTATCCTAATTTCTGCTACAACCCCCTTCTGCCGCACACAAATGGTAAATGAATGCAGACAAGATTTGTTTTTTAGCTGGACACAGAGTTTAGAGATTAAATCCCAGCAGGTGGACCGGTCAGGCACAAACGCTGGCAAGAATACAGAGTCTTTTGGCGTATCCTAATTTCTGCTACAACCCCTTCTGCCGCACAAAAATCGTAAATGAATGCAGACAAGATTTGTTTTTTAGCTGCCCACTGAGATTAGAGATTAGGTTATATCCCAGCAGGTGGACCGGTCAGACACAAACGCTGACGAGAATACCGAGTCTTTTGGCATATCCTAATTTCTGCTACAACCCACTCCTGGCGCACACAAATGGTAAATGAATGCAGACAAGAGTTGTTTTTTAGCTGGACACAGAGATTAGAGATTAGAGGTTAAATCCCAGCAGGTGGACTGGTCAGACACAAACACTGACAAGAATATAGAGTGTTTTGGCGTATCTTAATTTCCGCTACAACCCACTCCTGGCGTACACAAATGGTAAATGAATGCAGACAAGAGTTGGTTTTTAGCTGGACACAGAGATTAGAGATTAGAGGTTAAATCCCAGCAGGTGGACAGGTCAGACAGAAAAGCTGACGAGAATACAGAGTGTTTTGGCGTATCCTAATTTCCGCTACAACCCACTCCTGGCGTACACAAATGGTAAATGAATGCAGACAAGAGTTGGTTTTTAGCTGGACACAGAGATTAGAGATTAGAGGTTAAATCCCAGCAGGTGGACAGGTCAGACAGAAAAGCTGACGAGAATACAGAGTGTTTTGGCGTATCCTAATTTCCGCTACAACCCACTCCTGGCGTACACAAATGGTAAATGAATGCAGACAAGAGTTGGTTTTTAGCTGGACACAGAGATTAGAGATTAGAGGTTAAATCCCAGCAGGTGGACTGGTCAGACACAAACACTGACAAGAATATAGAGTGTTTTGGCGTATCTTAATTTCCGCTACAACCCACTCCTGGCGTACACAAATGGTAAATGAATGCAGACAAGAGTTGGTTTTTAGCTGGACACAGAGATTAGAGATTAGAGGTTAAATCCCAGCAGGTGGACAGGTCAGACAGAAAAGCTGACGAGAATACAGAGTGTTTTGGCGTATCCTAATTTCCGCTACATCCCACTCCTGGCGCACACAAATGGTAAATGAATGCAGACAAGAGTTGGTTTTTAGCTGGACACAGAGATTAGAGATTAAATCCCAGCAGGTGGACCGGTCAGGCACAAACGCTGGCAAGAATACAGAGTCTTTTGGCGTATCCTAATTTCTGCTACAACCCCCTCCTGCCGCACAAAAATCGTAAATGAATGCAGACAAGATTTGTTTTTTAGCTGCACACTGAGATTAGAGATTAGGTTATATCCCAGCAGGTGGACCGGTCAGACACAAACGCTGACGAGAATACCGAGTGTTTTGGCGTATCCTAATTATCGCTACAACCCACTCCTGGCACACACAAATGGTAAATGAATGCAGACAAAAGTTGATTTTTAGCTGGACAGAGATTAGAGATTTAATCTTAGCAGGTGGACCGGTCAGACACAAACCCTGACGAGAATACATAGTGTTTTGGCGTATCCTAATTTCTGCTACAACCTTTCCTATAGAGAGCTAAATTAATCCCTAAAAGCACTGTTTTGGGATGGATGAGATTTCCAGCCTGTCCAACAGCCCCAGATGTGATGCAGGCGGGTATGCTGGCACAACGAAGTTTGCTATATACCCTGCCTCCCTGCCTGCCTGTATACAACTCTATTAGTCCTCAGAAGGACTGTTGTGGTAATTAAATTGGCAGCCCTGCACCTACACTAGCTGAAAGGCCACAAATGTGTCCCTCAATCAGCAGCACCTCTCCCTACACTGACTGTCTGTGGAGCAGAGTGACGAGCACAGCGCGGTCACGTCTTATAAAAGACTTGATCACGCTGTGCGGCCAGCCAATTACTGTAAAGCCACAACCAACAGGGCTGTGGCTTTACAGTGGCTGTTAGCCAATCCCTGCATGCGGGCTGGCTCTGTAAAGAGCGCCAACATGCAGGGAGGTGGACCCTGAGCATAGCAAGAGTATCGCGAGATTACTTGGTACTCGCCGAGTACCCCGAGTACCGAGATATTAGTGCGAGTACCGAGTATTGACAAGCATACTCGCTCATCCCTACAGATGACATGATCAAGGATAGCATAAAATCTCCATTAAATTTCACCTGCCTAACCTAGCAGGAAGTATAGTGTTGCCTCAATATCACTAAAGTTGACAAATCTCCTGGCCTGGATAGCATAAGCCTCGAGTACTGCAGGAATTAAGTACCATGATAGACAGATCATTATTTTTAATCTTCACAGATTCCATAATGTCAGGCTCTGTACTACAGGACTGACGCATAGAAAATGTGGTGCCAATGTTAAAAAAGGGGACAAACACTGAGCCTGGAAATTATAGGCCTTTATGCTTATCCATTACTATGGGTAAAATGCTTGAGGGTTTCCTAATAGATTTTATACTGGAGTATCTCAAGAAAATTAACCTCAGGACCCAGTATTAAATGAGTTTATTATGAGGAATTGGTCCTGTCAAATTAATCTGATCAGCTTCTATGAAGAGGTAAGTTCCAGGCTAGACCAGTAAAATGCAGTTGATGTTGTCTATTTTGACTTTTCAAAGGCTTTTTATACAGTGCCACACAAAAGGTTGGTACATATGATGAGAATAACGGGAGCAGGGAAAAGTATGTGTAACTGAGTTAAGAACTGGCTCAGTGATAGAAAAAATTGTGGTTATTAATGCACCACACTCAGACTGGGTCACAGTTAACAGTGGGGTACCTCAGGGCTTAGTCGTGGAACCTCTTCTTTATAACATATTTATACAGAGGAGGACAATTGTAAATTAAAAAAAAATTGGGCTTGAGACTTGGGTTGAGAAATAGAAATTGACATTTAATATGGTTAAATGTAAGGTCATGCACTTAGGCAGAGGATATAAAATGTATAATTATGCACTTAATTTTAAAACACTGAGTAAAACTGTCACAGAAAAAGTCTTGAGTATATAGGTAAACAATAAACTCAACTTTTCTGACCAGTGTCAGGCAATTGCTGCAAAGGCTATTAAAATAATGGGATAAATTAAAGGGGCAAAGATGCTCATGAGAAGAACATAATTTTACCTCTATACAAGTTACTATTGCAACCACACTTAGAATAATGTGTACAATTTTGGTCTCCAATGCATAAGATAGACATAGTTGCTCTTCTCCGTACCCGCTCTAGTTCAGCTAAGATTATTACAGAACTGGGTGGTCTGCAATACGAAAATTCTATTAATCTTGGGATTTTTCAGTTTGGAAAAACAAAGTCTTAGGGGCAGTCTCATGTCAATACATAAATATATGAGGGGACAGTACAGAGACCATTCTAATAATATTTTTATTCCTAGGCTTGTGAGAGGGACAAGGTGGCTCCTGTATGTCTAGAGGATAGAAGTTGTAATCATAATCACAGACACATATTCTTTACTGTAAGAGCAGTGAAACTATGGAACTCTCTGCGACATGATGTTGATATGAATGATTCAATACTAAAATTTAAGAAACGCCAAGATACCTTTCTTGAAAAATATGAAATTACTGGTTATGTGAACTTGGTTTTTTTATAGGGCGTTGATCCAGGGAACTAGTCTGAATGCTGTATGTGAAGTCAGTAAGAAACATTTCCCCCAATATGGAGCTTTGTGTCTGCCCCATGGGAGGTTTTTCCTTCCTCTGGATCATCCTGTTCGGCTATGCATTGAATTAGATCGACTTAGGCCCCTTTCACATCTCTGCGTTTGCTGCGTTTTGCTGCGTTTTGCTTCATTTGCGTTTTTTCCGCGTTTTTACCGCAAAAAACGCATGGAAACGCATGCGTTTTTGTACCCATTGATTTTAATGGGAACGCATGAAAAACGCATGCAAAAACGCATGTCAAAACGCATATGCGTTTGCAAAAACGCAAAACGCATGCGTTTTTGCAAACGCAGCCCAAAACGTTGTTTGCCACGTTTTGAGCTGCGCTTGCAAAAACGCATGCGTTGTGCGTTTTTGCAAACGCACATGCGTTTGTACATGCGTTTTTGCATGCGTTTTTCATGCGTCCCCATTAAAATCAATGGGGATAAAAACGCATGCGTTTTCATGCGTTTTTAGCGGTAAAAACGCGAAAAAAACGCAAATGAAGGAAAACGCAGCAAAACGCAGCAAACGCAGAGATGTGAAAGGGGCCTTAATGTCCATCTTCAACCTTAAAAAATGTGAAGTTAGTAGTATATACACATATAACCATATCTACCCAGGGGGAACTACCTATAACACTGTGCTAACCTGAAACCCATTAAACCCTCATAGACGATACTCCAGCATTCTGGAACATTCCACATACCTATGGGTACAGCACAAAGCCTGCACAGATACACTGCCTAATAGGCCTGCAACAGGTAAATCTAGTGAACTCATAAAGACACGTATACCCAGTGATAAGTCTCCTCACACGCTTACTCTTTCCTAGATGTACTGTTCCATGGTGCTAGGGGCTCTCGGATTACCATACAGTGCTCCATACCTGATGTGTACTCCCCTAACATCATTTGCAGGTAGTTTGCCACTCCAGTCCACTGTACCTACCCATTTTCTAGAGTATAACCCTTCCATAGTCCTGGTTTTATTTGTTCCTCGTTTTACCATCATCATCTACTATTGTTACCTCTGCTCAACTATATGTCTAAAAAACACGAGCTTTAATGAATTGATCCTGCAAATACTGTATATATGTATGCCTGTATATACTATGTCTGTTCCACTGTACATATTTTCACTATATTTCCTTGTCTGATCCTAGTGACGTGTTGAGAAAGGCCTAATAGGGGCTGAAATGATATTGCTGCTGTCACCTCACCGTCCATGTGTGCTTCACAATAAATCACTTGAAACTAAACCACATGAGTGCTTGGATTCTATTCTAATTAGGATCAATGTTGCTCAGACACCTCCCTACAGACGAGGATGTCTTAAGTACACTTTGCTTTTCAGCCACAGGCTGAGGATACTTTTTGAGAGCACGTGCTGCCCCTAAGAAGGTCGTCAGAAGTCCTGCACGACATGTGCAGGCCTTGGAATCTGAGGACCCTAGTGGGAAATGGTATAGATGGAGAAGAGCCTGGAAGATGTCTACGGAGGTAAGTATGCTGGCATTCTTGCCAGGATGACGGAAAGGAATCATGCAGGTGTGGCACCCATGCGACCAAGGCGGCCACAAGTTGAACTGCAGCCATACGAGGTAAGACGGTCGACTTAAAACATCCACACACGACACACTCCAATCCTAAGCCACTGACTCTATGTAGGGCAAGGGGTGGCGGGAGTTTAGAGAAGTGTGGATGGAGAGAGAGGTAGAACCCAAACAAGAGGGTGGAGGAACAGTATTAAAAACACTGGAACACTAAGTTGGAGGAGTTGATTTCCAGGAGGAGAGGTTCCCTTGAGGCAGCAGTTTCCTGGAGGCAGGATACCCAGGAGAGAGCTCGCCCTAGAGAGAAAGACGAGGGAAGGAGCACCACAAGCTGATACACCCCCATAGCTAGACACTGACCATAGTGTTAGAACAACGGACCCGGCAGCTGTCACTAATATAGCTGGCCAGAGGACCCAGAGCTGACAACCGGGAAGCAGAAGGAGCCTGGTGAGCCCAAATTACACCTGGGTCACTGGAGGGCTAGGCCAGAACAACCAGAGAGTCGGCTCTGTAGAGGTGACTGAAGAGACTTCACAACCCTAATCACGAGACAACTCGGTATGGTACAGGGACTCTATGACCTGAGACCTACATACCGCCACGGAGTAGGAACACAGCCATCTTACTAGGGCCAGTGACCCTAAAGCATAGAGAATCATCACTAAAGAGCCCATGACTGCGAGACCGAAGCCGTGAGTGAGGATAGAGAGAGAAACAAGCAGGGCCTGAAAGGTATCTTGAGGGAAGCGATGCAGAGGAACCGTCTGAGCTGCAGTAGAACCCAGGTCCCCAATAACGTGTAAGAACTGTAACTGTGAACTGTGCTGTAACTTGCTTTTAAGAACAATAGAAAGTAAAGTACCCAGTAAGCTCAAAAGTGCCTGAGACTGTTTATTGCTAAACTGCAGCAGAACACCCACCTGCGGAGCCGCCTTGTTGTCCCTGCATGCTGGCTGGAGAAGCTGCAGAAGAAGAGCCAATGAAGCAACCAGATACACAGCACCCACTACACCTGCCCGGGGACACCCAGGCCTACCCGTGGCGTGCTTACCATCAACGCTGCCCCTCATCACTGTCACCAGCAGGAATATGACAGCGGTGGTTACCCTGACCACATACTATGGGTGGCATCACAAAATCTCTTTCACCTCCTTTGTAAATACCCTTTTTTATTGCTGCATCTGGGACAACGGGACAGGGCAAAGGCACCTTGACACCCCAGAGACAGTAGAGTATTTGATACTTTGATTGTCTGCATCTACAAATTTTAGGATCAATGTTTTATGTGTAACTAGTACCAAGTTTCAAGTTTAGATCTTCTTTCTCAATGATGCTGAAATCTTACAAATATACATATAAATGTGTTTTTTGCAAATAGTTTATATTTTGGACACCACGGTTACAGTTATTACTGTGTTGCAGTACTAGTGAGAAGATAGCTAGCATGACCACTAGCCCAGGGGCTATTTCATACTGCTACACATGGGGAAGTTTGTATGTTAAGCAAGTGGTGCTGTGAAGTCATCAAAGAGCAGCTAGGCTGACAAATGAACCATGGGGAATTATACCTTACACAAATAGCCATGAGCCAAGCAGCATGGAACAGCCAAAATATAGAAAGAAAGAAGAATTTAGGGTCATAAATTTGACACTTCATTTGTTTGCATTTTTAGAAGGGAGGGTAGTAAACTTACGTATTTAAAAAAGGATGAAGTTAGAATAGTTCTCTAAACCAAAACATCAGAAAGTGTGAAGCTTTTTGCAAAAACCATGGTATGTAATCAAACATGGAAAAATAAAGACATTTTCAACTGACTTTACCATAGCCATACATTTCAAACTTAAATAAAAAGTCTAAAATGTCTTTCGATTATGGACATATAAAAAAAAACTATCATGCATGATCAAACATTGATATTTATACTACTTTATCAGTAGAAGTTAAATATGACTTAAAACTTTGTATTATTTAAAAGGAGAAAACCAGTTTTCAAACAGTAGCGCCATTTAGATTTATTTACATTTTTTTCAATTTCTTTTCTGAAAATCCTTTTTGCTTTAGGTTTAAGTACAAATTTTAATTGCTGTACTTCTGAAACCCTTGTTTATCACAGTATATAAGTGACTGAAGAATGTGTTCATAGGCTCAACAAAAAAAGAAACACTCAGGCTGGCTTCACATTGCAGGTCTGATCCGATCCGAGGCTGTCCATGTAAACAGGACAGCCCCTGACCGGATTTTGGCCCCATAGTATGCTATAGGGCCGGATAGAAGCCGGATGGCAGCTCTCTCCCATTCGGTTTCTATCTGTCCGGGACAATCCGGGAGAATTCAGAATTCTCTCATGGACACAAAAACGTTGCTTGCAACTTTTTTGTGTCCGAGAGTAGAATATCTCCACTAATTGCCTACTCCCGGATTTCCCTGGATTCGCCCGGATCCTACCGGATTTGGGGCAATTAGGCGCTCCTTAACATGGGAGCCTATGGGGCCGGATTGCCCCGGTCCGGAGGATCCAGGAACCAGACACCTGCGACCACACGCGCTTTAGTTTCAGGACCGCGGCTAGCTCCCCGTGAGCCGCGTCCTGATTCATCAGTGGCGGCAGCTGTGTGCGGCAGCACACCGGACTGGAGGGCATATTAGCCCTCCGGTTCTGTGTGCTGATCCGATCCGGGGCTGTCAGGTTCACCCTGACAGAATCGGATCGGATCAGACCCGCAATGTGAAGCCAGCCTCAGCAGAGTTGAGTGATGTTAGTGAAAGCTATGTAGAAGGGTTGAGGGGGTATTAAGACTCAAAGAGGTGATGCTGCAGGGTTAATCAATGTAAAGAATGTAAATAAGGCAGATGATAAGTGATGCAGTGGAGCTGGAGAGGAGGTACAAGGACTTTTTACATTTTTCTACTAACTAGCTGCATTTAGATAATGCTGCTGAATAAATGCAAAATAAATCAGCGTTTTGGCAAATACTGATTATTAAAAAATATCAAATAGAATTCAAGTCCACTCAAAGTTATTAACTGATTTTTTATTACCACGAGTAGCTTGACCTTTACAATATATAAAATAGTAAAATTGATCAACTATGTTAGGCTGGTTTCAGACTTGCGCTCCCCACCGCAGCGTATTGCTTAGAAGCTGCTGTTCTCCTTGATTAGCTGGGCTCATCATACATAGGGGCACTTTATTAGGCTGGTTTCAGACTTGAGGACCTCTCCGCAGCACCCTGCAGAGGGGAACCGCAAGCTGAGCGAGGCACCGCAAGTCCCTATGTTTAACATGGGGACGCAAATGACTGCGCTCGGGTGCAGATGGCCGTGTGCACCCATTGCCAGCAATATTTGATTTGTGCGCATGCGGATGCTTGTGCAAAATTACACAGTCTCGTCCGCACCAGAAACGTGACATGTCGCGTTCAGGGTGCGGACGAGAGTGTGCGATTTGTGTGCAGGCATCCGCCTGTGTACAAATCATACATTGCATGGGTGCACATGTCAATCTGCATCAGAGCGCAGGCACCTGCGTCCCATGTTAAACATAGTGACTTGCGGTGCCTGCAAGCAGCTTGCGGAGAAGTCCGCAAGTCTGAAACCAGCCTAATAAAGTGCCCCTATGTATCATGAGCCCAGCTAATCAAGGAGAACAGCAGCTTCTAAGCAATTTGTAAAACAAGCCTTCATCAGCCATGTTATGTGGAAAAGAAGGCAGTCAGTAGTTGCATTACTTCTGACCTCCTTCTACCTTCAACTGTTACAAAGCATGGAAAATTCTTATATTGCTGCCTATAATGTAATAGTAATCCAAAATGAAGGCATCATTGCAGGTTTCCTCTCTGCTTACTTACTGTACACTCACATTCTTTCTAAAATGCACATACAAACACACAGAATATGCTGTCCAATCTGAGAGCAGCATGATATATG
This sequence comes from Allobates femoralis, assembly GCA_033576535.1. Lineage (NCBI taxonomy): Eukaryota > Metazoa > Chordata > Amphibia > Anura > Aromobatidae > Allobates > Allobates femoralis. The sequence goes on from JARQOC010000002.1 coordinate 346,529,719, forward strand.
GGCAGGGACCCAATATTTCCAGCAATGTATCACTTACTGGCCTCCTTGATGCAGTTCTCATATAATCCATGATTTATCTGCTGCAGATCTAAAGGTACCATCACACGCGGCAATATTGCTAGCAATTTCACTGGCAATTTGCTGGTTGCAGTGAAATCATAAACACATTGTTCTATTTGTACACAGCAACAAAATAGAACAATGTGTCCATGATTTCACTGCAACCAGCAAATTACCAGTGAAATTGCAAGCAATATTGCTGCGTGTGACGGTACCTTTACAGTTATCTGAATGCTGTACTCTTTAGACTGGAAACACACTGTCCGAGTGACATGTGAGTTACTCGCACGAGTCTCAGATCATTCACCCAGGATGGCCTCCCCCTCTCTGGATGGGAGCAGTGGAGCTACATAGAAAAACATACCACTGGCAGTATCCTGTCAAAAGAGGCAGGGGTCGTGCCGGGTGAATAATCCGAGACTCATGCGAGTAATTCGCATGTCACTCGGACAGTGTTTCCCAGCCTTAGAAACACACTCACACCAATGACAGTTTTCTGTCAACTCTAGGTGTTGGCAGTAAATTGCCAATCAGGAATGAGGAAGGGGTTATGCAGAGCTCATGGATATAGTGAACTACATTTCAGCAGTCTTTTACTGATAAAACAATGATTTTATTGAAACTACAAACAAGTAAAAAAAAGTCACTGAAATCAGGGTCTCTGTCTCTACATTATGCTGATCTCAGATCAGTTGGCAAAAATCTAGTGTCCAAAGATGAGCAATTTTTTTTTAATTTGTGATTGCCGACTTTGCCCAATTCCCAAAAATATTAATTGTGCATCAAATAATTTTTAGAGAATATCTAGATAGGAAGTGTGTAGGGGCCCTCCCCACACACTTGTAGAGTGTGGGGGAGTGGTGTAGAGAGGAACATTATGAGAAGACAAGGACATTGTGTTTCAATATAAACTGTATACTCCACTTACTATATACAGCAGAGCTGGATTTCATCTTCAGATTCACTACCAGTCTTGAGCCTGACTTTACTCCACTGGGAATTGTTGACCTCTGATGATCCAGTGGTGTACTTGACCAATAGAAATGAGTGAACACCAGAGTGTTTGAATTCAGATTTGTTTACCGAATGTGGAGTGGTCATCGAAAAATTAGACAAACGTTCGACGAATTTTTTGAACACTATTCAAATCAATGTGAGGCAAAATCAAGGGACTAGAAAACACCTTAAAAGGGGCCCAAAAGCTGCCAAACTGCTCATAGTAGTGCCAGACCCAAGGAAAAGGGACAAAAATCTCCCTAAAGTACAAATAATGTCATGGCGTTGCATGGGTGCACGAATACATGGTCTGTGCCAGCCTGCACACTCTTCAAAATCAGTTTTAAATAGGAGGTGGCTCAAATTAACTCTAATTTTAGAGGTGGGTGAAACAGATTTGAATTGACAGATGAGGAGTCACACGGGAAAAATGGCAGCAGTTTTTTACATTAAGTAAAACGAGGAGTAGGATGTAAATGGAGGATGAGTGACATGTGTAGGCACGTCACTCAGAGAACCCTGCTCCAGTCATGTATCAAACAGCAAGGAGACTCTAATTTTTTGAAAAGTGGGGACTCTTGTTAGTGTCACATCACAGCAAAGAGGTATATGCATCTTATAGATTTTGTATTGGCCACAATGGCAGCAAGGCAGAAAGCATAGGCCCAGCATTTCAAGGTTGACTATTTAGGAAGTGGTGCACAAGTGTCAGAAGCAGATATTATGCTCAGAGAGCTCTGCTCTGGTAATGCACCACACAGCAAAGCGACCCAAACAAGAATCCCCACTTTTCAAAAAATTAGGGACAGCCACCACTAAAGTGGCACCAATTGCCCCAGAGGTGTAATACTGCACTGTGGATTTTAATGCAGCACACTGAAAAGTACACCAATGCCTATTCTCCCCATTCTGACACTGGGGTACAGACGTCCTTGGAGATCCATGACTCGTTCATCTTGATAAACGTTAGGCGATCTAAACTGTAGGTGGACAGCCGTATGTGGTTATCCATCAGGACACCAACAGCAGTGTTAAAGACACGTTATGAAGATTGCTGGCTGCCAGGCATGGTAAAATCTAGAAGGCATGAGCCATTAGTTCAGGCTACTTTTCCAGTTTTTAAGCCCAAAATGCAAACGGGTCCAGTACCACATTCATGGCATCTATATTGAGCTGTAGATATTCCTGCACAATACTCACTGCGCAATGCCTACCGTATATACTCGTGTATAAGCCGAGTTTTTCATCCCAAAAATTGGGCTGAAAAGTCCCCTCCTCGGCTTATACACGGGTCAATACTGTAATCCTATGGTGGGGGCTGTGTCCGGGTGCTGGGGAGGCTGGAGGAGGCGGGGGGAGGCTGCTGACTGAGCGGCCCGTCACGTGGGGCCGCTCATTAGATATGCACGGCTCCCCCCGCCCATCACAGCAGCAGGGGGAGCCGTGCATACAGCCCCCAGTGGGGTATACAGCAGCCCCCCAGTGGGGTATACAGCAGGCCCCCAGTGGGGTATACAGCAGGGCCCCAGTGGGGTATACAGCAGGCCCCCAGTGGTACTCTCCCCCCACACTGTGCAGAGCCCCCCCCGCTGCATTATCTTACCATCCAGCGTCTTCATCACCACGGGTCCTCCAGTCCATCCTCGCGCGCTGTGTTCCCGGTCTCATGTGACCCGGCGGTCGCAGTGGAATGATACCATCGCGCCGGGTCACATGAGACCGGGAACACAGCGCGCGAGGATGGACTGGAGGACCCGCGGTGATGAAGACGCTGGATGGTAAGATAATGCAGCGGGGGGCTCTGCACAGTGTGGGGGGAGAGTACACTGTGGGCCTGCTGTATACCCCACTGGGGCCCTGCTGTATACCCCACTGGGGGCCTGCTGTATACCCCACTGGGGCCCTGCTGTATACCCCACTGGGGCCTGCTGTATACCCCACTGGGGGCCTGCTGTATACCCCACTGGGGGGCCTGTATACAATACTGCTGGGGGCTGTATACCACTGGGGGGACATGTATACCTTACTGCTGGGGGCTGTATACCTGTCCTGGTGGCTGTATACCACTGGGAGGGCCTGTATACCTCACTGCTGGGGGTTGTATACCTGTGCTGGGGTCCACCCTCGACTTATACGCGAGTCAATACGTTTTCCCAGTTTTTGGGGGCAAAAGTATGGGGGTCGGCTTATACACGGGTCGGCTTATACACGAGTATATACGGTATATGTCAGATTTGCCCTTTCTTCTGGCTTTGCAAAGGAAGGTCTAAAAAAACTGTCAAACTGCTCAAGAAATTGCTGGTAACAGATACACTGCTACTGGTAACGTTGCTCTGCTGACGAAGACTGGACGTTCCCTGGGTTGGAAACAAACAACTGCGATGTGCACTCTCTGTGCACCACTTCTGATTTGAGGAAAAGCAGTCCTCAGATTGGCTAAAATCTTCTTTGGATACTTCTGCATGCGGGCGTCCCTTTCCAGGGTGCGAAGGATTTGACCAAATTTAGTTTTATACTGGGGATCCAACCTTGTGGCAACCCAGGAGTCTGCATTACTTCAAATCCTAACAATCTGTGGATAATGTTGCAGGTAGTGCAGCAGGAAGGCACTCATGTGTCTTGCGCATCCAGGAGGCCCAAGTCCTTCTTGTGTTGGTGGCAGCAGGATAACATTCCCATTTGTTTCTTCTGTCCTCTACTGCCAATCTCACACAGCAGAAATGTAAAGGCAGCCTGATGCTGTTCAGCCCTGCCAGCAGTGTAGTAAGGTCTGCTTGTTTCCTTCTGCACAGTTGAAACGCGTGTAACATTCCCAGAGAGGTTTTGGGTGCAGGCCCTAGAGGAGGTGGAGGAGGTTTTACTCCCAGACCGTGAGGATGGCAAAATCTGTCCAACAGCCCCTTCACCCTCAACCGCCAGAGTCACCCAGTGCCCAGTCAGCGACATGTAATGCCCCTGGCCATGCTTACTCGTCCAGGTGTCTGTGCAAAATACACCTTGTCACACACAGTTTCTCAAGGAAGCAGTGATATTGTCTGTGAAATGCTTGTGGAGCTCAGGCACAGCTTTCTTTTGAGAAATAGTGTCAACTGGGCATCTGGTACTGGAGGATTGTGACAGCCATGAGCTTTCACAAACCCTCTGTATCAATCAGGCAAAAAGGCAGCATTTCCATGGCTCTTAAATGGGAGATGGTGATATTTATCCTATTAGCTTTGACATGGCTAGGAGGAAATGGTCTTTTACTTGACCACATCTACCGAACTAAAGGCTGGCTGCTGTGCTGAGACAGGGTGAAGTAGGGTATACCAGGCAAATTGATGGGCTATAAGGGAGGTATAGACAGAGGTTATGTTGCCTTTATGAAGAGGTTGTTCTCTCGATGTCTCACAACACTTAACATCACCAGCCATATCCACTTCTAAAACGGTGATGGCTTGTCAATCATACTGGCTGTTGCGAGCAAAGAGATGGATGTTGTGCAGCTGCAGGTCTGTGTGACAAAAGTCCCCACAGGCACAGAGGAAGAAGAATCTACAGATGCCCTTAATTTTGCTTGCAGGTTTGGCAGATGATATGAGTCATCCTTCGTAATCATTGAAAAGGTCCAGGCTAGGCAAGGTTTAGCGCCGATACATACTGCAGAAGCACCACAGCTTCTGCAGAGAGGCAGAGTTGTGGCTGAGAGCGCAGTGCTTGATGTGTTTGCAGCAATCCATCTCATTCCAGGAAGCCTCAACCTAACCTTGTCAGCTTCATCATCCTCATCTTCCACCTCCTCTGCAAGGCTCATCAACTGCCTTTGGGTTGATAGTAAGTGGAATCTAGAACCTCATCATCATCCTCTTTGTTGTCAACCTCATCGCCCTCAGAGCCACTGTCTTCCTTCCCTGAATGCAAACTCACTTAAATGTCTGAGTCTCATCATCATTACCAGCCTCTTTGTCTTCAAAAACATGGGTTAAATTTTAATGAAGCTTTGTATTATGCCCTGACCCTTGATCGTCTGACCCTGGATCCAACTCACAAAGATTTTGTGCATCGGTGGATATCAGTTTTCCCTCCTGAGTCAGTGAAGCTTTGGAGCTGATCTCTGATTCCCAGGCTATAGTATACATGACCATCTCTGGGTCAACACAGATGGCTGAATCTGCAGAGCCAGTAGGACAGCTGAAAAATTGTGACACCTGTGAGGACTGCACTGTGTGTCCTGTTGAAGTTGAGGTGGAGGAGAGGCCATTTGATACAGGGCTTGACATCCATTGTAGCACCTGCTCTTTCTGGGCCTCATCTACAAGTCGAACCAATGTGCTGCTGCCTAAGAAAGGGATCATACCAGACTGTCCACTAAAAGCAGTTAATTTTTTTTTTGCCTAGCAGGCGGTGTTTGATGAGAAGAGCTTTCAGTTACTTTACCACCTACCCCATGGACACTAATTGTTTTCCCCTTACCACCACGCTTATTCTCCGTTCCCCCATGACCACAGCTTTTATTATTATTATTATTTATTTATATAGCATCATTGGTTCCATGGCGCTTTACATAAGAAATGGGGGTAACAAAAACAGGTACAGTACATATGAACAATCAAGGCTTGCCGATGCACGATGGGAGAGGACCCTGACCACGAGGGCTCACAGTCTATAGGGGTGGGGAGGACACGATAGGAGGGGAAGCGCCAAGCGTGTGGTGGAGCAGTGCTGGGTCTCATCGTAGGTTGTAGGCTTGTTGGAATAGATGAGTTTTCAGGTTCTTTTTGAAGCTCCTAAGGGTAGACGAGTGTTTGACGTGATGGGGGAGAGAGTTCCAGAGTTTAGGGGAGGCGCGGCAGAAGGTTGTAAGTGTTTGTGGGAGGATGAGATGAGGGGGGAGGAGAGGAGGAGTTCTTGTGAGGAGCGCAGGTTGCATGCGGGTTGGTATCGGGAGACCATGTCGGAGATGTAGGGGGGGGGACAGGTTGTGGATGGCTTTGTAAGTCAGGGTTAGGATTTTAAAGCAAGATCTTAGGGGGGTGGGGAGCCAGTGAAGTGCCATGTGGAGAGGGGAGATTGGGGAGTAGCGAGGAGGCAGGTGGATTAGACGGGCAGCTGAGTTTAGGATAGAGCGGAGGGGGGCAAGGGAAGAGGCAGGGAGGCCGGTGAGCAGTAGGTTGCAGTAGTCAAGGCGGGAGATGATGAGGGCATGGACGAGGGTTTTGGCAGTGTCATGACCAAGTAACGGGCGGATACGTGAAATGTTCTTGAGCTGGAGTCGGTAGGAGGTGGCGAGGGCTTGGATGTGGGGCTTGAAGGAGAGGGAGGAGTCTAGGGTGACCCCGAGGCACTTTGCGTGGGGGACTGGGGAGAGGGAGCAGTCATTGACTAGGATTGACAGGTCTGGTAGAGGGGGAGGGTGGCTGGGGGGGAAGACAATGAACTCTGTTTTGTCCATGTTCAACTTGAGGAAGCGAGCAGAGAAGAAAAATGAGATGGCGGACAGGCATTGGGGAATTTTAGACAGGAGGGAGGTGATGTCAGGTCCGGAGAGGTAGATCTGGGTGTCGTCGGAGTAGAGATGGTACTGGAGGCCATGGGACTCAATGAGATGACCTAGGCCAAGGGTGTAGATGGAGAAAAGTAGCGGTCCCAGTACCGATCCCTGGGGGACGCCGACAGTAAGGGGGTAGGACGAGAAAGAGGTGTGGGAGTGGGTGACGCTGAAGGTGCGGTCCGTAAGGTATGAGGAGATCCATTCGAGGGCGAGGTCGGTGATACCAAGGCATTTGAGGATTTGTAGTAGGAGTGAGTGGTCAACTGTGTCGAAGGCGGCGGATAGGTCGAGGAGGAGGACGACAGAGTAGTGTTTTTTACTCTTTGCGGTCAGTAAGTCATTGGTGACTTTAGTAAGGGCTGTTTCGGTGGAGTGGTGAGGTCGGAAACCGGATTGTAGGCGGTCGAAGAGGGAGCGGGAGGATAGGTAGGAGGACAGTTCGGAGTGGACGTGTTGTTCAAGTAGTTTGGATGCGAAAGGGAGAAGAGATATTGGGCAGTAGTTGGTGACTGATGAAGGGTCTAGGGAGGGTTTTTTGAGGATGGGTGAGATTAGGGCGTGTTTGAAGGATGAGGGAAAGATGCCAGTAGTGAGTGATAGGTTGAAAAGGTGGGTTAGGGCAGGGATGAGGACTGTGGTGAGGTTTGGGATGAGATGGGAGGGGAGTGGGTCGAGGGCGCAGGTGGTAAGGTGAGATCGTGACAGGAGGGCGGAGAGCTGGGCTTCAATCACACTGGAGAAGCTACCTTTGGTCAAGGAGGGTTGGGCGGTAATGGGGGTGGGTTGGGGGGGGCGTTGGGCCAAAGCTTTCTCTAATTTTGTCAATCTTTTGTTTGAAGAAGGTGGCGAAGTCGTCGGCGGAGATGAGGGGGGAAGGAGGAGGTGCCGGGGGACGAAGTAGGGAGTTGAAGGTTTTGAATAGTTGTTTGGGGTTTCGGGACAGTATGTTGATTAAAGAAGAGAAATAGGTTTGCTTTGCCGCGGTGACGGGAAGGAGAAAGAAACTGAAAGAGACCCCACAGCTGAGAAGGTGGGAGGACAAGGGCCTGACAGCCGCACACATCTTAGCTGACCGGAGGAACCTCGAGTTGAAACAGTGACAGACAGAAGCAGCCTTGTGTGCCCAAATATCTGAACCTGGGACACTGGAGACTAGACCACGACCAGAGAATTGGCTCTGAAGAGGTGACTGGAGATAATCCAGACCCTAATCATGAAACACACTGGTGTGGGGCAGCTGCTTTATGACCTGCAGCCAAACTTTAACCTAGCTGTCCCCACATCATCTGGACCTACCCCCAAGCAGCAACCTTTAAAGACTGCAAATAGGATCCCGGCAAGGATGCAGACTTCGAGCCAAGGGGCACAGACGAACTTGGATGGATGGTTGGAGTATTCCAGCCCGGCACTCCATGTTTCTTGCCATAGCCAGATTCTATCGTGGAAGAAAGAAGATCAGAAAAAGGACTGAGCTGTACCTGGACAGCTTTTGAGTAAGTGAGAATGTGATGTTTTCCTTGTTGTCCCCATCCCTTTCCTGAATGTGTGTAGATTCCCTTTTTTTTTTCCTTGCCTAATAATGTTTTGAAAGACTAAGATACCATAGACGATGTGTGGTACGAACTTTAAAATGTACATAGTTTGAGTGTCTTGTGTGCTCCCTATTGGTTTTACAGTCATGGCCAAAAGTATTGACACCCCTGCAATTCTGTCAGATAATACTCAGTTTCTTCTTGAAAATGATTGCAATCACAAATTCTTTGGTATTATTATCTTCATTTAATTTGTCTTCAATGAAAAAATCACAAAAAGAATTGTCCTAAAGCCAAATTGGATCTAATTCCACACCAAACATAAAAAAGGGGGTGGAAAAAAGTATTGGCACCCTTCGAAAAATCATGTGATGCTTCTCTAATTTGTGTAATTAACAGCACCTGTAACTTACCTGTGGCACCTAACAGGTGTTGCCAATAACTAAATCACACTTGCAGCCAGTTGACATGGATTAAAGTTGACTCAACCTCTGTCCTGTGTCCTTGTGTGTACCACATTGAGCATGGAGAAAAGAAAGAAGACCAAAGAACTGTCTGAGGACTTGAGAAACCAAATTGTGAGGAAGCATTAGTAATCTCAAGGCTACAAGTCAATCTCCAAAGACCTGAATGTTCCTGTGTCTACCGAGCGCAGTGTCATCAAGAAGTTTAAAGCCCATGGCACTGTGGCTAACCTCCCTAGATGTGGACGGAAAAGAAAAATTGACGAGAAATTTCAATGCAAGATTGTGTGGATGGTGGATAAAGAACCTCGACTATCATCCAAACAAGTTCAAGCTGCCCTGCAGTCTGAGAGTACAACAGTGTCAACCCGTACTATCCGTTGGCGTCTGAATGAAAAGGGACTGTATGGTATGATACCCAGGAAGACCCCACCTCCTACCCCGAGACATAAAAAAGCCAGGCTGGAGTTTGCCAAAACTTACCTGAGAAAGCTTAAAACGTTTTGGAAGAATGTTCTCTGGTCAGCTGAGACAAAAGTAGAGCTTTTTGGGCAAAGGCATCAACATAGAGTTTACAGGAGAGAAAAAGAGGCATTCAAAGAAAAGAACACGGTCCCTACAGTCAAACATGGCGGAGGTTCCCTGATGTTTTGGGGTTGCTTTGCTGCCTCTGGCACTGGACTGCTTGATCATGTGCATGGCATTATGAAGTCTGAAGACTACCAACAAATTTTGCAGCATAATGTAGGGCCCAGTGTAAGAAAGTTAGGGCCTCCCTCAGAGGTCATGGGTCTTCCAGCAGGATAATGACCCAAAACACACTTCAAAAAGCACTAGAAAATGGTTTGAGAGAAAGCACTGGAGACTTCTAAGGTGGCCAGCAATGAGTCCAGACCTGAATCCCATAGAACACCTGTGGAGAGATCTAAAAATAGCAGTTTGGGAAGGCACCCTTTAAATATCAGGGACCTGGAGCAGTTTGCCAAAGAAGAATGGTCTAAAATTCCAGCAGAGCATTGTAAAAAAAACATTGATGGTTGACGGAAGCAGTTGATCGCAGTTATTTTGGCTAAAGGTCGTGCAACCAAGTGTTAGGCTGAGGGTGTCAATACTTTTGTCTGGCCCATTTTTGGAGTTTTGTGTGAAATGATCAATGTTTTGCTTTTTGCTTCATTCTCTTTCGTGTTTTTTCATTTAAGACAAATTAAATGAAGCTAGTAATACCAAAGAATTTGTGATTGCAATCTTTTTCAGGAAGAAACTGAGTATTATCTCAAAAGAATTGCAGAGGTGTCAATACTTTTGGTCACAACTGTAGTTATGGAAAGTGAGACCTTGGCCACATTATGCGGTGACAGGAGGCCTGTAGCACTTATGGCCAGGTGTAAGACCTCAGTTAAAATGTGCATAGTTAATTTGTAATGCAATGTTTAAGCAAGAACCTCCCGGAAGGGAAGACCTAAGTATTCTTATGTTATTGTTGTGTTATGCATAAAAATAATTGAGCTTGCTGGAGGTGTCAATATGCGGACACGTTGGTTTAGCTCTGGGGAAATGTGGCGCCCCTGCGACCAGGTGGCCACAAAGGGAAGTGCAGCCTTTTAAGGCAAGAAAGTTGACAAACACTCACACAGATGCAGACACCGGCTCTATGCCTAGGACTCTAGGTTGGGCAAGGGGTGGCAGGTGTTAAGGGAAGTGGGTGGAGTGTAGTTGAGCACTGACAAAGTGGGTGGAGAGACCAACACAATAAAAACCCAGGAACACTCAAAGGCAGAGAGAACGAAAGTGGGAGAGAACAGAAGAAGAACAGAATAGTGAGAGAGTCTTCTCAGGAAGTTTCAGGTTCCCTGGAGGCGCAGAATCCTAAGAGGCACAGAACTTAGGAGAGAAAGCCCACTCCATAGCCTGGAGGTTATGGGAAGGAGAAAGAAACTGAAAGAGACCCCACAGATGAGAAGGTGGGAGGACAAGGGCCCGGTAGCTGCACACATCTTAGCTGACCGGAGGATCCCTGAGTTGAAACAGTGACAGACAGAAGCAGCCTGTTGTGCCCAAATATCTGAACCTGGGACACTGGAGGCTAGGCCACGACCAGAGAACCGGCTCTGAAGAGGTGACCGGAGATAATCCAGACCCTAATCATGAAACACACCAGTGTGGGCCAGATGCTTTATGACCTGCAGCCTAACTTTCAACCACAGTCTAAGAACACAGTTGTCATACTAGGACTGGTGACCCTGACTGTGAGAGAAACATTCACCCGTGAGTCCACGATGACCAGACTGAACCCGTGGGTGAGGTACTACGTTGAGACTGAGAGGCCTGAAAGAACTTTGAGGGAACAGCCCAGAAACGCCACCTGAGCTGCACAGTTTGAGTTGCCTGGAGCAGTGTAAATTGTGTGAACTGTACAGAAAGAGCTGTGAATTGTTGTAACCTGCTGTGAAAGACCAAGTAAAGTACTCAGTAAGCTCATCACTGCCTGAGACTGTTTACTTCCTGCTTGAGGAGCCAAAGACTGTCATCCCTGCACACTGGATGGAGAGCTGCAGCTTTGAAGTAAGTGAACCGCACTGCACATAATCCCTCATCAGGCCCATCCATCACGACTACTCCTTCCCTGGTGACCCTCAGCCCTACCCGAGGAGGGCTTACCATCCACACTGCCCCAAGTCACCGTCCCCAGCAGGAATACAGCAGCGGTGCTTGTACTAGCCACATACCCCGGTTGGCGTCACGACAAACCCCTTGTAAATAACCCCTTTTTGGACTGATCCCAGGGCACGAGACCGAGTCAAGACTACCATGATACCCCAGAGAGACAGCAGGGGCCTGGTTACCGAGTACCCCATAGCCTGGGGGTGCATCATACACTTTATGGAGAGAGTGCTTGTTATTCTTGAACAGCTGAAACTTCAGCCCACCTGCCCCCTATTTCCCTATGCAAAGTATAGGTAAAATACTATCAATAGCGTGATGATCATATTCATAAGTATCTTGCTCACCTGAAGGCTCAGTTCAGACAAAAGCTGAAAAACAGTGATTTTATGAAAACTACAGCATGGAGACAGGCAAGTAACGCAGCTTTTAATTTATGATCTCTAACCACTTCATTATGCTGCCTTCAAATAGGCCACCATACACCTGGTGATAAATGTAATAGCAAATAATAACTCATCTCCATAAAATAGGTAATCTTTATAAGATATATTGTATATTATTAGTAGTTTTCTTAGTGTTTATTTTTTTACTTATATTCAACCAATATTTTGTAAACTATTACCTATATTAACAATAAAGTGTAATGAAATGCATCCATGACAAACGCTACATATAATTACATCTATCAAATATCACTTTTTGTAACTATGAGAATACACTTTCTTATTGAAAACATTAATTGGCTGACACTGAAGTACAGATATTTGTCATTTTCCCATGACCCTGCCAACCAGTCCCTCAGTCACAATAGGTTCCTATGTCAATATTAGCAAACCTCTGTATACCAGCACCATCTGGGTCTTGGCTTCTACCCAGTCATACTCTTTGATAGATTTTGGCAGGACCAAAATAGCTCAAAGCCTTATTTCCCTAGCTGAAGTTATCTCCCTCTCTCTTTCAAAATGTTGTTTTTTGCAGGTTTCTACTGAAATATTTATGTAGTCCGCTGAAAGAGGTCAGGATGGAAATCATGAATATTTTATACCATGTGAATTGTGGGCCAGAGTCAGGGGATAAGTGAAGTATTGATATAATCTGACCTAGCAGTCAGTCTGCCATTATACGTTGAATATTATGATACAGCTACAGACCCTTTGTGACTTATTTTTTTTAATCTAATCTAATATACGCTAACCTAATCTATCTATTTTTTCAATTGAAAGCACAAAATCTGAAAAGTTTCAATGCAGAATTAAATTAGTAGATAACTATATTCACCTCAACCCTTAATAAATGATAGGTGTTCAAGTATTTCCACTTGAATGTAAGTATTAGCGGAAAACCATCTTGTTATATCGCAGCAGGAACACTACTCGGTGCCTTTGGAATCGCAAGTACATAGAGATCACTTATCCCACCTGCTAATATAGGATGCATTTTTTACATACTTTTTTTTTATTAAGTAGAATGATGATACATGCATTACCACTGAATCCTGTTGATAATCTAAAAATATTTAGATATTCACAGCAAGGAGTTCTTGGTCCAGCAAATATAATAATCTTCCTGCCTGCGGTATCTTTTCTAATCCTGGTTCTGTAAAGATAAGATTATTCTCTACGCCTCATGTAGCATACTTCTAAGTACAGAAGGTTAAATTGCAAACAAAGGGATTATGGGTAGGAAATGCAAATACTAAGGTTAAACAATTGGTTAAACCTCACAGTAAATGTGGCTAGTTAAACACTTCAAGACCTAAGGTTTTATTCTCTCCAGGAAGATAAGAATTATCATTTTTAACAGTTTTTCCTTCTTTTGAAATATGAATTGCTCCTATGACTATTCCATATGTAAAATAACTTGAGAGAATGTATTGTTAGATGATAGACTGAATGGCCTAATATCTATTTTTTATTTACTGTTCATTAAACAAACATTGCTATTAAGTGTTTTATTGGCTAAACCTGTCTAGATGTACAGTGGCTTGAAAAAGTATTCATACCCTGTGAGATTTTTCAAGTTAATACCCACAAACTTAAAGGAGTAATCCAGGGAGCAGTGGCGTAAATAGAGTCCAATGAGCCCCGGTGGGAAATGTGGACCTAGGCCCCCCTTTTCCCATGTGCACACGTTGGTCAGGTGTATGGGCCCATCGTAGCATTCTAAATCCTATAAAAACTCACAAATTGACCTCTCTCCACCTTCTTTATGCATTAGTGTTCCTCATTATTTTATATATGGTCCTGCCCTTGAAATGGAATATGCTTTTATTCTGGTATATATGTCCCCTATCCTGACATATATGGTCCTCCATTATAGTGTAATGCAGCCTCATATCCCTCCCTAGGCTATAATGCAGCCTCATAGCCCTCCATATATTATACTGTAGCCTCATAGCCCTGCATATAGTATAATGCTTAATCATAGCCTGCCATATAGTATAATGCAGCCTCAAAGCCATCCATATAATATAAAGCAGCCTAATTGCCCTCCATATAGCATAATGCAGCCTAATAGCGCTCTATATAGCATAATGCAGCCTCATAACTCTCTATTAAATATAATATCGCCTCATAGCCCTGCATATATTATAATGCAGCCTCATAACCTTCTATATAGTACAATGCAGCCTCACAGTCCTCCATATAATATAATGCAGCCTCATAGCCCTTCAGATAACATAATGCAGCCTAATAGCCCTCCATGTAGCATAATGCAGCCTCATAGCACTCCATATACTATAATGTAGCCTCATAGCCCTCCATATAGCATAATACAGCCTCTTAGCCCTCCATGAAGTATAATGCAGCCTCATAGTCCTCCATATAGTGTAATGCCACCTTATTGCCCTCCATATAGTATAATGCAACCTCATAGCCTTCCATATAGAATTATGCAGCCTCATAGTTTTCCATATAGTAAAATGCAGCCTCACGGTCATCCGTATAATATAATGCAGACTCATAGCCCTTCATATAGCATAATGCAGCCTAATAGCCCTCCATATAGCATAATGCAGCTTAGTAGTCCTCCATATACTATATGGCAGCCTCATAGCTCTCTGTATAGCATATTGCAGCCCAATAGCCTTCCATAAAGTATAATGCAGCCTCATCACCCCCTCACACACACAGACACAGACATGCTGCCCACTGTATAACCCCCAACCCCACACATACAGACTTACTGTTCCCTGTATAACTCCCCCCAAACACTCACATACACATACTGCCCCATAGGCCTCCCTAGGAAATGACAGGATATAGACTCTTTAACTCCTCCATCGAGCGCACGCTTACCATTCCTGCTGTCTGCTGCATCCTGACTATGATAAGGTCGCAAACTGATGACCTCATCATGTGTTGCACGATGGGTTGCGGGATGACAGAGTGTAAAGGTACAGTGTCATTTCTCTGGTGGCTGTGAATAACTACCTGTAGACCGGCCAGGGCAGACTGCCATGACTGGTGACATGGATGTGTGTCCTTGGTAGGGATGGGCGAATCTACTCGCTAGGACTCGTTACTCGGCGAGTAGTAAGGGACTCGCAGGACTCGGTAGTCTGCGAGTTTCCCAGTGATTACTCGCACGAGTCCAATGCAAATCAATATCAATCCTAGTTTTGTCAGAAACGCTGACAAAACTCGGATTGCCATTGTTTGCATTAGACTCGGCTACTGTGCCAGTGATAGCAGGGAAACTCGCAAAGTAACTGCTGTTTCTTTGCGAGCCGAGTCCAGCTGTCTTCTCTGTGCAGCTCCAGGGTCCTAGAGCCCGCCTGCTCACAGACATGATGTAGCAGTGCTGAGATTGTTCTCAGTCTGCTCATTCCCTGTGCATAGACATCTATATTTATGCACAGGGGATGTAGCAGAGAGGACATCGCGTTTTGGACTACGTCGGACAGAAGAGGATTTTTTTAATTAAAGATGAAGTCCCTAATGGCTTTTTTTTTTATTTCAAATAAAAAATTTTCTCTGTGTTGTGTTTTTTTAACCCTTTATTAGAGATTCTTAGTGGCTGGGTCAAACGTGGCCTGACATTAAGAATCTCGGGCTTAATACCAGCTTGTATAACAAAGCTGGTATTAACCCCTTTATTACCCAGCGTGCCACCGCCACCAGGGCCGCTGGAAGAGCGGGGTTCAGCGCCAGAGGATGGCGCTTCAATGAACGCGTCATCTTCTGGGGCGGCTGCGGGCTGCAATTTGCAGCGGGGGGTGCCCAGAAAGCTTGGGCATCCCTGCGCTGTGGATTCCAGCCCCCAGCTGCTTAGCTGTACCTGGCTAGACATAGAAATTGCGCGGAGCCCCACACATTTTTTTTATTATTTAATGAATTTCAGAGTCAGAGTCTCAGAGTCAGAGTCAGAGTCTCAGAGTCAGAGTCGCCTCAGAGTCAGAGTCGCCTCGAAGTCGGAGTCGCCTCGGAGTAGGAGTCGCCTCGGAGTCGGAGTCGCCTCGGAGTCGGAGTCTCCTCGGAGTCGGAGTCTCAGAGTCGGAGTCGCCTCGGAGTCGGAGTCGCCTCGGAGTCGGAGTCGTCTCGGAGTCGGAGTCGTCTCGGAGTCGGAGTCGAGTCGGAGTCGTCTCGGAGTCGGAGTCGTCTCGGAGTCGGAGTCGTCTCGGAGTCGGAGTCGGAGTCGTCTCGGAGTCGGAGTCGTCTCGGAGTCGGAGTCATCTCGGAGTCGGAGTCGTCTCGGAGTCGGAGTCGTCTCGGAGTCGGAGTCGTCTCGGAGTCGGAGTCGTCTCGGAGTCGGAGTCGTCTCGGAGTCGCCTCGGAGTCGGAGTCGTCTCGGAGTCGGAGTCGTCTCGGAGTCGAGTCGGAGTCGTCTCGGAGTCGGAGTCGTCTCGGAGTCGGAGTCGTCTCGGAGTCGGAGTCGAGTCGGAGTCGGAGTCGTCTCGGAGTCGGAGTCGTCTCGGAGTCGAGTCGGAGTCGGAGTCGTCTCGGAGTCGGAGTCGTCTCGGAGTCGGAGTCAAAAAAATGCGTGGGGCTCCGCGCAATTTCTATGTCTAGCCAGGTACAGCTAAGCAGCTGGGGGCTGGAATCCGCAGCGCAGGGATGCCCAAGCTTTCTGGGCACCCCCCGCTGCAAATTGCAGCCCGCAGCCGCCCCAGAAGATGGCGCGTTCATTGAAGCGCCATCCTCTGGCGCTGAACCCCGCTCTTCCAGCGGCCCTGGTGGCGGTGGCACGCTGGGTAATAGAGGTTAGGGCCAGCTTTGTATTATCAGCTGGCCCTAAGCCCGAAATTTATGGCGGTCACGCCAATATTAGACATGACCGCCATGAATTTCTATTAAATTGTTTTAAAAAAAACACAACACAGAGAAATTTTTTTATTAGAAATAAAAAAAAAAGCCATTAGAGACTCCATCTTTAATTAAAAAAATCCTCTTCCGTCCGACGCAGTCCAAAACGCGATGTCCTCTCTGCTCATCCCTGTGCATAGATATAGATGTATATGCACAGGGAATGAGCAGACTGAGAACAATCTCAGCTCTGCTACATCAGGCAGCAGGCAGGCTCTAGGACCCTGGAGCCAGCACACAAAGAAGACAGGACTCTTATCTGTGCGAGTTTCCCAGCCAGCGATTACAGTTGCAAAGTAAACGAGTCCAATGCAAATAAATGACAAAACTAGGATTGCTTCAGGCTGAAGCTTCCGAGACACATCTGCGATTTGTAAATCTCACACTACTCGCTATTACTCGCTTCCCCATTCATTAACATTGGACTCGCTAGACTCGCAACGAGTAGCGAGTCCTGTGCTCGGACTCGCTAGAGTCAAGCGATTCCGAGTAATTTAGGATTCGCCCATCACTAGTCCTTGGGGATGCACATCCATGTAAAGCAGGATTTGGGGTTGGGGTCAGCGGTCGCAGGCCCCTGTACCTCCGGGCCTGGTTTCTGTCATGTCTCCTGCAACCACAATCATTACGTCCCTGCCAGAGAGATAAAAATTTCTTCTACTGCCTCTGCTCTCATAAACTATCTACATACATGAGATGCACAGTGCTGTTCCGCATACTTAGACTATCTCCTGTAATTCAGTGTCACAGAAGCTGTTCTTAAAGCTCCCTCTCCCTTCTTGGATTTTACATCACACATTAGGGATGTGGCCTGCTCTCTGCTGCCTAGTAGTAATAGTCAGCCCCTTGATAATAGCTGCTTCTGTTCTTTCCGAGATTAATGGACTTGATGGGGCATGGTCACGCCCCCTCTTCTCACCAAAGTACCACTTTAAATATATTACTTTAAATATAAAATCTTAAGTAGAAAGCATTTTTGATGTGTAAAGGATCTTGTTTAGGGATGGGCGAATCTACTCGCTAGGACTCGTTACTCGGCGAGTAGTAAGGGACTCGCAGGACTCGGTACTCTGCGAGTTTCCCAGCGTTTACTCGCACGAGTCCAATGCAAATCAATGGCAAACGCTGACAAAACTAGGATTGCTATTGTTTGCATTAGACTCGGCTACTGTGCCAGTGATAGCAGGGAAACTCGCAAAGTAACTGCTGTTTCTTTGCAAGCCGAGTCCAGCTGTCTTCTCTGTGCAGCTCCAGGGTCCTAGAGCCCGCCTACTCACAGAGATGATGTAGCAGAGCTGCGATTGTTCTCAGTCTGCTCATTCCTGCTCATTCCCTGTGCATAGACATCTATATCTATGCACAGGGGATGTAGCAGAGAGGACATCGCGTTTTGGACTACGTCGGACGGAAGAGGATTTTTTTAATTAAAGATGGAGTCCCTAATGGCTTTTTTTTTATTTCAAATAAAAAATTTTCTCTGTGTTGTGTTTTTTTAACCCTTTATTGGAGATTCTTAGTGTCTGGGTCAAACGTGGCCTGACATTAAGAATCTCGGGCTTAATACCAGCTTGTATAACAGAGCTGGTATTAACCCCTTTATTACCCAGCGTGCCACCGCCACCAGGGCCGCTGGAAGAGCGGGGTTCAGCGCCAGAGGATGGCCCTTCAATGAACGCGCCATCTTCTGGGGCGGCTGCGGGCTGCAATTTGCAGCGGGGGGTGCCCAGAAAGCTTGGGCATCCCTGCGCTGCGGATTCCAGCCCCCAGCTGCTTAGCTGTACCTGGCTAGACATAGAAATTGCGCGGAGCCCCACGCATTTTTTTTTTATTATTTCATGAATTTCAGAGTCAGAGTCTCAGAGTCAGAGTCTCAGAGTCAGAGTCTCAGAGTCAGAGTCTCAGAGTCTCAGAGTCAGAGTCAGAGTCTCAGAGTCAGAGTCTCAGAGTCAGAGTCTCAGAGTCAGAGTCAGAGTCTCAAAGTCAGAGTCTCAGAGTCAGAGTCAGAGTCTCAGAGTCAGAGTCTCAGATTCAGAGCCTCACCCTCAGAGCCAGAGTCAGAGTCTCAGAGTCAGAGTCTCGGAGTGAATCTCAGAGTCAGAGTCTCAGAGTCAGAGTCAGAGTCTCAGAGTCAGAGTCTAAGAGTCAGAGTCAGAGTCTCAGAGTCAGAGTCTCAGAGTCAGAGTCTCAGAGTCAGAGTCAGAGTCAGAATCTCAGAATTTCATGAAATAATTAAAAAAAAATGCATGGGGCTCCGCGCAATTTCTATGTCTAGCCAGGTACAGCTAAGCAGCTGGGGGCTGGAATCCGCAGCGCAGGGATGCCCAAGCTTTCTGGGCACCCCCTGCTGCAAATTGCAGCCCGCAGCCGCCCCAGAAGATGGCGTGTTCATTGAAGCGCCATCCTCTGGCGCTGAACCCCGCTCTTCCAGCGGCCCTGGTGGCGGTGGCACGCTGGGTAATAAAGAGGTTAGGGCCAGCTTTGTATTATCAGCTGGCCCTAAGCCCGAAATTTATGGCGGTCACGCCAATATTAGACATGACCGCCATGAATTTCTATTAAATTGTTTAAAAAAAAAACACAACACAGAGAAAATTTTTTATTAGAAATAAAAAAAAAAGCCTTTAATTAAAAAAATCCTCTTACGTCCGACGCAGTCCAAAACGCGATGTCCTCTCTGCTCATCCCTGTGCATAGATATAGATGTCTATGCACAGGGAATGAGCAGACTGAGAACAATCTTAGCTCTGCTACATCAGGCAGCAGGCGGGCTCTAGGACCCTGGAGCTGCAGCAGCCAGCACACAGAGCAGACAGGACTCTTATCTGTGCGAGTTTCCCAGTGATTACTTACAAAGTAAACGAGTCCAATGCAAATAAATGGCAAAACTAGGATTGCTTCAGGCTGAAGCTTCCGAGACACATCTGCGATTTGTAAATCTCACACTACTCGCTATTACTCGCTTCCCCATTCATTAACATTGGACTCGCTAGACTCGCAACGAGTAGCGAGTCCTGTGCTCGGACTCGCTAGAGTCAAGCGATTCCGAGTAATGTAGGATTCGCCCATCGCTAATCTTGTTTTAAAAAATGACTTTTTTCTTTCTGTTCCTGAAGGCCAGATTTGTGAACTGTAGAATTGATAGTTGTCCTGTGGGGTTTATGATGCTGTTTATTCCCCAATGTTCTCAAACGAACATCTGAGGCCTTCCCAAAACAGCTGTAAGTATACTGAGAATAAATTACACATAGGTGGCAGGGGCAGAACTAGATGTACCAGCATCTGTGCAAGAAATTATTCCCCCCTCCTTGCTTATAATAATGTGATGAATAACTGCTCCTCCTAATTCTCTCAAAGTACAGTGAAATGTTACAGCCCCTGCTTAATTGAGAGAAGCAGGAAAAAAAAGTTTTTTGTCACATGATCATAAGTATTAACTTGATTACAGTTTGAACCAAGAACGACATCTGAATCCAGACAGCAAATATAATGCACATTTTTAGTATTGGACATGCTACAGCGCGCTCTTTTAATAACTGAAGGGGTTGTCCAGACTTGCAATGAAAGTATGCAGTCACTCTAAAGGCATCATTACACGGCACAATATCGTGGGCGATATCGCTGAAATGTCACGGGTTGAGCGACATTCAAACGACATCACAAGTAAGTCGTTGCGTGTAACCGCACAATTCAACTATGATAAATCGTTGGATCAGAGTTGACAGGTTTACCAACATGTTGTAAAACTTGACGATATCAACTCAAGCAACCTGCTGCATCATTCTGTCTGACACCGCGATAATGATGTCGTTCACGACTTCGCCCATTCACAGCAATGAGCAGATATTGTTCGCTAGGTTGTGCAAATGATACCTGCTCACTACATCATTGGTGAGTTGTTCACGATATCTAAACGTGTGATATCTCACCAGCGATGTTGAAATGATGCCAAAAATTACCGCACGCCCACAAAATCATTGCTGACATCGTTTCAACGTCGTGACGTGTAACGGTGCCTTTTGAGACTGCAGACCTCTTAATTCTCACAGCTCACTGAGTTTCAGGATTCTCCTATGCCACTTGCAAGAGTGAAAGGTTATATGTGAGAGCAGGTATGTAATTTGCATATTGTTGGGCACATTCTGACTAGGTGTGTCTGCATTCATTCAATTCATTGTAGTTACATGCTGACTAAACGTATGGCCTGGATCAATACAAGTGTATGACTCATATACTTGTGGTTTCGTGACCTCTTACTACCACAGCACCAGATAATTGTGACCGTATGCAGTGCATACACTATAAGAATTTAGAAACAGGCAGTAATATAGAGTGACTACAGACTTTCATCAAAAATTTGGACAAACCCTTTATTGCTCCTAACATAAAGACATAGCATCCTTAGCTTGTCAGATGTCACAAAACTTAACAGCCATATATCACGTAATCTTACAAGTTATAAATTGTTACATATGTACAGGATCTAAACCCATAAAGCTCAAGTAAACCACCAAAAGCACCAGCAATACAGAAATATATCACTAGAACCCCCATTAGTAAAAAATACAAAATCACCAAACCCATCATCAGTACAGAAACACATAACCAAAACCATCATAATTACATGAATAAATTAGAACCCCCATTTCAGGAACACAATTCAAAAGCTACCAAGAAGAATGAAGCCCCTGCTCACAAGCTTACAGTCTATGAGGAAATAGGGGAGTCACAAAGCATAAATAGTAAAAAGTGACTGTATTGTCTGCTCTAGTCATTAATATAATACGCCATTCAACTAATGAGAAAAAAACTGCAACACTCATTCTATCAGTGTGCACAGGTGCGAAGCCAAACAACAATTGTGGTACTAAAAAAGAGAAGCTGCACTCTGCTCTAACCATAAAAATAAACAAAATTATTTCAGTTAAGCAAGAATACAAAAATTGAGACACTTAGTTTTAAAAATATGGCCATATCATTAAACCAATCGCCACGTCGAGGCATGTCTCTTGGACTGGGTCCCTAACCTTCAATTTCTGCATCTACCTGGGTTAAAACCTCCTTATTAGTGATGGGCGAATCCTAAATTACTCGGAATCGCTTGACTCTAGCGAGTCCGAGCACAGGACTCGCTACTCGTTGCGAGTCTAGCGAGTCCAATGTTAATGAATGGTGAAGCGAGTAATAGCGAGTAGTGTGAGATTTACAAATCGCAGATGTGTCTCGGAAGCTTCAGCCTGAAGCAATCCTAGTTTTGTCATTTATTTGCATTGCTAGTTTACTTTGTAAGTAATCGCTGACTCGCACAGATAAGATCCTGTCTTCTCTGTGTTCTGGCTGCCCCAGCTCCAGGGTCCTAGAGCCTGCCTGCTGCCTGATGCAGCTGGGGGCTGGAATCCGCAGCGCAGGGATGCCCAAGCTTTCTGGGCACCCCCCGCTGCAAATTGCAGCCCGCAGCCGCTCCAGAAGATGGCGCGTTCATTGAAGCGCCATCCTCTGGCGCTGAACCCCGCTCTTCCAGCGGCCCTGGTAGCGGTGGCACGCTGGGTAATAAAGAGGTTAGGGCCAGCTTTGTATTATCAGCTGGCCCTAAGCCCGAAATTTATGGCGGTCACGCCAATATTAGACATGACCGCCATGAATTTCTATTAAATTGTTTTAAAAAAAAACACAACACAAGGAAAATTTTTTATTAGAAATAAAAAAAAAAGCCATTAGGGACTCCATCTTTAATTAAAAAAAATCCTCTTCCGTCCGACGCAGTCCAAAACGCGATGTCCTCTCTGCTACATCCCCTGTGCATAAATATAGATGTCTATGCACAGGGAATAAGCAGACTGAGAACAATCTCAGCTCTGCTACATCATCTCTGTGCACAGACATTCATGTCTGTACACAGGGAATGAGCAGACTGAGAACAATCTCAGCTCTGCTACATCATCTCTGTGCACAGACATTCATGTCTGTACACAGGGAATGACCAGACTGAGAACAATCTCAGCACAGCTACATCATCTCTGTGCACAGACATTCATGTCTGTACACAGGGAATGAGCAGACTGAGAACAATCTCAGCACTGCTACATCATCTCTGTGCACAGACATTCATGTCTGTACACAGGGAATGAGCAGACTGAGAACAATCTCAGCACTGCTACATCATCTCTGTGCACAGACATTCATGTCTGTACACAGGGAATGAGCAGACTGAGAACAATCTCAGCACTGCTACATCAGGCAGCAGGCGGGCTCTAGGACCCTGGAGCTGCACAGAGAAGACAGCTGGACTGGACAGCAGTTATCTGCGAGTTTCCCTGCTATCACTGGCACAGTAGCCAGTGATTACTCGCAGGAGTCTAATGCAAACAATGGCAATCCTAGTTTTGTCAGCGTTTCTGACAAAACTAGGATTGATATTGATTTGCATTGGACTCGTGCGAGTAATCACTGGGAAACTCGCAGAGTACCGAGTCCTGCGAGTCCCTTACTACTCGCCGAGTAACGAGTCCTAGCGAGTAGATTCGCCCATCCCTACTCCTTATGTATGTGCAAGTTAGAAAAAGTGACAACAGAGAACAATCGCATCACGGACCAACAGGGCGGGGGAAGGATGCCCAGCAATGGGCGTGAATCCACATTATATACTAGAGAAAAAATAACTGCAACACTCATTCTATCTAAAAATCTAGACTTTTATAATGTTCCAGTCATTTTTTACCTATTAGTGTATAGTAGAACCAAGCAGAACAGCAGGGTTAAAGAGGACCTATCACCAAACCAGGCATGGTGATCTAATTACAGCACTGGATGCAGCATGTCTGCAGCATGCAGACAAGGGGTCACCCAGCACTTGAGCAGCCCTATACCCCGAGATAATACACTTAGAAAACTTACATGCTCCAGCCATTAAGGAGGTGGCTAGGGGCTGCAGCCAAGGGCAGATTCACCCCCCCTGCATGTTTAATCTGCCCACCGCTGCCAATCATTCTCTCCCTCCTCAGCAGCATTTAAACAGAGTTTTTTTTTTCTCTCGCCCAGAAAGTCCATTTAGCTCCGCCCCCTGAGGGGTGGAGCCAAACGGCAAGTTCTGAAAAAAAAAAACTCTGCTTAAATGCTGCTGAGGAGGGTGAGAATGATTGGCAGAGGTGGGCAGATTACACATGCAGGGGGTGTGAATCTGCCCTTTGGTTCCATCCTCTGGCCACCTCCTATTTGGCTGGAGCATGTAAGTTTTCTAAGTGTATTATCTCGGGGTACAGGGCTGCTCAAGTGCTGGGTGACCCCTTGTCTGCATGCTGCAGACATGCTGCATCCAGTGCTGTAATTAGATCACCATGCCTGGTTTGGTGACAGGTCCTCTTTAAATGCATGGAGATTATGTAAACAGATGATACAATGATTAAGCATTGGATGAAAAGTTTGTAAGACCAATACAGGAATAGTTAGATAAATGAGGTTAGTTTGAATAATTGCATTTTTAAGGCATGCTAAAACTGTGGGTATTCAGAATCTTTCAATTTGTTCGGGGTACTTCATTTCAGAGAATTGGTGCAGCTAATAAGAGAGGTCACACCTGCCAACTGCATAGTTTCATCAAATATTACCCATGGAACCTCCTCAACAGGGAGGACCACAGGAGGCAAGGTTAGTTTAGATCTCTCTAAGGCATCTGTCCACCCTGATGGCAAGAGATATTGCAGCCTCCAATGACTCTACTTTTTTTTTTAAACTATTCTATTTTTATTGATAAAGAAAATAAAAAGGGATAACAAATACAAACAATGTAGGTGAAAACAACACCAGCAAAGCCCAAAACAGGGCCACGAGGGTTACATCATAATGGAGGGGGGGGGGTGGATGCAAGGGTGGGGAGTTTTAGGGGGGGGAAGATATAACAGATCAAAACAGTAAACAAGTTAATCAATAGCGGGATACAGGAACAAATCACAGAAATAGAACCTATAATAAGGACAGGCGTAAGTGACAATGGAGAACTTCAAGTGTTTGATATCAAAGGTAAAAACTGCAAGGCGGTAGTGGCACCGTGTTGTGTGAGGATGATATCCAGGGATCCCACCAGTTCAAAACACGATTTCTCGATTTCACGATTTTTTATGAGCTCAGATCCATTCCCAGCAGCTCTAATGAAGCACCTAAAAGTAGAGGGAGACCGGTAAGGGACGAGAGTAGTGAGCCTATGCCCGCCCAGAACAACTTCAGACGTGGACAACTCCACCAGATATGTGTCTTGGAGCCTTGTAAAGAACAGCCTCTCCAGCAAGCAGCCGAGTAAGTAAGGGACCGACCACCAAATCTAGCAAGCTTAGTCGGTGTGAGATACCAGTCAAGCATGATTTTTTTGGATTGTTCCAGGTGGTCAATACAAGAGGTGTAAGAGGCCGCATGTCCCGAGGCTTCGTGCCACTGTTCTAAGGGGGCTGTGAAAGCTAGTCTGGATTCCCACCTGAGCATGTATGGTAATTTGACATTAGCCTTAATGGTGAGAAGTTCCTTGTAGATGATCGATACCCCTCGGCTAGTGGGAGACATCTGCTTGAACAAAGCCTGCAGAAGAGGGCAGATCATCGAAAGGTCACAGTCGGGAAAGGACACGGAACGGATAAAGTTGGAGAGGCGTAAGTGGTCAAAAAGGCAGGAGACAGGGAGGGAGTACTTGGTTTGCAGTAGAGGAAAGGGCAAGATCCGTTTGTCTCGTAGGATATCACGAAGCATGGAGACACCTCTTATCCTCCACGGCAAGAGGGAGATCTCCGTCATTAGGTTTTCAACCGCCTTAAGTGAGATGTAATAATATAGGAAGGGGAGAGTGCACCAGTGTGGTCCAGTGAGACAATATCGCTCGGGAGGAAAGGAGGGCATCAGGGGGAGGTGAGGTTTTAGGAGATTCATCTCGAGGAGGAGTCTGGCAGAACCACAGGGAGCATGGAAGGATTCCAGCTGAAGCCATAGAGATTGGGGAGAATTTTCCCAATACATTTTGGCTATATCAAGAGAGACGGCCATGTAATAGGCCAAAATATCAGGGACTCCCACTCCCCCGGATTTATATGGAAGAGTGAGTATTGACATCGCAATTCTATGTAATTTACCGCTCCAAATGAATCTAGCCAGAGCCACCTGGAACAGATTGAGAAATTTGCGAGGAAAATGAAAAGGGATGCATCTCAGCAAGTATAATATTTTGGGAAGGGCCATCATCTTTACTAGATGAATTTTAGCCATCCAAGATAATTGTAGAGTAGAATAATGAGAAAACATGGTTTTAAGATCAGATAGTAAGGCTTCAGAGTTAGTTCTAACCAAACACTTTGTAGGTGTGATATGTATTCCTAAGTATTTAAAATCCATTTGGGGACCAGAGGAAAGGGAATATGTCACGGAGGGAGTGCTGCAGTGAGGAGGAAACATTAAAGGGAAATATCGCTGACTTGGTGAGGTTCAGTTTATAGTAAGAGGCTTTAGAGAAGTCTGCAAGAACCGACATGAGTGTTGGGAACGATGTTTCTAAGTGAGTGCAGGAAAGAAGGACATCATCTCCTGTGATCTATTGGGCCGACTTTAATGCCCCTAAGGGTAGGGTGGGTACAAATAATAGCTGCTAACGGTTCCATCACAAGAGCGAACACTAGAGGGGAGAGGGGGCAACCCTGGCGGGTTCCATTTGAGATGTTGAAAGCAGAGGAGGTGAATCCGCCTGCTCTTACAACTGCAGAGGGGGAGGAGTATAAAGCCATAATGGCCGATTTAATATTGCCCAAGATTCCAAATCTCTCCAGGATCGCAGCCAGGAACCCCCAGTGCACCCGATCAAAGGCTTTTTCAGCGTCTAAAGAGATGAGTGCACCACGGTCACCTCTCTTCTCCATAATCTCCAAGACTCTCCTTGTGGCATCTCTCGCTTGTCCACCAGGGATGAAGCATACAGGGTTCAAAGCGATCAAGGAGGGTAGTACGGTCTTGAGACGATCCGCCAGCAGCTTAGAGTAAATTTTAAGGTCACAGTTTAGCAGGGCAATAGTGCAATAGCTACCCAGTTGGGCGGGGAGCTTATCTGGTTTAGTGATGATTGAAATTGAAGCAGCTAAGCCCTCAGGTTTAATCGTGCCTTCTCGTTGCCAGTGTTGAAACAGTCGAAGGAGATGTGGGGTGAGAAGGGGAGCAAAGGTGTTATAGTAGTGATATAAGAATCCGTCTGGACCAGGGGCTGAGCGTTTCTTTGAGGAACGAATTACTGACAAAATCTCCTCTTGAGAGAAGGGTTTGTTTAAGAAGCTTTGCTGTTGAGGGGAGAGAGCGGGAAGAAGCCTGCGAAACTAAGTCCTGAATAATCTCTGGGGTAGGCTGAAAGGTATTGGGGTCCGAGGACAAATTATAGAGCGTTTAGTAGAATTGTTTGAAC
The DNA here is from genome assembly GCA_033576535.1 of Allobates femoralis. NCBI lineage: Eukaryota > Metazoa > Chordata > Amphibia > Anura > Aromobatidae > Allobates > Allobates femoralis. The sequence goes on from JARQOC010000002.1 coordinate 346,556,688, forward strand.
TGGTCCACGATCTCAATAGGATTACGAACCGTGTCGCCACGAGGAGAGATCACATGTGAGATTCTACTCTTCAGTTCAACGCTACGTACCCTGCGAGCCAAAATTTCTCCCGCTCTATCACCCATGGCGTAATATCTTGATTTAGATTTCTTGAGAAGGTGCTCTACCTTAGAAAGAAGGAGCGTGCACAATTCATTTCTGGTAGTAGAAAGCTCAGACAGGGTAGTAGGATTGGAGTGAGCGAGAAGAGATTGTTCTAGTGATTTAATTTTAGCAATAAGGGATTGTGTCGAAGCTTCATATAGTTTCTTGGAGTAAGCCGCCAGTTTAATGAGATGTCCGCGGATAACCGTTTTGTGCGCGAACCACAGTGAATCCGCGGCAGTTCCCTCAACATCATTCAATTGGAAGTAGTCGCATAGGTGAGCCGAGATGGCGTCAAGTGTTAGCCGTGGAGGCCAAGAGGCGCTCATTCAAAGTCCATTGAGACAAAGGAAGGGGGCGCGTCGCGTCACGTAAAGTTAGTCGTATAGGGGCGTGGTCCGACCAGGTGATGACGTCAATGTCAGCAGACAAACAATGGGAAAGTAATGAGTCGCTGACCAAAATAAAATAGATGCGGCTAAATGTTTTAAATCTGGGTGAAAAAAAGGTGTAGTCACGCTCCTCCACATGTAAAGATCTCCAAATATCGTGTAAGCAGAAGGAGGAGATTGTCAGGGCTAAGTCTGTTCGGAAGTCAGCGGGGCAGAGCAGTCAAGTGATTTATTCAAGGGAGCGTTGAAGTCACCTGCTATAAGTTTATGTCCCACTAGAACTGAGGTCTGAGTGTCCAGCAAAGACCTAACATAGAAGGCTTGGCGAGAGTTAGGGGCGTATACGGACATCATAGAAAACAACACATTATCCAAACGGCAGGCAACCAAAACAAATCTACCCTCAGGATCAGAAACTGAGTTAACTAGTTCAAAATTCAGGCTGGAGCAGAAAAAAATTGCAACACCTGCTCTTTTGCTTGGAGCATTAGCAAAGAACTGGGGGGGTAGAAGGGCGAGGCCACCCTGTGGTTGTCTCCTGCGAGAAGGTGAGTCTCCTGCAAAAAAATATGTCAGGTCGGGTCTTGCGGAGCTGATCCCGAAGGAGAGCTCATTTCTGGGGGGAGTTCAACCCATTAACATTCAAAGATAAAGTAGTAATCGACATGGTTAAAACATAAACATACCACTCGTAGTAGGATCATAAACATCATATCAGTAATCCTGCTTTTCAAGAGCTCACAAATAATAAATTCGCTGTTAGAGGGGTGGAGGGAGTTGGAAATAGGGAAGGAAATACTAGGGGGAGCAACGAGTAAAGAGGAAGGCATGAACCAGGTAAGGTAAAGGAAATAAGAAGTGTAAAGGAAGGCGACAGAAAAAGTTACCAAATTTGGAAAGGGTTCTCAAATCGGGAGTAGAGAACCCAGAGCGAGAAAACACGCTCTCGGGGCTAATTCCTAGAAGGAAAGAAAGTACAGAGGACGTCAAAGCCACATAGAATTAGGAGCAGAGGGGAAAGATCGCAGACAGGCCGATGAGGGAAACGGTGAAAGGAAATAGGGAAAGAACGAAAGGAAGAAAGGACAAGATAAAGAAAAAAAAAGGAAGCAAGAGAAGCAGGAAGAAAAGCAAAGAGAAAAGGGGAATCAGGGGGGGAAAATAGGAAGGGTAAAGGGGTCAAGCAAGGATGGAAAGACGAGAGGTAAAAAGGAGGAAAGGAGAGGAGAGAAGGAGAGAAAGGGATCAAGGTAAAAGAAGAGCGTAGCAGATACAAAAAGTATAGTGAGAAGTAAAGTCTGGGAATAAAGTACGGGCCCAGAAATTAGATCCCAGAGCAAATTATATCATGTAGAACTTCAGCAGAATCCGACGTTCAGGTGACACCCCATTCTGCGTCTATTTTCTTCCTTCGGGGAGCCACATCGTCTGAGCGTCCTGGGTGAGGGCGCGAATGATCCAGTGGCGTCGCATCAGGGAGTAAGTTCCAATCAGTCAGGAGACGTTTCGCCTGCGGCGGCAAGAGGAAAACGTGAGTGGCTTCTTTTTTACGCACAATAAGCTTTGCTGGGTGTCCCCACACATACGAGATCTCGTTGTCTCGCAGGATAGAGGTATACGGCTTAAATGCGCGTCGCAGAGCCAGAGTACCTGGCGACAGGTCCGGGAACACAGCGATGTCGGCGAAGCGGTCCGGGAGAGCTGTTTTTTTCCGGAGCGCCTGGAGGAACTCTTCTTTGGCCTCATAAAAATGAATCCTCGCTAATACGTCACAGGGAAGCTCCGCACGCACACCCGCAGGTTTCGGGACTCTGTGGATGCGATCAATTTTGAGATCACGTTTATCCAAGTCAGGAAGAACTTCCATCATAAAGTCCTGCAACAGGGGTCTGAGGTCAGAGGTAAGATCGCTTCTGCGATGCTTCGGAGACGCACGTTGTTTCGGCAGTGCCGATCCTCTAGGTCGCAATTTTTGGCTTGGACCTTAGTCATCGTCTGCTGTAACTGCTCGTGGTCATCTAGAAGAGAGTTGTAGGAGTTAATAAGCTCAGCCATTTTATTTTCAAGATGGTCCGTGCAGGACCCTAAGTCCGAGACTTCACTGCGCAGCTCAGCCACCACTTTCTTAATATCTTCCTGGATGGAGGCACGGAGCTCCCAAACATAACCCGCATCTGAGAGTAAGTAATGGGGCTCTCTATTGGTGGCTCGGAGGCTGAGGGAGCTTGGACATGTGCGTCCCGGCGGGAAGCACGGGCAGCACGAGGGGAGGGAGGCGCCATATTGGATGCAGTCGCAGGAGCAGAGGGGCCGGCGACAAAGAAGTCAGAAACCCGCTTAGGGAGAAGGGTCTGAGCAGGCTTTACCTACCCCATCAATACTAGGGGGTCTTGGCCACAGGAAAGTCCAGTTATAGTGGTCAGAATCCGGCTAGAAGATGCTGTACATCCACTGTGTTGCTCTGGGATCCGGGAGCTCCTGAATCAAGCAGCCTCTGCCATGAGCTGCTCAGCCACGCGTCCCCAATGACTCTACTTGAGTAGCATGTTGGATCAGAGACTCCTGAAGCTTAGTTGACAGACCCTGACAAAATGACTCCGGAGGTTGGGTCGCAGTGGGCGACCTTCCGGGTCCCCTAGCCCTAATACAACGGCCTTCTTTACGCTGCAGTGGCCTTCTTTACGCTGCGCCGGATGTTGTCTCACGGGATATAAAGACCCTGCACCCCGCCGGTGTGCGTGGTTGGAGCGTAGAGCTTCCTGGCCACTTCAGCAGAGCTGTCACTCATTCTATTGGTTGTCAGTGGCCATTTTCCAGAACTCTGAAGAATACTCTTCTGCTGGCCTCATCTACAGCTTGAATTTATAGAGATTAGACTCAGCACAATACACCCTATCAGGTTTACCATATACCTGGGCTAAAGCAGTAAAGAACTAATCCATTAACCGCAAAAATGGAGAAACAGTCAGCAGGGAGAAGTCACAGGTAAGGTTCCCCTTTAATATGGGAAGTTACAATCCCCATTTGCTGTTCCTCACTCCCTGATGAATGAGGGCAGAGCCTGAAATGTAGTTTACAGGCTTCCCTGAAAACCATAAATGTATTTCCCTCTCCCAAAAACCTGTCAGGGAGAGATATCTTGGCTTCCAGTTGAACCTGGACATGAGTTAAGGCCATAAACCCAACAACTTGTTGAAGCTGCTGCACCACCTGAGTATGAAAACCTGCAACCTCCTCAAAGATAGTATGCATAAGGCATGCAAAAGCTTCAGCTTGAGCCATCAGGACTCAAGAATATAGCAGGTCATTGATAATGTCAGGTACGTACAGGGAAAATGTCAAGCCGCACGGCATGATACCAAACTACAGTGGGAGGAGGACACCTCTTCACACTGTCCTGTGTGTGTCTCTTACTTTCCCTGATATCACTAACCAGGTCCTTCCCCCTGCTTCCATCACATCTGTCACCTAAGACAACCATTGCCAGTGCACTGACCAGCAAGGGCGATAGGCCTCGTCCTGTAGATAGTAACAGACAGGGAAGGTAAGACAGAGAGAGGGAACAACAATAAGGATATTTGTAATAGGCTGAAAAACTCCAATGCAGAGAAAGAGGTCACCAAGGAGGACTTCCAGCAGCAGCAGAGCACTACTTTTAGACAGCACAATGGTCAGGCAGAGAATGAACTCAATCAATAACATCAGGTGATAGGCCATGTGACTATTTCAAGAGTGGAGGAATAGTCATAAACCCCATCACCTAAATTAAAACATCAGCAGCAGCAAAGAGAAAAACTGACATTCACCATTAAAGTCCCCAATGAAATGAACCACATGTAAAATACACAGACTGCAGTGCAGTCAACTCTAAATATCAGAGTTGAAGCATGCTGTGGCTGTACGAGGCCTATTGTTGGAGATCTACAGCTGGAGTCCATTTTGGAGTGGTGGTGTTTTGCCCCTGGCGGGAACCGTGGGGTACTCGGAACCGGGCCCTCTCGATGTCATCTGGGGTGTGGGATATCACGGAGGCATGACCCGGTCTGTGATCCCCTCATCGGCCGAGCAGTTAAAAAGGGAAATAGGAAAAATGGAGAAAAATAAAATAAAACAAAATTCAAAGAGTGTCGTGACGCCACCCGTGGAATGCGGCCGGTATATCCGCTGCTGCAGTCGGGACCTCTGGGGATGTTGGGAATTGCAGTGAAAATGGCTCAGCTCTCCACGGGACAAATGGGTCCCCAGAGCAACCGAATAGTCTGTTGTAGTGCAGGGCTCGTCAGAGGTGCAGGGTTCACGGGACAGTCAGGCAATCTCCTGCTGCTGTTTTACAGACTCAGTCTATCTCACTTCAGGTGCAGTAATCACAGTCTCACACGGCATTGAGCATTTAACCTGCTTTACTCCCTTTCTCAGCAGATGGTTAGTTAACAGACAGTACAGTGGCAACTCTGGTGTAGTCTAAGCAGCCGGGATAGCTCATCACAATCACCCTCTTTCGTGTTCCTTTCATGGGCCTTTTGGTCTGTCCTCACGCTATCTATGATCCAGCAGCCACGGGCTGTCGGTGAGTGACCTTACGGATCCCCTAGCCCTAATATGGCAGCCTTCTTTTCACTGCATCGGAGGTTGGGACGTGGGAAATAAAGACTTTGCACCCTGCTGGTGTTCATGGTTGGAGCGAAGAGCTTCCTGGCCACTTCAGCAGAGCCGGCACTCTGGTTCCTGCCCAGTCCCTCAGTGTCCTTGCTAATTCGAGCACACCTTGGACTCCTTCCTTCTCTCACCACGGTTTACAGCCTGGGACCTGGACAAGCCTCATGGTGGCACAGGCCGCCGAGTCCGTGTCCTTTCTGTATGATGGTGTTCTCGCCTCTTCTTCTGACTGAACTTGACTCTCTGGTGTCAATTGGCTGACCTGCTTTTCTGAACTTGGTGTTGTCTCCTTTTGTTTCCTCCCCTAACCGCGTCCTGTCCTAACTTCCACACCCTCCATTTGTCTCCTCCCGATATTCTGTTCCTGGGCATAGAGTCCGTAGTCTTGGGATTGGAGTTTGTTGGGCGTGTGTTTGGGGTGACTGACTTACCGATCCCGGCTGCTGCGCCATCTAGATGCGACTGGTCCGCAGGGGTGCCACAGTGTTGTCTGCTACCTCTGATGTCTGGCTGTAGATACCCAGTTTGTGTATCTTTTCTGCCTATGTCCCCTGTCTGTTCACCTATCCCCATGTTTTATTACATTTATCGACCTTGGCACTAGACAGGGTGGGTGGAGGTTACAGCCAGGGACTAGGCACGTGATGGTGAAAGGGGAAGGATCTACATAAAGACAGTAGGGGAGCTCAGATTAGTGTTAGGTGGTGTACCATCCCCCCCTCCCTATAAACATGGTCTTCTTCTCTTTATACTATCCTGTTATACAACCTTTGTGTTCTGCCATGCACCAGACATCTCCATGTCCAAATGGGACAATTAATGAGTCAAACTAAAAAAAGTAATTAATGATAGGAAGACACCGATCAAATCTATTCGTCCACAACGCTCAACTCCACACCAAGACCAAGATATAGCAAACTATCACGGGCAATGACCCAAGCTGAGAGGCGAGTGTTTGTAGCAGAGCGGCAAAATCAAAACAGCTGGGATAACCCAGGATGGAAATCCTAGAAGACAAAAATAACTGCTTTAACTATTGCACCAGACCAAGAAGAATCTACAGAACTAACTGGAGAGCAAAGCAGATCCAACCAGTGCTTGAGTGAATGCAGCCATGTACTGTCATCTTCTGATATGTGATTTAGAGGAGATCACTCTCTGTTGTGGTACCCCCATGACAGTCATGCTGACAGATTCCTTTGAAGACACTAAAAGTATAACAATCACTTTGTGTAACTATATCTGAGAGTGTTTATAATGTCAAAGTAATAAAACATAGTTATGCTGGAAGTGTTGGCCACCTTGACATTGATTTTAGAAAATAAAGTATTTCTCTCAGAAAATTATATGTTTTGTTATATAAATGCTTGCTTTCTTTGTGTGTATTGGAACACACAAAAAAAGAGAAAATAGACAAAGCAACATATATTCACACAAAGCCCCAAAAATGGCCCGGATAAAATTGTTGGCTCCAGCAAATTATTATTTGTTTGCACACACTTTTGAATAAATAACTGCAATCAATCGCCACGTATAATCATCAACAAGCTTTTTATACCTCTCAACTAGAAATTTGGACCACTCCTCTTTTATAAACTTCTCCAAGTGTCTCAAAATTGAAGGATGCATTCTCCCAACAGCAATTTAAATATCTCTGTAGAGGGTTCAATGGGATTTAGGCTGGAAACACACTGGCGTATAAAAAATCTGACCGCTTCTCCTCCAGTTGAGTAGGATGAGTTACATCCATTTTTTGATCCATTTGGCATGCAACTGCTATGCAAGTGTGCAATTTTTTTGTCACCTAGCATCCGTGTGCAATGCTTTTCTTTCTCAGCAGCTATTACTGTTCAATCATTTACAGGAACATTTTACAGTGTACTGAGCTACAGAAAACTGATGCCACTAGGATGGTCCATATGCTGTCCGTGTGCTGTCCATTTTTTTTCTTGCATCCATTGAATTACATTGGCGACAGTCGTGCGAGAATCGCATACTGTCGCAGCATGTTGCTTCTTTTTTCTTTACCTGATTCTGGATGAGAAAAAAGCGGACAAGACACACGGTAATCTGTTCTGACTCCTTTAATGACATTGACCCGGAGGCATTGCGATATTCTCTCATCGTGCACTCGTTTGATTCTCACCCTAGTGTGTCTGAGCCCTTAGGGCTCAGACACAATGGTGTGAAAATCGGACGAGTGTGATGCAAGAAAATATTGCATTGCCATTGGACCAATGTTAGAGAGTTAGTCAAAACAGATTAACATGTGTCGTTCGCTTTTTTCTCATCCAGAATCTGGATGAGAAAAAAGTTGCAACATGCTTACAACAGTATGTGATTCTCGCTTGACTGTGGCCAATGCAATTCAATGGGTGCAAGAAAAAAAATTGACAGTATGCACTTTTCGTGCGACATTCGCAGTGCAAGTCAATGGGTCTAACAAAATGTTTTACAGCACATGGACAGCTCACAGACCATCCATGTACCATGTGATTTTTTCACAGCTGAAACACTCAAAAAGCAGGAAATCAGACAGAAAAAGAGGCATCACCTTGAAACTCAGGAAGCAGCTGAACTCTGACAACCTAGGTGAGCACACCTCTACAGAGACTCCAAGCATGTCCCAAAGCATCAATGTGGAGATGCTCATTGTCCAGGTTCAGGAAAGGCCAGAATTGTGGGAACCCAAAGACCCTGGCTATGCTGATCAGAGGCCTAAAGATGCTTCATGGATTTACACCACCATGCAACTGTCCCTGTGTTATGAAAACAGTTCCTGAGATATGCAGATTAACCTTGGTAACGTAATTTGCACTCAATTTTAAGTCATTTTTTTCCGTATGTGTTTTCCCTGTTTTTGTTGCCTTTTTAATATCTGTTGTCATGTGTTGCAAATGCAGTTGATCTCATGGCTAAAAGATGGCAGAGTTGCTATGACTAATACCGTTGTGAGCGGAGAAATCAACCACAAAGTGGCTCTGAAGCGCCAAGAAAATGACAATACCTGTATTTCAACAGATTAAATTTCCTGGCACCAGTACTGGACCTAAGACCGTATGTAATTGTTGCCAACATATGTGTCCATAATTTGTCAATCCATAACAATGTTGATAAAATATATCACTCCATGTTTCCCTAAAGAACTGAAAGCAACCTGAGAATGCATACTGCACCCAAAAATGAGTCCCATACTGATCGTGTTGCTGATTTTGGGGATGAGGGATATGTTCCTTCGGTTTTGCAGGAAGATAATGCGTCTTCAGCTGCACCAACACCACCATCTTCATGCCCCTCTGATTGCACATCAAATGCTGCACCATTGGTCTCAGCAAACCAGCATTCACCAGTAGTAGTCCCACTTTGCCACTGCATATGTCCTCTCTGTCTTCTCTTGTACCAAGTCGGTCAAGGTACTGGAGGGAGTTAGTCATCAACAACCAGAGATGTGATGGGGACACTGTTGTGCTTTAGTACCTTTCTCATACTGTTAATGATGATGGGGAGGAAGCCTCAGCAGCCACTTGCAAGAGGTACCCAGCCCAATAAGGCTGCATGCAAGGGCTGACATTCAAATCAACCTGGTTGCCTTTCTGCTACCTAACAACCCACGTGTGGTCTTCCACATCCTTGAACAGTGGCAGAATTCACAGGACAATAGGCTGTGCATGCCTGAGTCACTGTCCATGCAGGCATCCTCATCATCACAACATCTGCAGCAACCTCAATTTCTGCAGAAACCTCCAGTTCCACAGCTACCTCCAGTTCAACACACACAATAACAATATTCAGGGGCGTAACTAGAACTGGCAAGGCCCCATAGCAAACTTTTGAACGGGGCCCCCTCCAAGACACGCCCCCAATGACACGCCCCCTTCAAGACACACACCCTTACAGGCCCCAGCAGTATATACAGCAGCCCCAGTGGTATATACAGGTCCCAGTAGTATATACAGCAGCCCCAGTGGTATACAGCAGCCTCCCAGTGGTATATACAGGCCCCAGCAGTATTACAGCAGCCTCCCAGTGGTATACACAGGCCCCAGCAGTATGTACAGCAGCCCAGTGGTATACAGCAGCCTCCCAGTGGTATATACAGGCCCCAGCAGTATTACAGCAGCCTCCCCAGTGGTATACACAGGCCCCAGCAGTATTACAGCAGCCTCCCCAGTGGTATATACAGGCCCCAGCAGTATTACAGCAGCCTCCCCAGTGGTATACACAGGCCCCAGCAGTATATACAGCAGCCCAGTGGTATACAGCAGCCTCCCAGTAGTATATACAGGCTCCAGCAGTATTACAGCAGCCTCCCCAGTGGTATACACAGGCCCCAGCAGTATTACAACAGCCTCCCCAGTGGTATATACAGGAGTCCCAGTGGTATACAGCAGCCTCCCCAGTGGTATTACAGCCCCAGCAGTATTACAGCAGCCTCCCCAGTGGTATACACAGGCCCCAGCAGTATTACAGCAGCCTCCCCAGTGGTATATACAGCAGCCCCAGTGGTATACAGCAGCCTCCCCAGTGGTATATACAGGCCCAGCAGTATTACAGTAGCCTCCCCAGTGGTATACACAGGCCCCAGCAGTATATACAGCAGCCCCAGTGGTGGTGTATACAGGCAGCCCCAGTGGTGGTGTATACAGGCAGCCCCAGTGGTGGTGTATACAGGCAGCCCCAGTGGTGGTATATACAGGCAGCCCCAGTGGTGGTATACAGGACCCCAGTGGTGGTGTATACAGGCAGCCCCAGTGGTGGTATACAGGGCCCCAGTGGTGGTATACAGGCAACCCCAGTGGTGGTATACAGGCCCCAGTGGTGGTGTATACAGGCAGCCCCAGTGGTGGTATAAAGGGCCCCAGTGGTGGTGTAAACAGGCAGCCCCAGTGGTGGTATACAGTGCCCCAGTGGTGGTATACAGGGCCCCAGTGGTGGTGTATACAGGCAGCCCCAGTGGTGGTATACAGGGCCCCAGTGGTGGTGTGTACAGGCAGCCCCAGTGATGGTATACAGGGCCCCAGTGGTGGTGTATACAGGTAGCCCCAGTGGTGGTATACAGGGCCCCTTCCCTGAACACCTGTAAAGGAATACAGATCCATGCATCATTATACTTACTTATCCCTGCCGCTTGTGGGGGGCCCGGACCCAGCACCGCTACACTGCTATCCGGTCAGCTGCGCTGGCCCTGCGATTACTTATCCCTGCCGGCTGCCGCTGTTGCCACTCTGCACCGCACTCCGGCTTCATCCGGCTTCTTCCTGCTTCCTCCTCCGGCGCAAAGGCAATGATGAAGCCGGAGCGCGGTGCAGAGCGGCGACAGCAGAAGCCAGCAGGGATAAGTAATCGCAGGGCCAGCGCAGCTGACCGGATAGCAGTGTAGCGGTGCTGGGTCCGGGCCCCCCACAAGCGCCAGGCCCCAAAGAGACCGCTACGTCTGCTATGCTGGTAGTTACGCCACTGACAATATTGTTGATCAAACACAGCAGCCTCTATCATGGTATTTCCAAAGAGCAAACGAGCCACATGGCCTTTTGGATGGACAGGCCCCAAATTCTTGGTTAAGCCACGCACATAATCCTCTTGTTCAACATCTGCAACAAAATCTTGGCCATGGTCAAACTGATCAACAACACAGGCCTCAATTGTTAAGGTCTTTCCATACATCCATACAGCTTTCCTATTCCAACAACACATTCATGCAGCCGCTTCACTCCCATGCTGTCTTATTCATACAGCCTCCCCACTCTCATACCTCTGAAATGCAGCCTTCCCACTACCATACCTCAACCATGTTGTCGACCGACAAAAACCCACACTTACAAATTGCTAGTCTTGGCCAACATAATCCTCATCCTGGGGCAAACCCTGCATCAACACCCAAATCACCAACATAAAGGACCCTTTCATTTAGTTTTTTGGGTAGGTTGTTTATAATTATTATGTTAAGTTAGATAGATTTTATTGATGTGGAGCAAAAAAAGTATGCACACATATGCACACAATGTGTTCCATTTGCTCAGACTGTTGTATAATTCTTGCAAGGAATACCAGTAAATACTTTTGCAGTGAAAACATTTTTGTGTTTAAAAAATATCTCTGCCCACATCATCAAATAAATTTCATGGGCTTTCGACAACATAAGAAAGGAAATGGTCTGCTATGGATTGGAGTCATGTTCAGACCTTTAAATGTATTTAAAAAAACAAAACAAAGTTTGATAAGGGCCATTTTCATATTGATCCTGCCATAGAATAGATCTCTCTGGGGATACAAAATAGTTTGTAAACATCTCATGAACTTGCAGGGCAGAAGGTTCATGCCAACGCAAAAGAACCTGTGCTACAGGAGGATAGGGAGCATCTTGATGATTGCGAGATATTGTCACTTCTGATGGTCAGTCAAGCCTGTTAAGAGTATGCAAAATGACCCATGCCTTTATTACAGAATTAACATGGCTTTCACTAAGTTGGATAGGTAACATTAGTACCCGCATTTGGCAGTTAGGATACCAAATGTACACTTAACCTTTCTTCATGCTCGGGATAGTCGATGGTTGAATACACGGCGACGGTAATCTAAACCACGTCTTGGGCATGGCCGCATTACTTCACACCTCAATTGAAAGGCCTCATCCCCAACGATAACAAAAGGGACTAGTTCATCCAAGGCATGCAAAAGAAAAAACAAAGGTTGCGCCACGCTGCATTGGGGAATCTAGATTAAGCGATATTCAGGATTTTCACTCACCTTTACTAGTTGTGCCTTATCCGCACAACTAGATTGTGGATATGTGGTGAGTGAAGGTTTGTATTCACTGATCTTCTGTACTTTGGTGTTCCCCTTCAACGTTTTTAATATAAGATTCCTGCCTTCTCCTTAGCTGGCTCGCGTGAAGGATCATGTGCCGATTTTAAGGATGGATAAATGTAGCCAGGTCCTGCTCCGGAGCAGCTCACAACACCACGCTCCCCGAAGGGAGATTGTAGATAAGCCGATGAATAAATGTGGTATAATAATAGTAAGCGCTGAGAGCTAAAGCAGGATACACAATGCTCTTAATTATATTACCTTTGAGTTTTATTCATTCAACAAATAAAAGCCCTCCTGCCACAACGCGTTTCGACGCTGACTGCGTCTTCCTCAAGTGGATCTTGAGGAAGACGCAGTCAGCGTCAAAACGCGTTGTGGCAGGAGGGCTTTTATTTGTTGAATGAATAAAACTCAAAGGTAATATAATTAAGAGCATTGTGTATCCTGTTTTAGCTCTCAGCGCTTACTATTATTATACCACATTTATTCATCGGCTTAGTTCATCCAAGGAGCCTGGCAGTTGTGCTGAAGGGGGACACTCAGATAATTTTGGATAAGGTGGCGACCCAGTATGGACTTGTTAAAGATGTTGAAATATCCAGTTCTTCCATTGGCACCAACATCTACAGCTATAAAGCGATATGTGCTGTTCACCAAAGCCAACAGCACAATTGGGAAATAATGTTTGTAGTTATAGAATTGTGTTCCTTAGTTAGGTGGATTCTTTATACATATATGTTTGCCATCCAGAGATCCAATGCAGTTGGGAAATTGTCAATTAGTAGGAATCCGTTGGTAAAACAGTACCAGTCATCTTGAGTTGGTTCAAGGAGTATCGATTGCTGAAGTCTACTCCATATCTCACTGCAGGTTTAGTGTACAATTTTACCAATGGTAGAATTTCCAGTCAAAAATTCTAAATGTAAACCCACAAAGGACATGCCAGTTGACAGGAACCTACGATAAAATATCACATTGTAAGTTCAGTGGCAAAAAATAACTAAAGTTACATAGACAGTTTTCCTTGTGGTTTTATGCCAAAAATACTAAGTCTATCATGTACAACCAACATTAGCACACATGCTCATGTAAACTTATATGTATACATGTCAATGCATACACAGTGTTGTACTTATTATGATTGGATTTGGATGTCAAATTCTTATTGATTTTTAAATTAAAAAAAACAAAAAAAAAATGAAGGCCAAGGTGACGTTGGCAAACACAATAATTGATATTTGCAACACTACGTACACAAAATTTCAGTAATCATTGCACAATATTTTTTTTAATTTAGGGCAGGCAACATGATTCATCGTCTGTGTTACAGTCATATTGCCAGCACCACTCATACTTATCATACCCGTGAGATGGTAGTTTGAGCAACTCAAGAAAATAAAGAAGCCAAACAACCCAAATGTATGTTTTTGGATGACAACATACACAAACCACACATACCAATGTGTGTAAATATTGCACTCACATGTCGTCTGAAATTAATATGTGTAAATTAATAGAAGTATTTATAAAAGAAACCTGCTAAATCAGACATAAATGTAAAATGACAACACACCTCTGTGTCAACAGCAGTCACTCTTCAGCAGAAGTGATTCCAGGCCTAAGCATCTACAGCAATATATTATATGTCTGGATACTCATGCTGGTGTAGGCAAAAAAAATTAGCTGGATGGCTGCATAATTCGCCATACAACCCATGGAAATGACCGCGGGAACTGCGTTTAAGAATTAGGGGATGAACCCACATTCTTTGCCACCTTTTCGGATCAACTATAATTGGGTAAGGACTTGCAAAACGCTTTGAAATAACCCAGTGGGATAAAACACACTCTGTCGTGTTGAAAGTAAGGTGATTAGATATTTTTCACGTACATGAAAAAATGTGGCAACCCCAAAAAACCGACAACACAGAAGCAAGAGGCACAAATATTGTAGAGAAAAGGGCTCCAAAGCAGCTACATTGGGAGTGTGCTTTTTTAACCAATAGGGACAACAGTGTAGCCAATGTATTTCTTGATTTGTGATTAGAATCGCATGAGAAAATCGCATTACACATGGACACCACTAGGATGTTAGCTGAGAAAAAAATTGCTCACTCGCGTAACAGTTGCATGCCACACTGATCAAAAAGCGGATGTCACTCGTTCAACTTTCCTGTACAACAAGCTGTCAGATTTTTTAAATGCCATTGTGTTTCCAGCCTTAGATTCATACTCATTGCTGGCCACTTTAGAACATCACTTTGATTTCTATCCCATTTTGGGTGCTTCTTGAAGCATATTTGGGGTCAATATACTGTGCTGAAAGAACCAAGATCTTGGAAGGCAAATCCAGCTTTCTGACGTAGGCAAAAAATAACCTCAAAACTTGTTTGAACCTAGACCATATTTGACTGTAGGTACTGTGTGTGTGTGTGTGTTGTGTGTGTGTGTGTGTGTGTGTGTGTGTGTGTGTTTTCATTGTAGGCTCCATTCCATTTTTGGTATACAGTACAATGATGTGATTTACCAAAAAAGCTATATGTTGATCTCATCTGTCCATTAGACACTTTCCCCGGAGGATTTTGGCTTATTCACACATTTCGCAAACTGCACTCTAGCTTTTTTATGTCTCTGTTTCGGCAGTGGAGTCATAATTAGTATCCTCCTATAGTGTTTGATTTCATTCAAATGTTGATGGATTGTTTGCACTGACATTGATGCAACCTGAACCTGCAAGAAATCATAAATATCTTTGTAAATTTATTGGTTCTACTTATCCAGTATGTCGACTATTCTACGTTGCAACTTTTCATCAATTTTTCTGTGCCATCCACAACCATAAAAAGTAGCTACAGTGTCTTGGATGTAAACTTCTTGATTATGCTATGCACTGTTGACAAAGGAACATCAAGATGTCTGAAGATGGACTTGTAACCTTGAAATTGTTAATATTTTTCAACATTTTTGGCTCTCAAGTCCTTAGACAGTTCTCTTCTCTTTCTGTTCTCCATGTTTAATGTGGCACATGCAGGCACACAATGCAAAGATTGAGTAAAAACTTGACTTGAATTTAATTATTTAGCTACTAGGGATGAGCGAGTCCTAAATTACTCGGAATCGCTAGACCCGCACGAGTCCGAGCCCAGGACTCGCTACTCGTTGCGAGTCTAGCGAGTCCAATGTTAATGAATAGGGAACCGAGTAATAACGAATAATGCTATTTCCAAATCGCTGATGTGTCTCTGAAAGTGTGCGAGTCCAAACTCGCAGGTTTTTCTCTTATTTGGAGCCGATGATGGGAGGGGGAAGCGATTCTCGGGCACACACCATGCTGTAAAAGCAAACATTTTATAATTTCTGGTGGCTTTCTGGGGGCTTGTAAGGGTGCTTTCACATCTGCGTTTTTCGTAATTCGCGGCAGATGCGGTGAAAAAACCGCATCTGCCGCGTTTGCCGCATAACGGTTCCACTTGCGGCACGGTTGCGGTTTTTTCCATAGGAAGTATAGGGGGACTTGCGGCAGATGCGGCAAGTGCGGTATTGCACTTGCGGCAGGTGCGGCAGCGAAAAAAAACGCAGTAAGCCGCGGTTTTTTTCTCTGCCGCACCTGCCGCAAGTGCAATACCGCACTTGCCGCATCTGCCGCAAGTCCCCCTATACTTCCTATGGAAAAAACCGCAACCGTGCCGCAAGTGGAACCGTTATGCGGCAAACGCGGCAGATGCGGTTTTTTCACCGCATCTGCCGCGAATTACGAAAAACGCAGATGTGAAAGCACCCTAAAACAAGTAGCAGGTACTATTTCGTGAAAGGTACACACTAGAGGCTTAGGGCCCTTTCACATCTGCGTTTTTCGTAATTCACGACAGATGCGGTGAAAAAACCGCATCTGCCGCGTTTACCGCATAACCGTTCCACTTGCGGCGCGGTTGCGGTTTTTTCTATGCAAAGTATAGGCATACTTGCGGCAGGTGCGGCAAGTGCGGTTTTGCACTTGCGGCAGGTGCGGCCGCGAAAAAAAACCGCAGTAAGCCGCACCTGCCGCAAGTATGCCTATACTTTGCATAGAAAAAACCGCAACCGCGCCGCAAGTGGAACGGTTATGCGGTAAACGCGGCAGATGCGGTTTTTTCACCGCATCTGCCGCGAATTACGAAAAACGCAGATGTGAAAGCACCCTGCGATATTTTAAGACAGATGGATGGTACCGTGCGAGCTGCAGGCAGGACACCGTACAGCAACGCACTGGTACAGGAAAAAATTGTTTAGTACGCAGAACCAGGCACTGTTAGGCTGCGGTGCTGGCTGCGTGCAAGTTTACAAGTACCGTGCGAGCTGCAGGCAGGACACCGTACAGCAACGCACTGGCACAGGAAAAAATTGTTTAGTACGCAGAACCAGGCACTGTTAGGCTGCGGTGCTGGCTGCGTGCAAGTTTACAAGTACCGTGCGAGCTGCAGGCAGGACACCGTACAGCAACGCACTGGCACAGGAAAAAATTGTTTAGTACGCAGAACCAGGCACTGTTAGGCTGCGGTGCTGGCTGCGTGCAAGTTTACAAGTACCGTGCGAGCTGCAGGCAGGACACCGTACAGCAACGCACTGGCACAGGAAAAAATTGTTTAGTACGCAGAACCAGGCACTGTTAGGCTGCGGTGCTGGCTGCGTGCAAGTTTACAAGTACCGTGCGAGCTGCAGGCAGGACACCGTACAGCAACGCACTGGCACAGGAAAAAATTGTTTAGTACGCAGAACCAGGCACTGTTAGGCTGCGGTGCTGGCTGCGTGCAAGTTTACAAGTACCGTGCGAGCTGCAGGCAGGACACCGTACAGCAACGCACTAGCACAGGAAATTTTTTGTGGAAAAATGGCACCAAAATTATTTGGTAGACTAGTGCCAAAAATAAGAAAAAGCTTAGGATTACAGCTCTGAGGAAAGCTGGGTGAACTAAGCTCTGAGGATGGTGCTGGATTCACTGTAAGGCTGCTCCTATCTCCCTTCCTTACAGTCCTGTACAGCAATCCTCCGTCCTGGTAGTTCTGAAAAGAACTTTTGGGTTATGTGTGAGGAATCTTGACTCCTACACTCCGTCCTGTTAGTTCTGAAAAGAACTTTTGGGTTATATGTGACTCCTACACTGCCTAACTGTCCCTAGATCTGCTCCAAGTCTCCCTGCACTAGGTCAGCTCTTCTCAGGAATGTGCCCAAAATGGCGGGGGCAAGCCTTATATACTGCCTTGCCTGTCATAGATGACATAGGCATCACGATGGACAGCAGCCAATCATAGTCCAGACACAACCAAAGCTGCTATGGCATTACTGACTATGATTGGCTATCTTCACAAGTTTTCTGACCTAACACGCAATGCTGACTAGTAACATAAAAGATTCTGGATTCGCGAGTCCCGAATAGAGAATACAGGACTCGGAATCGCAGACTCGCTAGGATTCGGACTCGTAGACTCGCTCAGACTCGCTGCTGTTTGGGGAGATTCAAGCTATATAGTGATGTGATAGAGCGAGTCTAGCGAGTCTAGCGAGTGAGATAAAGTAAACTCTGACAAAACTAAGATTGCCATTGACTTGCATTGGACTCGTTACTGAGCGAGTATTCGCTAAAAGACTCGCCGATTACCGAGTCCAGCGAGTCCCTTAAGAATCGCCGAGTAACGAGTCCTAGCGAGTAGACTCGCTCATCCCTATTAGCTACGTATTTTGGGGGGGAACTCAGGGCATTTTTATTATAAAGTCAAGTTACAGATTATTTGCAAAAAGAGAAGCTGGCACCCGAACCATTTCCAATGAACTTCAGTTTATTTTACAGAAATCACATAAAATTTAAAAGCATCTCGGTGAGCACTTGACCTCATCAGACATGTTTTGTTGTAAAACCTTCATCAATGACACTGAAACACGTCTGATGGAGCCAAGTGCCCCCCAAGAGTCTTTTAAATTTTATGTAATTTCTGTAAAATAAACTGAAGTTTGTTGGAAATGGTTTGGGTGCCAGCTTCTCTTTTTGCAAATAATCCTGGATGGGGCGGTTGTCAGACGCCTCTGAGCACATAGATCAAGACCGGAGGAGGATTGAGCTTCCCCTTCCCTGTTCCCTATTCAAGTTACAGATACATCCACAAACACAGTCACTGTCTCTGTGCAGTGGAATCAACATTACCTGGTGACATATTTGCACCAGGATTCTGATCTTCTGTATGTGGCCTTACTGTTCTTTAGGACACATATCTAAAGTGGCAAGCAGCCTACCAAATGGAAAGTGGTAGGAAGGAAGATCATGACTCACTGCTTTTCTTCTGGGATTAATTGCATCAGCGTCCTATACTGTACATGCTGATACAGCTATGAGTTTTGGTCCCTCTTGGTGGATCCCACAGTGTAAGTGGCCCCAGATCAACACCCCTCTTGCCCCTTTTTTATTGTAGGTATACTATTGGTCATCAATTTGAAAAGGTTTAATCACTTCAAATGATCCATTTCTGGTTGTTCACAGACACCACTTAAAGGGAGCTTGGGAACTTACTGAATAGATATTGAACTCATATGAGCTAACAACATGTTGAAATACTATTTCCTGTGTTTTTTGTAAAAAGATGTTATACTTATAAATAACATAATTTGAATTAACATATGACTACTTTATATGACTCTATATTTAAAGGGATCATGTCATTCCAGAACGCCTCCTAAGCTATCAAAACATGTCCCTGCAGCCATCTATCACTAATCTCACACTTCTTTTGTCTCCTAAAAGTATCCTGTGAAAGTGCATAAGAAAACGTTTTAATACTTCACTCATTAGTGATTATAATTAGCAGGGGCTATATATTCTTTAGTCCCTAGGGCGGGCTGTTTTGCAGCTCCAGGATCCACCCTCTCTACTGTCTGTATGCTCTGCTTGTGCAGGCTTTACCCTCCCCCTCTCTATCACTCACAGAATGCAAATCATTAGTCTTGCCTTCAGCTCCACATCACAGCAGCACAGACAGAGAGAGGGTGGATCCTCGAGGCTGCAAACAACATGCCCTGGTGACTTAAAGAATATGGCCCCTGCTAATTATAATCACTGATGAGTGAGTATTAAAATGTTTTTATGCACTTTCACAGGATGCTTTTTGGAGACAAAAGAAGTGTGAGATTAGTGATAGGATGCTGCAGGGACATGTTTGGATAGCTTAGGATGCGTTTTGGAGGTGACAGGATCCCTTTAATTTTGCTCCCAAATCAAGACTCTAGTGGCATGTAGAAGGTTCCAGAGATTACAGGTCACAGTTGCACGTGTGCCGGTGCTTAATGAATTGTACGGCTCATTCTGCTACAGATTTTGCATTGAAGCCCAAAAGCTTTGTAACACTTTTTCAGGTGTTCAAACAAACATAAAGCAATTTTTGACCCCTTTTTAGATATTTACTTTCACATTTTGGATTTGGCCAAAATGCCAAATGCAAAAAATGTAAAGACCCTAAAATCACATGGCATGATAATGTTTATTCTGTAGACTTTGTAGAAAGTTATCATTTATTGCAGCAGAAATAGTAACCGTAAATGACCGTGGTCTCCGAAATAACTCACCCATAATGTGCAGATGTTGTATGACTCTGCAGAAGTTAAAATAGACTTCACTGAGATTGTCTGGCCATGATAATGTGTTTCTTTTCCACCTAATGAAACCATAACAGTGCAATTAGGGGAGACAGCGCAGAAACTGATGAGGTTTTTACATTGTGCCAAAGTCAGCGCTTTTTTATTTTTATTTTACATATCACAGTGAAAATGTAAGCCATTAGCGGAGTGTTTTATAGCTGGCAGATTCTTCATTTTCACAGTATGGCAGGATTGTGTATCCAAATGATAAATGAAGTAGTTAACCCTTGAATGCGAGGAGGAAGGAAGGAAGACATTTAGTACTAGGATAGCTTATTGCTCCTCTGCATTAACATTCTATCAGCCTTTTATTTAACTGTCCTATTATTTCCTTAATTACAATTCACAGACTTAAATGTTTCTTTTTAAACCAGAAAGGGCAGGAAGAGAATTAGATGTGCCATATATATCTACTGGCCTTAACAGTTTGAGCAGTTCTTTTCCCAGCATGCCCCTAAATGCACCTACCAGGAATAGATGGTGCTAAAGGATTAATGGAGGTTTGGGTAAATCCTTGCAGTTAATCTTTCAATGCAACAGATCAGTCTCTAATTGGATTACTGTAAAAGAAATCAATGCTATCTGTTCCTATTATTAATGTAGAGTCTATTCATCTGCTTTTGCTCACTGTCAGTGCCTGCAACTATGTCATGGATCCAGCCTAATACATATTAAAAGCCCTTATCCAAGTTAATATATACATTGCTTATAGGATACTGATGTTCAAAGTTGATAATCTAAAAGAAAAAAGTCGGCAATATGCATCTGTCTGTTATTCATGAGGCTTATGACCCAGAATAACAATTCTTTTCTCTAGTGCAGAAAATTCACTTTTACATTTGAGCTTGTTTTAATTTAATGATATATTGAAAAACAATGATTTCATTTTGAACTTATCCTTTTAAAGTGAACTTGGCAGCTGATTCATTTTACCTAAACTGCTGGCAGCATAAATTAGACTTTGTCTGTCCAACTACAGCCATATATATTCTTTCTCTCAAACACACCGGCATTTCAGATATAGTTTAGTTGGAAGATCCGATCAGAGACTATTGCCAGAGATTAGATCAGTCCAGCTCTGCTTCACCCAATGCTGTTACAACTGATTAAAAGTTCTCTCACTATGGGAGAGAACTGTCAGCCACCTACAATAATAACTACTCCAGCGCTGCACCCAACTGGCTTCTCCATTCTCTTTCTATGTTCCCCAGCCAGATCTATTCTCTGAAATGCTCTGGTTTAGCTGGCTACAGTTGTGTTGTCAGGAATGAATTCATGCTACTTATGGTTTAAGCATCATGAGTCAGCTGACAGTGTCCCTTTAAGGGTGTGCTCTCATCTGCAGAAAAGCTCAGCAAGTGCAATCAGATAAAACATCGGATTGCACTCGCCCCAATGTTAAACAATAGTGCCAGACATATCTGCGAGTTTTTTCTCAGCGAGAAATGGGCTGAGGAATAAATCGCAGCATGCTCGTATGGCTGAGGATTTCGCCAAGTTTCTACCAATGCAAGTGTATGAGTGCAATGAAAATATCACACGCTATATGCACAACACTCATACAGCGATTTGGGCATGGTCATTTCTATGCAGTGAAAAGTCAGAAAAGATCGACAGATAGGCTATGTTCACACACAATTTGCGTTTTTTTAAGCACTCTTAAAAGCACTTGCGTTTTTTTAAGAGTGCTAAAAAATGTCCCTTGTGTGTCTGAAAGGATTTGCCACGTTTTTGGACTTAGTCATTTTTTCACCAAAAACGCAGGCAAAAACGCAAGCGTTAACGCAGGGTGCATAAATGGCCTTTTAAAAACGCATGTGTTTCCCATAGGGCCCCCAAGTTAAAAAAACGCATGTGCGTTTTTTCAAAAACGCATGCGTTTTTTTTAACATGGGCACCTATAGGAAACACATGCGTTTTTGAATGGCACTAAAAGGTACTAATGTACCATGCGTTTTTGCATGCGTTTCCCATAGGGCCCCATGTTAAAAAAACGCATGCGTTTTTTGAAAAACGCACATGCGTTTTTTTACAGCACCCAAAAACGCTGCATGCAGCGTTTTTTGGACTAGGGGTAAAAAACGCAAATGGAGCTGAAAAACGCAGCTACACTCAAATGTACCCTGCGTTAACGCACCTGCGTTTTTTTTAACAGCCCAAAAACGCAGAGATGGTCAAAAAAACGCATGTGTGTGAACATGGCCACAGATAGCATAGAAGGATAGATAAATAAATGCTAGGATAGGATGCTAGGATCTCACTCTGTGAGAGTGGCTGTGATTGGTTGATGTAATCAGACTGCATTTGCACAATGTGGATGGTGATTTTACTTGGTTGTCAAACATATTAGTGTAAGGTAATCAACCTGCTGTCATAGGCTATGGTCACACTTGCGTCAGCCCTTACAGCTGATGCAAGCACTAAGAACTTAGAAATTTCCCCTGCAGAGCATAGCGTTAATGCTATGCACTGCCAGAGAATGCTGCCCCATAGAAACCCTCTGTTTACCTTAGCAGCAGCCACACAGAAGTGCACTTTATCACAGAGCTCAGGAAAACTTTGCAGACGTTTCCTGTGCACTCAGCTAATGTGCACGTCTAGTGCGGCCGCTGCTAAGGTAAACAGAGGGTTTCTATGGGGCAGCATTCTCTGGCAGTGCATAGCATTAACGCTATGCGCTAAAGGAAAAATTTCTAGGTTTTTAGTGCTAGCGTCAGCTGTAGGAGCTGACGCAAGTGTGACCCTACCCATAGTGTGTTAAATAAATAAATAATTAAAAAAAAATGCCTATGGCTTCACTGTATTTTTCTGTCTAGCACATATAAAGTGGACAGCTTTGAGCTGCCACCCTCAGCTGCCTAATTTTTCCTTGGCTGGCCAAAAAAATGCGTAAGGCTCGACCCTATTTTAAATTATGGGCCAAGGTAAAACTAGGCAGCTGGGGACTGGTATTCTCAGTGTAGTGAGGACTCATTGTGTTAGAGCATAAACAAGAAAACGGTGTATATGTAAGGGTCCTTTCACATCAGCGTTTATTTGAAATCGCGGCAGATGCGGTGAAAAAACCGCATCTGCCGCGATTGCCGCATAACTGCTGCACTTGCGGCGCGGTTGCGGTAATCCCCATAGAAAGTATAGAGGGACTTGCGGCAGGTGCGGCAAGTGTGGCTTTGCACTTGCGGCAGGTGCGGCAGCGAAAAAAAACGCGGCTGACCGCGGTTTTTTGCGCTGCCGCACCTGCGGCAAGTGCAAAACCGCACTTGCCGCACCTGCCGCAAGTCCCCCTATACTTTCTATGGGGATTACCGCAACCGCGCCGCAAGTGCAGCGGTTATGCGGCAATCGTGGCAGATGCGGTTTTTTCACCGCATCTGCCGCGATTTCAAATAAACGCTGATGTGAAAGGGCCCTAAAATTGGGCATACTCCAAGATTTTGAAAAAATTATAACAATACTTTATTTGATGCTCATACAAAAAAGACATCGAGTGAACACACTATAAAAACATTTAAAAATAGCAACAGCTATACACTGTGTTCCAAATTATTATGCAAAAAGAGTTTAGGAGTGATGAGCTTAGAATTTTTTTGTTTGTCATTTAAACTCATTGATGGTGATGTGTGTCAGGGCTCTTTATATCACTGAAAGCAATTGCAGATACCTGTGCAAAATAGTTTGGCAGGTGTGTCCAAATAAAGGCAAGACTACTTAAGAAGGCTGTTCCACATTATTAAGCAGCCTACATTTTTTGCCAAAATGGGAAAGAAAAAGGATGTGTCGGCTGCTGAGAAGCAACAAATTGTGGAGTATTTAGGTCAAGGCATGACTACAATCAACATTGCCAAGACACTTCATCGTGATCATCAAGTATGTAGCTGATTCCCAGCACACACGTGTGCGTGCTGATAAGGAAAAATTGAGGACTCTTTCCAACAGGCAATTGCGTCAGGTTTAAAGAGCAGCTGTAAAAATGTCTTTTCATAGCAGCAGACAAGCTTTTGAAGCTGCTGGTGCCTCCAACGTCCCCCGAACAACTAGATGCAGGGTCCTTCAGAGGTTTGCAGCTGTGCGTAAGCCATCCTGTCAACCACCTCTATCCACTGCACACAAGCAGAAACTGCTCCAGTGAGCCAAACGATACATAAAGACTGACTTCCAAACTATTTTGTTCACCGATGAGTGCCGTGCAACGCTCGATGGTCCAGATGGATGGAGTGGAGAATGGCTGGTTGATGGACACCCCATGAAAACACGGCTAAGGCGCCAACAAGGAGGAGGTGGAGTAATGTTTTGGGCTGGAATCATGGGGAGAGAGATTGTTGGCCCTTTTAGGATCCCTGAAGGGGTAAAGATGAACCCCATAATCTGTGTGGAGTTTCTAAAACAGCACTCTCTGCCATGGTTCAAGAGGAAGAACCGTGCTTTCCGCAGCAAGATCATTTTCATGCATAATAATGCACTGTCTCATGCTGCAAATAACATATCTGCATCTCTGGCTGCTATGGGCATAAAAGAGGACAAACTTATGGTGTGGCCACCATCCTCCCGTGACCTCAATCCCATTGAGAACCTCTGGAGCATCATCAAAAGTAGTGTGTATGATGGCGGGAGTCAGTTCACATCTAAGCAACAGCTCTGGGAGGGTATTCTGTCCACATGCAAAACAATTGAAGCACAAACCATCCAAAAACTGACAAATTCAATGGACGAGAGAGTTCAGAACCTTCTTTCGAACAAGGGGTCCTATGTGCAAATGTAACATCACCTAGAATAAAGTTTTGACTTGAAAACTGATTTCATTTGTAATAAGCTCACAATTGACCATTTTTTTGTTCAAAATAAAAATAAAAAGGTTGAAAACTCTGCTGTGCATAATAATTTGGAATATGCATTTTGAGTGTTTAATATTTTTCAAAATATACTGTTTTCATAGGCAGTATTTCAAAAAAATTCCAATCATACTAGAATAGTAGATGACTGGAAAATAACAATGACTGCAATTCATATAGGTAATTTAGTGAAAATATGACGAAATATTGTTTGCATAATGATTTGGAACACAGTGTACAAATAACATGCTGATGTGTGTAAAAACATCACCAGCCCCCTTCACACTATCAATAGCAGACACTTAAGGCCTCCAGGTACAATAGATCAACCATGGACATGCATAAGGTACATGCGGTTTTGTGATCCATTCTTGACCTGTATATTAAGTTGCAAACAGGCACATATTAGAATGTATTTATTATAAACAATGCTTATTTAAATGGTTCATTTTAGTGTCTATATACAGTTATATATACGTTATGGAGAATATTATCTCAGATACAACTTCACAACCAAAATTAACAGCCAACCTCCAACCAGAACCGGTATAAATACAAACAAGGGAGAGATTTTCCATTGAACAAATACAATCTGACACAATGATGTAAATCCTGTCTTAACCTGAATGCCAGTTGTCAAATTACAAAATACTACCTGGCCAGGCCCCACTGTGACTGCCCATGTGTGAAGGGGGAAGAGGAGACCCCACGCGTATCGCCAAGGGTATTGGCTTCCTCAAGGGTTGTGAGGTTGTCCACAAGAAGTCCCCTTATATATAGCATCACAGTTATAAGCACCTGTATTAATTTACCTTAATTAAGCAAATTCGTAGCTCAGAAGGAGGCGGGTGAGAAGAGCTGGTTTCTGCCCATACAATCAATTTACCATATAATGTCACCAAAATAACCTGTAACCCATTAAGGAAGTCAGACTGTGCAACCCTCACTTCATCCCTTCATGTTGCATGAGCTTATTACAAGGTTCCATTCACACCCTGGTAGGAACCAATATTTTCCCTATCTGTACACAGGGCGCAGATTGTATAGAGACACCAGCCCTGCATTTTAGCACATGCAGTGTGCGGTGTTACAGATCACCCACAAGAACAGGATGGCGCTGAACCTAGTGGTGCATACCTGCATCAATTCCTCATTCTTCAGGCGGCACCCGTGTGCATTCACCATAGCGGTCGCCTACTGTGTCCGTGCACTTCCGGTTTCCGGTCTGGAACCCGGTACGCTCACTAATTATTTCCCCTCTAAACATGGGGCACCCATACAAGGTTCCAACAGTCAGAAAGGAACACTATGTATTTACACAGTCAGGGCTTTGCGAGCTGTGAAGTACCTATTAGAAGTCATGGGGAATAATGGTACAAAGATTATGTGGTTAACAATTACGTGCAAAAAAGACTGATATTAGAAACTCATTGGAAGCATTTCAGCAACAATATAGGGGAAATGAGACATAATTTAATCAGCCTTTCAAAGCCGATGTAGGCTAGGGTCACATTGCAAACATGAATTGCATTCACCGCATCCGGATCCGGATGCGGTGAATGCAATGCCGGTCCCACACATTTTTTCTCAAAAATGTGTGCATAATACCGCACTGCGGTCACCGGATGGCTCAGGATGTGTAATCCTGAGCCATCCGGTAACTGCAGAGTTTGTGGTTCCCGATCTGGCAAGTTAATAAAGAGTTAAAATAGCTGACCTAAATGACTTTTTGAGGTCTGTAGGGGGCTTAGACCCCCCTACAGACCGGGTGGCCACTTCTATAGTGTGTTCTTCTATAATTTTACCTATGGCACGGGCTGATCTGAGCTCCGTGCATGTGATCCAAATATCCCCCCTCCCCCTATCACTATACTGGGGTGAATAGACCCCTGTATTACAAATAAGCTGTATAGATGTGTAGTATCGGTTAAATATGTACATATGCATTGTAAGTATATACTTACAATCTTTCGTAGGCAGAGTGAAGGAAATCCATGGGCGGGGCTGTGTGCAGCAGCCTCCGCCCGCTCCTTCTTGATGCCCGCCCCCTCTGGCCGTAATCCAGTCTTGTGAGGGCGGGCACGTCGTTAAAGGGGCGTGGCTAACTATGTGCCGCGGTTAGCCACGCCCCTTTAACGACGTGCCCGCCCTCACAAGACTGGATTACGGCCAGAGGGGGCGGGCATCAAGAAGGAGCGGGCGGAGGCTGCTGCACACAGCCCCGCCCATGGATTTCCTTCACTCTGCCTACGAAAGATTGTAAGTATATACTTACAATGCATATGTAATATTTAACCGATACTACACATCTATACAGCTTATTTGTAATACAGGGGTCTATGCACCCCAGTATAGTGATAGGGGGAGGGGGGATATTTGGATCACATGCACGGAGCTCAGATCAGCCCGTGCCATAGGTAAAATTATAGAAGAACACACTATAGAAGTGGCCGCCCGGTCTGTAGGGGGGTCTAAGCCCCCCTACAGACCTCAAAAAGTCATTTAGGTCAGCTATTTTAACTCTTTATTAACTTGCCAGATCGGGAACCGCAACCTATGCAGTTACCGGATGGCTCAGGATTACACATCCTGAGCCATCCGGTGACCGCAGTGCGGTCCCGGTAAACGCTGCGAAAACTGCTGCCTGCATGATTTTAAACGCAGGCAGCAGTGCCGGATCCGGCCACCGGATGGCTTGTGAAGCCATCCGGTGTTTTGCATAGGCTTCTATCAGGAGCCTTTCCTGGTCCGGTTTTGAGCTTTTTTAAAGCTCAAAACCGGATCAGGATTTTAAACAAAAAACGCCGATGTGACCCTGGCCGAATACATATATATGCATATATAGGAAGAGAAGGTGGACAATACTTTGGTTAAAAGAAGTGAATTAAGGAACACAGCAGAGTACCATTTAGTAGAGTGATGACTCAAATCACTAGGGACTGACAATCATGTACCTAATAATATATCACAACCCGGACCCCACAACAGAAATCCCTTCAAAAGGATTCTGCGGGGAAAACCTGTTGGTACATAGTGGGGCAGAAACTCAAAGTAAAATCATATTAGTACAGAGAGTGAATTACTTTTCTGATCAAGAGGTTATGCCCAGCTACTGGGTGCTTAAAATGTTATGACCGTTTTACACGCAGCTACAGGTTTTCCACAGGTAACTTACTGGCTGCAGTGAAATCATGGAGACATGGTTCTATCTTGTTGCTGTGTACAAATGGAACTATGTCTCCATGATTTCACTGCAACCAGTAAGTTACCTGTGGAAAACCTGTTACCTGTAGCTGCGTGTAAAGTGGCCATTAGTTTAACCCATTTTTCCTTAAAAATGTGTGTAAAGTAGTGATGGGCGAATCCTAAATTACTCGGAATCGCTTGACTCTAGCGAGTCCGAGCCCAGGACTCGCTACTCGTTGCGAGTCTAGCGAGTCCAATGTTAATGAATGGGGAAGCGAGTAATAGCGAGTAGTGTGAGATTTACAACTCGCAGATGTGTCTCGGAAGCTTCAGCCTGAAGCAATCCTAGTTTTGTCATTTATTTGCATTGCTCGTTTACTTTGTAAGTAATCGCTGACTCGCACAGATAAGAGTCCTGCTTTCTCCTCTGTGCTGGCTGCCAGCTCCAGGGTCCTAGAGCCTGCCTGCTGCCTGATGTAGCAGTGCTGAGATTGTTCTCAGTCTGCGCATTCCCTGTGTACAGACATGAATGTCTGTGCACAGAGATGATGTAGCAGAGCTGAGATTGTTCTCAGTCTGCGCATTCCCTGTGTACAGACATGAATGTCTGTGCACAGAGATGATGTAGCAGAGCTGAGATTGTTCTCAGTCTGCTCATTCCCTGTGCATAGAGATCTATATCTATACACAGGGGATGTAGCAGAGAGGACATCGCGTTTTGGACTGCGTCGGACGGAAGAGGATTTTTTTAATTAAAGATGGAGTCCCTAATGGCTTTTTTTTTTATTTCTAATAAAAAATTTTCTTTGTGTTGTGTTTTTTTTAAAACAATTTAATAGAAATTCATGGCGGTCATGTCTAATATTGGCGTGACCACCATAAATTTCGGGCTTAGGGCCAGCTGATAATACAAAGCTGGTATTAACCCCTTTATTACTCAGCGTGCTACCGCCACCAGGGCCGCTGGAAGAGCGGGGTTCAGCGCCAGAGGATGGCGCTTCAATGAACGCGCCATCTTCTGGGGCGGCTGCGGGCTGCAATTTGCAGCGGGGGGTGCCCAGAAAGCTTGGGCATCCCTGCGCTGCGGATTCCAGCCCCCAGCTGCTTAGCTGTACCTGGCTAGACATAGAAATTGCGCGGAGCCCCACGCATTTTTTTTAAATTATTTCATGAAATTCTGAGATTCTGACTCTGAGACTCTGACTCTGAGACTCTGACTCTGAAATTCATTAAATAATTAAAAAAAAATGCGTGGGGCTCCGCGCAATTTCTATGTCTAGCCAGGTACAGCTAAGCAGCTGAGGGCTGGAATCCGCAGCGCAGGGATGCCCAAGCTTTCTGGGCACCCCCCGCTGCAAATTGCAGCCCGCAGCCGCCCCAGAAGATGGCGCGTTCATTGAAGCGCCATCCTCTGGCGCTGAACCCCGCTCTTCCAGCGGCCCTGGTGGCGGTAGCACGCTGGGTAATAAAGGGGTTAATACCAGCTTTGTTATACAAGCTGGTATTAAGCCCGATATTCTTAATGTCAGGCCACGTTTGACCCAGCCACTAAGAATCTCCAATAAAGGGTTAAAAAAACACAGAGAAAATTTTTTATTTGAAATAAAAAAAAAAAGCCATTAGGGACTCCATCTTTAATTAAAAAAATCCTCTTCCGTCCGACGTAGTCCAAAACGCGATGTCCTCTCTGCTACATGCACAGGGAATGAGCAGACTGAGAACAATCTCAGCACTGCTACATCATGTCTGTGAGCAGGCGGGCTCTAGGACCCTGGAGCTGCACAGAGAAGACAGCTGGACTCGGCTCGCAAAGAAACAGCAGTTACTTTGCGAGTTTCCCTGCTATCACTGGCACAGTAGCCAGTGATGACTCGCACGAGTCTAATGCAAACAATGGCAATCCTAGTTTTGTCAGCGTTTCTGACAAAACTAGGATTGATATTGATTTGCATTGGACTCGTGCGAGTCATCACTGGGAAACTCGCCGAGTAGCGAGTCCTGCGAGTCCCTTACTACTCGCCGAGTAACGAGTCCTAGCGAGTAGATTCGCCCATCCCTAGTGTAAAGGCAATTGCGTGCACCGCTTCCGGATCTGGATGCAGTGAATGCAATTGCCTGGCCAAATGTGACCCTAGCCTATGTAAATTCTTTGTTCTTTTTTCAGCGAGCTTTCCCATAGGCCACATCATAAAATGGGCTCAGGAAAAGTGCAATGAAAAAAGTGCACTGTGTGAATGCAGTTGCTTTTTTTGTGCCGTAGGCACACAAACAAGCGTCACTGCAAAAATACTCGACAAATACGCCGCATGTGAATGCAGCCTACAAAGCACTGCTCCTTATTGCCACGGTCATTTTTGGGGTCAAACGTTGTTTGGATTTTTATAGCACATGCCAACCTATTATTTAATACGGTTCCAGTGTGCTGTTAAAAACCTGTGAAATAAATTTTTGGGGTCACAGTTTACTTGGCCTGTGCCATAAAAATCTTATTTATTATTTCATACTGTCCTAGTTTTCTGTTAAAATCCTGTCAAATACAGTACTACCATTTTTAGGTTGTCGTGTAAAACCTGACAGCTCTGCAAACTAAGTTTGGGGTTTCTTTCCACCTAAATTATATACGATATATGTCACAAAAATACAATATGACAAAGCTTGGCATTAAAGGACAGGGACGTGGACATGGGCGTGGTGTTCATGGTGGTGCCCGTTAAGGCAGTGTGATAGGTTTACCGCATGAACCGACAAATTTTCCCC
This sequence comes from Allobates femoralis, assembly GCA_033576535.1. Taxonomy (NCBI): domain Eukaryota; kingdom Metazoa; phylum Chordata; class Amphibia; order Anura; family Aromobatidae; genus Allobates; species Allobates femoralis. The sequence goes on from JARQOC010000002.1 coordinate 346,587,121, forward strand.
CATCATGAGTTACAGGAGACATATGACCCCAAAATTGGCCACCCCGAAGGATCTGCTTAGTACGTATCCTTTAGTTGCTTTGGCCTCTCACCGTGCAGCAATGAAGAGGGATGTGAGGAGGTGGTATATGGGATGTCACTGCTATGTACAGCAAGAAACACTCTGCCACTGACAGAACCCACCATGTAAGGTGTGATGGAGTGTTCTACTCCCCCTGCTAAGACTGTGCTAATGGACTGCCCGAGGCTAGAAGGGGAGGGGAAGTCTGTGAGAGACTCAGAAAGCTGATAGCTGTGCTACTGTGATGTGCAGTGTGTGGTTCTAGGTAAAAGGTCACGCTGCCTGTCTGCTTGATTTTGAACTAGAGTTTTGTGCAGACTTTGTGATTACTTACTGTGTTGGCCAAAAGTATTGACACCCCTGCAATTCTGTCAGATAATACTCAGTTTCTTCCTGAAAATGATTGCAATCACAAATTCTTTGGTAATATTATCTTTATTTAATTTGTCTTCAATTAAAAAACGCAAAAGAGAATGAAGCAAAAAATTGATCATTTCACACAAAACACCAAAAATGGGCCAGACAAAAGTATTGGCCCCCTCAGCTTAATACTTGGTTGCACAACCTTTAGCCAAAATAACTGCGATCAACCGCTTCCGGTAACCATCAATGAGTTTCTTACAATGCTCTGCTGGAATTTTAGACCATTCTTCTTTGGCAAACTGCTTCAGGTCCCTGATATTTGAAGGGTGCCTTCTCTAAACTGCCATTTTTAGATCTCTCCACAGGTGTTCTATGGGATTCAGGTCTGGACTCATTGTTGGCCACATAAGAAGTCTCCAGTGCTTTCTCTCAAACCATATTATAGTGCTTTTTGAAGTGTGTTTTGGGTCATTGTCCTGCTGGAAGACCCATGACCTCTGAGGGAGACCCAGCTTTCTCACACTGGGCCCTACATTATGCTGCAAAATTTGTTGGTAGTCTTCAGACTTCATAATGCCATAGTCAAGCAGTCCAGTGCCAGAGGCAGCAAAGCAACCCCAAAACATCAGGGAACCTCCGCCATGTTTGACTGTAGGGACCGAGTTCTTTTCTTTGAATGCCTTTTTTTTTCTCCTGTAAACTCTATGTTGATACCTTAGCCCAAAAAGAGAGAACATTCTTCCAAAACATTTTAGGCTTTCTCAGGTAAGTTTTGGCAAACTGCAGCCTTGCTTTTTTATGTCTCGGGGTAAGAAGTGGGGTCTTCCTGGGTCTCCTACCATACAGTCCCTTTTCATTCAGACGCCGACGGATAGTACGGGTTGACACTGTTGTACCATCGGACTGCAGGGCAGCTTGAACTTGTTTGGATGTTAGTCGAGGTTCTTTATAAACCATCCGCACAATCTTGCGTTGAAATCTCTTGTCAATTTTTCTTTTCCGTCCACATCTAGGGAAGTTAGCCACAGTGCCATGGGCTTTCAATTTCTTGATGACACTGCGCATGGTAGATACAGGAACATTCAGGTCTTGGGGATGGAATTGTAGCCTTGAGATTGCTCATGCTTCCTCACAATTTGGTTTCTCAAGTCCTCAGACAGTTCTTTGGTCTTCTTTCTTTTCTCCATGCTCAATGTGGTACACACAAGGAAACAGGACAGAGGTTGAGTCAACTTTAATCCATGTCAACTGGCTGCAAGTGTGATTTAGTTATTGCCAACACCTGTTAGGTGCCACAGGTAAGTTACAGGTGCTGTTAATTACACAAATTAGAGAAGCATCACATGATTTTTCTAAGGGTGCCAATACTTTTGTCCACCCCCTTTTTTATGTTTGGTGTGGAATTAGATCCAATTTGGCTTTAGGACAATTCTTTTTGTGTTATTTTCATTGAAGACAGATTAAATGAAGATAATAATACCAAAGAATTTGTGATTGCAATCATTTTCACGAAGAAATTGAGTATTATCTGACAGAATGGCAGGGGTGTCAATACTTTTGGCCAACACTGTAAGAAGTGACTGCCCTGTGCTTCCCTGAGGAGTCACAAAGCTTTGTTGGCCATATCCAAGACCCAGAATGGGATGTACAGATCCAAGGCAGACTGCGAGGACCATGAAGCAAGAAGAAGGTTACGTCTCATCGATCCAACCAAAAGAAAAGTGAACCACCAAACTAGACTGTTGGGGTCCCCTGGGACTGGATCTGTGTCCCCAACTTTGCCTGAGTTTGTTTCTGATTGTTAGGGATAGTGTAGGTCTCAGTAGTTAGAACACGGCTGCTTTAGCAGAGGCCAGTGAGGTTATATATAGAGTAGCATTGGATTTTGCCGTTGTTTGAAGTTATCTGTGTCATATTGATCATGTAATAGTTGGAGCACCGTGCTTTTGAGAAGCACAGCTAGAGAATACAAACTCTTGTTAAATTATCTTTTACCACTGTACCCCCCTGTTTGAACCTGCCTTATACACATCATTCCCTACCCGTTAATAAACTCACCCTTTATTACTTGCACCTTGTCTTGTTTACCGTAATTCACTCTGCACTGCACTGGTTTCCCGACTATCGATCGCTGCATTGATGTGGCGTGCGTGCATTGATGTGCAAATATTTAAGCACCCTTGGTCAAAAGAAAGCCACTTTGACCAACATGATGTACTGTCTCAAGAGGTGTAGAATGCCATCAGGTCGGCCTAAAATCTCAACACAGAGGGAGGACCAAAGTGAGGAATTGGAAGTCAAGGTGGTCAATGATAAGGCCACTGATCCAACCTGCACTAATGGCATATATAGCTAGAGATGAGCGATGTTTGATTAGAATTGTTCGCCAATTTCAAATTCGACCTGTTTTGGGCTATGTTCGAGTCATTCGACAAATTCAAACAATTTGCTAAAAATCCGATAATTCAAGTTTCTGTTCGACATCGCTTTGTTTACCAAAAGCGTTACTGACTTTTCACAGTAATGCTTTTGGTGAACGAAATTATGAGTTTTAGTGTCTAGGAATGAATAGTGGGCTGGAGGGGGGGCTGTAGAGACAGGTATGCTGAAACAATGCAGATCTCCATTTTTTTTCTTTGCCGCTTACTTACTCTGGGTGGTCCGGTGTGTCAGCCAAACAGCACGCATAGAGGAAAGTGCACTATTTTCACACAAGGATCTGTGTCATTGGCTGGCCATGTCACATGCCTTTGCCATATAAAACCCGGCCATTTTACCCTGCTCACCATTTTCTCAGTGCTGCAGCTCAGTGTCAGACGGCACCGCTGCTGGTGCTGCAGGGTGAAATACAGACCAAGCTAGTTAGATAGATAGCGATTCAATTGTGATTTAGATAGAGAGATAGTTGATAGCTTTAGGGACTACTTTGAAGAACAGCCATTTTGAGGGTGTCAAAGGCAATTTTTGCTAGGCAGGTCTCTACTGAGAAAGCTAGTTAGACAGCTATTCAATTACAAGTTAGATAGATAGTTGATAGGTTTAGAGACTACTTCCAAAAGCAGCCCTTTTCAGGGCTTAAAAGCAGTTTTTGCCAGGCAGGTCTGTTCCAGTGCTGTGCAAGCATTTTTTACAGTATCTGGCCAAATGTAGCCTAATAAATCATTTAGGCTAGTAACATTGTATGGCAGGCATTGGTGTAGCACTGTTGTGAAGAAAGCTACACCTCCTGTCAGTAATAGCTATTTTTTACTGCATTTAGCCAAGCAAATCCATTTTGGCTAGTAGCAGTGTATGCCAGGCAGTGGTGTAGCACTATTGTGAAGAAAGCTACACTGCCTGTATGTAATTGTCATTTTTTAGTGCATGTAGCCAAGCAAATGCTTTTAGGCTACTGAGGCTAGGGTCACATATAGAAATCCATTTTTATAAGGTTTTCCAAAGCAAAGTCCATTTTTTTTAAGGTGCCAATAGTGTCTCTTGCGCTCCTGGCCGTTTTTTGGACTTAGTCATTTTTTATCCAAGAAGGGATATCCTTTAACGGATGGTGCCTATAGGTGCCATGCGTTAACGGATAGCTCCCCCATAGGGCCCCATGTTGAAAAAAATGGTCAGTTCTTTCCAGCTCCCAAAAACGTTGCAAGCAACGTTTTTTTGTGCCCAGGCAAACCGGATGCCCGTTTTTGAATAACGCAGGTGAACCGTTAACGGATCAGTTTTGGGACTTTGAAAAAATAGATTTTTTTTCAGTAAATACGGTTCAGAAGCAAAAATGGCTAGGCTGTGTGACCCTAGCCTAACACAGTTTGACTAGGTAGCTTAGCTGTACTGCAGTGTTCTTTTGAAAAGTACCGCCACACAGCATAGAAAACACTGTGACCAAAACTACTTAACAAAACTATATACGCTAGTACCACTGTTTGACTATGTAGCTGTACTTCAGTGTTCTTTTGAAAAGTACCACCACACGGCGCAGACAACACTTTTGCATTGCATCTACTCACAAAACTAGTTACCAAAACTATATACACTAGTACCACTCTTTGACTACATAGGTGTTCTTTAGTTTTCTGCAGATGCAATACAAAAGTGTACTTTTCAAAAGAACACTGGTTACCAAATTTTTATACGCTAGTACCACTATTTGACTACGTAGCTGTACTTCAGTGTTCTTTTGAAAAGTACTGCCACACAGCGCAGACAACACTTTTGTATTGCATCTGCCCAAAACTAGTTACCAAAACTATATACGCTAGTACCACTGTTTTACTACGTAGCTGTACTTCAGTGTTATTTTGAAAAGTACTGCAACACAGCGCAGAAAACATTTTTGTATTGCATCTGCCCAAAACTAGTTACCAAAACTATATACACTAGTACCACTATTTTACTATGTAGCTTTACTTCAGTGTTCTTTTGAAAAGTACTGCCACACAGTGCAGACAACATTTTTGTATTGCATCTGCCCAAAACTAGTTACCAAAACTATTTACGCTAGTACCACTGTTTTACATCTGCAAAAAACTACTTACCAAAACCTGTTTAGGCTAGTACAACTGTTTGGCCACTCAGCTCTTCTAGTTTTGCATCCATTGTTTTTCGTGCCAACAACTACTGAGTTGCCAAATACTTACCCTCCAAAATTGGTGGTAAAATGTCTGATGATGGTGGAAAGGGGAATAGGCGTGTTGGAAAGGGTAAAAATCTTTGTGTCCGTGGGGTAGGTGATAAAGTAACAGAAACATCTGGTGAACAAATACCGTCTTTAAGCCAAACTAAATTGTCTACATTTCATGGACGATCTGATATCATCCCTTTGTTAAGCAGCAGAGCATTGCTAAAACTTGTAGATGAGTCCCAAAAACAGCAGGTGCTTGAATGGATATCAAGCGCTCCTTTAAGTGGGCTCTCCTCCACCTCAACTTTAATATCACAAACACTCCAGTCCTCAGAGGTGTCACACCAATCGCACTTTCACAAGTCCCCAGCTGCCCTATTGACTATGGGGAAACACAGATTAGTGAGTCTGCAGATCTGTTCACTCTTAATGAAGCTTTGGAGCAGACCTCTGATTCCCAGGCTATAGTGAGTTAAGATGACGAAATGATCTGCACTGATACCCAAAATCTTTGTGAGTTGGATCCAGGCCCAGATGAAGAAGGGTCCGAGCATAATGTGGACCCTCATTCCCAAACTCTAACTACTGTTGGTGGAGATAATGGGGCAGATGAAGATGAGACTCAGATACCTGATTGGACTGTCAACTTGACTTTGCACTCAGGGCAGGAAGTGGTTGGCTCTGAGGACGACGAGTGTGAGAACACACAGGGCGATGATGAGGTTAGAGATCCCACTTACTGTCAACCCACAGGCAGGCAGTTGATGAGCTCATCAGAGGAGGTGGAGGAGGATGCTAGTGACGAGGTTAGGTTGCAGCTTCCTGGTCAGAGATGGAGTCCTGGAAGCAAGTCAACAACTGTGTCCTCAGCCACAACTCTGCCTCTGTGGAGAAGTCATGGTGGATCTGCAGGTAGCATGGGCGCTAAGTCTTGCCTATGCGATCTTAAAAAAGGCCCAGTAAAGGATGACCCAACTCATGTTATCTGCCAAATTTGTAAACAAAAACTGAGTAGAGGTCAAAAAATCTATAGTTTGAGTACTTCATTCATGAACCATCACATGGACATGAAGCATAAGTCACAATGGGAGGCTCACTGTGCTACAATGCGACCTAGTGGACCTGGCCAACCACCGTCTGCCCCATCAAGTGCATCTGCGGCCTCTTCATCCTCTGCGACTGTGGAGACAGCTGTCAGACAGGCTTTCAGATGCAGAACTTCCACCTCTTTACCTGCAACAACCAGTGTGATTGACAGGTCAACAGCAGTTTTGGAAGTGGAAACACCTGGTGTTGTTGAGCGCTGTCACACATCGATAGAACCACCTTTCATGAATGCGACGTAATAAGTCCGCCTGCATCTCCCTCACAGACCAGCAGTTTTTCTGGGACACCCTACTCAACCCTGTCTCAGCACAGCAACCAGTCCTCGGTCCCTCAGATGTGGACAAGTAAAAGACCATTTCCTCCTACCCATGCCAAAGATAAGAAATTGAATATCACCATCTGCAAGCTGTTGGCTATGGAAATGTTGCCCTTCCGTCTGGTGGAAACAACGGATTTTTGAGTCCTTATGGTGGTCGCAGTTCCCCAGTACCAGATGCCCAGTCGCCACTACTTCTCAAGAAAAGCTGTGCCTGCTCTACACCAGTATGTCACACACAACATCACGGCTTCCTTGAGAGACTCTGTGTGTTACAGGGTGCATTTCAGCACTGACAATTGGATGAGTAAGCATTAGTGATGAGCGAGCACTAAAATGCTCGATGCTCGGTGCTCTGGCTGAGCATCTCAAGATACTCTTGTACTCGGCCAGAGCACCGAGCCCAATGTAAGTCAATGAGTGACAGGCTCCGCCCACAGACTTCCGGTTATAAAACGAGTAATTCCGGAAAAGGGCGGGAGGGTGGGCTTTTTCAAATCGCCGCAGCATAGAGCACCTTGCTGTGGCCCCCAGAGGGATCCTATCAATTAATCTGCTCCCTGTATGGTGCCAGCTCACTGTGTGCACTGAAGGGAGCAGTGTATGTGTCTCAGATCGCTATTTATTACCGAGCGGTCCGAGCATCTCGGCAGTACTCGGTGCTCGCCGAGCACCCCGAGTACCGAGATACTCGTGCGAGTACCGAGTAGCGCCGAGCATACTCGCTCATCACTAGTAAGCATGGATAGGGGTGTTACATGTCACTGACTGGGCACTAGGTGACTATGGTGATAGCAGGAGAAGGGGCTGCTCTACAAGTCTTGCCATCCCCACGGGTCGCGCATCAAACCTCTGTATCTAGATGTTCCTTCACTGCTTCTGCCTCCTCCACCTCTTCTAGGTCCTCTTCCTGCCTCAACACCTTTCTATGCTGGCAGTAGGGCTCAACGCCATCAGGCGGTGTGTACATTAAAATGTCTGGGAAATGTGAGTCACACAGCTGAGGAGTTGTGGGTAGCTCTGGAGACAGAGTTTAATGAAAGGTTGTCTCCACTGAACCTGCACCAAGTGAAGGCTGTCTGAGACAATGCTGCAACCTTGGCGCTGGGGCAAGGTGACACTCGTGCCTTGTATTGCTCACGTCTTGAACCTAGTGGTTCAGCAGTAGCCCAGTATCCCGGCTTAGATGCACTTCTGCAGAGGGCACGGTCGCTGTGTGCTCACTTCTGCCATTCGCATCCCGAAGCTCAATGAGTTGCATCTCTACAGAAGTCGTTCGGCCTGCTGGTTCACTGACTGAAATGCGATGTGCCGACATGATGGAATTCCACTCTGCACATGTTGCAGCGCCTGTGGCAGCAGCAACGAGCCCTGGTGCAGTATGTTATGACATATAGCCTCCACCAAAGCATTCCACAGGTGGGACAAATCACGCTGCTGGAGTGATCTCAGATCAAGGACCTCTGCACACTTCTGCACAGTTTTGAAATGGCTACTAAGATGTTTAGCGCTGACGATGCCATTATCAGCATGACAATTCCGGTCATCTACATGCTGGAGCATACTTTAACCGGTATTCGGAGTCAGGTAGTGGGCCAAGAGGAAGGGGAGGTAGTACAGGAGGAGGTGTATGCGGAAGGGATAACAAGATCTCAAAGGTCCAGACAGTCGGCAGCACCAAGGCAGCTGGCAAGGGAAGGTGGGCGAGAGGGATTAACAAGACTCAGCAGATGTGGGAGATCTGTTGTGCGAGGTTGGGGGGAGAGGGCAGAGGAAGGAAGCGTGAATATTACCTCACCGCCACCAACACAACAAGGACTTGGTCCTCCTGGATGCACAAGACACATGAGCGCCTTCTTGTTGCACTATCTGCAACATGATCCTAGGATTGTTAGAATCCGAAGTAATGCCGGCTACTGGGTTGCCACACTCTTAGATCTCCGGTACAAGAGTAAATTTGGCCAAATGATTCCTGCCCTGGAAAGGGATTTACACATGCAGGAGTATCAACAGAAACTTTTACTTAATCTTTGATCTGCTTTTCCCCAAAACATCAGTGGAGCACATAGTGAATATCGCAGTTCTAACTTTCCAACCCTGGGAACATCGAGTCGTCATCATTACTCAAATGTTAACAGTAACAGTATATCTAGTAACAGCAATTTTGTGGAATCATTTCACCAATTTTTTACACCATTCGATGCAACGTCGGAAGAGAGAACAAGTCTGACACATAGTGAATGCCTAGAGAGGATGGTACAGGAGTATCTACAGTTGAATATCGATGCCATAACTGGGAAACTATGCAGTTTTCTGAAGGATCCACGGTCTGTAATGGGCGCTCAGGTAAAAGCAAGGGATTCCCAGGTAAATTAAAAAGGCTTTATTCCTCGTGCCTCCATAGACACTAAAGCCTTTTTAATTTACCTGGGAATCCCTTGCTTTTACCTGAGCGCCCATTACAGACCGTGGATCCTTCAGAAAACTGCATTGTCTCATTGAGCTACACGGCAGGAGCAGCTCGGTTCCAGCGCTGTGAGGACCAGGGGTTACACGAGGTAACATTATCAGGTTAGTGCACATATATATGACCCTCTTGAGGGATTGATTATACAGACGGTATTGCACCATTGCGCCTCCTCTCTCCTTCTTGTTTATTGCATAACTGAGAAACTAGACCCTTGTTCATTTTGGCCTTCCAAACTGAAAAAATAGCCTGAGCTTGCCACTCATGATTTGGAGATTGTGTTATGCTCTGCAGCCAGCGTTCTCTCTGAACATGTCTTTAGCGCTGCTGGTAGTGTGCTGACGGATAAGTGCACGCGTCTGTCAAATGAAAGTGTAGACAGACTAACGTTTATCAAAATGAACAAGTCATGGATCTGCAAAGACTTTGCCACCCCTATGTCAGCCTGGGGAGACTGAACGGTTGTGTACTTTACAATGTGCTGCATTAAACTCCACATTTCCATATTTCTACTCTGGGGCAATTGATGCCACTTAAGAGGTTGCTGTTCCTAATTTTATAAAAAAAAAAAAAAAATGGAGATTGTTGTTGGGGTCTCCTTGCTGTTTGTTGTTTGACTTGAGTAGGGCTTTCTGAGCTCAATACCTATCCTTGACACTCCTGCCCCTGTTTCTGAATATTCAACCTTTTTGTCCATCGAACCAGTGATGAACAAATTAGCTGTATACACATCCACCATTTTTGGGTGCTTAAAACCATTGTTTGGTCAATCTCTCCCGTCCACAAGGCCTAAACAAGTCCCTGACCTACCTCACTAGTTCTTCCGGTAGCAATCCACGAAACTGATAGTGGTCTCACCTGTGTGTTGGGGGCATATCATTAATGGGAACGCTTGCATGAGCTTTGACTTTATGTGACCCTTTAGGCCCAAACAGGTCTCTGACTACCTCTCCATTATTTCCTCTAGTACTCCACAAAACTAATTGTGGTCCCTCCTGTGTATAGCGGGGCATATAAATAATGGGAACGCTTGCATGAGCTTTAAGTTTATGTGGCCCTCTAGCGAAAACAGGTCTCTGACCTACCTCTCCATTATTTCATTTAGTACTCCACAAAGCTAATAGTGGTCCCACCTGTGTGGGGTGGTGCATATCATTGATGGGAATGCTTGCATGAGCTTTGAGTTTATTTTGCCCTCTAGGCCAACACAGGTCTCTGATCTACCTCTCCATTATTTCATGTAGTACTCCACAAAACAATTGGTGGTCTCACCTGTGTGTGGCGAGGCATATCATTAATGGGAATGCTTGCATGAGCTTTGAGTTTATGTGCTCTACTAGGCCCAAACAGGTCTCTGACCTATCTCTCCATTATTTCCTGTAGTATTCCACTCCACAAAACTAATGGTGGTCCCACCAGTGTGAGGCTGGGAATATCATTGATGGGATCGCTTGCATGAGCTTTGATTTTATCTATCTCGCCATTATTTCCTGTAGTATTCTGTTGTGAATTCATTGGAGCACCCTCCAGTGGTTGTTGCTGGTGATGCAGCTGACTGTGTGGACTTCACAGGGGATGGTGATGATTGGCAATCTGGTTCTTGGAGGATATAATGGTTGTAAGTGGATCAATCCTTGCCAGTTGTCTTTGCTTCCTGGAGGAGTTCACATCTGTCTGGTTTCTTCTGCTCTGTGGAATTCTTTGCAAGCTAAGTGGATTTTTTTTATATTTTGTGACACACTTTTGTGTGCTTAAGGTTCTGCTTATGTTTTGTCTTATTCTGAGCTGTGGGTTTGCAATTTAGTCTTTATATTTGTTTATCTGTTCTCAGATAGTAAATGGTAAATTTCCTGGGAAGAAAACTTCCTATTATCTGTTATCTCCAGTTCTGCTGGCATTTGATTTATAGAAGTCTGCAGATATAGAGGGAGCCGAATCTTAGTGACTCAGGGTAATTTTTGTTGTATCTGCTGTTGGTGTTTTTTTATATAGTGTTTTATACTGACTGCAATAGAATTCTATCCTGTCTTTCCTATACAGCTAGTTTGGCCTCTTTTGCTAAACCTTTTACTCTGCCTGTGTTTGTTTTTCTTTCTCTGGTTTCACAGTTAATATCTGTGGGGTCTTGCTATTCTTTTGGGGTTCTGCTCTGAGGCAAGATAGCTTTTCCTACATCCATCTTTAGGAGCAGTTAGTTCTCCGACTGTGCAGAGGTGTCTAGGTCTGGTTAGTTACATCCCACGGATACGTCCACTTGCGGTGTGTAATCAGGATTGCGGTCAGTACAGTTACCAACGACTTCTATGGAATCTGAATGTTACTCCTGAGTCATCGGTTCATAACAGTATTCCACAATACTAATGGTGATCCCACCAGTGTGTGGCGGTGCATATCATTGATGGGAATGCTTGCAAGAGCTTTGAATGTATGTGGCCCTCTTGGCCCAAACAGTTATCTTACCTACCTCTCCATTATTTCATGTAGTACTTGTCAAAACTAATGGTGGTCTCACCTTTGTGTGGCAGGGCATATCATTGATGGGAACGCTTGCAAGAAGCTATGAATTTATGTGGCCCTCTAGGCCCAAACAGGTCACTTATCTACCTCTCTTATTTCTTTTAACATTTCACGAAACTGATGGTGGTCCCACCTGTGTGTGGCAGGGCATAACATTGACTGGAGAGCTTGCATGAGTTTTGAGGGGATCCGGCCCACTATGCCTATTCAGGTCACTGACCCACCACTCTAGTTTTTACTGTAATACTTCACAAAACCTATAGTTGTTGAGCAATGTTTAACCTTGCAATGCTAGGCCAGGTCCTGTTCCAGACCCTGTGCCATGCATGCAGGCTGGGTCAGTCAGCAATTTTTGGTCTGGGATAATTGATGCCATTTTGCTGTAGGTGTGACCCTTTGGAAAGAGTGAGGATTCTTGTTGGAGTCCCCTTTCTATGTTATACATGATTTAAGAAGGATGTGACATGCCCATACCTGTGTCTCATCCTTCTTTTACTCTTCCACCTCTTTTTACTTAATGTAGAAAACTAATGCCACTTTGCCTCTGACTATTTGTACTGTGTTTGGATTGTTGTCACTTTTCCTGGTGTTTGTTGTCCATTCTGAGTAGTTTGACAGCTTTTGGAGACCTTTAAAGGTGTTTGCTGTAACCTGCCATTGATTTCAATGGGGTTTGTGGTATTCGACGAACATTCGACAAACAAATCACTAATTCGATGAATCGAAACAAATTCGAACAATGAGGTGGTGGCTCATCACTATGTATACCAGGCACAAAGGGGGATGAATTTGTTGCAACAACAACACAGGCAGGAAGGGGTAGTGCTTTGGCCAGAGTGAAAATTAGGTCAACTGTTCCAAAAGCACGCTCAATTCTCGAGATGTCAGGCTAAGTGGGCATTTTTCGGCTGTATGGCAGTTTTTCTCTTGATATTACTTCAGAGAAAAACAAAGTAGTTTGTAGCATCTGTCAAACCAAGCTGAACAGAGGCAAGAGTAATGCCAACTTGAGCACCAGCATCATGCTGCAGCAAATGGCAGCCAAGCAGCACAGTATGTGGGCAGAGCATCTGGTTACCAAATCTGTGTCCCTGGGGGAAACCACAGCCATTTCATCTGTGGTGCATCATTCAAAATCTGCCGTCCAAGAAGTAGGTTCTTATATCTCCTGCCCAAGACCTGGAGTTGTACAGGCTGAGCAATCATCATCAACCACCTCGACTGTGTTGTCCCAGTGAAGTATGCTGTTCTCCTGTACCAGATCTTGGAAAGGAAGCGTAAATACTAAGCCACATACACATATTTTAAATGTTCTCATATCTAGATTGCTAGCCCTGGAAATGTTGCCTTTAATGCTTGTGTGAACGGAGGCTTTCCATGATCTTTTGGCTGTGGCTGCCCCACAATACTCGGTTCCAAGCTACTACTATTTTGCCTGGTGTGCCGTCCTCACATTACACAAGGATGTGTTAAACAATATCAATGGTGCTCTCAGTAATGCCATAACTGGAATGTCTCTCTAACAACATACACGTGGACAAGTTATTGTGGACAGGGATGATACATTTCTCTCATGGCACACTAGATGAATATGATGAAAGGTGGCACAGATTCGCAACCTGGAACATCACTCATCTTATGGATGCCAAAAATAGTGGGCCCAACTTCCATACGCTTTCTGCCTCCTCATATGCCATTTCCTGTCTCCTCACCTACTCCTGCTCCTCATCCTCTGCTGATTTTCCTCCCCATTACTCCTAAACTGGTTTCTCTGCAGCAGTGCATCGGCTAAGCAGCAACATGCCCTACTGAAGCTCATCTGTTTATACACTGCAGCAGAGCTGCTGCAAGGGATAAAGGAACAGACCAAGAGGCTCTCCCGGCTAAACCTCGAACCAGGTCTGGTCATATGCAATAATGGGCGTAACCTCGTGGTGGCTTTAAAGCTTGGCAAGCTGGTACATATTACATGTATGATTAATGTGCTGAACCTAGTTGTACAGTATTTTCTAAAAACATACTATGACTTGCCTCACCTATTTGAGAAGGTACGCTGCATTAGCACATATTTTGAAAAGGCTTCCACTGCTGTTGAATTTCTTGCAGTGCTGCAAAAGCACATTCATTTTGCTTGTCACTGACTCTCTCCATATAATGTATTTGCAAGGATTAGTGAGCAGCAGAGCGCAGTAGCAGAATACCAGCTTCAACATGTCCATCAGATTGACACTTATCCACCACACATAATAACTGTGGAGTGGGTGTGTTTCATTGATATTTGTTAGATACTTGAAAGCTTTGAGTACTGCAGCAAGATCACTTCTCTGTCTCTTTAATTGCTCACTGGAGAATCTGAAAGGGGAAACTTTGACTGCCCAGCAGGTGGCTATTGAGCAAGATTTTCCAGTGGGTGATACTACCCAGCCCAGCCAAGATTCTCAGACAACACTGAATGATGATGATGATGATAATGAAGAGGAGGAGGAGGAACAGGACTTGTTTTTCTGTGTTATAGGTGAGAAACCCTACCCCAGCTTTGTGTCTATAAAGCATGGATAGCCTGAAGACAAAGAGGTGGAGGAGGAGGCAAGGCAGCATGAGGAGGAGAAGATGGTTACTGTTCATCCTGGTTGAGATACAGAACCTTTGGCAGTTTGTAGTTTGCCACACATGTCACAAATCATGTCTATCATGCTACGGTCTTGGGAAACACAGTTAGACATTTTGGCCACCAACAAATACTGGTTGTCCACCTTTCTTGACCCATGGTACAAAGAGAAATTTCCTTCTACATCTTTGAGTCACCAAAAGGTTGCACAATTGAATCATTTAAGAGGGCCATTGTAGTTCAGTTGAAGAAAAGATCACCTTCAGGCAACAGTGGCGGCAGAGATACCGGCTGTTTTCATAAGCAAGGATTACTTGGGAGGGACAAGCACACCATGTGCAACAGAGGTGGGAGAAAATGTGCCAAAACTGGGCCACTTTCAATAAATTATCAAGGGCTATCTGTGGGTGTAATGTGGCGCCCCGCAACGAGTGCGTCACAAGAGGGTATTGCAGTCAAAAATGCAGCAGCAATATTCTCTGACTCAGCAGTCACACGGTTAACTCAGAGATCCATACCCTACTTGCATCACCTAGCATAGAGGGCCAATAAGGTCCTGGTGGGCAGAGTGTAGTGGTAGTGTGTAGTGGAAGTTTAGTGCAGCAAGGTAGTCTGCAAGAATGTAGAGAAGTTGTAACAACAACGTAGAAGAAGGAAGCAAGATCATCAGCTCTGCAACCTAGGAGAGGGCGTTGCACAGTTCTGTGCGGCCCCCTGGCCAATTCCCCTGGCCATCACCCCAGTTGAGCACCATTATTCCCGGTGCCTTAACAACCGATCATTGGGCATCAACATGGGGGTCTAAAAACATCCCGTGCCCATCTACAGACGGTTTGCTGGTACCGAAGCTGGGAGTCATTTATCACTTCTATGCAAACCAGAGAAGTGGAGGGACCGCTTTACAGGAGCACCCCACTACCGCCACACACAGTCGTCTAGCCAGCGGTGTACCCACCAAAGGACCCAAGGCTCCCCAAAGCATCCGGAACGTATACCCCGGATAGGGCATTCAAGCAGCCTCCTTGTACCCGATCTGGCATTCCTTGGCGACAACGGCACAGTATTTAGTTAGAATGGAGGAACACCGCGGATCTCTGAAAACACACTGGTCATTGCTGAGTCCACCCAGTCCACTACCCTTAACTGTATACCATGTACTGCCTGCTGGTTACAGTAAAGAACCCGTTACAGAGACTTACAGTGTCCGTGCCTTCTTATGAACTGTTTATTCGCATGCTAAGATAATCGCAGCTGCCTCAGAACATCTTGTGCAGCTCCTGGCCCCGGGGATCATCGCTTAGCCTGTGGGGAGCGTTCAATCTTGCTGCATTCCATCCCCTGGAGGCCCTGCAGTGCCGGTAAAGTTACCGGAACACTCATAGGTGGCGTCACGAAACAATTTAACCCCTAAACTGTTCTCACGAGACGTCTCATCATTTTGATCTGTACCACCGGGCCCCACTACTGGCAGGCGCGGTCCATCCGTGACAAGGAGGAAGAAGCAAACGCCTGTCTAAACCAGAGTCCTGGCCACGGTGAGTCAGAATTTGGCGTCACGAACAGGATACGAGCAGGCCCATTCCCTAACGGGTATTAAGTGCTTAAAAAAACTTTATTTCAACAATTTGGACTTCCTTGTTCGTCCTAAAAAGAACTTTTCCCGCCTTTTCACCGTTGGGCCAAGATGGCGCCCAGGATGGCGTCCCCGCCATATGGATCCGCCACGTGCAAGCCCAGGGGTGAGCCACCGCCCCTCTTCGTGGGAGGGCTAAAGGCAAAGGCGCCAAAATCATTGTCCGCGGTGATTGCTCGAAACAACCATGGGGGCGGACCAAAGACTTTTTTCCCACAATTGGACTACAAAAGCCCCCAAGGAAGTGGGAGTGTCAGACTCTTTCTCGCCAGCTCTTCACCAGAACGGGTACCGGGTGGAGCCGGGTTTGGTTCCTCCAAGAAAGATGACCAGCACAAGACTCCATGACCTGATGCGACAAGTGGAATCCGAGGCCAGAGCAGCAATAGGCCATCTGGGTCCGGGTCCAGTCCTCAACATAGACGGCAGCCCCGACTTCTGGCAAGAAGCTTTGCAAGACCTCAGAGTGCGGCTAATAGAAACCGTAGAGTGGACGATCCACAGTTGGAGCGCGAGCTTGGGCAGCAGACTACATCGTGCGATGCAGCAGAGCCGCTCAGGTGCAACCACTCCAGGACCGGACAACATCTCCAGTTTTAGCACCGCCTCGCCCACGTCGACCACCTGTCCTGCTTCGTCTCCGAAGCCGATAGATTGCGTCATCCCGGAAGAGACCACAGCTTATCCCGTTCCAGAGCCTGAAGCCGAAACCGTGTTAGAGTCGGAGCTTGCAATCCGCTCCATAGAAGAAGCTGACATTTGCCTGGTTCCCCCTGAGGAATCCGCGACCAGTCTTACCACTACTTCAGAGACTGTCGCCTGTTTCTTCCCCGAACCGGAGGCCTCCTTTGCTACTACCGAGGCCTACCTGGTGACCGGGATTTAAACATCATTCCCAGCAACAACAGAAGAAGAAGCAGGCAGCCTGGAAGCCCTGCAGGATGACCCCGAGGAGGACTTTGCAGCACAGCCGCCCATCGACCCGGAGGACCTCGTTCCAACATCTCCTTTTGCCGAGCAGCCCGATGTGATCGTTGAGGGAGAGGAGGATGATGACGACGAGACCCACAGCACCGCTGAGGACCTCTTCACTGGGTTCGCCTGGGGAGATAAAATGGACCCTTCGGCCGAGCAGTCTGCTCGGGTACGATGGTCGGGTGCACCCGCAATACCTTCCCCGGTACCGTTCAACCGGTTTTCGATCCAGACTGCCCACCAAACTCAAGCCGTTCAACAGCCAACACGTCGCAGTGACTTTATCCACACTCCACACCGCTCCGACGAAGATATACGTCGCATCCGAAGGGAGGAGTGGCGGGCTCGTATGCGCGCCAACATGGAGGCCCACGCCGAAGCTCGCCGCCAACCCCCACTACTTGATGAACTCCGCCAGAAAGGACGGGTGAGCACTTTCAACCTATCCACCGGGTGGGGTTTTGCCAGGGAGGAGGGCATATATGAGGAAGTGTTTGTGGGGCGCCGTGATGTAGAGTCACACTTGCCACGAGGACACCCTGATCGCGATCTGTATAGAGGGGACATTATTATCTACGAGCGACATGCATGCTATGATGGGTGGTTCGCTATATGGGTGTGCAATAGTGCCCTCCACAAGTGACGTTACTGTTTGAACTCTGCAAAAGACTTCTTCTTGTTTGGTAGATAACGCTGCAACCTGGCGGCTATAGCCTGGACTTATAACGAGGACAGCCGACCGCCCGCCGGGTCCGCAAAAGTGTTAACCTGCTATATACTAGTTAAAGTGAATACCTGTTATTAATAAAAGTGTACTTTTATTACTGTTACAAAATACAAAATACCTCTGTAATGTTTGGGTAGCGCGACACTTGGGGACAAGTGTATTTCACCAAGGGGGAGTGTGGTGCCCCGCAACGAGTGCGTCACAAGAGGGTATTGCAGCCAAAAATGCAGCAGCAATATTCTCTGACTCAGCAGTCACACGGTTAACTCAGAGATCCATACCCTACATGCATCACCTAGCATAGAGGGCCAATAAGGTCCTGGTGGGTGGAGTGTAGTGGTAGTGTGTAGTGGAAGTTTAGTGCAGCAAGGTAGTCTGCAAGAATGTAGAGAAGTTGTAACAGCAACGTAGAAGAAGGAAGCAAGATCATCAGCTCTGCAACCTAGGAGAGGGGGTTGCACAGTTCTGTGCGGCCCCCTGGCCAATTCCCCTGGCCATCACCCCAGTTGAGCACCATTATTCCCGGTGCCTTAACAACCGATCATCGGGCATCAACATGGGGGTCTAAAAACATCCCGTGCCCATCTACACACGATTTGCTGGTACCGAAGCTGGGAGTCATTTATCACTTCTATGCAAACCAGAGAAGTGGAGGGACCGCTTTACAGGAGCACCCCACCACCGCCACACACAGTCGTCTAGCCAGCGGTGTACCCACCAAAGGACCCAAGGCTCCCAAAAGCATCCGGAACGTATACCCCGGATAGGGCATTCAAGCAGCCTCCTTGTACCCGATCTGGCATTCCTGGGCGACAATGGCACAGTATTTAGTATTTAGTTAGAATGGAGGAACACCGTGGATCTCTGAGAACACACTGGTCATTGCTGAGTCCACCCGGTCCACTACCCTTAACTGTATACCATGTACTGCCTACTGGTTACAGTAAAGAACCCGTTACAGAGACTTACAGCGTCCGTGCCTTCTTATGAACTGTTTATCCACATGCTAAGGTAACCACAGCTGCCTCAGAACATCTTGTGCAGCTCCTGGCCCCGGGATCATCGCTTAGCCTGTGGGGAGCGTTCCATCTTGCTGCATTCCATCCCCCGGAGGCCCTGCAGCGTCGGTAAAGTTACCGGAACACTCATAGGTGGCGTCACGAAACAATTTAACCCCTAAACTGTTCTCACAAGACGTCTCATCATTTTGATCTGTACCACCGAGCCCCGCTACCGGCAGGCGCGGTCCATCGTGACAAGGAGGAAGAAGCAAACCGTCTAAACCGGAGTCCCGGCCACAGTGAGTCAGTAACAAATAAAAGGAAGGAGAAGTTGATCAATATGGTGTAGGAGTAATTAAGTGACCATAACTGCATCCTTCCTAATGCTTCAGCTCCCTTTAATTATTGAGTGTCCAAGCTGCACACTTGGCCCGACCTCTGCTTAAAATCCTACTCCTGCTTCAACCACATGGCTTCATGGTCAAGAACATCCTATCCTAACATTCATTAATGTCTTGCATTGGAGGACCTTGTCGTGGTGTCTTCCTGCGTCTATGACACTGCCCCAGGGCAATTTTTTTGAAAGACAATTCACATTCTCCACTGGCCAAACTACTCCAGTAGTCCTACATGAACAATGTTTTTCATTGGAGGCCCTTGTCATGGGTTGTCCCACATTGTTACTGATATAGTGGATACATATTCGAAAGCAATTTACGATCACCACTGACACAAGACAATTTACATCCACGACAGCCAAATACTGGGTTGCCAGGGTCCGAAATACCTTTAAATTTTGTCAAAAAGGTTGACGGTTGCTGTACGCTCTATTTTCAGGACATTTCTTCTAAGAGTTAGTGTTGGAAGCCAACATGGACGATGTATGTGCCATAACAATCAATGAGTTAAATACTGGAGTTATGAGAGCTGAATGTATACAGGACTCTATCAAGGAGATCAACCATGTATAGGATTGTGAACCTATTGGGCGAGAAGGCCTGCATTCTTTTGTGTGATGTCCTTTGCTAAATGGATATTTGCCCTCCAGCCTCTTGGATAATACACATCCTATGTGGTGATATTGAATGCAGATCCTGTTTGTCACCAAAGGTAATCTACATATGTGAACAGCTCCTGTGGACGTACACAATACTTGTGGCATTTGAATGATAAAGCATTGTTCTTCAGACAGACATCCTGGAGCCAACCAAAAGGTGTTAAACTTATTTTACACAAGACTTTCTTCCCTGATACAAGGACACCATCTGCAGGCAGGGGATTATTACTGCATATTACAGCATATTACTGCATATATGCACATATAGACATATTTGCCACAGAAGATACCGGAGAAGGGCGGAGTCGTGGGTTGTATGTGGTTGTGAATGTGAAATCTTTAGTATAAATGGCGGTGGAATCAAGACACTCTCTCTCTTTCTACCTTGGACATGGAATAGAACCATCAACACCTGACCTTGAGTATCACTCCCAAATCTAATCTGTATCTTCCCTGTAACTTTTCTTTCTTTCTGGCGACGGGGCATGAATGTCGGCGGCGACTGGCGGGTGCGCGCACATTTTTGGCGCCCTGCCAGCGTTGCCTTCCCCCATTTACATCGGGCAACATCTCCAGCGCCACTCCGGCGAGCTGACAGGCGGCATCGCCGCCGGTGTGTCTGAAAACCCTAACGGCGATGCAGGAGAATGGGAGCCTATGGCTCCCATTGCCTGACAGGTTGCCGGCGGCCGGTTACATGGGGCTATGTGTGCACATCGCCCAACATCGATCTCCTGGTTTCAGAGCACTGCTCTGAAACCAGGCGACCTCCCGGCGGTGCCGACATCGCCCCTTTACATAAGGTGACATAGGGGCGATGTCACCGCTGATAGGCCACGCCCCTACGTCACCTATGTAATTGGCAGCGATGTTGCCCCATGTGACGGGGCCTTTGGAGAACAGCAAATTGCTTTGCTAGAAGAAAAAGAAGCAAAGTATAATGATGTTATGACAATACTTAGGAACCAGTTGCATGATGCCAATGTAAAATTGGAGCTAAAAGAACATGGTAGTATGTCTTTGAAATCACAGGAGAGTACTAAAGTGAATAACCATTGTTATAGTCAGATGTGCAAGTCTAACAACCAGGAGGAAAGAGACTGGAAAAGGGGGAGGAGTAGTTTGTATGCTCAGCTGATAGCCCTGGAGGGAACCCAAATCACAGTTCCTCTCTCTTTACTCCTGAGTCAGGTAGATTGAGACAAATGAGAGACAATTTGCTTATGAATAGCAGCAATCAAGTACAATGCACAACACTCACCATACAAGAAAAAACAAACCTATGCCAGATATTAGGGAAATTTGACGCAAGAGCATCAGCCATTAGTCTTTCCAATAAATTAGAGGCCGTAGTGACACAATACAATCTAGGTAATAGGGCTGCGTGTGCATTACTTCGGGTATGGCTCCCATCCCAACTCTGTGAAAAGTTGCAGACCCCTGTAGGATCTCACAAAGGATTGTCTGCAGATATTGACTGTAATTGGGGAAATGCTAATGGCAGAATGGAGGAATTAAAGAGAGTTATGGGAGAACGAGATACGAGAGGTACTAATGCCTTAAAAAATGTAAAACTAAATAGGGAGATGATCCAATTATTTTTTGCAGTGAATATTTGACATTATATCGTTCTACCTATAACTGCCCTGACATGTCTCCTGATGACAGCAGTTTTCTATATTCAATGGCTAACAAATGCCCTTTTGTTGATTATCCAACGAAAGTTGCCTTGAGGAATGCAAATTCCTATCAAGCCTTTGTAAATATATTAAAGGACTAGCTGTAGTACCTGGCTATGCCCAGGTTAATAAATAACTGCTGTTAGCTATAACAAAATAGAATTTGAATATGTCATATTAATGACCTGTAGGAAAATAGAAGCTGAACTGTGATTGGTTGCTATAGGCAGCCTAATATATCTCCAGCCAACAGTAAACCCTCCCCCCGGCCGGGCAGTATATGTTACCTCACACATACACATAATAGACAGCTCATGTGACTGACATCTGCCTTAATTCCCTATATGGCACATGTGTTGCACATTGGATGTTTTTAATCAGAAGTTTATGTTTGGAAAATAAAGATAGCTTACGTATGAGGCGAGTTGTGTGAGGTGATTTGTGCACATCTGTGTCTGTCTGTGTGGTGTGTGTGTCCCTGGGGTGTGTATGTGTGTGTCCCTGTGGGATGGGGTCTGTGTGGTGTGTGTCTCTGTTGTGTGTGTTTCTTTGTGGTGTCTGTGTGTGTCCCTGTGGGGTGAGTGCATGTGCCCCTATAGGGTGTGTATGTGTGTGTCCCTGTGGGGGGGATCTGTGTGGTGTGTGTCTCTGTTGTGTGTGTCTCTTTGTGGTGTGTGTGTGTGTGTGTGTCCCTGTGGGGTGAGTGCATGTGTCCCTATAGGGTGTGTATGTGTGTGTGCCCCTGTGTGGGGGTCTGTGGTGTGTGTGTGTATCTTTGTTGTGTGTGTCTCTTTGTGGTGTGTGTGTGTGTCCCTGTGGGGTGAGTGCATGTGTCCCTATAGGGTGTGTATGTGTGTGTGTCCCTGTGGGGGGTGTCTGTGTGAGGTGTGTGTGTCTCTGTGTTGTGTGTGTCCCTTTGTGGTGTGTGTGTGTCCCTGAGGGGTGAGTGCATGTGTCCCTATAGGGTGTGTATGTGTGTGTGTCCCTGTGGGGGGTCTGTGTGGTGTGTGTGTCTCTTTGTGGTGTGTGTGTCCCTGTGGGGTGAGTGCATGTGTCCCTATAGGGTGGCTATGTGTGTGTGTCCCTGTGGGGGGGGGGGGGGTCTGTGTGGTGTGTGTCTGTGTTATGTGTGTCTCTTTGTGGTGTGTGTGTCCCTGTGGGTTGAGTGCATGTGTCGCTATAGAGTGTGTGTGCGTCCCCTTGGGGGTGTGGGGGTGTCTCTGTGTTGTGTGTGTCTCTTTGTGGTGTGTGTTTGTTCGGGTGCGTGGTGAGTATCCAATGTTGGGGCTGCACCTTAGCGACTATACACTTGCTGTTACTCTTTGTGTGCGTGTGGTGTGTATACATGTCCCTGTGTGTGGTGAATATCTCATGTTGGGGCCCTACCTTAGTGACTATATGCTGGTATGTGCTGTTAGTCTTTGGCGCTATCATTAAGTCCCTCTCATTCACAACTGTCAACTGGTAACTGTCACTTTTTCCCCATTATGTAGATAGGGGCAAAATTGTTTGGTGAATTGGAATGCGCGGGGTTAAAATTTCGCCTCACAACATAGCCTATGACGCTCCCGGGGTCCAGACGTGTGACTGTGCAAAATTTTGTCTCTATAGCTGACAGCTGTGGATTTTCCTCCCACACGTTTCCTTTCCTTTTTTCCCATTATGTAGATAGGGGCAAAATTGTTTGGTGAACTGGAACGAGCAGGGTTAAAATTTCACCTCACAACATAGCCTATGACGCTCCCGGGGTCCAGACGTGTGACTATGCAAAATTTTGCGGCTGTAGCTGCGACGGTGTAGATGCCAATCCCGGATATACACACATACACAAACACATACATACACACATTCAGCTTTATATATTAGATAGGATTCAGGACACAAGTCATGACAACAAGCCCCAAAAGAGGATCTCAGAAGTAGGATGAAGGCAAAGTAAGGTTTATTGGGAAATGTTACAAATGTGGATACACAGGTCACACTATGAAAGAATGCAGGAGTAGTAAAAGAGTTATCAATAATAGACCTTTTATTAATAGAAAGCACGATCACAAACAAGAATCAAATAATGCAAGTAATGGAGAGCATAGCCTTCCTGAAGTTACATTATATGGCCCACTTCTGGAAGAGCTGAGGAAGATTGGGAAGGCAATGGAAGGGAAGCCAGAGGAGTTAAAGACCCCCACCTCCAACAAATCCTTATGTAAAACAATAGGGATGTCAGGCCCCGGTGTTGTCCCTAGTGAGTGAGCTTAGCAGGGACAAGGGCGGGAGACCTCGTATTCAGGGTATGGCAGGGGGCCATCGTACAAACATTTTCCTGGATACAGGTGCTGCTGTCAGTTTGACTAATTTGGATTTGATTAAAGACCCTGGTGGTAAACACATTTTTCTGAGAGGGTTTAGAGGACAATTAATATCTTCAGAACAATCATTACCAGTAACAATTAACCTGGGAGACCTATGTGTTGAACATGGCCTATATCTTTCACCAACACATGAGGGTACCATTATTGGGTCAGATGTTATGAAGGAACATGGACTTATTCTTGATTTGTGCAACTGGATGTTGTGGAGAGGATCACGGTATAAAGGTTGTTTAAAAATGGTTACTGACAATTATGGTGTTGATTCAATCAAAGGCGCTGAATCTTTAGATCCAGCCATGCTATTGAGAACAGGTGATGAAATATTGGTGGACATCTTGTGGCAGCATAACAATGTGTGGGCAAATTCAAAAACCCAATGTGGCAAAGTATCCAATATGGTGGTAATGGTAGAGGGTCCTGATCCCCCTCCCAGAGACAGTATAAAATATCACCAGAGTCAGTTCCCTACATTAAGAGAATACTGGATGATTTGCTAATTCAAAATGTTATCAGTTAATACCAATCCACCAATACTGCGCCCCCATGGCCAGTTAAGAAACCAAATGGTTGGTGTCCAATGTTGGACTACCGAGCTTTAAATAAATGTACCCCTCCTGTCACTTATGTGGTTGCCAAAATGCCTGATATGAAGACCATTCTAATGGCAATACGGGGAACGAATGCAAAGAGCACTGCAATCACCTTATATCAATTAATGACCGGTAGAGTAATGAACCTTTGCCATCCTGTAGATCCCAAACTTAGTACTCCCATGAGAGAAAGTGCAGAGAAGGAAATGTTCCCGACACAGTTACAGGACCAAGTGGAGAAATATCTAAATTTTGCAGGTGCCAATATGGCTCCAAAGGCAAAGGAAGAACCAGGCAAGCCACCAATAAAATTACAACTAGGTGACCGGGTGATGGTAAAGAATTTTGTACCCAAATCATCATGGGATGCAAACTGAACAGGACCTTATGTGGTAACCATGACACTGAGTGAACAAGTGGTAAAAGTTAAGCGAGCAGACAAGAAAAGCGTCAAATGCATGAAAAGGAGGGATATAGAAAAGTGGGTTCATGCAGATCAATGTAAACGGATATAACTGATAAGAATTTGATGCGGCTCTTGTTCTTGTTTTCCAGGATCCTAAATGAAGCGTGAATTGAAAGATGGAAATTTCTGGATTCTGGATATTGGAATTGCAGCAATGTTGTTGGCAATTGGAATCATAAATGCTATAGAATCAACTCACATTGAACACTCTGGAGATATCAATCAGGGTATGTTACCGAATGAGGAATATGGGAAAGTATTATTTACACACGAAGACATAATCATTGATGCAAATAGCAACTATAAAGATAATGGTGTGAAAAGTAGGTAAGTAAGACTGATACCAGAGGGTAAAAAGGTAACTGGGAGATATTATCAGGGTCCCAGCAATCAGTATAGTGTTGTCTTTTCATCATAATATTCTATGTACACCAGGACAATTTAGGTTGGTTGAAGACAAATGCTGGAATAATTCATCCACTTGTATTCTAGATGGGGAATCGATCTCAAAATATAAAGCACCCATCTTCTATCTAGGACATCAAAGAGTTTGTTTCCTTCACCTAAACACCACCAATGTATCTATAACAGCACAACATTGTTCTTTAATGACATCTGTAGCTATGGGAGCATGGTGTACTCTTATTGGGGTTAAACAAGTCAAGTCATCTAACTGGATTTATGTAATTCCCACAATTGCTAATATGTCAGTTGATCTGAAATATCACACTCCAGTTAATCTGCAAGCATTAGGGTACCTTTACACGCCACCACTGCGTGGTAGCAACTGCCTGGCAAAGGGGATTTTTGTGCCTGATGCCTTGAAATTGCTACGAAATGGCGGCGTGTAAATTGGGAAAGTTATCGGGTTTCCTGCAGTTGACTCAGATACTTGTTTCTGAGCCGTGCTCAAAAACCCAAGGCAATACAAAGGCACAATTGCCATGGTAGTGGCGTCTAAACGGGGCACAGGGATGGAATTTGCGTCGCCAAGTGAATTCCCAGGGGCGTGACACAGCCTCATGGATACTGCGCCCCATCAGCGATGATTGGTGGGGGCTACTGAGTTTCCATTGGCTGTCCCTGAACAGGGCGCCATATTTAAAGAGCTATCCATTCACACTCCACAATTGCAATGGAGTCATGTATTAGCCAGCCTTCCTGCGCAGGCTGCCCAATCATGATGCTATTGCGTTGTCCAATCAGCGTTTTAGCGTCATGGAATACACAACTCTGTCACGCCTATGTTCTTGCGGCGCGAAAGATGTACGTCCACATTCCCTTAGTGGTTGTGGCGTGTAAAGCAGCGACGGTATTCAACAGAAAGTTGTCCGCAGGATCTGTCGGAACTTGCGGGGCAACACAATACCTTCAGTTGACGACGCAATGGCAGCGTGTACATGAGGCATCGGCGATCGGTATCAACCGTCAAAAACGTACGTGTGCACGTGCGGTTGATACCTGCTGCTAGGCACAGTGGCGGCGTGTAAAGGTACCTTAAATCCTAGGAATGAGGAAAGAACTTGGAGAATGGCTGGTAAAATTTAATAGGGATGAATATTTATTGACAAAGCTTAATCAGGAGAAATCGAATGCAACGATTCTATTACATCATGACCAAAATTAACTAAAGGAAGTTACCCATGTATTAGAAAATAATGCTAAGGATTATTGGTGGGAGGTAATATTCATTCAAATGCGGCAAATGGCATACTGAATTATTTGATTCACCCAATTGTAATTTTACTTATTGTTTCTGTAATTTCATCTCTTTTACAAGTATACATGTTATTACTAATATAACCTGTATTCTATACTTTACAAAATCGTTAGGATCTGCTAAAGAGATGGCTATAAATCATAACAGGGGGTGCAGGGACAGGTATATAGATACGGGGGGGCAGTTTGTGGGGTCATGCGCGCCGCTCTGAGGAGCCCGGCGCTTTTGTACAGAACAGATTATAGCTGTATAAGCCCACCTAAGTAGGTGTAAGGTCTCTAGGGGGACTGGGTAACCCCTAGAGACATTAATCAATCATTTATTTATTAAATTAATCATTTTAATATACATAGAACAGTTTGCTCATCCCTGCGGCAGCAGGGATGAGCAAACTATCCGGTAACCGGATTGCGGCTTCAGCAATCCGGTTCCCGAATTGCTGAAGGTATGATGACAATTGCGTTCACCGCATCCGGATCTGGATGCGGTGAAAGCAATTCATGTTTTAAGTGTGACTCTAGCCTATTACAAACTACTCGTTACGAATCTGGTGAATCCAAGTATTTCACTCTTCATTCATCCCTAATTGGAATTCTTAAAGATGCATGTCAATAAATGGTATGTGCTTTATTGCACGTTTCATGTTCAATGTGTACCTCTTAATCATGGAAGTAGATTTCCTACCTCTATGATTAAGCAGTCCACATTAAATGTGAAGCATGTGTTGGAGGCTTAGGTGGCACTCTTTTCTGCTTTGTAAGCACATGCACTTTATTGACATGCATCTTTAGAAACTCCTATTGTATTGCAGCTATGAAAATGGTTATTGTGCCTCATTTATTTGCACTTGCACTTTTTAAATGGAATGGTGGATGCATTTCTTTTGTAATACATGTGATCAGTACCTTTGTTGACCAGCATGTTCCCCTCTAGTTTTCAATGTTAGTGCATTCATTACGCATCCACCATACTTCATGCTCTAATTTGTGTCTCTATTTAATATATCATAAAATACGTAATATTACTGACTATGATTCCATGTTTTATTCCCCTTTTTCTAATTGTTTATTCCTATGGAGTGGTCTGGGTGCTCATTTTCCCAGGATAATATTTTTGTGGTTTTCAAAGCACCGTTACTATAAGGCTAAGGTCACACTTTAAAAGAGAATTGCGTTCACCGCATCCAGATCTGGATGCGGTGAATGCAATTAGCTTCACACACATTTTTCATGAAAAATTTGTGGCTGAAGCCGCTATCCGGTAACCGGATTGCTCCAGATGTGTACGCATTTACAGTAGATCTATGGGCAGCGCACAGCCATAGATCTACTGTAAAAGGCTACAGGACCTCGAACAGCGCACATACTATATGTACATTACGTATAGTATGTGCGCAGCTCACATAGGAGCCGCGGCTTCATTGAGAAAATTGTACAGAGCCGACAGGAGCCGACTTACTGTACAAGACTTATTAACACATTACATGCCCACCTGAGTGGGCAGCATGTCTCTGGGGGGGGTGAGCACCCCTAGAGACATGATGGGCACAATTATTATTAATATTTTAGCTTTTTTTACACTCTTAACACTTTGCTTATCCCGGGGCAGCCGGGGTAAGCAAAGTATACGGTAACCGCATTGCTCAGGATTACACATCCTTAGTAATGTGGTTACTGCATTGTGGAGGCTAGAACGGCTCTGAAAACTGCAGCCTGCATGATTTTTCAAGCAGGCTGCAGATCCGGAGTTGGTAACTGGATTGCTTGTAAAGCAATCCGGTTACCATAATAGGCTCCTATGGGGAGCATTTCCTGCTCTGGTTTTGAGCGTTTTAAAAGCTCAAAACCAGATCAGGATTTGAATGCAGGTGTGACCCTAGCCTATATATGATGTGCCATATGGATATTTTTCTTTGTTTCTTATAGGTCTCGGAAAATGATGACAAAGGCTAAGTTTTGGGGTTTTTTTTGACAAATTTCTGAATGTCTTTTCACCACATGAATACAATAAGAGCTAAACATATTTAGAATCTAAATGTTTAAATCAGAGGTCCCCAACTCCAGGCCTCGAGGGCCTTTTCAGGATTTCAGGGTTTTCAGGATTTCCTTGGTATTGCACAGGTGGTAATGTGATCATCTGCAAAGGTGATGATTCCAGCGCCTGTGCAATACTAAGGAAATCCTGAAAACCTGCACTGTTGGCGGCCCTCGAGGCCTGGAATTGGTTTAAACTGATCTTGTGGTATGATTCCTCAGTTCACTATATGTATATAAATTTATGTTAAGAACCTACAACTCCGCCAATCAGACCTACTTCATCACCTTGATCTCCTCACTATCCAACAGCCAAAAAACTCTTTGACACCTTTCACTCTCTCCTCAGTCCTAAAGTGTAGGCCCCTATCACTGACCTCTGTGCTGATGACCTGGATTTTTACTTTACAGAAAAAATAGAAAACATCCACCAGGTAATCAGCTCCCAACCTTCAAGCACTGTTACTCCAATCCCTTCCCACATCTTCTCTAGCTCACTTTCCACATTTGACCCAGTCACAGAAGCCTCCAGGCTCCTCTTTTCCTTTCGTCCTACTACATGCACAACTGTCCCTATTCCCACACACTTACTCTAGTCTCTCTCTCTGGTTGTCACTAATTACCTAATCAAATTTTGCAATCTCTCCCTCTCTTCTAATATCTTCCCCTCTTCTTTCAAACTCTACTATTACTCCATTATTAAAGAAAACATCTCTTGACCCATCCTGCACAAATAACCCTCCATCTCTAAACTCTTAGAGTGCCTGGTCTTCTCCCCTTCACCCGTGACTTCTCCAGTCACTCTCTTCTAGACCCATTACATTCTGGTTTCCACCTCCTACATTCTACAGAAACTGCCGTCACCAAAGTGACCAATGACCTGACAGAAAAAGCATAATTGTGACCACTCTGCTTATTTGTTTGACCTTTCTGCTTAGCTTTTAAAACTGTTGACCACCATCTCCTACACTATGCTCCACTTAATCAACATAAAGGACTCTCTTCAGGTTCTCTTCCTATCTTTCTGGCCGCTCCCTCAGTATATTATTCATTGGCTCCAATTCCTCTCCTCTTCCCTTCACTATTGGGGTCCCTAAGGGTTGTCCTTGGCCTTCTTCTCTTCTCACTCTACACAGCCCCTATTGGGCAGAACATCAGAAAACTTGGCTTCCTCTACCATCTTTATGCTGATGACAAACAACTATCACACTTAATCCCCTGACCTTATTCCTGCTGTATTACAGAATGACAGTCTAACCACAGTTTCCAACATCACGTCAACTCTCTATCTGAAACTCAACCTTTCAAAAACTGAACTTCTGCTCGCCCCCTCCACCGACCTCTTTAACTCTGACATCTTACTTTCTGTGTGCGGCATCATGATAACACCTAGGAAGCAGGCTCGCTGTGTGGGTGTTATGATTGACACCGATGTCTCCTTCACCTTCTGTATACAAGCTCTCACTTTTCACTTGCACCTGAACAACATCCCTAGAATCCGTCCCTTTCTCACCGTGGAAACAAAAACCTTAAAAGTGGCCCTAATGCATTCCCGTCTTGATTGTTACAATTCTCTGTTAATTGGCCTCACCCTCACTAGACTTTACCTTCTCCAGTCCAACCTTAATGCAGCAGCCAGGGCCCCTATCTGGCTAATCGTTTCTTTGGATGTATCCACTCAGTGCTAGTCATTGTATTGGCTGTCCATACACTTTAGGATCTGATTAGTGATGGGCGAATCCTAAATTACTCGGAATCGCTTGACTCTAGCGAGTCCGAGCCCAGGACTCGCTACTCGTTGCGAGTCTAGCGAGTCCAATGTTAATGAATGGGGAAGCGAGTAATAGCGAGTAGTGTGAGATTTACAAATCGCAGATGTGTCTCGGAAGCTTCAGCCTGAAGCAATCCTAGTTTTGTCATTTATTTGCATTGCTCGTTTACTTTGTAAGTAATCGCTGACTCGCACAGATAAGAGTCCTGTCTCCTCTGTGTTGGCTGCCAGCTCCAGGGTCCTAGAGCCCGCCTGCTGCCTGATGTAGCAGAGCTGAAATTGTTCTCAGTCTGCTCATTCCCTGTGTACAGACATGAATGTCTGTGCACAGAGATGATGTAGCAAAGCTGAGATTGTTCTCAGTCTGCTCATTCCCTGTGCATAGAGATCTATATCTATACACAGGGGATGTAGCAGAGAGGACATCGCGTTTTGGACTGCGTCGGACGGAAGAGGATTTTTTTAATTAAAGATGGAGTCCCTAATGGCTTTTTTTTTTATTTCTAATAAAAAATTTTCTTTGTGTTGTGTTTTTTTTAAAACAATTTAATAGAAATTCATGGCGGTCATGTCTAATATTGGCGTGACCACCATAAATTTCGGGCTTAGGGCCAGCTGATAATACAAAGCTGGCCCTAACCTCTTTATTACCCAGCGTGCCACCGCTACCAGGGCCGCTGGAAGAGCGGGGTTCAGCGTCAGAGGATGGCACTTCAATGAACGCGCCATCTTCTGGGGCGGCTGCGGGCTGAAATTTGCAGCGGGGGGTGCCCAGAAAGCTTGGGCATCCCTGCGCTGCGGATTCCAGCCCCCAGCTGCTTAGCTGTACCTGGCTAGACATAGAAATTGCGCGGAGCCCCACGCATTTTTTTTAAATTATTTCATGAAATTCTGAGATTCTGACTCTGAGACTCTGACTCTGAAATTCATTAAATAATTTTAAAAAAATGCGTGGGGCTCCGCGCAATTTCTATGTCTAGCCAGGTACAGCTAAGCAGCTGAGGGCTGGAATCCGCAGCGCAGGGATGCCCAAGCTTTCTGGGCACCCCCCGCTGCAAATTGCAGCCCGCAGCCGCCCCAGAAGATGGCGCGTTCATTGAAGCGCCATCCTCTGGCGCTGAACCCCGCTCTTCCAGCGGCCCTGGTGGCGGTAGCACGCTGGGTAATAAAGGGGTTAATACCAGCTTTGTTATACAAGCTGGTATTAAGCCCGAGATTCTTAATGTCAGGCCACGTTTGACCCAGCCACTAAGAATCTCCAATAAAGGGTTAAAAAAACACAGAGAAAATTTTTTATTTGAAATAAAAAAAAAAGCCATTAGGGACTCCATCTTTAATTAAAAAAATCCTCTTCCGTCCGACGTAGTCCAAAACGCGATGTCCTCTCTGCTACATGCACAGGGAATGAGCAGACTGAGAATAATCTCAGCACTGCTACATCATCTCTGTGAGCAGGCAGGTTCTAGGACCCTGGAGCTGCACAGACAAGACAGCTGGACTCGGCTCGCAAAGAAACAGCAGTTACTTTGCGAGTTTCCCTGCTATCACTGGCACAGTAGCCAGTGATGACTCGCACGAGTCCAATGCAAACAATGGCAATCCTAGTTTTGTCAGCGTTTCTGACAAAACTAGGATTGATATTGATTTGCATTGGACTCGTGCGAGTCATCACTGGGAAACTCGCCGAGTACCGAGTCCTGCGAGTCCCTTACTACTCGCCGAGTAACGAGTCCTAGCGAGTAGATTCGCCCATCCCTAGATCTGATTTAAATAGCTTTTTCTTACCCACAAAGCTCTTCACAGTGCAGCACCTCTGTACCTCTCTACTCTCATCTCTGTCTGTCACCCTACCCCCTCTCTACGTTGTACAAATGACCTTTGTCACTAATCCGAACCTCCCACTACCGTCTTCAAGACTACTCCTGAGCTGCACCAATGTTCTGGAATGCTCTACCCCAAGAAATTAGGAATATCCACAACTTAACCAGTTTTAGGCTCTTCCTAAATGCACATCTTTTTAAGGAGGCTTATCACATCCCCTAAACAAAGTCCTTTTTGTATAGTCTATTCACTAATATTCTGAACATAACTCTCTGTCAAACTACACCAAACCAAAAAGCTCTACACAGATTGGCTAGTGATAACTCATGCAGCTTTTACCAATTCCCCATTTCCTCAAGATGGCTGGACATCATTGTAAATAAGCACCTGTACATTGTGTCACCCCCACCTCATTGCAGATTGTAAGCTCTTATGAGCAGGGTCATCTTTTTTTTTTTGCTTTAGTTATTGTATTATTGTATTTTATATAACTTTTACTTTTGACGGTATATGAATTTCTGATTTGTAAAATGCTGCGAAATATGTTGGTGTTATATAAATAAAGATTATTATTAATGTTATGTTTTGAATATCGTAAGTAAAAATCCTCAAAACAGTTTTGGAATTGCACCTTTTTTGCAACTTAAACACACTTGGAATTTTTTTTTCCGTTCTCCAGCACACTATGTGGCATAAAGAATAATATTATTCAAATGTCAACTCAGCCCGTAAAAAACAGGCCCTCTTAAGTCTGTATTGATGAAAAAAACAAAAGTTATGGCTCTTGAAATATATTATTTGTTTCAAAATATTAATAGTGGGCCTTGAATGTTTCCAAAAGGCAAAGATATATGTATGTATATACAGTATATATATATATATATATATATATAATATACATATGTATTGTTAGGTAGTGACGGTAGTAAAGCATGTCAGGAGGCAGTGACTCAGGCTCTTATTCACCCCATACACAGTTTATTGCCAGACCAGGCGATTACAGACCTGTAGGGTACCGGATCGCAGCCGGTACAGTCCTGGTTATATGAGTATGAGTCCCAAAACAGAGCAAACCACACAGCTGGGCTGTGTATTCCTGCATTAGCTCATAAGCCTCTTTGGCTTCAACTGAGACCTGTGTTGTAGTTCATATTTAACCCCAAGCCTGACATGGGGATTCTCCAAGACCCGGAGGGGAGGGGTCTTATAGGGATATGGAGCACAGCCTGGGAGACACATAACGGCCGTTATATATCACCCCGTCACTGCCTCACTGTATATATATATATAGATATGTACCTATACAGCTCTGGCAAAAATTGTCCACTGCACAGTTTTCTAAAAATCACCATCCCTACATGTCTGACAGCCTTTCAATTCCAGTCTCAGGCTAGCTTCCAGTTTTTCCCTGTCAGGTTCTGTCTGGTGTTTTGCAGGATGCACCGGACAGAACCTAACAGCCCCGGACGAACAGAACCGAGGGCAAATATGCCCTCCAATCTTGTTTTCTTCCAGAATCAGCAGCTACCACTGTCCAATGCTGCAATTTCAGCATAGTGGCTGGATGGGAGCTTGCCGCGATGCTGAAATTTCAGTCGGGATGCTCTCCAGATGCTGAAATTCAACACTCGGCATCTGGAAACTGGTCTCATTTTAAGTCGGATTCAGTGTGATCTGGCGCCCATAGACTCCCATGTTATGGGGCACCAGATCCGGTGTTGTCCAATTTTTGCATCAGATACAAAAAATGATGCAGACTCCATTTTTGTGTCCGATGCAAAAATCGGACAAAACCGGATCCCTCCGGAATAGCAACAAACCGAACGCCAAATAGGCACAATCCGGCACCATAGTAATACATGGGGGTGAAAACCAGATCCAGGTCTGCCCGGTTCAAACTGGACAGACCCAGACAACAAACACAGTGGTGTGAAGCTGGCCTCAGTTGAATTCTAACTGAAATACGCCTAGTTTTACTTAATGTGCTGCTGATTAGGTGATCACGTGAACTAAGTCTTATTTAACGAGGGAAAGTATAAAAAACACTGCTGTGGTCTTCACAATCCTTTTGCAATAGGACAAAATAGATGGCAAAACAAGTGCTAGCAATAGCCCAAAAGAAATTTAAATTAAAAAATAACTTTTAACCATGCCAAAGGAGTTGTAATGAAAAGTCTTGAGTGAGGAAAAGAAGGGCTCAATTCTGGTTTTACTACCAGAGGGATACAGTGAGCGTCATGTTGCCTCCATCCTTAAAATTTTGAAGACGGCAGTCCATTATAACGAGTTCAAGCGGCAGACATTGGGGACAACAAAGACGGCAGAGGGTGAAAGCAACTCTCCATTGACCAGGATGACTGTTATCCTATTTCAATGTCACTCAGCAACCACAGGATGACATCAAGTGACATACAAAAGGAATGGCAAATGGCAGCTGGGGTGAAGTGCACAGCAAGAACAGTTTGTAACAGGCTCCAAGAGGCAGGGCTCAAGTCAAGTAAAGCTAGAAAAAAGCTTTTCATCAATAAGAAATAAAGGAGAGCCAGTTTGCCAAAGACCATAAGGATTGGACCATAGAGAACTGGAGTAAGGTAATCTTCTCTAATGAGTCTAATTTTCAGCTTTGCCCAACACCTGGTCATCTAATTGTTAGATGGAGACCTGGAGAGGCTTACAAGCCAAAGTGACACAACTGAAACTGTAATAACCAGAATAAAAAACAAAAACATTATGTAGGTCATGGTGCATAATCACTAACTGAATGTTATGGGTCACACGACCGATGCCATTTATATTCCCATTCATATAGCTGTGATATGTGTTGCATAACACTGATATGCAGACTATATTATTCTACTGTGTTTGACAGAGGTCAACTGTATCTATTTTTGGAAGCTATGTAAGCAGAATTTTAAATGAATATATTAAGTGATTTCCTCTTCTAACATAAAATAAATAAAAATATTAAAAATGTGTTTCTCTTTTATATTATTTATGTCCATCATCTATCAGATTGACCAAGGATGTGACCTAGAAAAGGAATGTGGCTATGGGCAATGTGTCACTTAGCACAGTAAATCAAACCCACAAATGTTGGCTAGTGTGACAACATTCAACTTTCTTGTCACTGGAAAAATCAGGAGGAAAAAGGACATGAAACTCTAGTAAAAAAGATAAAGTTTGGAGTAGATTATTTTTTAGACTTTTTGTTTTAAATAAATGCAAAGTTTTAATGGTTGGTTGGTTGTGATAATAATTATGGAATTTTATCAAATCGCCAATTCTAGAATTTTTTGCACACAAAAAACACTTTCTGCTGCTCATCTGGGAAAAGAGGCATAATAGAATAAAGTGCATTGGCCTAAATTGAGACACCATGTATCAAAAATGCACAGCGTGTGGTGCACATATTTAACTCATTTGGACTGGACAATGTTAAAATTAGACGACAAAATATTAAACAACAAACTGTACACATGATTCTGTCACTTTGTAAGATTGTTTAAGAATTAGACTGTACTAAAAGTTTGTCTCTATACAATTAAAGTATTTTTAATTTGAAAAAAGAAAAAACAAACACAAGAAAAAGGCTTACTTTATGACATATTGGTTCTGCACCTGAGGGACTCTGTTGCACTCCTGTGTGTACTTTGACTCTCTGTTGGGTTGGCCATCACCCTTGGCTGGCAATGAGGGCTGGGGCGTCACACTCGGGGAGGAGTTTGCATGATTGCATGCTCTGACCGGGTTCATCATTCTAATAGATGTACTCTGGGTGCTACAGGGAGGCGGGACAATGCTGCTCCTAGCAATGGTGCCACTCAGTGGCCCCTGAATGCTGAGTCCCCTGGCATTAGTTGTTGCCAGTGGATACGTGACATTGTATCCGCTGGGATAGTCCGATGGTTGGAGGTTCTCTCTATTTCACTCTCCTTCTCTCCTTCTGAGGTTCTGTGGGCATAGGGTGGAGAGTGGGCATTGCCTCAGCAGGTCTCTTGATTGCTGGAAGGCAGTTTTAAATCTGCCATAAGCTTTCCTTAGTCGGTGATTATTCAGTTGTGTTGGCTGATTAGGGCAGTTCTTAGTGCTCTGAGGTTTACTGCTGTGGTTCATCTTAATCTTTTGATTACTGCTATGGTTCAGATCTCGGTTTCGTTTTTTGCATTGTGTTTTGTCTTGATATGATTTGACCCTCCTGCTGCTGTATGTCTAGTCACAAGCCATGCTGTTTGCTTTCTGGGAAGGGCGCTGCCACGCCCTCCTTGCCAAGACCGGCAGGCAGGTGGGTGAAGAGTATCCCCAACCCTCAAGGGTGCTCGGCAGTGCGATGGTTGTACCAAAGGTGACCATCACTCTGGATGTGACCAGCTGCACGCCAACAAGCGCAGTGTTACACTTTACAGACATAAATAAGATTGCAATAAATGTATGCAGCATTAATAAAAATCTGTAATGGCAATATATACAATATTATAGCTCATTATTAATTATCATAGAAATAACAACAAAAAATAGCATTGATTTTCTATAAACTTTTTTTATTTAAAACTTTAAAACCAATAGTACCCCATACAGCAAACTGTGCACTTGAATATATCACAGTGTTAAAAAGAAAATAATATCAAATTTATTATTCTTTTATATATATATATATTTATATATATTTATATTTTATGTACATTTCTTTTCTAGAATGATCAGCAAGTAACACAGTTACCATGGAAACATAATCATTACAAAATGTGTACAAAAAACTATATATTTATAGAAATTCTGATGTAACGGGATGGGAAAATCCAGCTGGAGGAGATTCCCCTTCTATAACTATAGTATTTACCTCCTCTTGTGTAAGGTAAGAATTGTTCATACAGTAACAGCAGATTTGTAGACCAGTGAAATATCTTGAAATACAATAGTTGTGAGCTTGTTATTTGCCAATCCCAGGCTATAAATATTTATTGCATACCTGAATTCTCCCCATCTCCATATCATTCTTGACTAGAACCTTTGCTTTGTAGGCCACAAAATATGCAATAAATATTATTCAGATTTTGCAAACTATGTGATTCAGAGATGTAGTGGATATATAAATACATGAAGGAAGTTAATCAGAACAGGTATTTTTTCATCACTGCCTTTGTAACTGATTTTTCCAACAGAAGATCTCTGTGAGCTTCACAAGGCATATGATCTTCTATCCTACTATGATCCTTCTCAAAAATAATTCTTGCACCCATTCTTTTCTTATAATTTATTCCTATTTACCCTAAGACATAAAACACTATTGGTATAATTGTTGTGGAGTTGATACACAGAACTAAAGGTTACACGCTTCAATGTAGAAACGATATCACTAATGATCTCGGGGCGCGCGGTCGTTAGGACATTGTTTAGAGATCGTTGGTGAGATGTCACAGTCTAGATATCATGCACGATGCACCAATGATGTAGCGAGCAGCTATCGTTCACACAACCCAGCGAACAATACTTGTTCACTGATGTGAATGGGTGAAGTCGTGAATTTCATTGTTATTGTGATGTCACACAGAACGATGCAGCAGGTTGGCTGATTCTGGATCGTCTGATATGAGAACATGTTCTCAAATCTGCGATCAACGATCCAACGATTCATCGTAGTCATATCTCAGTGTTACATGCAATGACGTCCTAACAATTTTGTTTGAATGACTCCAAACCCTGACGTTTCAGCGATATCGTTCATGATATCTTACTGTGTAACGGTACCTTAAGAGTCATTTCGTTTAAAATGGATTCTTGCCATCGTAACAATATTGACTTGCTTTTAAAGCATTGTGACACAGTAATTGCAACTTTCTAGCATTATAAACCTAACGTTTTATGATACTGTTAACACAGTGTACAGCATGTACACAAGGAGCAAAGTCTGAAGTAAGGAATTATATATTTTCTAACAAAAGCACCATTGATAGCCTTGGACTATTCTACAGCATGGAATGCAAAGCTGCTCATCACTTGACTAAGTCTTTGAGCAATCATGACTGTTAAGTTCCAAAGGGCACTTACAAGCTTTTCTATAAACCTAATTCAGTGTGACAGTGATGCACAAGGAAATAACAATCACCACCACAATTGAATGTGGCAGAATACATTCAGTATATAATGTGGTGTATGCTTTATGTTTTTACACCCATTTACAGCACAATATACATGTGTTACAGATGTGTTCGCCCTTAACTTTACAATTGCTAATAATTAAAATGTATTAAATTACAATCCATATCACAACCATTGGTTAGCCGGACATAGAAGCAATTAGAATAAACCTCCAGATAGAGCATCATAAAATCATGTTTTAATTATATTTCTTTTTAAAGCTAGCCTGTGTTGTTACATGTCTTGTGATATGTCTCGGCAAGAGAAAAGATAAGGAGGGACACATCTGTACTACTAAAACTGACTATAGCCTATAATTATGTATATGAAGTACAGTCCTCCAAAAGTCTTATTAACTATATATATTATTTTATATATATATATATATATATATATATATATATATATATATATATATATATATATATTATATATATATATATATATATATATATATATATATATATATTATATATTATTATAAGGAAAAAGGCAAGAGCAGCACTAGGAATATTAATCAGTTCTGATGCAAAGTTCAATCATTGTTCAATTGCAAATATTTACCCATTTTCCTGCTGGAGGAAGGTTCTGAGTGAACCGATATGTTCGGTCGGCATGGGCCAATAAAAAGTCTCTTGCCAATTATAGTGCTGTCCATTTTTTTGGAGTAATATATTATATATATATATATATAGTTTGGATGTGTACAATCACTTTAGTACCAATACATTGAGCAGTAAGGTGAGCTTTATGATCTATGTTGTGATCCATTTTCCTTCTTCTAATATAACATTAAATCATCTGAAGTTTAATCAACACAAAATCATTAATTAAAGTGTGCTTAATACATACATTAAAAAATGCTTCCATTTGTCTAGTTATTAAGCAGTGCTTAAAGTGGTTGTGCAACAAACAATTGTACATTTCAATTAATACATCTTAGAATAAAAGTAAGTTCCACAATTGGATGTGTGAAAAAAAATGTTCCTATCCCGAGATATTCTTATAAATGTGCCCATGTGTTATGGATGTGCCTGACCATGCAGGAACAGGTGGGATATACCACAGCTCCTGGGCAGGGGAGGAAGTAACAGAGTATAAAGGCATTACAGAATGGGATCATAGCTGATTCTGCTGTAATGCAAAACATTTCATTGCCTCTTTAAAAACATGTTTTTCATTACTGGGAGGATCAGCTGTAATGTCTGTATTCTCTATTACTACCTCCCCATCCAATGAGCTGTGGTCATATCCGACCTTTTCCTGCATGGTTTTGACACATAAATGTGCCCCTGTGTAATGTATAACAATATCTCAGCACAGGAACATTTTTTTAACAAATCCAATGGGGAAGCTTATTTTTATTCCAAGATCTATTAATTAAAATGTACAATTGTTTGTGGCAGAATCCCTTTAACTGGACTATACAGGATTGTGAAAACATGGCTGTTTTCTTCCAGAAATTAGCTGGCTACAGATTGTGTATGGTATTACAGTCTGAAGAACTGCAATTCTGCTAGAGAAAAAAAAATCTAGTTTCTTAAACCTTAGCAAACTCTTAACTAATATGCCATAATATTTCTGGTAAAAGAAAGCAAATGTAATGTTGTAAATATGAGCATGATATTGAATAATATCAGTATAATATCTGAAGACATTGTGTGTTTTATCTAGAGTGTTCTCACCTGTATTCAGTAAAATATATTGAATCACATGGAAGAGTACAAAGGTGAGAATGTTTAAATAGCAGGCGGATTATAACATAAACCCAGTTTAGACTGGTAATTGAAGCAGAAATCTGAAAATCAAGCTGCAGGCTACATCTCTGCAAAACATTGCAGCATATACAGTAATTCATATGCATGAATTTATTTATGTTCATCCCATTCACTGTTGGATTTTTTTTCTTATTTTAAGGATCATAAAAATTGTTTTCTTTGTTTCTTCAAAAATGATTTTCTACTATGCACATGCCCACACATCTAGAGGTCAAAATTTTTGCCATTACGTAGCATTAGAAATATTGGCTCTTAAGACTAAGAAATTAATGCCCTTCATTACT
The DNA here is from genome assembly GCA_033576535.1 of Allobates femoralis. Lineage (NCBI taxonomy): Eukaryota > Metazoa > Chordata > Amphibia > Anura > Aromobatidae > Allobates > Allobates femoralis. Next base: position 346,627,213 of record JARQOC010000002.1, read on the forward strand.
GAAGTATCATTTTAATTTCTGCCTGAACATTACATTATGAAATTATACTGATAATTGATATGCCAGCAGTAAAAGGAAATCCTTGCCAGAGACAAAGAACAATCAATAACAGCCTACAGGAAACAATAATGCACTCTACATTTCATTAGACACAAATACGCTCCAAATAATATATATGTCTCAGCAAGACCTCCTATATAGATCATTATCTGGGGGAATTTAATTGAGGGATCACTAACATTTTAGTTTCTTCAGAACAAAGGAATATGCAGTTCGTATATTAATTTATATGTGACATCAAAAAATCTAATATGAGCAAATATGATTATTCAATGTTTTTGAGTAACATGATGTAAGCAAAGAGAACCTGATTCCAATGATGTATAACTTGCTTTACTGGGTAAAGAGTTCTGACACAATCATAATTCTTAGATGTAGCAGCGCTCAGAAAGATGACTTCACCCAGACCACAGCTTTCTGTGCATATTGTGTATTGACAGCTAGCTGCTTTATCAGAGGAGGGGGCATGGTTGGTCTAGAAGACATGTGAAACCTAGTTAAGGCAGTGATAATGTCCTGGTGAGAAATCCTTCACTACAAGCAAACTGTTGTTTGTTGCACACATTCTAATAAGTGCATAAAGCCAAAGGACCAAGGTGTGCTACAATCCGTGCTGCTGTGTATAAGGAAGGATCAGAATCTTGGTATATAAAAACAGTGATTTATTGCTTCTACGCGTTTCGAGGCTGTCCCAGCTTCTTCCTCAGTAACACACCACAAGAACAACACGTAGAAGCAATAAAGCACCGTTTTTATATTCCAAGATTCTGGTCCTTCCTTATACACAGAAGCGCGGATCGTAGCACACCTTGGTCCTTTGGATTTATGCACAAGTTGTTCCTGTTGGAGCGGTGGATCCTGCGTCGGCTGTTGAGTGTTTAAAACCGGTTGTGAGGCACACAACCACATCAGGTGAGCAGTATCACATGTTTCCATTATCTGGTATCTAAGAGATAAGACCCTATTGCGCCCTTGTCTATCCTTTTATAGGTTTTACATTCTAATAAGTGACACATTCCTGAATTTTGTAGTTGGCCCTATGCTGTCCTGAGATTACATGGCGAAAACCTGGAAACAGATTCCTTTTAATTTCCACAATCTTACCTCCTGAGGTTTACCCAAAACATTCTCCTTCAATCATGTATATTGATATTGTGTTACATTTTTAGGAACTTTCTGAACACAGCACATTCAAATAACTTGCAACTACAAATGTGACCCTAGCCTAAGCTGCAATTGATCATGATCCACATACGGATCCGCACCCATAGGCAGCAATATAAAAAACCGGATCGCCTCAACAGCGTTGCGTTTCTCGGATCCGGTTTTCCGATGTGCGGCAAAAATCATGCAAGCCACGTTTTTCGGACAGGTTTCTAATCCGTATCCGGATTTCAATTGGAAACCGTAAATGTGCAGCCAGGTACGGTAACCGGACAGGGGAAAGCAACACACATGAATGGCAGTATTGCCGCAATCTTTTCCTATTGCTCCGGATTCACCTAGATGGAAGTGTATGTATTGGCGTCCACTTTTGTGCTGTCCGGGTGGATCCGGGTGAATCCGTTTTCAGTCGGCGGGACCAAAAGGATCATGGATGATTCCTGTAGTCCTTTGCAAAAATCGGACCAAACCGGATTTCTCAGATTTGCCCGGTCCGGGACAATCCGGGACAATCCGATTTCAACCGATTTAATTTCCGGACAACAAAAACCATGCTGGGAAGTCGGGGAACATTTGTATTACTACAACGTCTACTGCATCGGGCAACCGGATGCCACATTAAGTATCAATCCGGTTACTGCATGCGAATTTAGGGACACACTTGGAGGGTAAAATTAGTCTGAAGGGACATGAAATTACCACATCCGGAACTGGTTGCGGTAACCGCATTTTGCCTTCTAAATGTGACCCTAGCCTTACTTCACAAGAACCCCATAAATGTCCACCATTGTTTTACACATTGCAAAAGATTTCACCAGCCAGAGAAAGACCACTTGACCTTGACCAGCCATCCTTCCCCATAATGCTTTACAGATACCACATCACATGCAATAGCACAGCCAATCAAGAAAGAATATTATAACTAAATAAAGGCCGAAGAAGGAAATACAGCAGCCATTATATGGTGGATCTGGATGCTGAGAGGATGTGGCAGCTCACAGCTTAGGCATAGAGATAAGGCCGTGTCACATGTGTCAATGTCGCTAGTGACATCGCCGAAAAGTGATGCATCAGCGATGTCGCTAGCGATATCGCAAGTGCATCGTGCTGTGTGACAGCGCGACGCAACTGCGATTTATCGCTGGTCGCAGGTTGACAGGTTTACGAGGATGAACGTAAAACTGTCAATTTGCAACCAGCGATTAGGCTGGATCGCGCCGTCTGACACCGCAATAGCAATGTTGGCGGCTATCCAGCCTATACCGCAGCATTGCTGCGGATCGCTCGCTGGGTTGATCCCAGCCCAGCAAGCGATGGCTCCACCCACAATGCTGCGGCGTCACTGGCAACAACCTGCCGTGTGACACCTAGGCGGCGATGTCGGAGCGACCGCGCACCCGCACATCGCTTCCGACATCGCAGCCTTAGTTGACACGTGTGACGGGGCCTTTAGGGAGAGAAATCTATAAAACACTGAACAAAGGGTTTGGATAATGTATGAAAGTACAGCAGTCTAAAAGATACCGTCAGTTGTCATCCATTTAGCCATAGACATATAAGTTAACATTAACTTGATATTAATAGGGCTGTGTTTACATTAAAGATCTTGAAGGGGTTTGGATGGAGTCCTAGGGAGATGCAAAGTGTCATAATTTATCTTCAAGGCAATTTGAGACTTTGAAGTACTTTTAGCAAGTGCAACTTTCTATCTGTTCATAAAAAATATTAAAATTGGAGTCAGATGCCTTAGCTCTCTAACAAAGACAGAATCTTGATCTTAGAAATAATCCTAAATAGAAATTATAATTCTGCAGAGATTCACAGTTGGCAAGTGTCTCAAATTTACAAGGGAAATTCAATTTGCATCAAAGTTAGATGGCACTGCCCATTATACTCTGGGGTGGTCTCTCCAGGAAAAGAGCATCATAGACAGGATGAAAAAATAAGGAGTACCCACCTTAAGGCTCATCTGTGCACTGCTCCCCCCCAATCAGTTGTCTGGTCTTCCAGACATCTCTTTTCACTGTTCCTCATCCCACCCAATTTCACCTGCTTCACTCTAGGGCTAGGCTACTGGTGTGAATAGACCTCAAACATCACTCTTTATTTCTTTTACTGCATCTTTGATAGCACAGTGATGGCATCATGCAAAGAGATGTCAGGGGCACAGTTATGTGAGCCTAGAATGAAGCAGGTTGTAGAAGATATGTGAAACAGCTCAAGAATCTGTGAATCACTGTGGAATATGTTGGCGCTATATAAAGATTATTATTATTATTATTAAGGAGTTAAATAGCATTAAGAAGAACCATATAGCAGTGGGGTGGAAAAGATGATTATCATTATTATTATTTTTATTACATTTATTTGTTTTATGTTTTTAATCCTTTGTCATCCCTATATGGCTTTGCTAGCTGCTGTTTTGCTAAGTCTGCGCTGAGGAAATTAAAAAAAAAAATATCCATATTATGAAAAATACAATTTTTTTTTAAATTTAAGGAGAATGTAATTCCACTCAAACCTGCTCATATCCGATAATAATGCAATATCCAGTTGTGGGTTGCATATTATAATGTAGTTATATAACACTAATAACTGTAGTTATCCAAATCAATAGAGAGAAATGGGTGGTAGAAGATACGCTGCTGATTGGTGATAAAGTCCAGTAGAAGAATGCAGTAATAGAAACATCAGGGTTTATCGGTCTGATCTACGCATTTTGTGGGTGGCTGCCCACTTCTTCAGGATACACACAGCCCACAAAACATGTAGACCAGACTAATAAACCCTGATGTTTCTATTACTGGATTCTTCTACTGGACTTTATCACTGATCGGCAGCGCATCTTCTACCACCCATTTCTCTCTATTAATTTGGATAGCTAAAACTGAAGGTGTTTGTGCAGCATGCCGATCTCGCGCTTACAGTGGCTGTGACTATCAAAACCAGCCCAGGTGAGTGGCTTCCTGATCACATATTATATCTATCAATTGAGTAAGCCCCTATTTGGCTGGTTTCACATTAGCATTCGGAACACTTGCATTCCAAATGCAGCCAAACGCATGCACACTGCGTTCCTATGTTTAATATGGAACGCATGGTACCTGCGTTTAGTTGAGTTCAGTTGCGGTTGCATTCGAATGCGCATAATTTATGCAACCTCCTCCGCCCTCTGAATGCAGCCTGTTGCATTTTTTGTGCGTTCATGGGCACATGTTTTATCAGTAAGCGCACAAAAAATGCATGGATCTCAATGTATCTGCAGTGTCCTCCGCATTACAGCGCAGGAGAACACTGCAGATCACATTGAAATCTCTCTCGGTGGCCGCCGCTTGTCTCCCGGGAGATCAGCGGCGGTCACTGGGAGATCAGCTGGAGCACGAGTGCCACTAATCTAAAGCAGTGTCAGTGCGAGAGATTTGAAGAAACAGCTGATTTGACAGCTGTTTAAATCTCCAACGCTGACATCACCTCTTTGGTGTCGGCACGGGAAATTTAAACAGCTGTCAGATCAGCTGTTTCTACAAATTTCCAGCGCCGATACCGTTGGGAGATCAGCAGAGGCCAGGAGGAGATCTCTGATGCTGATCTCCACCTCCCGGCCACTGCCGAGATCGCTGATTGGCTGGCCGGGCACCATACTGATGTGAACACATGCGGAGATTCTCCGCAATGTTCACATCAGTATGGCTGCATTTGCACAGCGTTTGCGTCTGCATGCCCTCCGCATGCGGACACAACACAAATGTTAAGGCAGCCTTAGCGCATTGCTCTTCCCCTCTAGCTTGTGGTACAAATAACTGTAATCACACATTTTGTATCTAAGTTTTAGCTAATTTACCATCACTTTTTTAGGTGTTGCTTCCTTATGATTTTACAGCTTTGACTAGTATCCATTTTATTGATATAAAATGTATATACCTATTTCTATTAAAATATACAGCAGTTCATTTATGATCTATAAATTATCTGGGGGGATTTTACTAAAATTGCCATCTCTTAATCTGATCCAACAAGTACCTGCTGGAGTAAGGGTGCTTTCACACTAGCATTTATTTGAAATCGCGGCAGATGCGGTGAAAAGAACGCATCTGCCGTGATTACCGCATACCGGCTGCACTTGCGGCACGGTTGCGTCGCGGTTGCGGCAAGCCCCATACAATGTATAGGCGGGCTTGCGGCAGGTGCGGCAAGTGCGGTTTTGGCACTTGCGGCAGGTGCGGCCGCGAAAAAACTGCGGCTGACCGCGTTTTTTTTTGCGGCCGCACCTACCGCAAGTGCCAAAACCGCACTTGCTGCACCTGCCGCAAGCCCGCCTATACATTGTATGGGGTTTGCCGCAACCGCGCCGCAACCGTGCCGCAAGTGCAGCCAGTATGCGGTAATCGCGGCAGATGCGTTTTTTTCACCGCATCTGCCGCGATTTCAAATAAACGCTGATGTGAAAGGGGCCTAAGATACACTGGATTTCTAAATTTACGTAGTGCCATTAAAACACTGAAGTGTATGCAAGCTTGTAACTATCTATCTAGATAAAGAAAAATTAATGGGCAGCACTACCAAATCAACAACAATTTGAGCAAACATGAAAAAGCAGAGTCCACACCCACAATCAATACTAAAAAGAAATAAACAGACAGCTCTCCAAAATCAGGTGAACATAAAGTGGATATTTAGTTATCCATGGCAATGTTTCAGCAGATTGCTCTGCCTTTCTCAAGCAAAGCTCTATCTATCTATGCAAATACAAACATATGTGAATAGCAAACTTACAAAAGCCAAGAACTTAAATATGCCGATTGCATAAATATTCAGACCCTTAAACTAATATTTTGTTGAAATACCCTTTAAAATTATGACAGCATACAATTGTTTTCTGCAGGATTATATCACCATAAGTCATATAGAATTTAAATTATTTTTCCACTCTTCATAGAAGTAGCATTCCGTATCTGTCAGATTCTGAGAGCATCCCCTGTGTACAACCCTCTTCAGATCACGCACAGATTTCTATTAGATTCAGTTCTGGGCTCCGGCTGGGCCTTTCTAAGGCTTTGATTCTCATCAGGGAAAGCCATTCTTTTGGTGATTTGGAGGAGCCATCATCCTGAAAACTAAATAATTTTTCCTCTTCATCTTTTTAGAACAGACCTCAAGGTTTTGATGCAAAATTGACTGGTGCATGGTTTTGTTCATAATTCCCTCAACCTTAACTAAAGGCTCATTTTTAGCTGCCAAAAAAACAGCTCCAAAGCATGATGCTACCTCCACCACATTTGATTCTGGTTTCAGTGATGCACAATGTTGGCTTTGAGTCAATCATACCTTTTGAAATTTTAGTCAGAAAGTTCAGCCTTGATCTCATTAGACCATGAGTAGAGATGAGCAGACCCATGGATATTCAGGTTCACCAAATCCACACGGACTAAAATAAGTTGGGTTCGGAAGTCCAACTTGACTCTGATAACGAACCCCATACAAGTCACTGGTGACGAGACGTTGTGTGTTGTAAAATGGTGGTAATAAGTGCTTATGGGGCTACAAAAGGAATCTGAATGGGGATAAGAGCCAGATAGTTATACTTGCCGTGTTTCCAGAAAGATAAGACTGCTGTCAAACTCCTATTTGGCACTCTCATTAAGCATCATGAATATTGACAGTTGCCCTGCAACCTCTTACAGTTCAAGGCCCAGTGCAGCCTTTCAGGCATTTTTTTACTTTTCAGCATTTTTTGCAGGACATCCAGTTCTAGGTAATGTCATTATTGTCTAGAATATAAGCCACTTCTTGATGGCTGCCTTCACAGTGTTTCACAGTATATCTACTATCTTTGATTTTTTTTTTGTATTCTTCTTACTGATAAATTTCAACAATGAGATCCCTTTACTGTGTTGTAAGCGGTTTATGGACTGACTTTTGCTGTACAGCTAAACTTCAAATGGGGTAATCAAAAACACTTTAATTGATGGCAGCTGAGTACTATTATTTAAATGAGTGTCAATGTGATTGGCTAATCCTTAATGGTGGGTTTACACGCCGCGATATCGTTTCGATATCGCAACTCAATGGCGCGGGAGCGCGCAATTAGTGCACGTTCCTCCCGCATCGCATTGAATGTTTACACGCTGCGATATCGGAATACAACGTCCGTGCGTTGTCTCCGCCTCCCAACCCAGGATCGCATAGTTAACATGGGAGTGAATGGGTGACGTATGAAATCGCATCGTAATTGGGCGTTTACACAGCACGATCCGGCTTCAATCGCTATGCAATATCGGGGCATTGAATAGCACGCTCATTCGATCCCCGATATCGCATTGACATCGTTCCTGCATCGTATTGGACGTTCACACCATACAACGCAGGAACGATTTCGCCTCCGACGATTGAACCACGTGACTTTTGATTGAAATTGTACTGCGATATCGCGACGTGTAAACCCGCCATAACACAACTACATCCCCAATTATAAGAAGGTGTTCACACATATGCAACCACCTTATTTTAGCTTTGTTATATCAATCCCCCACCCTCAAAATGATTTCAGGTTTCTTTCTATGGATTTATATAGATTATGGTGTAATAATATATCAAAAAAAACTTCTGATACTATTCCCCTTTTTATTTTACATGACAAAAAACTGACATTTTAATGAGGGAGTTTAGACTTCAATTTTACACATTTGTTTCTATACATGGCCACTTTATTATTGTTGGCATTATGTATACTGCTTACAATTGGACCCTGTCTTTGGATTTTTGAATATAATTTAATTTTACTACATTTGTTTTAAAGTAACTGAAGATGAATTATAAGTTTACACATCATATATCTATTTTCAGTAAGTTAGTTGTAATAATTTTATTTTGCACTTTTTGATAATATTGGTATTTCGCAAATTACCTATAATAATTGGCTTTTTTAAAAAAATTACTATGTTATTTTCATGTTTTCAGACATCGACAAATTTTTAGTTGTATTTAGATGAGTTCTCCGCTTGATTCATTATTATTATTTTTTATGATATGTGGACTAATACAATGTTACCATAATTATTAATGTGGTACTTGAATCTTTGTACATATTGTAATGCAGACTCTACACAGCTAGACAGTGCCCACATGCTTTGGCTATGGTAAACTATATGATTATTGTGTGTATATCATACCCATAACTCATAAGAAATCAGCTGAATATGAAGAAAAAGACTTATCATATAACCAAAAATAAGGAGTACACTTATGGCCACTTTACACGTCCCAACATCGTTTCGATATTGTATACAACGGTGCGGGAGCGCGCACTTTTTTGACTGAAATCCAAGATCGCATAGGAGCTGTCACACAGGGAGATATCGGCAGGCAACACAACTGCGATGTATACGCCCCCTTGTACGCGTGACCCAGGGAACGACCATTTAACATGGAAGTGAATAGGGGAAGTTGCTCTTCAAGTCGGTGTTGGGCTGTCACACAGAACGATCCTGCCAGATCGTCCATCCAATATCGGGCACTTGGAGTGCATGCACAATTCTTCCCCGATATCGTTGTGGCATCGTTCTTGTATCGAATTGGTCATTTACACCACACAACGCACGAACGATATCGGCGCCAACGCACAAACCACGTGACTTTTTATCGAAGTTGGACGACGATATCAGGACAAGTAAAGTGGCCATTAAAAGTGAAAAATATACAACCTTTAATAACTCATATGCAGACAGTAGACATGTTAAAAGCAATTAAAATAACAGCTGGGGGAACCCAAATGTGATAATTGTAGTGACAAAGTTGCCACAATTTAACATAGTTACTTGACACAGTATATGGGAAGTTAGGGTGGTTACAAATAACAAATATTTAAACAATGTTCAACCTCAAGTTCAAACGACAAACATCATCACAAATAGTGTATCAGATGGTACCACTTGTTGTCCCCTTATAGTATAAGGCCCAGTCTCACATAACGAAGCATCAGCAATCCCGATAACGATGTGTAGGGATCGCTGGTGCGTCGTTTTCACATCGCTGGTAAGATGTCAAACAGGCATCTTACCAGCGATGTGAAAAACAACTTTAGCAACGATCCAGAGTATACCAAGGTTGTTGTGAATTTTCTCTCCATAGCGTTGCATTGAGATCGTTGCTCATTATCTCTGTCAAACACAACAATGCAGCACTCCCAGCGTGAGCGCAATGATGCAGGAATGACCCAGAGCAGTGTGTAATAATCAACGATCTCACAACAGGGGCCAGATCGTTGGTGCGTGTCACACAGAATGACATCGTTAGCGGGATCGCTGTTGCGTCACAAAATCTGTGACGTTACAACGATATCGTTACTGATCTCGTTGTGTGAGACAGGGCCTTAAGGCTCAAAGTAGGATAGATAGCCAACTGTATGTAGCCCCCTGTAAGGTAGGTTTGTCAAGACTCTGAGCGCACAACTGTGGGCCCTTAGTATACTACAACTGACAATAAAGTGCTGGGTTGAACACAGTATACGTCCATACTGTATATATGTGTGGATACACAGAGCAGGTTAAACACAGAACCACATAGTATATAAAAGCTAAATCAACCAATAACCACCTCCCTCAATAATTCAGAGTAGTGTAGCTGGTTTCCAACAAAGCACAACCTGGTGTTTTAATTTATAGATGATAATGATGATGCTCAAACTATTTTTTGACCTGACTTAACCTATAAGGTGGCAACAAGTGGTACCATCTGATACACAATTTGTGATGATATTTGTCGTTTGAACTTCAGGTTGAACATTATTTAAATGTTTGTTATTTGTAACCACCCTAACTTCCCATATACTGTGTCAAGTAATTATATTAAATTGTGGTAACTTTGTCACTACAATTATCACAATTGGGTCCCCCCCAGGTTTTTTAATTGCTTTTAACAACACTACTGTCTGCATATGTGTTAATAAAGCTTGTATATTTTTTCACCTGTAAGTGTGCTCCCGATTTTTGGTTATATGCCAAGTCTTTTTCTTCATATTTGCGTGTGTTTCTTGGAATGGTGAGCACCTTACCTGATTATTGATCTATATTAGTGGTGCTTCTCTCTCTTTATTCAAGAAATCAACCGAAGGCACATCTATGTTTTTGAGGCATATGGAGTCAATACGTTACATCGTAATAAAATGTTATGGACACTCCAACCTTCCAACTTCAAGAGTAGATCAATCAATGAAAAATAATCAGCATAAGTTGGATATCAATAAAACAGCAGTCAAGTTCATGATCAAAGTGACAGCATTGTCATAACTAGAGAGAGAAGTGTAGCCTCGGCTTGCAACTGTTTTATGTGAAATGTGGAAAATTTCCATGTACTGTCAATATTAATTCTTTTATATAAGAGGTTAAACAATTTATGTAATTGTACAATAATTAAAACTTCTTCAATCATTATTGCTATTACTTCATTAACATAACAAATCATAGATAATAATCAAGACATTTTTGTAAGAATGATAAATCCATATTAAAATTCTTTTGCAAATCACATCCAAATCAGCATTTAGAATTTTGATCTCATAGTCTTTCATTCATAGGTGAGATATAATGATAGACAGTGGTATTTATCTTTCATGTATCTCTTGAGTATGAGTCTAGTAGTAAAGATTCACATTTATTGGTAAAGTCAGTAAGTACTCATCTTGGATCAGTCTACTGCCTATATCCTCTTAGAGTGTGGTATATCTTCCTTAGATATTACTGATAAACGGTAATTAAAATAACCAGACTAAGCAAAGAAAAAAGTTATTTAACCTTTCAAATAGTACAAAATGTTATGATTACTCCACCTGTGCTTATATGCTGCTATAATGCATTTAGTCCACTGTTTAGGTCAGTTTCAAGTATCTTTGAAACATGGACCATAATTGATTGCAATACCAGATCAACTGCATTGGAATCCTGACCTGATTTTGCTGCTTCATATAAGCTTGGTATGGTAATTCGACAAAGGTCTGGTTTTCTAAGGCTAGCTTCACACCACAGTTTTTGGAATCCTGTTCTGTTCGGTTTTAAGAGCACAGAACAGAATCTGGTTTTGCCTCCCATGTATCCCTATGGTGTCGGATTGGTCCTATTTGGCCATCAGGTTTTGTGTATTCTGTGCCAGATTCATTTTTGTTCTGTTTTTCACCATCCCCAATATCGGAGACTGCAAAGTTTTTGGGCTCCGGTGAAAAATCCAGACAGAAACGAATCCGGCGCTGTCTGTCGCACTTAACGTGAGAGTTTATGGGCACCGATCTGGAGAAAAACAGAATCGTTTCCCAGATCCGTTTTTTGCATTGCGCCTGCTCAGAATGTTTCCATGGTCCTGAAAGCAGAAATCTGAGCAGGAAATTCTCTCGCTCTCTCTGCATTTCTGTACAAAATACGAATCCTGTAAAAAACGGGATCCAGGACCATATTTGACACCACTTTCCACACATCCTGTCCTGTTTGTTTCTGTCCGGGTGGTCCTGCAAAAAAACAGGATCCACATGGAGAGGCATAAACCATGGTGTGAAGCTAGCTTTAGATGTGCGAAACCATCCATAGGCCTCATTTACACATTCCTGAATCATGTATGGATTCTATCATTTTTTTATACGTAGTACAGGAACCCACTAAAATCTGATGCTATTCATAAATGTATGTCCTTTTGTGGAAAATGTACCCATATTAAAATCAAAATTGCCCACACAAAACTATGAGTTCCACAAAATTTCACATAGCAATGTATGTCATCAGTGTGCAGTATGTGATCAACATTATCCTATTAATTACAATGAATAAAGAATTTTAAGTTTTTGAAATGTTGTCAGTGAAAATTATTGATAAAACACTTCCAGGAAGAAGTAAAACTTGTATCAAACATTGACACTAAAATCGTTTTTTTTTTTTGTGTATAAGAAAATCACGTACATTTACCTAATGAAGTAGGTCATCAACAGAAATGTTACTTGAAGCAAGGACTAGAGTACCATTGCTGGCATAAGGTACATTATAACTTTTCATGAATTTGACAAGCATGGGGTGTGAAAATGACAAAGCTTAAAGGGAATATATCAGCAAACGAAGGCAACATGCTAGAAGGGTTAACAAAGAGATTTCAGCCATGTGTCTTATCATGCTGTGTTGCTGTTTACCTGCTATTTTTATTTTAGCACAGGTAGCTTACCATTGCTCAAAGACAGCAGTGTGATTATCAGCTTCTATCTATCTATAGACTTTGTTGACAAAGATTGGTGTAGGCAGATACAGCTCTCTCAGCTCTGCTTTGATTGTGTCAGAACCACTGCACTCAGTAATCTAAGTGACACATCATTAGATTCAGGGTCTCAGTGACTACAACATGCTGCTTAGTATTGCAAATTGACAATTCCATTAATGTGCAATATTGTGAAAATTGAAGGTGATTTTCATCAGAATTCTGAAAACACATCTTCATGAATCTGGCCATGTATCTTTATCTCATGGTAATAATAAATTAATGTCGAAGCACAAAGCATCCACTTACTTTGATGGCCATCATAAATTAGTTGTATTATTAGTCTCTTGTGGTCAACTTGTATGATACAGACAGTCATGCCATAGAACACAAAGTGTTTTCCTATTTGGAAAGTATTGAAGATAAAAAGGATAGTTGATTTTTTATGTAACAAACTTACTTTTTATTGTATTATTTTGTCCTGTATAAATATCTGTTTAGACATGAGCTGTGAAGGGGAATAAAGTGTATGTGGGGTTAGGGAGCACTAGAGGGATTGGAAAGGACTGGGATAACAGGGAATTTGATATACCAATCTAATTTACTATTATTCAAGTAACGGGAAGAGCTCTCTATCACGCCACAACGCATTTCGACAGTCGTCGCTGTCTTCCTCATGTGGAAAGGTTCTCACCTGAGGAAGACAGTGACAGCTGTCAAAGCGCGTTGTGGCGTGATAGAGAGCTCTTCCCGTTACTTGAATAATAATAAATTAGGTTGGTATATGAAATTAACTGTTATCCCAGTCCTTTCAAATCCCTCTAGCGCTCCCTAACACCGCATACACTTTATTCCCCTTCATGATATCTTCTCCCTCGGGAGAGCGGTGTGGAGCTGCTCTGAGGAGCGAACAGGACCTGGGCTGACGTAAGAAAGGAATGCCCCTCTGTACCGGGATCAGGTGACATGCAGTGGAAGACACCCCGTCCTGACCGCCTCCCACAGCAGCCACGCTCATGTGTGCCCCCCTCAGTGAACCGCTCACTGCTCACCTACGCTGGAAACTTCAGTTCTGCAGAGCTAGACAACTAAAAGAGGTGAATGAAGTGAGGCTGAGGGTTAAAACTGGTTCTTAATGATCTGCACCAAGGCGCAATTTCTCTCTTTTTTACAAAGATATGAGCTGTGGACTGGATAGACAGAAAACAGACATACCGCCACTCTCCCCCAGTGCAATCCTACTGAGGTAATCTTTTCTCTACTGTATGTCCACAAGCATTGGAATATGGGAAAGTAATGTTGCTTAAGCATGCACAGCGGCATCAGTGAATGCTAATGAAGGACTGCATTAATGTCCTACTAAAGGACCGACTGTGACTACTGAGTTTTTCTGCAGAAGATAAGAGGAGAAGTAAACTGATATGAGTAAAGAAGTGCTAGATCAAAATTACATATAATCGCAGATGTTCTATTTTTTTTGCTTCAACATCTATCCATTAAACTTAAAGGAAATCTGTCAGGTCAAAAATTCATATGTAACGATATAATTTTCTAATTCCTCTGATGAAGTGCTATCTATTCATGTATTTCCTTTATTCATGCTCATCCTGTATCCTGTGTAAAGTGCAAAAAAGAGATTAATTCCATCTGTCAATCACAATGAGTGACTGCCTGCTCTGATCTGCAAGTACAAACCAATGGGTTCTGTATCCTGCTGTCTACTCTCCTTGTATGGAAACTGAAAGTAGTAGTGATTCACAGAGCACAGGGGGGAAGGAGGGGATAGCTGCATGGGAAGTAGTGAATAAAAAATGTACAGCGTTGGCCAAAATTATTGACACCCCTGCAATTCTGTCAGATAATACTCAGTTTCTTCCTGAAAATGATTGCAATCACAAATTCTTTGGTATTATTATCTTTATTTAATTTGTCTTCAATGAAAAAAACACAAAAAGAATTGTCCTAAAGCCAAATTGGATATAGTTCCACACCAAACATAAAAAAGGGGGTGGACAAAAGTATTGACACTCTTAGAAAAATCATGTGATGCTTCTCTAATTTGTGTAATTAACAGCACCTGTAACTTTCCTGTGGCACATAACAGGTGTTGGCAATAACTAAATCACACTTGCAGCCAGTTGACATGGATTAAAGTTGACTCAACCTCTGTCCTGTGTCCTTGTGTGTACCACATTGAGCATGGACAAAAGAAAGTAAGACCAAAGAACTGTCTAAGGACTTCATAAACCAAATTGTGAGGAAGCATGATCAATCTCAAGGCCACAAGTCCATCTCCAAAGACCTGAATGTTCCTGTGTCTACCGTGCGCAGTGTCATCAAGAAGTTTAAAGCCCATGGCACTGTGGCTAACTTCCCTAGATGTGGACGGAAAAGAAAAATTGACAAGAGATTTCAACGCAAGATTGTGCGGATGATGGATAAAGAACCTCGACTAACATCCAAACAAGTTCAAGCTGCCCTGCAGTCCGAGGGTACATCAGTGTCAACCCATACTATCCGTCGGCGTCTGAATGAAAAGGGACTGTATGGTAGGAGACCCAGGAAGACCCACTTCTTACCCCGAGACATAAAAAAGCCAGGATGGAGTTTGCCAAAACTTACCTGAGAAAGCCTAAAACTTTTTGGAAGAATGTTCTCTCTTTTTGGGCAAAGGAATCAACATAGAGTTTACAGGAGAAAAAAAGAGGCATTCAAAGAAAAGAACACGGTCCCTACAGTCAAACATGGCGGAGGTTCCCTGATGTTTTGGGGTTGCTTTGCTGCCTCTGGCACTGGACTGCTTGACCGTGTGCATGGCATTATGAAGTGCTGAAGACTACCAACAAATTTTGCTGCATAATGTAGGGCCCAGTGTGAGAAATGCTGGGTCTTCCTCAGAGGTCATGGGTCTTCCAGCAGGACAATGACCCAAAACACACTTCAAAAAGCACTAGAAAATTGTTTGAGAGAAAGCACTGGAGACTTCTAAGGTGGCCAGCAATGAGTCCAGACCTGAATCCCATAGAACACCTGTTGAGAGATCTAAAAATGTCAGTTTGGAGAAGGCACCCTTCAAATATCAGGGACCTGGAGCAGTTTGCCAAAGAAGAATGGTCTAAAATTCCAGCAGAGCACTGTAAGAAACTCATTGATGGTTACCGGATGCGGTTGATCACAGTTACTTTGGCTAAAGGTTGTGCAACCAAGTATTAGGCTGAGGTGCCAATACTTTTGTCTGGCCCATTTTTGGAGTTTTGTGTGAAATGATCAATGTTTTGCTTTTTGCTTCATTCTCTTTTGTGTTTTTTCAATTGAAGACAAATAAAATAAGATAATAATACCAAAGAATTTGTGATTGCAATCATTTTCAGGAAGAAATTGAGTATTATCTGACAGAATTGCAGGGGTGTCAATACTTTTGGCCAACACTGTACATCCGAACTATTTACTAGTCTGGTCAATTACTTTTACTGAAGATAGCTCCCTGCTGCGTGTCAAGGTGATTATAGCAAGAATACTACAAAGGGTATAGTAATGATTTTTACATATTCAGAAAAGTCTGCCCGAGCACTATTCAAGGGTACTATTATTATCATACTGAAAAATGACTTGACAGAGTCCCTTTAAAGGGTTTGTCCACTAATAGCACAATCCCTTCTCAATCCATATGTTTCCCTTATTAAAATAAAAAGCCTACACTTACCTCTGATGGTGACACAGTTCTGGCAGTGCCTTGGCTCACATTCCTGGGATTCATATGAAGTTGTGATGTAAGGTGATCCCCGCAACCAATCATCATTGAATTCTCTCTCCCCGCTTCCGAACAGATCAGTTAATTAACAAGAAGTGAAGAGCTGCAGCTGATTCTCACAACCTGTTGATTGCTCTTGCGTCTGAAGGGGAGAGCTAAAGCCTTCTTGATTGGTCACAACATGCAGATGGCCAAATTTTGCACCATAGCTAGTCAGACTTTAGATTTGTCACTGGCTGCCAATCTAGTTTCAGCTTTCATTTTCTACAAACTGGAATATAGAGCTGGATTCTAATTAACTGCGATGGGCAAATAATTTATGCTTTACTTCAATTAATGTTTTAAAAAAATGATTCAAATATTTTCCCTAGCAAATTTGGTATTATTCTTTAGATCATTTTCATCTCCTTGTACTATTTATTAAGCTTGCTTTGATTTCATTTTTTGTTGTTATACTTCACATCATCATCTGCAAAATAGATCAAGTTATGTTTTCATTATTTAAGAACCACCGATATGAAATTCAAATACATTACAGTTCTTCCTAACGCACTATTTTCTTTTACCTTATTTTGGTAATATTTTGCAATGTAAAAAAAAGAAGTAAGTATGTATAAAAAATAAATCTGTGTTCCATGAGACCAACTAATCATTCACTTGTCTTCCTCCCCTCCTCCTCCTCCTCCCCCTTACCTTCTTCCTCCTCATTCCTCTTCCTTCTCCCCCTCCCCTCCTCCCCCTCCCCTTCCTCCTTCTCGTTCTCAGAAGCCTGCATCTGTTTTCACTATAATGACTGCTGAATCATTCATGACAAGGTTTTCTTGCATATCGTGCCATATCGTGTAAGTTTGTGAGCAAGCACTCACTCCTTCTGTAACTGATGAATTGTGTGTTACTTTGTATTATCTTTACAATTAAAGGGGACATTTATGAATAATAAAGTGCTGGAGAATATGTTGCCGCTATATAGATACAATTATTAAAATTATTATTACTAAACAGGCTGAGAAAGGGCTAAAGTCGCATTACCCTATCTATAGTAAGAAACAAAATGTTTTTCGTCTTTACCACTTAGTCATTTGTCAACTCAAGGTGGAACTAATTAGCATGTATTAACCCCTGTGTTCTCTGCAAGGCTTACCGTATATAAAAAATGTTTCAGAAAGAAAATCTACCAGATGAAGGATAAGGAATCATTAATAAAAAATGAATTATTTATGAAAAACTGAAAAACATAAATTCAGTGGGGAGTTAGATCAAAGTGCTGTTTAATCCTCAAAAACTCTAGTGTCACCCTATCATTTTGTCAAACAATATATGAACTCTGATACTTGGTGACTTGCCTCCCTGTATGTGTCTTCCAATGACGAAAGCTGGGGGAAATCTTGATGAATGCTGGAGGAAAAATGCATGTTAAATGTTATGTGCATGTCTGCAACCATTTGCACTGATCCAAACAGCTAAAATAGAAAATAAATTACCTTTGCAAAGAGTCTCAATTATAAATATTGTTAAGGTTTCGCATACAGTTCCATGAAACCTTTCACGATCGTACAGCATCTAAACAACTTTTAATGGAAACTGATTTAACAGCCTCCCAAGCAAACAGTTAAAATAGCAAAATAAATGAATACAAGATCAAATGATATGAAGAGTTTTTTTGAAAGCTATACCCATGGAGACACAAAACTGTCCTGAAAAAGGTTGTCTGGGCTTTAGACCAAAGTCTTTTAGTCACATCATGAGTCAAGTTGTGGTGCACACACAGTCATAATTCCTTGTTATTCCCAGTTTGATACCGTGATCATATGACCACATGTATGTATCCCATATTTTGTGGTCACATGCCAACTAGACCTGCTTGTCTCTATCAATATAAGCTAATTGAGTCTAGTAGGCACAGTACTGCAGGTACAAAAAGCCACAAGACCATCCACTTGCACCGTTAGTATCAAGCAATCATGACTGTATAGTATTCAGTCCCATAGAGTGAATGCAATCTTTTATCTCAAGTCTGGAAGCCCCTTTTATGGTAGAATGGTAGTTGCTTCAAAGTTGTCCTGAAGCCATAAAATCACACATATCTTTTAGATCACCAAAAAATATTACTTAGTTTAAAGTGTGCCACTTTGGAAGATACTTCATTATTTATATATTATGTATATTCATAGCTTGTAATTTGGTCATTTACCTATGAAATTCTAATATTGTTAATGAGCAAGACAGAATACAATGGAGTTAATAAAATAGAAGAAAAAAATGTATTTTTTTTTCATTACATTACTTTACACATTTGACATGGGTTTGGGGCAATAATAACAGCACAGAAAAAAAAGAAATAAAAAGTTGCACCAATATAAAAACTGTGTATTTAACATTATGTCTTCTACCACTGAGAAGCATGAAGGTGGTAATATGGGCACAGAGTTATGACAGCTGGGTCATTACAATTTAATTTTTCTCTACACAAATCCCAAAGTGTCAACCTGCACAGAGTACCAAAGCCACCTTCCATAACCATTTGTCTCCTGTGTATACAGTAGGCCAAAACCACTTTTTTCTTGAATTACATGATAAATTTGGTTCTAGTGAATCACACTGTGATTTGACTAGTGATGATAACAGATAAATCCCTATCTTTGGTTACTTTGTGTCCTGGGTTGGCAATATGATCCCATGGGATATTTTGAGATTTGTGGTAGCTTAATAAAGAATCACTGCAATAAAGACGTATGGTTAAAGAGAAATGTATACAGAATGGCATTACTGAGTGATATGTTTTTCCTTGCAGGTTGAAGGTTCATGCTAAAAGTCTTGTTGAACTGTGCAAAGGAAAGCACATGAGTAATAAGGTGGTGTTCTAGTCCCCTTTTCTCAGCTTAGGTATGTTACTCTAGATCGGCATTAGTTCTGAAGTAGTAATCTTCATGTGTCAGCCGCATTTAAGGACCCATTAGCTGTCTGATTCAGACATAACTTAAAGTCTGCGCCTTTTGCAAACTCCTCATAGGCACAGCATTGAGGTATGAGTTCCCACTGAGCAGTTTGGCAGACCATACGTATGGAGCAAGTGTGCTGTGTACAACAAGACAGAACTGATTTTCCTTCTTCTCAAAGCTTCCAGCAAAGACAAAGTCAATTTCATTTTTATTGCCATGCTCAATAATGCCACAAAGTCTTTGTGGCTTCTCAATGTCCACTGAGGGTGAAATTAACTTGGCGATAAAATGCCTCTGTGAGTTTTGTGTGTAAACAAGAGACTTCTGGCTGTAGGGTATAAGAATGTGTGATGCCCTTGGCTTCTGTATAAGTCAATATTGATGAAGGGCATGAAAGTTTTTGATCAAGGACTGATATCAAGTGTATTGTGCACACATATCATTGTTCTATGGAAATACTGGGGTTAATCCAGTATTGCAGGTCATGTTATCCTTTCCAGGCAGTCTTCTGTCATTGAAAGTGTGCATGTTAATTACGGCGTCACTCTTGACCATGACAGGTGGCTGAGGTTTATGTTTGACACGTCGCTGGCAGGTGAGAGATAATCGGATCTCATCAGCCATTGTGCTGCAAAAAGAACGCTGAAGAAAAAAAGGCATGATAATAAGTTTTATGTCATTAAGTTCTTCTATCATGTATTTGTATAGTCTTACAACATGTCTAGATTTCAAACAAAAATAATTGACTTAGCTAAACCATAGGATGGCTTTTTGGATACACAGAAACTCTTTCTTTGAAATGTTACACACTAAAGGCCCAGTTACACACACAGATTGGGCAGAGATTGTTGGCAGATCTCTGGTTGCAGTGAAATCATGGACACATTGTTTTATTTGTACACGGCCACAAAATGTAACAATGTGTCCATGATTTCACTGCAACCAGAGATCTGCAATCTCTAAACAATTATCTGTGTGTGTGTAACTGGGCCTTTAGCAGCTCTAAAAAGTTACTCAAGGGATACTTAAAGCACAATAACTCCAAAAAGAGAAGTTATTTAACAATTCTGCAGTAATTGGTTCTTTATTCAAATATGTTAGAATATTAGCAGTGACAAAGCCACTAACTACAATTGTAATAAAAAAGTTATTGCCACCAACTGGAAAAAAGTGGACGTCTACCACATTAGTGTTATACAATGACCATACAATAGGGCATCAATATCGTATTGCTGAAGGTAACACAGGGAAGAGTGGATCTAAGCTTTGAGATTTAAATATGTCTCACTGTGTATACATAGGGAAATTCAATTAGTGGCAAAATTATTGTTTACAAATTGAATATTCGTTATTTTTTTTTATAACATACATTGCTCTGTGGTCAAGAGTGACTCAAAAACATAATAAAGTGCTGACCTCCCTGCTTACATGTCCTATCATCCCTCTAGCTTTTTTTCCCCTCCTTGGTGGCTCTCCTTTCTTCTTCCATCATCAAGCACATTTTCTTTCGTCTTCTTCACTCTAGGTTTAGGCTTTTGGCTTGACAAGGCCTCTGACTAATGTCACTGTGTCTCTTGCTGTTATTTCAGTGGCAAATGTCATAGTGTGTTGTCATGTCATGGCTCACAGTGATGTATGTGGCCTTGCCCAGCCTAAAGTGAAGAAGGCCTGGAGAAATGGAAAAGAAGGGACATTAAAGACTGGACAGCAGGTGGCGGGAGTGGGAACAGATGTGAACAATGAGGTTTTGTTTTTTTATTTAATAATTTGTTGGTCCCTCTACAGTTAAACAAACTATCAGGTGACAAAGTTCAGATCCACTCATACTGGGAGCCACCATTTTGCTGAATTAACTGTTCTCTGGAAAAAGCTGGGTATGTGCACACATTTAGTATTTGGTGCAGAAATTTCTCCACCATTTCTGCATGTCTTGGCAGGACAAATGCTTTTTGATGCATTTGTACCACATATTTTTAGTGCAGGTTTTCCGAATTCATTGGAATGGGTGAAATCTATTGCAAAAAGCTGCAAGAATTGACATGCTGTAGGCTTAAATCTGCACCAAATCTGCAAGGAGAAAATTCTCAATGTGTGTATGAGACTTCATAATTCTTATTGACTTTGCTGTCATCAGGAAGCCCTTCAGATTTTGTGACAAATCTGAACTGAAAAGAAATAAAAATTGATAAAGCTACAATGTGTACACATTAGTTTCCTACATAACTTTATGAGAACCTACTGCCCTTAAAGGTATTGTAGGAATGATATCTTTAGAGGAGATATCCAGGATTTTTATTAAAAAAAATTGTGCCCAAACACTAACAGGCAGGTAGCTGCCACTTACCTATCTTTTGTGCTTGGCACATTCACCTCCATTCACCCCGGCACAGAGCAGTCACAGACCACTTCTACCAAGGACAGCATGGGGTAAACAGAACAGAGGTGGCTTTTTCACTCTGCTCTGTGGAAGTGGGTGAATAGCCAATGTCATGCTGATTGACAGCCGGCTCCCTGCTACCTGATTGGGGGAGCCGGATCTCAATCAGTGTAACATCAGCTTTGTGCTCACAGAGGGGAGAAGCTGCTCCTTTGTTGATGTGACATCAGCAGAAGTGGCAAAATCCATGATGTTTCAGAGGTGAACAGTGTGGGCATAACAGGAAGGTTGGTGGCAGCTACCTGACTGATGGTGCTTAGGCACAATTTTTTTTTAAGATAAATCCCGATAACCCCTTTATGAATTTTTAGAGTGAATGATAAGCTCTGGATAAAATGAAAATAATTTCTCTTACAAGATGAATTACAAAAGTTCATATTTTGATGTGTATTTTTCATGTAAAAAAAAATAAAATTACAGTTAAACTTTAAGAATTTGTAAATCTACTGCCTCTCTTACCTTACTGTTGTAAGGAGTTTTAGGCTAGGGTCACACAACACTATAAAAAATCGATACGATTTTAAACCTAAAAGTGGGAGTTTTTTTCTCACTTGTCATCCATGTGCAATCCGTTTTAACAGTAGCAGTTATTAATCAATTGTAGGACCATTTACAGTTTCCGGTTTTATAGAATTGTAATGAATTTGAAAAAATCAGATGTCATACTGTGGCATCCGTTTTTTTTCCCTAAAATAGTGACAGTGAAGCTGACATCGATAGGGTGTGGGGCTCTGGTGACATAACAACCTAATGTCAGGCTCAGGAAAGCCAGTGCCAGCACACTTATAGTGACATCGGCAGCAGAAGTGAGTATAAGCTTTTCTACTTTAATGGTGGAAAACATGGAGAATGAGAAAGTTGTCCTAGTGGTGAATGTTTAATCTTTTAGGAAAATCTAAACAAAAATAATTGTACTTATTGCAATACCTGATATCTGTTATGTTACCACTGGAAATGAGTGAATCAGGCAAAATTTCGACTTTGTCTTTTCACGTAAATATTCTCAGGATATACATTAAGCAGAGTATTCTATGTAAATGTATTGTTCCTGTTTATGCTCTAAGGTCTTTCCATTTGCACCTTTCACTTGCACACATGTGCAAAACTATCTAAAGGTACCGTTACATGCTTCAATGTTGTAATGATCTCACCAATGATTTCATGGGAGCACGGTCGTTAGGACATCGTTTAGAGATCTCTGGTGAGATGTCACACATGTAGATATCGTGAACGACGCACCAACAATGTGGCGAGCAGCTATCGTTCCCAAACCCAGCGAATGATACTTGTTCACTGTTGTGAATAGGCCAAGTTGTTAACTAGATTGCTATCGCGGTGTCACACACAACGATGCAGCAGGTTGGCTGAACAATGATCGTCTGATTTGAGAACATGTTCACAAATCTGCGATCAGCGATCCAACGATTTATCATAGTCGTATCTCCATGTCACACGCAACAACGTCCTAACGATGTCGTTTCAACGACTTCAAACCCGTGACGTTTCTGCAATATCGTTCACAATATCATACCATGTAACAGTACCTTAAGACTAGTTTCACACTGCAGGATTTTCCCTGATCAGAGTCCATCCAGTTTATGTGCCAAAACCAGGAGAGGAACTTGCAGAAAAAACTGTAATTGAAAGATTGACCCCTGTTCTGAGTTTTGGAGACACTCCTGGTTTTGGCACACAAACTGGATGGAAACTGATCAGGGAAAATCCTGCAATGTGAAACCAGCTTAAGGCTTATTCAGAAGTTTTGGCTCAGCGTGGAAAGGCCCAAAAATAATTTCAGGACATGTGGAGGGTATAGGAAGATGGAACAAGGATCAGATGGGAGACAGTGAGGAGCAGGAGGGATTGAAATTTTAGTGGTGATGTAGCTGTTTTTTCACTGAACCTGCGCAGAAGCAAGTTACAAGAAAATCAGCATTTTCACAAATGAAGATTTTTGTAGCATTCAAGTGGTATTTAATTGTACTCGAACATAGTCGGTGATTCCTAGTCACCAGTCATAATGAAAAAAAAACAAATAATAACTAACCTGCTCTCGCTCTGCTGTCTTCCTCAGTTTATATATAAATTCCGCCACTGCTACAACTACAGAAAGAATAAGACCTGCTGCTAATACAATAAAGATGCCTCCCATGTTTTGGATACCCAGAGCACTGGCCTCCTTATTTCTTTCCTCTGGGCAGCCCCCAGCTCTCCACCACCTTTCTTTCATTTTATGGATTTCATCAGCTTCCTGAAGCTGTAGGATAGCAATACTTATCCGGTCCCGGTAGGGAGAACCTTAAAAACAAAAAACATGTATTTTTTATTGTAAGCTTAATATTTAAAGATTAACATTCAGTTTATATCAATTGTGGGCTACTATATGTCTACACATCACAATTTAGCACTTGAGCTTCAAGCACCTGGCAAACTTGGTGCCTTTACTTTGGCAAATGGAGTCTCTATAGTTATCACTAATGAAGCAGCAGACACTGCATATTGTACAGCGTGGTATCTTTGTTTGACCTGTATTTTAACTAAGACTAATGCTACTCAATGAGAATATTTTCATAGTAACTAGAAAAGCAATGGAGCCCATTTATTTTTATGGAATCAGTGGAACTGACAATTTTATAGTGATGAAATTAAATCCACTTGCTTTAACACAGGAAGAATGTACAAAGGGTCTGTCCAAAAATCTTAATATTGTTGACGTTCATGTGTTCATTCATTTTTAGAATACAGAATTTTTCAGTCATAGTACAATATCTTTCCGAAAAAATATTCTCATAGGCTTATATATTGCAAAATAAGTCAATTTATTGCATTAAAAACAATTCTGTGAAAAAATACTTAAGCAAACAATATTCAAGAACACACCAGTGGCATATAATGCAATAAGTGAAACTAAATTCATATTTCATTTCCATCAAGTACAAACTTTTGTAGTACGTTGAAGTGTCTGCCTGTGCCTGTTACATTTTTTACTAACTGCTTCATGCTGTCGTAGATCCTTATCATGTCTAAGAATTTCTCAAGTGCAGAAGGGATTTCTTTATAGATAGATGTTTGCTTTATAGTAATAACCTTATCTGCTGTCTATAAATTAAACAAGAAGAATGTCTCAAAAACAACTTGTGCAAACATGTGTTTGTCAAATCATTGAGCTTTTCTTACCCATGGGTGTCCCAATTCCATAACCCTTTGAGTCTATAAGTCCTCCAATCTGTGTAAGATTGCAGTTCCTCTGAGTTATGTATTCAATAGCTGTTGATTCCATTAGCAGAGCATAGTCGGATGAGAGGACTCGTTGGATGCCTTCCTCATTACTCTTAACGAGCGATGATGGCTTGCTGCTCATGAACGCCCACATCTTCTCGAAGGTCGAAATGTGAGATTTCTGTAGAGTAAACAAACAAGAGATGGTGTTGGGATTCATGCTGTTTATCAGATGAGCACTTTTTGTTTCTCACTGTCAAAAGGCAAAGAAGAGAAAATTAGCACACACTATTATAAAATTCTCTTTTTCTTCAACTGTGAATCCTCCAGGGCAAGGAATATTGATTGCAAACAATGATAGTACGGCTAGCCCTAAGTGCCTACCCTAG
Source organism: Allobates femoralis (assembly GCA_033576535.1). NCBI lineage: Eukaryota > Metazoa > Chordata > Amphibia > Anura > Aromobatidae > Allobates > Allobates femoralis. Next base: position 346,652,395 of record JARQOC010000002.1, read on the forward strand.
CAGTTCTGAAACCTTATGTGCAATGTGGTTGTTTGCTACTTCAATTAAAAAAAATCTGTATAATTTAGAATTAAATAGATATAAATTGATATACTGATTTAAATGACTTGTAAATGTGGAAATAAAGGGCATCTGTCTTTGGGATCAACCCTGCTAAGCCAATGTATATAAGCATGCAGGTCATAGAAATCTGAATAAAATGATGTCTTAATATCTGTGGTCCAGAGAAATCCATATCTTTATTAACTTGGAAATTAACTGTTAAGACCTATGGGCCGGATATACTGTGCTTCTCAGAAAATGTGACTTGTATTAATATTTGCTCCTAAAGCTGCATTAGGACTTATTTTCAGGGGATGTCTTATTTTTCCATGAACAACAATCTACAATTATTCATGAACCAAACAACTAACATTTATTCAAATACAGTCATGACAAAACCAAAGGCTTTGCTCTACTGTAAGCAACACATTCAAAGATTATGTCTTTCAGCTCAGGAAAATGTTGCTGACCTGATCCATACTTGTGCTCCTTAGCATTTCACCTTGTAACCTGACTGAGGTTAACATACTCTGCTCGCCATTTTAAAACCATTTGGATATTCAACATCTGCTCTATGCACAAAGCAGTATGATTAATGCTCTGAGAGTCTGTCATAATTCCTTTCTTGAAATCGGCGGAATATCTTTGATTTTTTGCACTCATCTTTTCTGGGGTTCGAAATATTATTATAGCATATTTCTTGCTCATCTGTTTAGGTATAGTAATTTAAAGTAGTAAATGATGGATAGACCTTTCACAAAGAAAAGCAGATATCCCCAAATGAGTCACACTCAAAAGACCCCACTAGACTCAAAACATTAAGGATTAGTAAATTCTGAGCTCTCACACCCAGATTGAGTAGTCCTGTTGGTGTTACTCTTGTTACATGCTGTTATGTACTTTGGTCTTCCAGCTGCTTTTGTCTGTGTTTCACTGCAGGTAAATGTAGCGGTTAGCTCCATTTGGTGAACAGAGCAGCCATAACACTTTAATATAATGAGCTCAAAAGTGACACTAGCTGGACTTCCCATTCTGTGTGTTAGGCTGGCTTCAGACTTGCAGATGCATCTGCAGCGTTTTGCAGATGCATCTGCAAGCATCTGCATGCAGACCGCAGCCCCTATGTTTATAATGGAGCGCACGGCGGTCTGCAGATGCTTGCAGACCGCCGTGCGCTCTCATTGCCCGCCATTAGTGATCTGTGCGCACGCGGATGCCTGCGCACAAATCACACACTCCCGCCCGCACCATGGACGCGAGATGTCGCGTCCCTGGTGCGGACGAGAGTGTGTGATCTGTACGCAGGCATCCGCCTGCGCACAGATCACATATAGGAGTGAATGGGTGCGCACGGCGGTCTGCAAGCATCTGCAGACCGCCGTGCGCTCCATTATAAACATAGGGGCCGCGGTCTGCATGCAGATGCTTGCAGATGCATCTGCAAAACGCTGCAGATGCATCTGCAAGTCTGAAGCCAGCCTAAGAGCCTGTTTTACCAACTTTTATTTCTGGGGGTCTTGTGGGGGTTTTGGAGTGTGATTTGTTTTGGGTTGTCTACTTTTCTTGGTAAGGAATCTAACAGTTCTGCTGCATTCTACTGTCAATTGGTTTTAATGTTTCACATATATAGCTGCCCTGACACTAATTAAATTGACTATTTCATGGTCTGTCACTAGAGCTTATTTTTGGAATAGGACTGATATTTTGAGTATTCAAAATATCCTGAATCCTTGGGCTTATTTTCATGGTAGGTCTTATTTTCAGAGAAACAGTGTATATCTCCCTGAGAATCTCTTATCCAGAAATTATTTTTAATGATTGGGCTTATGCCAGTGCGAATCATGTAGATTTGGAAAGCAGACTGTTAGTAATTACATGTCTCTTACTGGTAATACCCCCTCTAATTGAAAATAAGCTCCGGAGTCAGATTCTCATTAGATATATCTGTTCACCCAATACAATTTAACAGCTCATATACATATTAAGAAAAACTTGGATTTCTCTTGAATAAGACATCGGATCACAGATGTCAAAGCTTCAATTTATTCAGATTTCTAAGAACTACATGTCCATATAGACAGCTTAGTTGGGTGATCTTACTGACAAATTCCCATTAAAACAAAAACCATTGTTTTCTTTGGCGGTAAGCAAACACATTTGTTTTATCCACAAACTATATCAATATTTGATAGTAGCTCTTCTAATGTACACTAAAAAGGGTAGAGAAATAGCGCAAATAGGGTCTTATCTGTGTGGTAAAGAGATTATATAGGTGTGTGTTGCGCTCACCTTTGCTGGTTGTGCCAAGTCACAACACCTTAATTGTGTGTCTATGGCTGAAATAAAGGATACTTGGATAATACCTTGGATCCAATCGTTCTTTGTGGGGCAGCACATGCCAAACTCCTATTCCTTTCTCCTTTCCTATTGATAGTAGCTCTGAAATATTGTGTGTATTTGTACATTTTTTCCCACTTCTCCAAAAATGTCCTTCATATACATTGTGTAGAGTTTTATGGTGTTTTTACATACGTAAATGGTGACAATATTCATTATGACATCTGAAGCCTACGAAGAGTACAACTTTTCATAAAGAAAACTTTATATGCAAAGATACCAATGAATGCTTTTAGGAGGATTTGCATTAATGGCATTTGATTTCTATAAGGTTTTAGTTAAAGACACTGGATCAGATGCTGCATTAATAATAATAATAATAATAATAATAATATATAATAATATCTATTCACTTATATAGCGCCGTTAATTTCACAGCACTTTTCATCAGCAACACTGTCCCCATTTAGGCTCACAATCTAACGACCATATTAGTATGTAGTCAAAAGCAATAGAAGCTCACCAGTCACACCTGCCGATCCCTGTGTGCATGGATAGTGGAGCACCCACAAGGCAAATCAAAGGCAGAAGATGAATCCTGTACACCGACTTTCCATAAAAGAATTTTTTATTTTGTAGAAATCACATACAGATATCAAAAACTCAGCAGGGGACGAGACCCCTAGGATGCTGAGTTTTTTAATATGTGCATGTGATTTTTACAAAATAAAGAAGAATTTTATGAAAAGTCAGTGTGTAAAATGAATCTTCTGCCTATTAGTATGTCTTAGTAGTGTGGGAGGAAGCTGGAGTACCCGGAGGAGACCCATGCAAATACAGGGAGAATAAACAAACTTCTTGCAGATGTGGATTAAAGTTCAAAGCAAAATGCTAAAAATAATGTTTTTTAACACAGTATGCTTAGGCCTTAGAAATCTACAGTGAAATGTAATGCATCTGATCTCATTTTTTTGACCAAAATCTTAGAGGAATTATATTTGTGCACTAAATGTCTCCTCCTCTCCTGTGTCTTCATGTCACCTCCTTTGGAATGATGGAACATTTTCTCAATCCAAATATGTCCTGAAAGTCTCCATTTTGCTCTGATGCCTGGAGATGAAATGTTGAGACGCATACGATACTGCACTTTGTATATTATTGGAACAAACAATGTCAGTAATACTCTCCGGAATTCAATTTTTTAGCTGTCTGGTCATACAGCCAACATACATCAGATTGCATTCTAACATTGTATAATAAACATAACATAGCGTTGAAACTGAAAATTACAACATAAGGCAGTGTATTAACTGTAATACGCACAACATTGTTCATTTTATAAAATATGTAGAATGCAATCTGATGTATGTGGGCTGTATGACCAGACAGATAAAAATCAGAATTTAGGAGAACATTCCAGACATTGTTTGTTCCAACAGTACACAACGTGTGGTATCGCAATATTTCATCTCTAGATATCAGCGCAAACAAAAGATGTTCAGGATATATGGATTTGAGAAAGTGTTCCACCATTCCAGAGGAGGTGACATGAAGAGGAGACTTTTACGCGCAAAGCATATTGGATGTATTGTCTGAACAAATCACCCTAATTCATAGATTGTGAGCCCTCGTGGACAGCGTCCTCTATCCTATTGTACCTTATATTGTCCATGTTTATGATACTTGTCTATGAATACCCTCTACACATGTAAGACACCATGGAATTAATAGTGCTATAATAATAAATAATAATAATAATAAATAGTCGGAAGTGTCCGACTAGTGATTTAATACAAAATCCAGCATAATGATCTTATTTGCTGTGTGTAACTGTTATAATAATAATATTAATAATAATAATAATGGTCTTAATGCTAAAAAAGAGTTGATGTTCCATTATTAGTTTATCTAGAATAGAGTGGCTAATTTGACTTTTCGTAATTAGTGTGATTTACATGTGTTTAAATTGTCTTGTAGGTGTTTTTTACTCATGTGTAAATTATTTTAATTAACCCCTTCCCGACCCTTGGCCCTACGTTTGGGCCATGAAAACCAAGTCATTCCCGACCCTTGGCCCTAGGGGTGGGCCATGGAATGATCGGGCTCCTACAGGCCGAGTGAGGGTCTCACTGACCTGTCACTGGCCTGCAGGTACATGGGGAGTTGTACTACACCCCAGGGGGGGTCGATTTGCCCCCACCCCCACCCCCCCGGCTACAGGCGCGGTGATTGGCGCTCAAAAGTGAAAGTGAAAATCACCGCGCCTGTAATGTTTCCCTGCCTGCCGCTGCTCTCCCTACCCTCTGATCTGCTCCCTGTCATCCTCTAACTGCCCCCCTGTCCCCCACCTCTCTTTCCTGCCCCCCCCTTCATCTTTCTACCCCCCCCTTCCTGTCCCTGCCGCCCGCTTCCTGTCCCTGCCTCCCGCTTCCTCTCCTGCCGCCCGCCTCCTCCTGACTGCCCCCGCTTCCTCCTAGTCCTAGGTGCCCCCTGCCACATCTACTGCCAGCCCCCCCACTGCCCCCTCCTGCCCCCCGATCACCGGAGCGGCGATCGGCTTCTCCCACTCACCTCTCCGGCGGCCCGGCTGTCAGCGCTGCGTCCCGCTCCTCCTCCTCTTCTCCTGTGAGTATCGCCGCCTCCGATCTGAGCTCTGTGCTGGAGCTGCCAGATCACTTCTACAGCTGGATCCTGAGGATCTAGCTGCAGGAAGTGATCTGACAGATCCAGCACAGTGATCCACAGTGACCATTATGTGATCACTGTCGATCACTGTGCTGGAGCTGCCAGATCACTTCTACAGCTGGATCCTGAGGATCTAGCTGCAGGAAGTGATCTGACAGATCCAGCACAGTGATCGACAGTGATCACATAATGGTCACTGTGGATCACTGTGCTGGATCTGTCAGATCACTTCCTGCAGCTAGATCCTCAGGATCTAGCTGCAGAATGTGATCTGACACCCCGGGCGCAGTGACCCACTATGTGCATCACTGCGCCTGGGCTGCCAGATCGCTTTCCGCAGCTCGATCCCTATGCATGGGGATCGAGCTGCAGAAAGCTATCTAACAGCCCGGGCGCAGTGATGCACATAGTGGGTCAATGCGCCTGTGCTGCCAGATCGCTTTACGCAGCTCGATCCCCATGCATGGGGATCGAGCTGCGGAAAGTGATCTGGCAGCACAGGCGCAGTGATGCATATAGTGGGTCACTGCGCCCAAGCTCTTAGATCGCTGCTCTGCAGCCCGATCTCCCTGCATGGGCATCGAGCTGCAGAAAGCAATCTGACAGCCCGGACGCAGTGATGCACATAGTGGGTCAATGCACCTGTGCTGCCAGATCGCTTTCCGCAGCTCGATCCCCATGCATGGGGATTGAGCTGCGGAAAGCGATCTGGCAGCACAGGCGCAGTGATGCATATAGTGGGTCACTGCGCCCAGGCTCTTAGATCGCTGCTCTGCAGCCCGATCTCCCTGCATGGGCATCGAACTGCAGAAAGCAATCTGACAGCCCGGACGCAGTGATGCACATAGTGGGTCAATGCGCCTGTGCTGCCAGATCGCTTTCCGCAGCTCGATCCCCATGCATGGGGATTGAGCTGCGGAAAGCGATCTGGCAGCACAGGCGCAGTGATGCATATAGTGGGTCACTGCGCCCAGGCTCTTAGATCGCTGCTCTGCAGCCCGATCTCCCTGCATGGGCATCGAACTGCAGAAAGCAATCTGACAGCCCGGACGCAGTGATGCACATAGTGGGTCAATGCGCCTGTGCTGCCAGATCGCTTTCCGCAGCTCGATCCCCATGCATGGGGATCGAGCTGCGGAAAGTGATCTGGCAGCCCAGGCGCAGTGATGCACATAATGGGTCACTGCGCCCGGGGTGTCAGATCACTTTCTGCAGCTCGATCACCATGCTGGCGGATCGGGCTCCAGAGTAGCGATCTGAAAGCAAAGGTGATCGAGCGTCGTGGGACCTTCGTTGTGGACTACGTCGGAGACAATCAAATGTCGTGGGACCTTCGTTATGGACTACGTCGGAGCGATCGAGCATCGTGGGACCTTCGTTGTGGACTACGTCGGATCTTTTTATAATAAAGATGGAGTCCGAATTGTGTCTGTGTTTTTTTTTCAAATAAAAAGATTTTTCTCTGTGTGTATTTATTGACTATTTACCGTACTAGAGATTCCTAATGGCGGGTCTAACATTGGCCCTATATTATGAATCTCGGGCTTAGTGCCAGCTGCCAATAAAAAGCTGGCATTAACCCCTTTATTACCCAGTTAGCCACCGGCACCAGGGCAACTGGAAGAGCGTGGGTACAGCGCCAGAAAATGGCGCTTCAATGAATGCGCCATTTTCTGGGGCGGCTGCGGGCTGCAATTCGCAGCATGGGGGGCCCAGAACGCTTGGGCCTCTCTATGCTGAGGATTCCAGCCCCCAGCTGCCTAGTTGTACCTGGCTGGACCAAAAATATGGCGGAGCCCCACGTAATTTTTTTTTCTAGAATTAGTTCTAGAAATTTAAAAAAAATGGGCTTCGCTGTATTTTTGGTTCCAGCCAGGTATGACAAGGCAGCTGGGGGTGGGTGGCAGTCCGTAGCTGCCAAGTTGTACCTGGCTGGACCAAAAATATGGCGGAGCCCTATGTCATTTTTTTTCTAGAAATATTTCTAGAAATAAAAAAAAAATAGGCTTCGCTGTATTTTTTGTTTCAGCCAGGTATGACGAGGCAGCTGGGGGCTGGTGGCAGTCCGTAGCTGCCAAGTTGTATCTGGCTGGACCAAAAATATGGCGGAGCCCTATGTCATTTTTTTTCTAGAAATAATTCTAGAAATAAAAAAAAAATAGGCTTCGCTGTATTTTTGGTTCCAGCCAGGTATGACGAGGCAGCTGGGGGCTGGTGGCAGTCCGTAGCTGCCAAGTTGTATCTGGCTGGACCAAAAATATGGCGGAGCCCTATGTCATTTCATTTCTAGAAATAATTCTAGAAATAAAAAAAAAATAGGCTTTGCTGTATTTTTGGTTCCAGCCAGGTATGACGAGGCAGCTGGGGGCTGGTGGCAGTCCGTAGTTGCCAAGTTGTACCTGGCTGGACCAAAAATATGGCAGAGCCCCATGGGTCCCCTATGCTGCGAATTGCAACTACTAGACTAGTATGTTTTTTCACAAAAAGTTTCTTTATTCATTTATACGTCTCAATTTGTGAAGCACATGGTGGTTCAAAGTGCTCACTGTGCATCTAGATACGTTCCTTGGGGGGTCTAGTTTCCAAAATGGGGTCACTTGTGGGGGAGCTCCAATGTTTAGGCACACAGGGGCTCTCCATACGCGACCTGGTGTCCGCTATCAATTCCAATTGTTGGCAAACACCAGGTTGCGTATGGAGAGCCCCTGTGTGCCTACACATTGGAGCTCCCCCACAAGTGACCCCATTTTGGAAACTAGACCCCCCAAGGAACGTATCAAGATGCATAGTGAGCACTTTGAACCCCCAAGTGCTTCACAAATTGATCCATAAAAATGAAAAAGCACTTTTTTTTCCACAAACATTTTCTTTTTTCATTATTACGGACCAATTTGTGAAGCACCTGGGGGTTCAAAGTGCTCACTATGCAGCTAGATATGTTCCCTGGGGGGTCTAGTTTACAAAATGGGGTCACTTGTGGGGGAGCTCTAATGTTTAGTCACACAGACGCTCTCCATACGCAACATGGTGTCCGCTAACAATTCCAATTGTTAGCGGACACCATGTCGCATATGGAGAGCCCCTGTGTGCCTAAACATTGGAGCTCCCCCACAAGTGACCCCATTTTGGAAACTAGACCCCCCAGGGAACTTATCTAGATGGATAGTGAGCATATTGACCCCCAGGTGCTTCACAAATTAATAGAAAAAAATTTTTTTTGCGTAAAACAAGTACTTTTTCATTTTTACAGATCAATTTGTGAAGCACCTGGGGGTTCAAAGTGCTCACTATGCATCTAGATACGTTCCCTGGGGGGTCTAGTTTCCAAAATGGGGTCACTTGTGGGGGAGCCCCAATGTTTAGGCACACAGGGGCTCACCAAACGCGACATGGTGTCCGCTAACAATTTGAGCTCATTTTGCATTCAAATTGTTAGCGGACACCATGTCGTGTTTGGAGAGCCCCTGTGCGTCTCCACATTGGAGCTCCCCCACAAGTGACCCCATTTTGGAAACTAGACCCCCCAGGGAACATATCTAGCTGCATAGTGAGCACTTTGAACCTCCAGGTGCTTCACAAATTGGTCCGTAATAATGAAAAAAGAAATTTTTGTGGAAAAAAAAGTGCTTTTTCATTTTTATGGATGAATTTGTGAAGCACCTGGGGCTTCAAAGTGCTCACTATGCATCTAGATACGTTCCCTGGGGGTCTAGTTTCCAAAATGGGGTCACTTGTGGGGGAGCCCCAATGTTTAGGCACACAGGGGCTCACCAAACGCGACATGGTGTCCGCTAACAATTTGAGCTCATTTTGCATTCAAATTGTTAGCAGACACCATGTCGTGTTTGGAGAGCCCCTGTGCGTCTCTACATTGGAGCTCCCCTACAAATGACCCCATTTTGGAAACTAGACCCCGCAGGGAACATATCTAGCTGCATAGTGAGCACTTTGAACCCCCAGGTGCTTCACAAATTGGTCCGTAATAATGAAAAAAGAAAATGTTTGTGGAAAAAAAAGTGCTTTTTCATTTTTATGGATGAATTTGTGAAGCACCTGGGGGTTGAAAGTGCTCACTATGCATCTACATACGTTCCTTTGGGGGTCTAGTTTCCAAAATGGGGTCACTTGTGGGGGACCTCCTATGTGGAGACGCACAGGGGCTCTCCAAATGCAACATGGTGTCCGCTAACAATTTGAGCTCACTTTGCATTCAAATTGTTAGCGGACACCATGTCGTGTTTGGAGAGCCCCTGTGTGTCTCCACATTGGAGCTCCCCCACAATTGACCCCATTTTGGAAACTAGCCCCCCCAGGGAACATATCTAGCTGCATAGTGAGCACTTTGAACCCCCAGGTGCTTCACAAATTGATCCGTAATAATGAAAAAAGAAAATGTTTGTGGAAAAAAAAGTGCTTTTTCATTTTTATGGATGAATTTGTGAAGCACCTGGGGGTTCAAAGTACTCACTATGCATCTAGATACGTTCCCTGGGTGGTCTAGTTTCCAAAATGGGGTCACTTGTTGCGGAGCCCCAATGTTTAGGCACACAGGGGCTCACCAAACGCAACATGGTGACAGCTAACAATTTGAGCTGATTTTTATTCAAATTGTTAGCGGACACCATGTCGCTTTTGGAGAGCCCCTGTGTGCCTAAACATTGGAGCTCCCCCACAAGTGACCCCATTTTGGAAACTAGACCCCCCAGGGAACATATCTAGATGGGTAGTGAGCATATTGAACCCCCAGGTGCTTTACAAATTGATCTGTGAAAATGAAATAGTACTTTTTTTTTCACAAAAATTTTCTTTTAGCTTAAATATTTTCGTTTTCACATGACAACAGCATAAAATTCATCCTAAAATTTGTTGGGCAATTTCTCCTGAGTACACGGATACCTTATATGTGGTCATAAACCACTGTTTGGGCACACAGCAGGGCTCAGAAGGGAAGGAGCGCCATTTCACTTTTTGGATGTAAAATTAGCTCCAAAATTCAAATTGCGCTCCTTCCCTTCTGAGCCCTGCCGTGCGCCCAAACAGTGGTTTATGACCATATATGAGGTATCTGTGTACTCGGGAGAATTTGCACAACACATTTTAAGATCAATTTTTTCCTGTTGCCCATGTGAAAATGAAAGAATTGAGGCTAAAAGAACATTTTTGATAAAAAAATTAAAATATCCATTTTTTGTTTCCACTTTGCCTTAGGTCCTGTGAAGCACCTGAAGGGTTAATCATCTTCTTGAATATAGTTTTGAATAGCTTGAGGGGTACAGTTTTTGGAATGGTGTCACTTTTGGGTGTTTTCTGTCATGTACACCCCTCAAAAGGACTTCAAATGTGATGTGGTCACTAAAAAAAATGGTTTTGTAAATTTTGGTTGAAAAATGAAAAATTGCTCATGAACTTTGAACCCTTATAACGTCCTACCAAAAAAAAATTTTCTTCCAAAATTGTGCTGATGTGAAGTAGACATGTGGGAAATATTATTTAATAACTTTTTTCTGTCACATATCTCTCTGGTTTATCAGAAAAAAAAATTAAAAATGTGAAAATTGTGAAATTTTCAAAATTTTTGCCATATTTTTGATTTTTTCACAAATAAACACAAAAATTATCGACTTAAATTTAATACTAGCATGAAGCCCAATGTGTCACGAAAAAACAATCTCAGAATCGCTAGGATCGGTTGAAGCGTTCCAGAGATATTACCTCATAAAGGGACACTGGTCAGAATTGCAAAAAATGCCAAGGTCTTTAGGGTCAAAATAGCCTGGGTCCTGAAGGGGTTAATAGTATAAAATGCTTATGTACAAGGAATTTTATTGGTTGAGGAAAACTAGTAGGAAGGAAATTTCATTATTTATATGGCTGTGATGAACAACAGTTGTTAAAAACGCGTCGCTTATAAACAATTATGCCATGTCTGTCTTTGGGTGCAAAAGTAAACAAATTCTGGATTTTAAGGACTTTAACAGTTTGTGACTGATAAAAAAGACACCTGTTAGGGACAAACTGAGAAAGGTTGACAGAGAGGTTATTATAAGTGATTACACTGTACTGTTTAAAATGATAAGTTAATGGAAATCTGTCAGTAGGATCATCCAGTGGGGACTCCACCTGCAGTTTATATTGACATGCCAGGCCTAAAAAAGTTGAACAACTTGAACATTTGATATATGCAATGTTATGTTATTCCAGAAAAATATATATTTTCCTATTATGTAAATGGGTTGCCAGTTTGTCGCTTTGTGGCTTATTTTAAATAAAAAGAGGTGTTAGCAGTGTGAAGCACATAATGAATTACAGTCTACCCTCATGACCTCCTTTTATCACACTAATAATGGCACATTTCATTTAATATAAGTTGTGGAGCAGATTCTTAAAGGGATCCTGTCACCTCCAAAATGCCTACTAAGCTACCAAAACATGTCCCTGCAGCATCCTATCACTAATCTCACACTCCTTTTGTCTCCTAAAAGCATCCTGTGAAAGTGCATAAAAACAATTTTATATCCACTCATTAGGGATTATAATTAGCAGGGGCCATATTCTTTAGCCCTTAGGGCGTGTTGTTTTGCAGCCTGAATGATCCAGCCCTGTCTCTGTCTGTGCTGCTGTGATGTGGAGCTGAAGGCAGGTCTAATGATTTGCATTCTGTGAGTGATAGAGAGGGGGGAGGGCAATGCCTGCACAAGCAGAGCACACAGACAGAGAATGGGTGGATCCTGGAGCCTGCAAAACAACACGCCCTAAGATCTAAAGAATATAGCCCCTGCTAATTATAATCACTAATGAGTAAGTGTTAAAACGTTTTTATGCACTTTCACAGGATGCTTTTAGGAAACAAAAGGAGTGTGAGATTAGTGATAGGATGCTGCAGGGACATGTTTTGGTAGCTTATGAGGCATTCTGGAGGTGACAGGATCCCTTTAAAGCAAAATTCCATTACTTTAAGGCATCTGAATACCTAATTACGCTAGTGATAAAAGACATCCTATGTTTTCTAATAGAGACTAGACAAATTATTTAATTCCATTTGCCATAAAACGTGCAAACGTGGGATGCTGCAGGGACATGTTTTGCTAGCTTAGGAAGCGTTCTGGAGGTGACAGGATCCCTTTAAGTGGGGCTTGTTTAAATTCTATGTAGCCTCAAGTGGCTAGGAGAGCTGCTATGCAGACAAAGTTGAGATGGAGATACAATTCATACTCAGGAGTACTGAAATTTTTAAGGTACTGTTACACACAGAGATATATTGCTTGCAATTCACTTGTTGCAGTGAAATCATGGACACATTGCTTCATTTTGTTGCCGTGTACAAAATGGAACAATGTGTCCATGATTTCACTGCAACCAGTGAATTGCAAGCAATATATCTCTGTGTGTAACGGTACCTTTAGAGGTTGGAAACTCATCTGATATCCTGAAAAGATAAGAATTAGAGTTGAGTGAACCTTTTGAAGTTCGGGTTCGGTTTGCCAAGCATTTGTACACTGAATATTTCGGCGAACAGTTCGTTGAACCTGCAAACCCCATTCAAATCAATGGGTGGCAAAATCAAGAGTATAGAAAACACCTTAAAAGGGGCACAAAAGTGCCAACTATTCCCCAGAGTTAAACATTTTAATAATTGCCCATTATTGATGCATGAGAGAAGGCCTGGCCCAGTATTTCAAAATTCAAAATTGATCAGGAACAGGGAGATGAGTGACAGATGTAGGTATAGTGCACAGAGAGCCCCATTACATTTAGAAAAGAGTTAAGAAGGAGACCCCAAGAAGAGTCTCCACATTTCAAAAAATGAGGGCCAGATATTACCAAAGTGGCATCAATTGACCCAGAATAAAAATTGTATAATGGCTCAGCCTGCATGTATCATGGCACATGGTTTGTAACAGGGCCTGACATAGCATTTAAATATTCATTCGTAACAGGGGGATGAGTGAAAGGGGGATGAGTGACAGCTGTTGGCATTGTGCTCGGAAAACCCTGCTAAATTCATAAAACAGACAAGAAGACCACCAAAAGAATAACCACTTTTCAAAAATTAGGGTCAGATACCAACAAAGTGGCATTAATTGTACAATGACGAGATGAATGCAGCACTCTGAAAAGTAAATTGCCTAGTCTGCCCTGTCTGCCTCTAATTTGAAAAAGTCCCTGGAGTACCATTACTTGTTCATCTTGATAATAGTTAGGCTATCTACACTTTAAATGGACAGCCTGATGAGCTTACCTCTCAGGATACCTCCAGCAGAGCTGAAGAAACGTTCTGAGAAAACACTGGCTACAAGGTATGACAAAACCTCCAAAGCGTGACTGGCGAACTAAGGTCATTCCTCCACTTCTGAAGCATGAATTGCAAAAGGGACCACCCCCCCCCCAGCTCCCCCGATCACATGGATATTGAGCTCTAGATAATCCTGCATGATCCTTTCCAGTCATTCACTATGTGTCAGACTTGTATTCAGTTCTGCTGATGGATGGGCTTTTTTTAAATAAATTGGTCAAACGACTTCCAGATATTGCTTCTGAAAGTTAAACTGCTGCTGCTAATGTTTATATGCTGATGGCTTAATGTCTCTCTGGTTGGAAGTGAAGATTTGCAATGTGTTCTGTGTCCCTCACAGCTGTGTTGGGAAAAACAAGTCCTAAGATTGTCTACAAGCCATTTTTTTTGTTACACCCACATAAGAATGTCCCTGTCCACGGCAGAAAGCATTTGGCAAAATTTACTCTTATGGTGGGTTTACACACACCAATCATTGTATCCAATATCTGAACAGATCTCTGGTTGCAGTGAAATCATGGACACATAGTTCCATTTTGTGGCTGTGTACAACATGGAGCAATCTGTCCATGATTTCACTGCAACCAGAGATTGGTTCAGATATTGGATACAATGATTGGTGTGTGTAAACCCACCATTATACTGAGGATTGAACAGTGTGGCAAACAAGTAGTCATTGCTAATTTGAATCCTAATGATATGGGCATCATTTTGCAGATAGTTAAGCAAGAATCTGCTCGTGTCTGATGCATCCATAAGGCCTAAGTCTTGTTGTGTTGGAGATGGCATGAAAATTAAATTTCTTTCCCCCATTCTCTCCTGCCAACCAATGACATCAGAAAGGGTAATCATTCCTTCGTCATCTGTTGACTGTTATGTGCCCATCACCTCTTTATCCTTGTCCTCCACCATTTGTTCCTCAGTTTCTACACCTTTACTACCAGTTTGTCTGGTACCATGAGCCCCCTCTGTCACTCTACTCCACCCTGCCATGTCACCAGGCTGTGTGACAAAAGACCGGACTTTTGAGATATGGATATCCTCCTCCTCTTCCTGTGGTACCACCACCTCATCCTGCAGACGTTTCAAAGTTTGCTCCAGCATGTAGATGACCGTAATAGTGATGCTGATGGCTGCATTGTCAGTACTAACCATCTTAGTAGCAATATTGAAACTGTGCAAAGAGGTGCAGAGGTTCTTTATCTGTGCCCACTTTGCTAACGTCATTTGTATCACATTCTGCTTGCTTTGAGTCATGGTACGCATCATTACATACTGTACCATGATGTTTCGCTGCTGCCACAACCTCTGCAAGATGTGCAGAGTGGGATTAAACAGTGTCAGCACATTACACATCAACCAGTTAACTGGTTGTCCGAAAGACCTCTGTAGTGATGCTAGTCCATAAGACGCAAGGTTAGAACAGCAGACGTAAGCACATAGCAACCTTTCCTTGTGCAGTAGCTCATCCAGGCTGGGATAGTGGCATAGTAATTGAATTGTGGGACAAACAGGTTAGGAACATGAGCCAAGCAAGGTTTACATATAAGTTTTTCCCAGTTTACAGCCGCCACCACGTTCACAGAGTTATTGCACATGGCCTTTGCTGGCTGCAGGTTTAGTGGAGACAGCCATTGCTTAAACCTGGCCTGCATACCTGTCCACAACTACTCAGCTGTATAACTCACATCTCCAAGGCATTTTAATTTAAACACTGCCTGACGGTGGTGAGCCCTGATAGCGCAATACAAAGGTGGGGGGAATCTATCTGAACTGTTGGAACATTAAGAGAAAGGTGAAGGGTGCAGCTGGAGGCCCTAGAGGAGGTGGACTATGCAGAACCAGTGGATATAGAGGTACAGGCAGATGTTTGTCACAAAAGTCTTGCTGATTTCAAGACTTGGGGAAAACCCCTTTCCTACAGCCACCAGAGTCACCCAGTGACAAGTAAGTGAGAAGTAATGCCCCTGGCCATATTTGCTCGTCCAGGTGTCAGTGATGATATGCACCCTGTTACACACAGAGCTTTTCAAGGAAAGGGTGATGTTGTCTGCAACATGCTTTTGTGCCACAGTTACAGCTTTCTTAGAGAAGAAGTGGTGATTGGGCAACTGATGATAGGGGACTGCGATAGGGACATTCAATGGGAGAACCGCCGTGGAATGGGGACACCCTTTTGCAAACTGAATCCACTAGGTGGAAAGGTAGCATTTCCATTGCCAGCAAAATGGAGATGGTTAAGTTCAAGTTCTTTTCTTTTGATGTGTAGGAGCAAATAATCTTATCTGTGACAAAAACAGCGGACCAAGGACTGTATGCTGTTCTGAAAAAGGGTGTATTGAGGTGTGCATGACAAACTGCTGAACTGTGAGGGATGTGCAGGCAGAGATTTTATGGTGGGTGCTCAGTGGTGTGCTCAGTGTATGAGATTGGTCAAAACCAGCAGGTGTGTCCACTCACGTAACAGCTGATGGGCTCATATTCACCCCTACCATAGCGGGTAAACAAGTGATGGTTTTGGGGCTAGACACCTCTAGGACAATACTAGCCATGGTGACAAAGGATTAAGAAGCAGTATATGCAGTTGATGTATTGGACGGTGTTTGGTGAGGCCCACTAAGCACAAAATGAGCAGAGTAATTTTGCCAGAGTAACACATGGAGCTGGGCCATGTGACAGTTCATGCATGTAGTAGTCAAATTGTTGTTTTATTTGCCTCCACTGAAGTTTTGTATACTTTACAAATAACGTGATTTGAGACATTCTTTGATGTAAAAAAATGCCCAGGCTAGGCTACTCTTACCAACTCTCACAACTTCAAACCTTTTACAGCTGCTGTCTGTGGAGACATAGAGATCAGTGGGTGCTTTCATCTGCTGGCCAGGCTGCCTTTAAAAAGACCGCATGGACAAGGGCTCATCCCACTGAATGCCTGGACTCCTTCACTGTGGGCGCAAGACTATTCAGACAACATAGAATGAAGGAACCACAAAATGATAATGCTTTATTGAATCCCCAACAACTAAAGGCATATAACACATATGGAAGAAAAACACAAAATGTAAGAGACAGCAGAGTGTCACCCTTCCGCTGGCTTACTAGGGATTAGAATGTTCATGCCTTGGGGTTTCAATAGCCAATTACTCCAATCCAGCAACACCCCACTTCCAGCGGGCACCCACTGAGAAAGCAATAGCGACAAGTTTAATAAGCTCATGAATTAAAAGATCCGGAGCCATTTGTCCATAAGATAGAAATCTGCTTTTTCAAAGATTAAAAGCATATACAACGCTGGCGTTGTATATGCTTTTAATCTTTGAATAAAGCAGATTTCTATCTTATGGACAAGTGGCTCCTGATCTTCTAATTCATGATCTTCAACAGTGAGTGGTGCCAGCCGCAATCTGTGACCCTGGGAACCTGGAGGAACATTATATGAGGTGAGCGGCTTGACCTCAACCCCACCCTCACTCAGCTGTTTTCAAACTTAATAAGCTGACGGAGCAAAGCTATGTCTGTATCCAGATGACCGAATTGTCCTAACCTGGTTATTTTCTTTAGTTAGTCTCTGGTATGATGACACAATGTTATTCTGATATCCGGAATCAAAATTCCTACATGGGGTTATGGTATTCCAACCAGTACTGCAGCCCCTATATTGAAGCCATCTAACATATGAAGACACAATGTGATCTTCTAGTCGAGGCCGAATTCCCTGGACTGAGGTCACAAAGCGGATGAACCAACCGTGAATGGAAACAAGTCCCTTTTTATATCCCAAGCTTACACTTCAGGGTCTATTGTGTTCTTCCTGGATTGGTGGAATAACACTTTGCTCTTAGTGGCTGGAATTTAAGCCGCATGCATAATTCTCTTTGAGTCATGACAGTCTCTGACAGAAGGGGTGAGAGTGTTGTTAGGGAAATTATTTGACACAATGCACTGGACAATTGTTAATGTTTGAATATACTAAAGACTCCATTTTGGGACTTCTGAGATGGACTATGAGATGGCGTCTGACAACATATTTGTCCTAACAGACTCGTAAACATATTTTTCTCTTTGAACATGTCAAAACATGTCCCTCAATACCCATATTTGGTCACGATAAGATATGAATGAAGAGTTATACACACTGCCTGGAGTTTTGGGGATTTTCCATGATTTTGGGAGCCAATCAACGTGTAGTAAACAATTCTGAGGACCAATATATTTGAAGTTATATTTACTTGTGTATTAACATTTACCTATACATAAAACCTCTTGTGGTGCTACCCCTTTAGAATTATTCTAACAAACTGTAGAAACTGAATTTGCTGTCTGTCATTTGCCTCCATGCACAATATAATGGCCTCCACTACATCACACTGAAGTAGTATAGGCAGATTGCATTAACAGGGTGAGGTAATTTACATTAAATTAGCAATACACACATTTTGGACAATGGGAGACTTAAAGGTGCTAGCAACATCGCCGGAAAAGTGACGTACCAGCGATGTTGCTAGCGACGTCGCGCTGTGTGACAGCGTGACGCGACCGCGTTTTATCGCTAGTCGCAGGTTGCCAGGTTTACGGGAAGAACTGTAAACCTGACAACCTGCGACCTGCGATTAGGCTGGATCGCGCCGTGTGACATCGCTAGAGCGATGTCGGCGGCGATCCAGCCTATACCGCAGCGTTGCTGCGGATCGCTCGCTGGGCTTAGCCCAGCCCAGCGAGCGATGTCACCGCCCGCATCGCTGCGGCATCGCCGGTCGCAGCTGTGCTGTGTGACAGCTGGCCAGCGATGTCGGAACCGAGCGGGCACCCGCGCATCGCTTCCGACATTGCTGGCCAGGTTGTGCTGTGTGACGGCACCTTAAGAGTCTGGCAGTAAACAATGAATTAGCGAACATGAGATAACAACCAAAAGGACAATACATCTGGCAACATTTAGAACATTAACCCCTGGCTTGCACTAAAAAAAAGCTGCGTCTTTACACTGTCCATAGCCATAATTGTGGCTGAGGAAGCAGTGCTTCTTGTGGTTGCAGCACTCAGTCTTTGTACAGCTTAACCTTCTTATCTTCCTCAACTTTCTCTGCTGACTTACTCAGTTGCGTGTCTCAGTTGATTCCACATGGGATCTCGAACCTCATATTCATCCTCTTTATTGTATCACTCCTCACCCACCCTGAGAGTTATCCTCCTCCTCTTCCTTCCCTGATCACATAGTACAGTGCAGATGCTTCTCAGGTATCTGAGACACATTATCATCATCACCTCCACACCCAGTGTTTAATGCCTGGTGGTGAGGTTCTGGATTCTGCTAGGACCCTACTTTTGTTTGTCCCCAAATCCAAGTCCAAAAGATTTGGGGTATCAGTGCAGATGCTTTCTACTTCTAGAGGATGTGAATCTTAAGAGCAGACTTCTGATGCCCATAGAATAGAATTTGTGAACATCTCAGCAGAATCACCCATCTGTGTTTCCCCATAATCAGTTGTGCAGTTGGGGAGTTATGACATGGGCTCACACATGGGTAATTGGGGCACCTCCTTCGAAGACTGTACTGTTTGTGATGTTAAGGTGGAGGAACAGGAGGACATGCCATTTGATGCAGCACTTGCCATGAACTGTAGCAAAATCTCTTTCTGGGCCTCATTCACAATTCGAATCGCACTGCTGCTGGCAAAGAAAGATTTGAGTAGGCTGTCCTGTAAAAGAAGATGTCTCTTTGCCTGAGATAAGATGAGCCAATGTTTGGTCAATACAACTTTAATTAACATTAGCAGCAACACATACCCCATAGACACCTCAAAAAACAAGCCTACTCTTCATTTCACCACACCTATACCCCTTCCCCTTTCTACCATGGCCTTGGGATTTTCCACTAACGTTTTATGCACACAGATTTGTGTTTGAAAGTAATTGTTTGAAGCCAAACACAACCTTTTTAGTACGAAATAAAGGATTTGAAGATCACTGTTTTGAGGCAGAAACATGCCTTTTTACTGCAAACTGAAGGATTTTGCAATCACTGCATTAAGGCAATTTTGTTTTAGTAAAAACTGAAGGATTTGGCAATCACTGGTTAGAGGTCAAGCAAAACCTTTGCAAAAACCTTCAGTTTCCCTTAAAATCACTAGTTAGAGGCCAAACACAGCTTTTTCAGGGGAAATTGAAGGATTGTACAATCACAGCTTTGAGGCAAAAAAAACTATGTGTTTTAGTACAAACTGAAGGATTTGGCATTCACTGGTTTCAGGCCAAACATATGCTTTTTAGGGTAAACACTGAAATTTGGTAAATACTTGTACGCAAAAAATGCGGCTTTGGCATTCACATAGATTTGTTAATCACACTTTTTCTCATCAAAAAAATCCTATGTCCAGACGGCCCTCTTGCCATTCTATTTAAAAAAACAATTGAGTAGTTAGTTATCTTTTTGGGTAGCATGGATGGAGCAGCACAAAGTGGCAGCAGCACTGTCCCAAGCAGTAAAACTCTAAAAATGACGACGATGGAAAATAGTGGCTTCTTATATCCAGAGGAACATGTGACTTAGGCAGCCAATGAAAGAAGCCAGCCAGTGACACAAGCCCACATGTCTTCAACTTGTTGATGTTTTATGTGCCCTGTTTGGCTGCTGGCCGAGAACATGAACACAGAGTACCGGGAAAAAATATGGAGTCCAACGTAATTCTGACCTTTCTCCATCCCCTACCTTCATCAAACATGTCCTGTCCTGATTTCTACACAGTCAGAAGGTAAATAAAAGCATGACCTAAATGCAGTAATGCCTTTTTTTATACGATCAGTTAACGAACAAAGCCGTGTTCTCCAATTTTTCTATAAATTGCTTGTGTTTACGATCCCAAACCAAATCCACAATGTTCATGCCAAATTTGAAATTGGCAAACATGTTTGTGGAAAGTTCACTCAACTCTAATGAGAATAACCCTTTCAGAAAAAAATATTATATTTTTAAGACTACAATATGCACCAGAGCATGAGGGGCACTTAAGTATTAGAGGAGGAAAATAAAGAAAACTTTTTGAAGCAAACAAAATGTTCATGATATTCTGGTATGGGGGGGATCTGCTGCTCACACTGTTGCAGGAGTAATGTTCCCCAATTCTGTACTAATGGCCCCATCCTAGGCAACTTCCAGTTATATAATGCATGTCCTTCATCAGGGTTCATATGCCCCCATCCTGATATGTATGTTCCCCATCCTGGTATATATGTCCTCCTTCCTGGTGTATATGATCCCCATCCTGGTACATCTACTCTTTCTCATCATGATATATATGATTTTCATTCTTGTATATATGCCCTTAATTTTGGTATATATGGCCCCATCATGGGATCCTATGAAACTCCCATTACGTTGCACACGTGAGAAAAAATAATCGTTTCTACTAACCATTTCTCTGCTCCCTTGGTGCATGTTGTCTTCTGATGCTGGCAACTGACTTCAGTATGTAAGCAGGGCAGGCAGAACGAGACATGAATGCCATGCAACCCCAGTCACATGCCAACATTAGCTGTGGGCTGATACAAAATGAATATTGACTGCTTCCCGCGACCCGGTACTATTTGCATGGGGTGCAGGGAATATTCATTTTCTTTAATAGCGAAAACACAATTACCCCAGTCGCTGCAGGAAATCAGCTTCTGGGGTAAACATATGTGCCTGCTATTAAAGAAAAGGAATACCGGTATTCACTGTTCCTCACACCCTAACCCCGCCCACCTCTCAGGGCTGGCTTCAGTGCAGGGAGTTGGGCAGGATTATGTTCAAGGGGAGAAGTGAATATTAATGCTCTTTAACAGTGGGTCACTGCTGCAACCTGCTCCTGCCTCCTGTGACCCCACTACCTGCTGCCGATGCCACCCCCTCCAGCAGGCCAGTTAGATCCAAACTACTAGGCACCCCAAAAAAAATTCCTCCAAATTTGGGAGATAAAAGTGCATTTTATAGTCCACAAAATATGAGACAAATGTTAAAAAGTAAAAGCAAGTGTATTGAATAAAAATATAAAAACATTACTTTTGGTTTCGCTCCCATTTTTCTCGAGCTGAACTCAAAGATCTAAGAATTTTTCTATGTACATAAAAAGCCTTTTTACCTCCAATATTGTTCTCAACTCTGTCTGTGGTAGTGAGCACTTCTCCTTTGCTGAGATAATCCATCCACCTCACAGGTGTAGTATATCATGATGCTGATAAAATAGACTGATTATTGCGCTTTGTTTTGTAAGACTAGCTTCACACCATGGTTTTGGGCTGTCAGGGTGGATCCACCGGATAGAATCTGAAAGCACAGGATGAGCACAAAGTGTGGCCAAATATGCCTTCTAATCCTGTGTTTAACAGGGTTCGTTTTCTGCGGCTGTCCAGGTGCTGAACTGTCAGCTGTGTGTGCTGATGTGGTCAGCTGCTACTCCCATGGTCCTGTACGTTCAGCCGTGTCTCTGAAATGCTGCTGTCCATGGTGCTGAATGAGCACAGCAGCATTTCAGAGCATGCGCTGTTCATAAAATCGCATCTGGGAAACGATCCGATTTTTTCCCAGATCTGGCACTCATAGACTCCCATGTTATGGGCGCCGGATCGCCCCGGATTCGTTTCTGTCTTGTTTTGTGCGATTTTTTCACCGAAGCTCAAAACCATTGCAGGCTGCAGTTTTGAGGATGGGGAAAAAACAGACAAAACCTGATCAGGCACAGAAAACCCAATAGGACCAATCCGACATCATAGGGGATACATGGGAGGCAAAACCGTATCAGGTTCTGTGTGAAGCTAGCCTAAGACTACTCCTGTATACTATGAGATAACTGGCAAACCACTCTTTAACCTTTCAGATATATAAATAATCCAGTAATAAAATGTGATACAATTAAGCATGCCATGTATATAATGTATGCAGCACATCAAAAACATCTTTGCCGTAGTGCAAAACAATGAAATGACAGGTTATAAATATTATACCAGAACATCAATAAGTGATTCAGTAAAACCAACCTCAACAAGGGGGATGGAAAAAAAAACTTCATTAGGGACTGCCTCATAAAGTATACTTTTTCTTTTCAATACCAATCAAACTTTAATGGAACCAGCTAGCCCCTTTATCATGAAAGTGCACCTTGTATGTGTCAATGAAGAATAAATAATTTAATTAGTTGTTTGTACTTTACAGATGCAGTGAATACGAGATACTGCTCTTGACAATAAGATTTCGCTCCTTGTATCCTATATAGAAAAAGCAGCCAGCTACCACCTGCCTGGCATAAAGAGTTAATGCTTTTTCAGCATGTTCTATTTAATTAAACCTAAAAGATATTTTAATGCAGGAATAGCAATGCTCATGCCAGCTCGTTCCCTTCCTGTGATGCATTGCTTGCTGGATATTCATTGCTGTGCATTTTAATTTACTTTTTCTGGAAAAAAGTCTCTGAGGGCACTGGGTCAATAGGTTTATAGACTTCATTTGATCTCACACTACATTTCTCATAATAACAGTCTGATAGTCATCATCTGAGTATGTTAAAAGCATTACACTGAGTAACCAAAAAGCCGTCTTAGACCAAAACTGGAATTATATTCGCATCCTGATCTTAGGAATTTTTACGCATATTTCTTTTATCTCATTACAAAATAAAAATCATAAACGTATAAATATTTTTTAAATGCTACACACATCACGATGGCATAGTAGTTTGAGCTGAGACCTTGTACCCTTGTGACTTTAGTTTTAATCTAACAAGGACAACATCATGATGCTCATTTTTCTTTCAGTTTTTTATTGCACTACATAAAAACTCTATTTACTTGGCATTTATAATAAATATATTAGCTTTGTTGCCAAGATTTCATAGCGCTTGGCATAGAATGGAAGAGAGATGACTACAACAGTTTTTATTTTATTTTATTTCTATTAAATTCACCCAAGTAGGAAAGGTCACAACCTATAGGTCCACCAATACATGACAAAATCAACTGTTCATAATCTTATGATTATATATTTTTTCTACTAGAATTAGTACACATCTAAAAGGCAACCTGTAATGTAAATAAAATGAACTTTATTCCCCCAGGCTGCCTCGGGTTTTCAGTCATAGAGATGTGACACCTCAAAGTCCGGTTGCCACAGTGGCATTGCCTCCCTCAGGGGTGATGTCATGCTTGGAAGTAAGAAGGGGTATCCACACCAGGTAAACCCTCAGCATGCAACACTTTTCCTGGCTCCATGCCTGAAGGGGGAGCTCAAGACTTGGGTTCAGGGGAGCTCCCCTATAAATTCCGGCCTGGGGCGTGGTTAGTCAAACAGTGAGTAGTCCATCAGTGAGATAGTCTGAGAGGAAGAAGAGTACAGATGCCTTGGGGACGGGAACCGGAGGAGCTCGTTCCAGGAAAGAGAGCAGCAAGTATGAGGGATCCATCAGAGAGGGTCTGAGGAAGAAGAGAAGAAGGCCTCAGGAGCGGAGCCAGTTGCCAGCTCACCCCAGAGCAGAGTGCCAGAAACGGATACTAGAGTCTGAGGTTGTCCGGGTACTAAAGACCCAGCAGCCAAAACTCCACGTCTCCCGGCCACATCAAAGCACCTGGAGGCACAGCAGCACCCGAGAGTTCAGAGACAGTCTCCAGAGGAGTGGTGCCAGAGAAGGGCTCAGACTGCCTGACATATGGGTGAGTGACTTACCAGCAGGAAGAGAGGGTCACAGCTTAGCTACAAGCAGCCAGGACCCGCAAAGAGGAACGCAGCAGGGAGGCCTCAGAACTCACCAGTTGGAGAGATCCCCAACTTGCATCCAGGCCGTCCGGAATCACAACATCACCTGAGGTCAGTGTCCTGGTCTGGACCTTCAACTACAAGTAAAGATAAAGGAGACTACGTACTGTGTGTCTGTCTTTAATCCGCGCCCTCAGTCCTGTTCTCCTACGGCCACCACCTCTATAGACAATACCGGTTGATCTGGGGGGAGCAATACCAATTTAGCTGCAATTCCATCAACCCCAGAGGTACCGCACCGCAATGTCAGCCATCAATAGTCGAACATCACAGGTGGCGTCATGACTTCAATCCCCAAAACCTTAAGTCCTGAATTTTTATTGACACCGCCAGGGTCACTGAGCTGGGTCTCGACCCTCGTGACTCCCCAGCAGTACTGTAGCCCAGTTCCTACTACCCAATGGCCCTGAGGGGGCATGTCAGAGGCACGGCCGGCATGATTTCAATCACTGCTCAGTACATGATGAGCAGTGGCTGCCACCACATCCTGACACTGACTGTCAGCCAGCTCAGCATTCCATCATTACAGAAATGAGCTCAGGGTCCTTAAACTTGCAATTAATTATTCGGAAGGCACCAAATTAGCAATGGGTAAAGAAATATTTGCACTATTTTGATTATACTCGTTTTTATGTCTAAAATTACGAATTGCGTAACCTCGGTGATTCAGTGTTTTTAATCACTGTTTTTGTCCTCCAATTTTTAATATTTTAAATATATTATTAAATGTTATATTTTAGTTTTTGGTTTGGAGGTGTTTGTTGCCAATGGAAAATTGAATTCAAAGAATGCGGTTTGAACATAATGTAAAACTTAAAATGTAGACTGATTGCCACAATAAAAAATCAACATCAGACATTATGATTCTCAGATAAGGAAAGGAACTGATCTAAATGTGCAGCCCAACAATATTATACAACCACTGGCTTTTTTAATTATATATTGGTTAGAGGATTAGCTCATGGAATCGCTCCTGGGTTGATACAGACTCCTCAGACACTCCAAGATACAGTTCACATTACACAGATTTGATACAAATTGTTGCAAATAATTTTATTGGTTCCATATATAACAGCAAAAGTAAACAGAAAGGATATAAAATAAAATCATAAAATCATAAACGGTATAGCCCACTAGGCTGTGGGCCCAGGTCACACCTTCTAACTAAACAATTGCACACTTACAGTAGTTTACCAGTGTCATTCTGAAAGCCTTCACCATGAGGACTTTCCACCATTTTGTATAAATACTTGAGCACTGAAGGTGATTAGCCAGGGTCATCACAAACACTTGGACTGGCTATGCGGAGAAAAGGGAAAACGCAGTTTCAAACTGTGTGGTAGTTTATTTACACCACATTTTTATACTTTTTCACTTTCATATCACATATATATGCATCCTCTATTGCATTTGCACCTTTTTCTACTCTACCCTTTTACTTTGTTTCCATTGAGATGTATCCCCATATTCAATTCAATATAATTATATAATTGTCTTGCCTCTTTCAGTCCCTAATTCCTGTCCCTGCATTCCACTCTGAAGCTCATCCTGAAATATTTGGTACTTCCCCTGTCCTTATGTTTACTGTGGAACACATGCAGGCACAGTCTCCTCTCTGTACAGCATGCACCTATCCTGCGTGAGGTTTGGATGAGGATATGATGTTAGTCCCTGCATGGCCATTAAGGGAGCTGCTTCTGATTGGTCCATCATCATATAAATGACCACACCATATCCCTTGTTAAGACAAGGTGAAACATGCATTAGGGTCTCTTCCTGGCACCTTTGGCGGTCGACAGGGAAGGGGGTACTCGGGTATCGGGGCTAATGGCGACTTTGATGGGGGAATCACGGCTGGTCGGTCCTCGGTCCCGTGCCCTGGACCCTCAATTGCGGGGAATGGTGGAGGATAAGGGGATTGGTAACGTGACGCCACCTGTAGTTCCTGGTAATGGGTATACCAGCGCTGCAGCCGGCCGCTGAGGTGATGGTGGGTGCAGCAGAGTGTGGTGCAGCTCCCCACAGGTGGAGCACCTCAGGGCAGCGGGGATGGATGAGGGGAGTAGTAGTCTCATCTCTACAGTCAATGCGATGAAAAGCGGCGATTAAGCAGGCACACACACAGTGATCTTTGTTTTGGTACCTTTTACTGGTGACAGGGTAACAGGTACAGTCCAGAGAAATAACCAGGTCCCCGATGCAACTTGGGACTTCCACCTTAGAAAGTTGTGAGGCCTCCTCTGTCTCTGTGCTCTGTGGTTTAGGGTAAGTCCTGCCTGTGACTGAACCCACCGCTCCTTCTCCCTCTCAGGGCTTTGCTCTAAATTGACAATGAGGAGTCCCTATTCCTCCTATGGCCCCTGGTCCTGTACTTGGTCAGTTTAAGTGTCTCTTACTGTACTTTCTTCAGGGGTTAACTCCTCCTGGTTCTTCCAGGTTTTACTGCTGCAGTGGATGCTGGCAGCGTCGGACTCCGGTGTCCGGGTGTACTAAAGGGAAGCTTTGTCTGTTCCCTTCTTTAATTCCCTGCTTCCTCCTCAGGCCTCCGACCCTTTCCCAAGGGTGCAGCACAGCAGGTCAGTGTTCCCTGGTCCTGGGCCTGGATCCTTCCCAGCGACCAGCTCCTCACTCCAGCCCTCTTCACTGCCTGACTCACTAGAACTTACTCCTGGGACTAACTTATTCCTTCCCTCAGGCCTGGATCTTTTAAAGGGGAACTGACTTAAGGCAGCCAGTGGAGCTCCCCCTTGAGGTCTGGGGTGGAAGTTGTTGTGTGCTGTGTGAACCAAGGTGTCAATCCCTCCTTGCACTGATAGATCCTGTGGCAATCACCTGCAGGGTTGCCACACAGGCACCGTCTCCTCTCTGTACAGCATGCACCTATCCTGCGTGAGGTTTGGATGAGGATGTGATGTTAGTCCCTGCATGGCCATTAAGGGAGCTTCTTCTGATTGGCCCATCATCATATAAATTACCAAACCATATCCCTTGTTAAGACAAGGTGAAACATGCATTAGGGTCTCTTCCTGGCACCTTTGGGTCTGTTTTATTACATTTCATATGTTTTAATTAATCTCTGATGCATCTACCTATATCCGGCCTGCTTGTATTACACCCTATATTTCTACTTTATTTAGCAAACATTTCATAGATAAACTGATTGAAGAGTGATTATTATATCTATTTTTCAATGTATGGTTATATTATTCTGTAATTGATTGTGATTGTGATATACTTGTTTGTTCTGAATATAATGAAACATATCGTCCCATATTTTTGTCATATCTGCTAAATTATTTATTAACCACTGTATATTTGGTAAATTTACACTGTGTGCAGAATTATTAGGCAAATGAGTATTTTGATCACGATACTTTTTATACATGTTGTCCTACTCCAAGCTGTATAGGCTTGAGAGCCAACTACCAATTAAGTAAATCAGGTGATGTGGTGATGTGCATCTCTGTAATGAGGAGGGGTGTTGTCTAATGACATCAACACCCTATATAAGGTGTGCTAAATTGAGTTGGGCCAGCGTCAGGGAAGGGGTTACTCAGATACCGGGACGGTGGCTTCGGTGGGGGATCACGGCTGGTTGGGTCCCGGTTTTGTGCTCCGGGCACTCAATGGCTGATGAGGGGGTGATGATGGGGGAATTACACGTGACACCACCTGTGGTACCTGTTAATGTGGTTACCAGTACTGCAGCCGCCGCTGAGGTGATGGTGATGCAGCAGTGATAGTACAACTCCCCTCAGGCGGAGCTTTTCCTCAGGGTTGCAGGGTGCATGAGAGGAGTAGTAGTTTTTCAGTTCTGTGTAGGTGCTACAGATGGCTGTGGTGAATCAGGCACACACACACACAATAGTCTCTGTTTCAGTACCTTTTTACTGATGTCGGATAGCAGGTACGGTCCAGGAGGGTAACCAGGTGTTCTGTGCAGTTTGGGACGTCCACGTTAGAGAGTTGTGAGGCTTCCTCTACTAGTGTGTGGTATGGTTAGGGTGAAATCTGCCTGAAGCTTGAGCTGCCGCTCTTTCTCCTCAGGAGTCTGCTCCAAAAGCTGAAATTAAGGACCTTCTTGTGGGATTTCTGTCTATTCTAGGGCCCTGATCCTTCAACTGGTCTAGCTGGAGCCTTTACTTTCTCCTGAACTCAGGGGGACTAAATCCTCCTGGTTTGTCCGGGATTTCCCTGCTACAACTGGAGATATAGCAGGTACGGGCTCCGGCGTCCAGGTTGACTTTAAGGGTAACTATGTTCCCATCTTCTTCTTCTTCCTAACTCTCCCACTGGCCTCCGTCCCTCTCCCTAGGGCGTTGCAGAGCTCGGATCAGTCTTTCCTGGTTCTGGGCCTGGCTTGGTCCCAGCAACCAGCTTCTTCTAGTTCCTTCTTCTGTACTTTCTTGACTGACTGAACTTACTAACTGACTCCTCCCTCAAACCTGGATCTTTATAGGGGATCTTGCTTAAGGTAGCAAGTAGAGCTCCCCCTTCTGACCTGAGGTGGAAGGTGTTGTGTGCTCTGTGTGCCAAGGTGTACATCCTTTCCTGCACCAGTGAGTCCTGTGGCAATGCCTGCAGGGTGCCACATAATTATTAGGCACATGCCTTTCCTTAGGCAAAAAGGGTCACACCTAAGATTTGACAGGTTCTGAAAAGTCCAAAATTGTGAGATGTCTTCAAGAGTGATGCAGCAGTCTTGAAATTGCCAAACTTTTGAAGTGTGATCACCGAACAATCAAATGTTTAATGGCAAATAGCCACCAGGGTAGCAAGAAGCGTGTTGGGCAAAAAAGGCACAAAATAACTGCCCGTGAATTGAGGAAAATCAAGCATGAAGCTGCCAAGATGCCATTTGCCACAAGTTTTGCCATATTTCAGAGCTGCAATGTGACTGGAGTTTCAAAAAGTACAAGGTGTGTCATACTTAGGGACATGGCCAAGGTAAGGAAGGCTGAAAAACGACCACCTTTGAACAAGAAACATAAGATAAAACGTCAAAAGTTTTATGGACTGATGAAATGACAGTGACTCTTGATGGGCCACAGGCTGGATCAGTAAAGGGCAGAGAGCTCTACTCCGACTCAGATGACAGTAAGGTGGAGGTGGGGTACTGGTACAGGCTGGTATCATCAAAAATGAACTTGCGGGACCTTTTCGGGTTGAGGATGGAGTGAAGCTCAACTCCCGGACCTACTGCTAGTTTCTGGAAGACAACTTCTTCAAGCAGTGGTACAGGAAGAAGGCGGTATCGTTCAAGAAAAACATGATTTTCATGCAGGACAATGCTCCATCACATGCATTCAACTGCTCCATAGCGTGGCTGGCCAGTAAAGGTCTAAAAGAAGAAAAAATAATGACATGGCCTACTTGCTCACCTGATCTGAACCCCATAGAGAACCTGTGGTCCCTCCTAAAATGTTTGATCTACAGGGAGGGAAAATAGTACACATCTTGGAACAGTGTCTGGGATGCTGTGGTGGCTGCTGCACGCAATATTGATCGTAAACAGATCAAACAACTGACAGAATCTATGGATGGAAGGCTGTTGAGTATCATCATAAAGAAAGATGGCTATACTGGTCACTAATTGTTTTGTGTTTTGTTTTTGCTTGTCAGAAATTTCTAAATTTTGTGCAGTTATATTCGTTGACCTGGTGAAAATAAACAAGTGAGATGGGAATATAGTTGATTTTTTTTAAGTTGCCTAATAATTCTGCACAGTAATAGTTACCTGCATAAACAGATATCCTCCTAAGATAGTCAAATCTAATAAAAAACCACTCCATTTACCAAAAATATTAAGCTTTGATATTTGAGTCTTTTGGGTTGATTGAGAACAGTTGTTGATCAATAATAAAAATAATCCTCTAAAATACAACTTGCCTAATAATTCTGCACACCGTGTATATTATTCACATGTGAAATATTTATTTATGCAGATATTTACAAAACACATATGCTATTTGGAATATTCTTATGTACAAAAATTACTCATCTGTGCCAGGAATTTT
This sequence comes from Allobates femoralis, assembly GCA_033576535.1. Taxonomy (NCBI): domain Eukaryota; kingdom Metazoa; phylum Chordata; class Amphibia; order Anura; family Aromobatidae; genus Allobates; species Allobates femoralis. The sequence continues at coordinate 346,682,546 of JARQOC010000002.1, forward strand.
TTATCCACCTATGTTCTTTCTCCTTTTCACTTGTTTTTAATCATGTTCTTAATAATTATGTTAATAGATATAATGAATTATATCTGCTGTGCATCTTATATTTAGTTTTCAACTTTTGCAAATACACAAGTAATTTATATAATTATCTTTGGTATTTATATATTTGCTTACAAGGAGCTGGCACTATCTTATCAATGGGGCAAATAAGACATAGCCATAAGGTATGCCATAAATGTCTAGTCCATGGGGAACCCATTAATGGGACATGAATGGATTTATTAGAAATAACTACTGTTTCTGTTTTAGATATTAGAGATAAAAATATCCTAGATCAACATAGGAACTCTAACAGCAATATGAAACCTACCGGTAGGTTTGCTAGTCAAATAGCATTACTTTATTTCTCTCCTAGACAATTTATTTTTAATGAATGCACGTATGTTATCGCATTCTGCCGCATATAGAGGATGAGGTGTCCTTGAACATGGTTTGTGCTAATTAAGAAAAGAAAGTTGTCCACTATGTTATATCTCACCTTGATCTATATCAACATATTTGTTGCCTTTAAAGCCATATCTTTCTCAAACTGACAGTACATTAGCTCATGACTTGTGGTAAAAAGCCATAAAACCAGTTTTTCACCAAGAACTCTGAACTTTAGTATCTTTATCTTTAGTCTTCTAAAACTAATAAGACAGGCTACTCTGATGATAGAGGTTTCTTGACATTGAAACTCTACTATACTCCGTTGCCACTGATGTGTATTATAGACATTATCTGTAAAAATATGTTACTTTTCAGATCCCCTAGAGAATAAAGATAAGTCAACAGAACGCGAAACTACCCTCTGCCAATTATATCTAGAAATCATTCAATCTTTTTCACACATTACAATCTTATATTTTGACATTCATTCTTATTTAGCTAGAACATAAACTGCATAACATATCTTATAGAAAGATATAGCAATATGATTGAGATCATTAATTTCTGAATCTAATGAAAAATGTCTAAAGGAAATAAATGAATCAATAGAACCAGCTGAAGCCAAAATATATTTTGCGTTAACATGACTTTCTGTCTATTAAATAGAAACTGTAGTTCACCAACTTTTATTACCCTTTGCTGAATCAGAAGGATGAGCTGTAAAGTGACCATTTATAGGGATAGAACTTGAAGCTTTTGAGCCCAATTCAGAATTATCACATGCTAACTGATGACCTGATTTATCCTAAAGTATCAGATGGACCACTGATTCCACAAAAGAACCAAGGCCGAGATATGATTTCAGCCTCACTATGCTAAGTTGTTCATTTGTTCTTTGGCAATGTTTTCAACTAATTTTTTATTTATATATGTATTTATTTCAATGCTATTCCATTTTAAAATATCATTGGGTACATGATTAAATATCTTGTCATTGTCTTCTTCAATATTTTCACATCACATAAGCATTGCTTTGCCTATCTTAATAAAAACAGTAGTGAACAATTAGTGGAGACTTCTATTTGATTGGAACACTTATCTTAAAAAATGGTAAATGATATGACCATAATGCCTCCTACTACTGATGTATAGGACAATGCAAAGATAGAATATTGTTAATTTTATTTAAAATGTTATTATGCAATTAAAAAAGATTAACATGTAGCACAACGCATTGTCACATAGATGTCTAAGTAGTGTTGGTTTTAAGTAAAGGTAAGAAATCGATTTAAAGATGATTGATTTGAGTCTAATTTTCTGAAATCTGAAATTTTATGCTAGTTTGAAAACTCTGGAATTAGACTTGCAATTTGAAATGAATAAAAAAATACACAGCACCATTTCCCACAAGTTAGGCTGGGGTCACACATAAGCCCTCAGTCAGTTTTTGGCTTCAGTTTTGTCATTTTTTTTTTCTAAGTCCAAAAACTGACAGAAAAACGCATTGGGTGTAATAAACACCCTGTGCGTTTTTCTCTGGAGCTCAAAACATTGCCCTGTCCGTTTTTGAGCCAAAAACGCAGTAAACAGCGTTTTTGGCATCAGTTAAAAAACGCATGCGTTTTTATGCGTTTTTTTTAACATGGGGCCCTATGGGAAACGCATGCGCAAACGCATGGCATATATAGGCACTTGCGTTTGCGCATGCGTTTGCGCGCATGCGTTTTTTTCTGAAAAAAATTACTAAGTCCAAAAACGTACAGGAGTGCAGGAGACACAAAAAGCACCCTATAAAAAACGGATTGGTGATGAAAATGACTTCCAAAAACGGATTTCTATGTGTAACCCCAGCCTTACACAGTCATTGAGTGGGCTATAGCCATCTGGCATATCAACTCTCACTTCCTAATTATGCTCCGCTACAATCCAATCATATTGTGCAGCACAGCCAATTATGGGGGCAGTAGCCAGCATAGGGTCTGGTCACTAAATGCCATTTTATGCCTATACTGTGTAGGGATAGGAGTACAGAGCTCAGAGTATAGTGATAAATAAAGCACTAATGCGATTGTAGTGCGCAAAATCATTGCTGATATACCAGACTGTATACAGGAGTGATATTCTCAGTCTGTGAACAGAAATGCAAGATTCAAGTGGTAAACAGTGAACTGTTTGCAGCAGTCTCATCATCATCAGTAAGTGTATGAATTAGTAAGTCTAATATACGGCATTACACCATTATTGTGTTGCTTTTTATATTCATGTAGTGACAGTAGGCAAGGTTAGTATAAAACCACTCATTGCAGATTTTGCAATTAAATCTCAATTTAAGGGATGCTTCTGTTTGTAAATGAAAATATGATCCCTGTATTTTAAAAAAAGAGAACTCTTCTGAATTACTGAATCACACTTAAGCACAATTATTTACCTACTAATGTAGGTGCACAGTGTTTAAAATAATTTTTAAAGAGGACCTGTCACTAAACCAGGCATGGTGATCTAATTGCAGCACTGGATGAAGCATGTCTGCAGCATGCAGACAAGGGGTCACCCAGCACTTGAGCAGCCCTGTACCCCCAGATAATACACTTAGAAAACTTACATGCTACAGCCACTAAGGAGGTGGTTAGGGGCTGCAGCCAAGGGTTGATTCACACCCCCTGCCTGTGTAATCTGCCCACCGCTGCCAATCATTCTCTCCCTGTCTGCAGCATTTAAACAGAGTTTTTTTTTTCTCTCTCCCAGAAAGTCCGTTTAGCCCCGTCCCCTGAGGGGCGGGGCTAAACGGGAAAGAAAAAAAAAATCTATTTAAATGCTGCAGACAGGGAGAGAATGATTGGCAGCGGTGGGCAGATTACACATGCAGGGGGTGTGAATCTGCCCTTGGCTGCAGCCCCTAGCCACCTCCTTAGTGGCTGGAGCATGTAAGTTTTCTAAGTGTATTATCTCGGAGTACAGGGCTGCTCAAGTGCTGGGGGACCCCTTGTCTGCATGCTGCAGACATGCTGCATCCAGTGCTGTAATTAGTTCAACCTTCCTGGTTTGGTGACAGGTCCTCTTTAAGCCTGTCTCATTGTTCCAATAGTTTAATATTCGAAGTGTACACACAGTGAAATGGAAGCACAACTCCAGCTTTTTTCCTGCATCACTGGAGTGATGCTTCAACCCTCAACTGGTGAGGTGGGGTTTTTGTCACACAACTGGTGAGGTGGGGTTTTTGTCACGCAACCGGTGATGTGGGGGTTTCCTTTATCCCAGTGTTTAGAAATCTCTAATTTTTACAGAAAATGCAAAGATCATGTTTGTTTTAATCATTTTCTTATTGGCGATTGATTACACATGAGTATAACAAATGTTTGACACCCACAAGTATCGGAAAATGTAAAACCTGGATGATTCAATCCGAGGGCATTATGAAACATGACTTTTAGGATAATGTAAATAAAAACATTTTTTAAAAACAAGTGAATATAAATATTAACATGAAAATTGAAAACATCACAAGCCGTTCAAGAGAAAATTAAAAGGAATATTGTCTTTTTTGGTTTGCATGAAATTAGTCATTTTTTACAGCTAACGCAATACCTTACGGTACAATTACCACAAATTGGGGTCTCTCACTCTTCGCACATAAATTTTGTCTTCATTTCCTTTTTCCTAGGACACTTGCCACACCTCACTTGTCTATCTAGTTGTTGTTTTCTTGGTGTAGGCAACTGTTTCTGAAGAAATCGGGCAATATTCTGCCGCAGCTCGCGTGGAAGTCGATTGTTCAGCATCCTAACATTGAGGTAGGGTTCTGATAGAGCTGTGGCAAGAGACTTTACAAAGTCAAGGCGACTGTTCTTTAGATTCTCTGGATAAGATGAAAAGAGTATGCATGCATTCACAAGGCTGATGTTCAAGATGGAGTAGGTGATTGCAAGCGGCCATCGTCTACTACGTTGACTAGTTAAATAAAGCGTTCACTTTTCATCAAGAGCATCAACACCTCCTTTTGTTTTATTGTAAAATTCAATGATTTCTGGCTTGCCAGATTCTGGGTGAATGCTTTTCGCATGATGCATGGATGAAATCAAAATCACCACTTTGTTTTTCTTTGGGAGATAGGAAACTAAGGTCATGTCATTTGCAAATCCAAAGATTACGGAACGTTCTTATTTGATTTTCGATGGGCAGAATTGTGGTGGAATTTCTTTCTTGTTCTTTCTTATTGTTCCCACATATGTAAATCCTCTTTTCTTCAACTCTGCCACAAGTTCAATGGAAGAGAACCAGTTATCAGCAGTAATATTTCTGTTCATTCTAAGTATTGGTGTTGACAGGCGCAAGACAGACTGAGTAGGTTTATAATTTTTTTTTTCCTCATTGGAGAGAAAGGATCCATTGCTGTCTTTACCAGTGTAAATATATGCATTTAGTAAGTAATGACTTTTCGCGTCAGCAATTGCCATGATTTTTATTCAATACTTACGAGGCTTACTTGGAATATACATTTTGAATGAACACCTTTCTCTGAAACCAACCAGCATTTTGTCTATGGACGCATATTCCCCAATTGAGTAACACGCCTGGCAGTTCCTAGTCACTTGTAAAACTTGTCAAACACACGATATAGCTGCCGCACGGTCAGTCTGCTGCCTTTCTTTTTGGTCAGTGCGATTATCAGAGTGAAGGGCCAGAAGTATAACATAAACTCGCTTCAAAGACATAATACAACGAAAAATGTCTCGCCCCGTTCCATCAGTGGCAAAAAGAGCTGCGAGATCTTCATGATTAGATTTGAAAATTGCCGAATACATCAAGATAGCCAGGAATACTTTGAACTCGATCATGTCTAAATCTTTGTAGTCTCTTTCGATCAGTATCAGTCACTTTGAGTCGCAATTCAGACAGCTTTTCGTTTGTATAAGATATTACTTCATCAATGATGTCTTCAATAAACAGTAACTCCCACGATGAACTGATGTGTGCAATTGGACAATCACAGGATTGTGAAAAAGGACAAACTTGTGAGAAATATCAAACCAAAAGTTCTTTAAACTTCAGAAGTACATTTTGTTAAATAATCATTTTAATGATTTAATCATTTCAAAACTGCTTAGTAATTTTGGGGGTAGAGGAATTGTCATATTAGCATGAAAATGGGTGTAGTGTTTCACAGTGAATGGTTGCTGACCAAATGCCAGACCAAGAGAACTTTTTATTCTCCCTGCAAAATCAACACTTTTCTATGTGTACAGCTCGTTCACAGAGCAGGTGAGGAAAGGGTAAAATAGTTTTTAAATGATTAAACCAAAATTGTATGAATTGATTGAAATTTTCTGCCCCCCAAAAATATTTTTTTCCTAGAAACCGGATTTTTTTTGGCAGAGGAACTGGAATATTAACAGTGAAGCATGAGTTCCCTAATTAGGGAACCTTTTACCTAGTGGATGGCTGCCAATTTTATGTGTAACCAGGTGACCATTATGCACTTCTTGCATGGTGAGCTCTACCTGGAGTATTAGTCCCCTGCGTAGGGCAGGTCAGAAAGGAAAATGTCAGAAATCAGAAGCCAATCTGAATTTGTGCACAGTTGCAGGAAAACCTAATTTGGTATCGTTGTCTCTGGCTCTTTAACCCCCTAAATGACACAACCAATAGCAATGGCAGAATTTAGAAAGCTGGAGGAGAAGTTGAGCTTCCTTGCCCACCCGATCGGGACCCCCATAATGTTATCACAAGGTCCCAATCCTAATCCGAGGTTAAATGATGACCTCTGGGTTTGCTGACTACAGTGGTGTGACAGAAAGCCTGTTAGATCATGTTCTTGGTATGATCAATCAGTGTCACTCTGACAGGTGTGATACACTTACATGCTTGTTTATGGCAATACATTACACCAGTGATCTGGCTAACAAAAGTTAATGTCCCATAGCGGGATTAATTAAAAAGGTAAAAAAAAAAGTAAAAATATTTTTTAAAAAATCCCAAATAAATAACAAAAAATGAAAAAAAAAATATATACAGTGAAGGAAATAATTATTTGATCCCTTGCTGATTTTGTAAGTTTGCCCACTGACATAGATATGAACTGTCTATAATTTTAAAGGTAAGTAAATTTTAACAGTGGGAATTAGAATTTCCAAAACATAATCCAGAAGATCACATTGTCTAAACTATATAAAATTATTTGCATTTTGCAGAGAAAAATAAGGATTTGATACCTCTGGCAAACAAGACTTAATACATGGTAGCAAAACCCTTGTTGGCAAGCACAGCAGTTTCTTGTAGTTTATGATGAAGTTTGCGCACAGGTCAGGAGGAATTTTGGTTCACTCCTCTTTGCAGATCATCTCTAAATCATTAAGATTTTGAGGCTGTCACTTTTTCAACTCAGAGATCTATAAAAATGAGAAGGCGCATAGGGTCTTATCTCACTTAGGAGACAGATCACGTATAGCATAAAATCTGCTCACTTGTGATGAGCGAGTACGCTTGTGACTACTCGGTACTCGCATGAGTGTCACTGTACTCCGGCTACTCGGCGAGTACCGAGTAATCTCGCGATACTCGTGCTGTACTCGGGGTCCTCATCCTTGCATGTTGGCGCTCTTTAGAGAGCCAGCCCACATGCAGGGATTGGCTGGCAGTCACTGCAATGCCACAGCCTTGTTAGTTGTGGCATTGCAGTGATTGGCCATCCCGCACATGATGACTGAGCCTTTATAAGACCCGGCCACGATGTGCTCTGCACACAGCCATCCAGAGAGTCAGTGTAGGGATAGTGTCTGCTGCTTAAGGGACAGATTTGCGGCCCTCATAGGTAGATCCGGAGCAGGGCTGCAAGCTGCTGCTGACCAGAACAGTCCTTCTCAGGACTAATCAAGGAGGATATAGGCAGGGTGATCCAGAGTCCAAGCTTTCCAGTGACCAGAACAGTCCTCAGGAGACTGTTGGAGCTGACTAGCTGTATACAGGCAGGGTGTAATATCCATATCCAGCTTTCCTGTGACCAGAACAGTCAGGAGACTGTTGTAGCTGACTAGCTCTATACAGGCAGGGTCTAATATCCAGTTTTCCTGTGACCAGAACAGTCAGGAGACTGTTGTAGCTGACTAGCTGTATACAGGCAGGGTCTAATATCCATATCCAGCTTCCTGTGACCAGAACAGTCAGGAGACTGTTGTAGTTGACTAGCTCTATACAGGCAGGGTCTAATATCCAGCTTTCCTGTGACCAGAACAGTCAGGAAACTGTTGTAGTTGACTAGCTCTATACAGGCAGGGTCTAATATCCAGCTTTCCTGTGACCAGAACAGTCACCAGACTGTTGTAGTTGACTAGCTCTATACAGGCAGGGTCTAATATCCAGCTTTCCTGTGACCAGAACAGTCACCAGACTGTTGTAGTTGACTAGCTCTATACAGGCAGGGTCTAATATCCAGCTTTCCTGTGACCAGAACAGTCACCAGACAGTTGTAGTTGACTAGCTCTATACAGGCAGGGTCTAATATCCAGCTTTCCTGTGACCAGAACAGTCACCAGACTGTTGTAGTTGACTAGCTCTATACAGGAAGTGTCTAATATCCAGCTTTCCTGTAACCAGAACAGTCACCAGACTGTTGTAGCTGTATACAGGCAAAATGCGTAAGGGCGTTGGCAAGGAACAAGGAAGTGGACGTGATGGTGGTGCAGGCAGAGGCCGAGGTTGTGTACAAGCACTAATTTCGCAACAACAAAGTGGCACATCTACTCGCTCACACATCCTGTCCCAAATTCTTGGGGACCGCAGCAGTACACCGCTCTTGAACCAAGACCAGTGTCAACAGGTTGTTACTTGGGAAACAGATAATGCTTCAAGTCAGATTGGCACCTCCACAAACACCCTGTCTTCCACACGGTCAAGTGTCAGTAGCCATGATACTGCACCGCACATTTCCCAACCTGATCCTCCTTCCTACCACCAGGCCGAGTACACGTCCACGGACATTACTGATCCCACACTTGGACACTCGGAAGAGCTGTTTACGTATTCATTCGCACAATCTGGCCTCTCGCCAGCTCCTGTTGAAGTGGGTGATGAGGAGATGGTATGTACAGATGCCCAAATATTTGAGCAGCCACGTTCTCACGAAGGGAACGTTGGCAACGTGTCTCAACAAGGGGTGGACGATGATGAGACACAATTGCCAGGAAGTCAGGAGGAGGATCAGGGTGCGGAAGAGGAAGACGACGTGGAGGATGATCCAGTAGCTGACCCAACCTGGCAGGAGGCTATGCAGAGCGATGACAGCAGTGCACAGGGGGAGGCATAGCATCCCAACAGGCAGTAAGAAGCAGGGTCGTGTCCGCAGGCAGAAGGCAGGCAACCGTTCCCCGGAACAACAACAACACGACACAAGGTGCCTGTACAAATGTTAGGTCTTCACGAGTCTGGCAGTTTTTTAAGTTGGCTCCAGATGACTCTAAAAAGGCCATTTGCAACACCTGCCATGCCAGCATCAGCAGGGGTACGAAAACTAGCAGCCTGACCACCACCAGCATGATCAGGCACATGTCAGCCAAGCACCCGACTTTGTGGGAAGTACAACAGAGTTGAGGAGCGGTGCTTGCTGATGTCACTGCTACGTCTTCGCGTGTTGAGCGTGTGATCGAATCCCCTGTCCATGCTGGCCGCGAACAAGCCTCCGGCCCTGCACCTGAAGTTGCCCACGCACAAATAACACCACCATCAAGCACGTCCTTGTCCCAGCGCAGCGTTCAATTATCCATTCAGCAAACCTTTCAACGCAGGCGCAAATACGCTGCCAACGCCCCACATGCCACAGCCCTAAATGCTCAGATTTCGCGACTGCTTGCGCTAGAAATGTTACCGTTCTGGCTGGTGGAGACGGAAGCATTCCGCGACCTGATGGCGGCTGCTGTCCCATATTACTCGGTCCCCAGCCGCCACTATTTCTCCAGATGTGCCATCCCCGCATTGCATAACCACGTGTCACAAAGCATCACACGTGCCCTGAACAACGCTGTTTCAGCCAAAGTCCACCTAACCACAGACACGTGGACTCCACCAAGATGGTGAGCGGCGATGACGCCATTATTAGCGTCACCATACCGCTACTCTGCCTTCTAAAACGGTCTCTGCTGAAAAACAAAGATGATGCATTGCAGGCGGAGCGCGATGACTTGGAGCAAGAAACAGTAGTGGGTGTGGGTGATAACACACAGCCCAGCCTCATCTCATCACAACGTGCAGTGGAGGACTATGACGAGGAGGAGGAGGATAAAGCATGGAGCAACTCTCTGGCCAAATTGAGGATATGACATGCACACCAGTCATACCCTTGCTTCAGCGTGGCTGGCCAGAGGACAGGGGAAATGAGGAGGAGGAGGAGGACAGCATGTTCAGTCATCGTGTTGGTCAGGATACTGAAGTGATGGCTGTTAAGAGTCTGGCGCACATGGCTGACTTTATGGTAAGCTGCCTGGCTCGTGACCCTCGCGTTCAGAACATCTTGGCCGACAATCACTACTAGTTGGCAACACTCTTAGACCCACACTACAAGGAGAACTTTATGTCTCTCATTCCTGAGGCGGAGAGGTCAGCCAAAATGCAGCAGTTACAGAAGGCCATAGTCACGGAAGTAGGCAAAGCATTCCCCTCACAAAACGCTAGCGGCATAGGTCAGGAATCGGTGGACAACCAAGGCGTACGGCCGAGAGGGGCACAAGTCCAATACGCCAGAGGTAGGGGAACAGTCTTTACGATGTGGGACAGTTTTCTCAGCCCCTCACGTACCACAGCCTCTGAGGTGCGGGGTAATGCCACAAGAAATGCTAAGTTTGGCCAGATGCTGAAGGAGTACCTTGCAGATCGGACATCTGTACTGCGACATTCCTCTGTGCATTATAATTATTGGGTCTCCAAGCTGGACACGTGGAATGAATTGGCTCTCTACGCCTTGGAAGTCCTGGCCAGCCCTGCCGATAGCGTTTTGTCAGAGCGTGTTTTCAGTGCCGCAGGTGGAATCGTTACTGATAAACGCACCCGCCTGTCAACTGAAAATGCTGACAGGCTGAATCTGATCAAGATGAACAAGGGTTGGATTGGGCCAGACTTCACCAACCACCAACAAATGACAGCGGAATTTAAATTTTGTTATGGGAATTTGCCATGTACCTCCACTCACCCATGGGTACACACTTCTGGACTTTGGCTAATTGCTGGACTGCTCCTCCTTCTCCTCGTGTGTCACCATGATGACCGTTACAATAGTTAGGCTGTTGTTTCAGGTATACCCCCAGTGGTAAATTTTTCTTTTAGAATGGGCATTACAACGACAGGAGACCCGCTCCTTTTCAATGGGAAAAATGTTTTGAGGCCCTCATGCACGTCTCTATCATGGGACAATGTGGAGCCTCCCAATTTTTGGCTGCCCTGTCAAAGGGCTATACTACAATACACCCACTTCAGGTTTACAGGCCCTACTGCACGTCTCTATCCAAGGACAATGTGGAGCCTCCCAATTTTTGGCTGCCCTGCCAAAGGGCTATACTACAATACACCCACTACCAGGTTTACAGGCCCTCATGCATGTCTGTATGCATGGGTCATTGTTGAACCTCCCAATTTTTGGCTGCCCTGCCAAAGGGCTATACTACAATACACCCACTTCAGGTTTACAGGCCCTCCTGCACATCTGTATCCAGGGTCATTGTTGAACCTCCCAATTTTTGGCTGCCCTGCCAAAGGGCTATACTACAATACACCCCCTTCAGGTTTACAGGCCCTACTGCACGTCTGTATCCAGGGTCATTGTTGAACCTCCCAATTTTTGGCTGCCCTGCCAAAGGGCAATACTACAATACACCCACTTCAGGTTTACAGGCCCTCATGCATGTCTGTATGCATGGGTCATTGTTGAACCTCCCAATTTTTGGCTGCCCTGCCAAAGGGCTATACTACAATACACCCACTTCAGGTTTACAGGCCCTCCTGCACATCTGTATCCAGGGTCATTGTTAAACCTCCCAATTTTTGGCTGCCCTGCCAAAGGGCTATACTACAATACACCCCCTTCAGGTTTACAGGCCCTCATGCATGTCTGTATGCATGGGTCATTGTTGAACCTCCCAATTTTTAGCTGCCCTGCCAAAGGGCTATACTACAATACACCCACTTCAGGTTTACAGGCCCTCATGCATGTCTGTATGCATGGGTCATTATTGAACCTCCCAATTTTTGGCTGCCCTGCAAAGGGCTATACTACAATACACCCACTTCAGGTTTACAGGCCCTCCTGCACGTCTGTATCCATTGGCATTGTTGAACCTCACAATTTTGGACTGCGCTGGTAAAGGAAAATACTACAATATACCCACTTCCTCAAAATGGGCACATTATGTCAAGACAGGGCTTCATGTACGTCTCTTCTCAGGGACATCGGAGTGCCGCACAATGTTTTCACGTAAAATCTTTCATGTAATCACAAAAAGTAACATACACCAGCTGTATCTCACTATTGGGTATGTGCCCTTAACATTTCCACCCTGAATATTCATTTTGGTGTCATTTTGGAAGGTTTTCTGGTGACTCCGTAAAATTGGCGTGAAACTCGGACAACATTGTTCACATCTGTGACTTTTGAGTGAGAAATGCTTACAGGGGTCTTCCACATGGTGTTGCCATGTCATTTGAGCACTCTTCTGAGACTTTTGTGACATTTTTAGGGTTTCTACATGCTGCCGGCGGTCATTTCATAAAAATACTCGGGTCTCCCATAGGATAACATTGGGCTCGGTGCTCGGGCCGAGTACATGAGTATCACCTGATTTGGTTGTGAAGCTCACAACTAGCTTGATCGCTCAAACTTAGCAGCTGCCGCAAGGACCGCATTTCCACGATGTGGGAATAAGAACTCTCTCCGACGCTTCCCTGAGGAAGGAGCTGTGATTTGAGCTCTGAAACGCTTCGGAAATAAAGCAGAAAATAATCCATTCAAAGCATTCCGGTGTCTTTGATATTTCTTTGTGGCAGCAGCGCGGACCTGGAGGCACTTGGTCCTGGAGAGACTTTTTCAACTCAGAGCTTCAGCTCCCTTCATATGATTTCTATGGGAATAAGTTCTGAAACTGGCTAGGTCACTATATGACCTTAATGTGCTTCTTTTTGAGCCACTCCTTTGTTGCCTTGGCTATATGTCTTTGGTAATTGTAGTGCTGGAAGACCCTGCCAGGACCCATTTTTAATGTCCTGGCAGAGGGAAGAAGGTTGTCACTCAGGATGTTATAGTACATGGCTCCATCCATTGTTCCATTGATGCGGTGAAGTAGTCCTGTGGCCATAGTAGAGAAACACCCCCAAAACAAAATATTTCCACTGCCATGATTGACTGTGGGGACAGTTTTCTTTGGGTCATAGGCAGCATTTCTCTTCCTCTAAACATGGCGAGTTGAGTTAATGCCAAAGAGCTCAATTTTTGTCTCATCTGACCACAGGACCTTCTCCCAATCACTCTCAGAATCACCAAGGTATTCATTGGCAATTTTCAGACAGACCTGCATATGTGCCTTCTAGAGCAGTGGGACTTTGCAGGCAATGCAGGATTTTAATACATTACAACATAATGTGTTACTAATCGTTTTCTTGGTGACAGTGGTCCCAGCTGCCTTGAGATCATTACAAGTTCCCATCGTGTAGTTTTAGGCTGATCTCTCACCTTCCTCATTATCCTGGACACCCCACAAGGTGAGATTTAGCATGGAGTCCCACATCGATGTCCATTGACACTCATTTTGTATTTCTTCCATTTTCTTAATATTGCACCAACAGTTGTCTCCTTCTCGCCCAGTGTCTTACTTATAGTTTTGTAGCTCATTCCAGCCTTGTGCAGGTCTAGGATCTTTTCCCTCACATTCTTAGAAATTCTTTGGTTTTGCCTATGCTGTAGAGGTTAGAGTCTGATTGATTATGTGGACAGGAGTCTTTTATACAGGTGACAATTTAAGACAGCTATCTTTAACACAGGTAAAGGTTGGTCTGGTCTGTAAGAGCCAGAACTCCTAATGGTTGGTATGAGATTAAATACTTATTTCTTTCTGCAAAAAGCAAATACATTTATATAATTTAGATAATGTGATTTTCTGGATTTTATTGTTAATATTCTTTGTCTCACTGTTAAAATTAACCTACCCTTAAAATTATAGACTGTTCATGTCTTTGTTAGTGGGTAAACTACAAAACCAGCAAGGGATCACATAAGTATTTCCTTAACTGTATATATTATATTACTAAACACATATTTATGTCATAACAAAAATAAACCAAAAATGTACCCATATTTGGAATTGCCATATTCAGAATGAGTCCATCTATAAAAATGTCACACTAATGAATCATTAGAGATATGTCCCGAAAACAAGAGAGGGCACTCAGGAGGCACGCTTTGTTAGCACATTTAACCAGGAATGGGGAACCATGAGGAATATCTTGTCTAGACATTGGTCTATTCTTAAAACCGACCCTATTCTTTGTGGCATTATTCCTGATTTCCCTCTCATGACAGCTAGGCGGACACGTAATTTGAAAGATTTCTTGTTAAGAAACCATTATGTGGCACATGTTCAAAATCCATTTGAGTCAAGAGGACCAACCCCTGGTTGTTAGCCCTGCTGTCACTGCTTAGCATTAATTTGATGACAAACGTACCTTTGACATTCATCAAAGGATCACCTGTGGTTCCACACATGTTATTTATTATGCGGTTTGTGAGTGCCCACTGATTTATGTGGGCCTCTACACCGGGAACTTTGGGAGAGGGTTAGGGAACACGTGCGGGACATTGATGCAGCGAGAACGGTGACTGATGTCACTCTTCTAAAAACAATCCCACGTAACATTAAAAATAAACATGACTAATTCTAGGGGTTTGAAGATATGTGGGATCGATATCAGGGGTGGGATTAGGGGTGGCAACCTGAAGAGAATACTCGCACAATGCGAGACTCGGTGGATTGCTACCCTTAGTACTGTTGCCCCTCATGGATTCAATGAGTCCTTGTCCTTTGCACCATATTTGTAATTTGATCGGTAACCATCATTGATTTGTACTTTTTCTTTTCTGTTTTTTCTTTCTTCTCTTTTCGTCTCTTTGAGGTTTTGCTTTTACTTAAAATTTGTGTTTTCTTTTATTGTATTATTTTCTAAGGATAATCTCTCTTTTATGGACCCTTAATTTGATACCCTACCTGTACCCACAATGGATTATCTCCTCTGCTGCACAATATACTGTGATGTCATTATTGTGGGGCCTGGATTTCATGAATGTGATGTAACTTACAATATCTTATTACTATATCTCTGTGCACCCCTGTAGGTACTCTTAAAATGGGTATTGTGGTGCTAATTGCAGGATCTGAGGCCTCTGCAGCAGCCCTGTCATTGTGCGCGCTGCATCGGTGGGTTGGACGCTTCCCTGCTGAGCTGTGGCATCATTCTGAAGGTCTGCGCATGCGTGGGAGCAACGCTGATGTTGGCATGAAGTAGGCGCGGCAACAATGGGCATGCATGCCGCAGTGCTGGCAGGTGTCCACACTCAGCGCTGATTGAGGCGCAGGTAATTGAGGGCATGATATAAAAGGGCCATATTTGGGCTACACAGCATACCAGAACCTACATCTCCAATGAAGAAACCTGTACTCACAAAGGTGAAACGTACGTTGGGCAGTTCCGTGTTCTCTCTTCCTTTATCCTGATGGTTGGCTCATGTTAACCCTTTTGTGCACATCATCTATTGTTATTCCCATTAAGGTATGTGATGCTTTGCTTGAGACTAGTCTCTGCACTTAAACGAGATTTTTTGCACATAAATACTTTCCACTTGCACTTTTGAGACCCCAGGCTCTGCACCCATATCTACTAATTGGTCCATGCCTTGCATTATCCAATTTGGGGATTTTAAGTAATTTTGTGTGCTTATTTGCTACAACAAATTGTATTGTATTTTGTATCCCAAATTTGATATGGTTATTTTATTACATGTGTGTGGACCCTTGCATGGGTAATTGCATTGTCATACCATGTAGATGCATTGATGTATATGTATACTTTATGAGTTGGAGTCCCCATTCTGGACAAGAGTATCCTTTCAGAACCTCCATCTTGCTTTTAAGTTTTTCTCACAATAAAAACTTAACTTTACTTGCTTGGTACTCATTTGATATTGTTAAAAATGAGCTTTTTGAGTATTTCTTGCATAGAGCAACTTCCTTAGGGCCATTAACCTGAGGGGTAGGTTGCCCCCTTTTGAAATGATGCCTTATTGGGTTTTGTTAACCACTAATTAACCCCAATAGGAATTAAAAAAAATGTGGCATAAAATAGGCTTTTTTTATCAAACCTCTGGAAAAAAGTGAAATTAAACATGATCAAAAAGTCAAATATAAATAGATATCTTATCCCTGAAAAAGTTATCTCATAGCACAGAAAAGTCACCATACAGCTCCATTAACAGAAAAATAAAAAAGCTATAGTTCTCAGCATATAAAGATGGAAAATCATTTGTTTTTCCCTGGAAAATAGTTTTTACTGTGAAAAAGAGGCAATACATATAAATTTGGGTTCGCTGTACTCGTACTTACTGATGGAATAAAAATGTTTTATCACTTTTACAAATCAGTGAATGACATACAAAAACCTCAAAAACCTTTTCTGAATTGCTTCATTCTGCTTCTCAAAAATTGAAATAGGAAGATCAAAAATGTTATGTACCTGAAAATGGTACCAATAAAAATGGTAACTCATCTCACAAAAAAGAAGCTTTCCCATGACTTTCAGCAGAAAGCTTTATACTAGGGATGAGCGAGTCTACTCGCTAGGACTCGTTACTCGGCGATTCTTAAGGGACTCGCTGGACTCGGGAATCGGCGAGTCTTTTAGCGAATACTCGCTCAGTAACGAGTCCAAATCGGGCGTCGCTTTGCGGCCGGCGAGTCGGTTTGCGGCAGGCGGGCTGCTTCGCGGCTGGAGGAGGTAAGGTCAGCTTTGATAGCCCCCCCCCGCTTTTCAAGGCCGCCGGGCCCGACAGCACCCCCCCCCCCCCCACCGGTTCTCAAGGCTGCCTGGACCCGACAGCACCCCCCCCCCCCCGGTTCTCAAGGCTGCCTGGACCCGACAGCAAACCCCCCCCCCCCCCGGTTCTCAAGGCTGCCTGGACCCGACAGCAAACCCCTCCCCCCCCCCCTCCGGTTCTCAAGGCTGCCTGGACCCGACAGCCCCCCCCCCCCCCCCGTTCTCAACCAGGCGAGACCTAGCGGGATACCTAACTGCCACCCAGGGGAAGAGGCTCCAGCCAGCCCCTGAGTCCAATGCTCCGAATCCTAGCGAGTCTGCGATTCCGAGTCCTGTATTATCTATTCGGGACTCGCGAATCCATATTCCCTATTCTTTAACATTGGACTCGCTAGACTCGCCACGAGTACCGAGTCCTGGGCTCGGAACTCGTGCGGGTCTAGCGATTCCGAGTAATTTAGGACTCGCTCATCCCTACTTTATACATTTTGGTTTTCAATTGAGGGTGATGGAAAAACTTTTTTAAAATATTGTTTTTGTGTGTGATAGTAGCCCAACATAAAAACCCAATATAAACCTGGCATCGCTGTAATAACACCTACATGTAAAATAAAACTGCATAGTGAAAGGTATAAAAAGAACAAAAACAATTTTGACCTGCTTTCAATTTGTTCATTCTGTATGCCAAAGATCGCAGTAAGACTTGGCTCACATTCATCCTGAGCACTATGCTAATTGTATATATCAGGGTTTATATGTAAATCTCTGAAATACATGATTCCGATTGAACCCCAATGGAAGAGTCACAATAATGATGCAGATAGAGACACTGTGGACTCTCTCAAGTCTGTAATCCAGAAGTGAACATCTTTTTACAAGTTCAGAAAAGCACAGTCAGCCACAGTTCTGTGCACTTTTGAAAAGATGGACACCTCTAAACAGAGGTCTGTTAGAGTCTTTTAAGCAATTCTGCTGCCTCATTATAGTGAATGGATCCCTCAGGGGTTTCATCTGAATCATGTCATTCAGAGATTTAGATGTAAACCCCAAAGTAAGTGCTCAGCGTAGAGCACGAGATAAATGTGATCCAAAATGTCATGTAAAATGTCATATAAAAATTTAAAGGGAATCTGACCACTAAAAATCACCCCCCAGCCTATTAATACCTGTCCATGCACCTTCATTATGCTATTCTACCTATCCCTTTGTGTCAAAATTGTATAGTTTGAATGTATACAAAAGTACTTTTTATACCTCCAGAACTGTAGCTTCTGCTCTCTTGAGAAGTCGCACAGGGCGTTCTCTGTGACTTCTTTTTGCCACCTTTACATCTTTTTTTCACGCCCCCATGGGTGTGATAATCCATCTGAATTCTCCTGGCCCTCCTTTATGGGCGGATTAGCCCGTATGATGCTAATCATGGCATATCCGGCTCTGATGATATCGGTACACCCTTTGGGTGATACGGACCTCACGATGCACATTGCGCATGCGCGAGGTTACTTTACAGCAGCTATCTGTGATGAGCTGCCGCAAAGGTCAGGTTCCCTTTAAAGTCATTCTACAAAAACAAATCAAGTCTGCACTGTGGATCATGATTTTTTAATGGAAAATCTGTGCTCCAAAACTCAAATGGCGTGCCTTATCTCAAGAGCCCAGTGGTGCGATCAAAAAGTACTGTACAGTCACGTGGAGAGTATTCCAACATTCAGGAGAAATTGCGTAACCCCTTATGGGGCCTTTTTATCTATTCCCCCTGTGAAAATTGAAAATGTGGGATTAAAACAATATTCTAATGGTAAAAATGTAATTATTTTTTTTCCACTGCCCAATAGTATAACATTTTGTGACATACCTGTAGTGTTAATATGCTCAATGCACCCCCAGATGAGTTCACTGAGAGGTGTAGTTTGTGTCATTTGTGGGATTTTTCTGCTGTTAATGCACCTCAGGGGTTTTGCCAATGTGACATGGCACCCACAAACTATTCTAACTAAATCTTAACACAAATATGCAGTTATATGAAGCATCTGGAGGACCAAACTGCTCACCACACATCTAGATAAATTACTACCACATTACTAGTAACCAAATGGCACTGGAAAAGTGACAATACTTCCCCAAAAATAAATCCTGCAAAATTAAACAGTCCCACATCCAAATGCATCTCTCCCTTCTAAGCCCACATTGTACATAAACCAGCTCTACATACCTCTAGATACATTTCTAGAGAGGTGATGTTTCTAAATTAGGGTTATTTGTGGGGGTTTCTGCTGTTTTGGCTTGTCAGAGGCTCTTCAGCTGTGCCATCACATTTCCGGCTGATGTCACAGCCAAGATCTGGCACTCACTACCAGTAGCAGTGCCCATACTGCTTTAGGCAGTGTAATTGCCTAAATGTTATGATCAAAAGCGATAGCAGCATGTAGGTGGCTGGGGAGAGAAGCATGCTTAAAGTGCTCCTTCTACAAAAAGATGCCCTACTAAAATAAACATTTCCGGATGCCCAATTCTTGTGTTTCAGACAACCTCCGAATCTAAAAAACATCATTGTCAGAGGCGCCCTGTCCTCTCCAACAGCTACAGGAATCTTTCCCTGCAACCAGAAAAGGTGCAAAACCTGTCCATCTATAATGACAATGGACAAGATAAAGCTTCCCAGGACAGATCAGGACTACAAGATCCCAGGTAACTTCAGTTGTACCACAAGCAATGTAAAGTATTTAATTATATGTACCAAATGTCAAACAGGTGGTATGTACGTAGGTGAGACAGGACAAAAATTCAGAACAAGAATGAATTCTCATCATCACACAATAAAAGAATGGTGTATGAATCTACCTGTAGCAAAGCATTTTTGCAGCTTTGACCACAGGGTAACAGATATGAGGCTGCACATTTTAAATAGTAACTTCAAATCTCAGAAAGAGAGAATTTCGGAATACAAATTGATAATGACCTTTGACACATTCAAAACAGGATTAAATGTCTCACATGGATTCATGAGTTTTTATATCAATTGAAAGGGCATTTGGGGATATCACATCTTAGAACAGACCCCAGTTACAGGACAATGACATTTTGACACTTCTTACGTGAACTGACTTGCATGGATTTATAGATTTCTACACTCACTGAGGAATTTTCAGGTTTCCACAGATTACCAATCATAGAACAATAATACGATCTGTTCCTCTTACCTCGGAAATTTGATTTTACCTCCCCAGCTCCTCTCTCCCTCCCAAGACTGACTCTACTTTCTGTCACCTGTCGTATTTACTGCATCATCTCACCCTGCTTATGTATGTATGTGTGTGTCTTCAGAATTTTATGTTATTCTCAGACTGATGAAGAGGCCTTAGTGTCCCGAAAGCTTGGTATTTTTTACCATCTTTTCAGTTAGCCATTAAAAGTTATCAACCACTGAGGACTCTCAGGATCTAATATTTTTCTATCTACTGGCTAAGGGTACTTTCACATCAGCGGTTTTTTCCCGTTCGGGGCAGATGCGGTGAAAAAAAACGCATCTGCCGCGATTACCGCATAACCGCTGCACTTGTGGCACAGTTGCGGCAAGCCCCATAGAATGTCTATGCGGGCTTGCGGCAGGTGCGGCAAGTGCGGTATCGGCACTTGCGGCAGGTGCGGCCGCAAAAAAAACGCAGCTGACCGCGTTTTTTTTCTCGCCCACACCTGCCACAAGTGCCGAAACCACACTTGCCGCACCTGCCGCACACTTACCGCAAGCCCCATAGACATTGCATGGGGCTTGCCGCAACTGAGCCGCAAGTGCAGCGGTTATGCGTTAATCGCGGCAGATGCGGTTTTTTTCACCGCATCTGCCACGATCGGCGAAAACTGCTGATGTGAAAGCAGCCTAACACAGTATTAACATTCCTCCTCTTCCAAGTGACACCCGAGTCACCCAGCTACAGAAATCTTTACACACAATATCAGATGCATGCTGTGCAAAGTGAAGGGTCAAAGCTGCAAGTGCAAAGCTGGTGCATTAAAATAGATTATAAAAGCAATCAGATTAATAAAAAGTAATATACTACATAGGAACTAAGTAAAAATGGAGAAAAAAATGTAAAAATGTTTAAAAAAAAACTAAATAAAGAGCAAAAAATATGAAAAAATATAATATTAATAAATATATAGTTTATTTATATTAAAAAAGTACTCATATTTGATATTGCAACATCCAAAATGATTCTATTTATAAGACTATAACAGTAGTAAACTCTATGAGTGAACACTGTAAAAAAGAACAACACAATGCTTTTTCATCATACTGCCAAAAGAAGTGGAATAAAACCTGATCAAAAAGTTGCATGTAAATAAAAATGGTTTTACTAGAAATGTCACTATGAATCTGAAAAAACAAGCTCTGTCAATGAAAAAATAAAACAGATACAGCTTTCAGAATGTA
This sequence comes from Allobates femoralis, assembly GCA_033576535.1. Taxonomy (NCBI): domain Eukaryota; kingdom Metazoa; phylum Chordata; class Amphibia; order Anura; family Aromobatidae; genus Allobates; species Allobates femoralis. Next base: position 346,703,457 of record JARQOC010000002.1, read on the forward strand.
GCAATGCATTTATAATTCATTTTTCTATAAAATTGTTTCAATGGTACGTATATATATATAAATGTAGTATCTCTGTAATCGTACTGACCAGACGAATAAAGCTGTCCTTTCACATTTATGACAGAGGCCAAATGGAGTTCAAAGTAAGGGCCGCTTTACACACACCAACTTCTGTGACCAACTTCTGAACAGATCTCTGGTTGCAGTGAAATCATGGACACATTGTTCCATATTGTGGCTGTGTACAAATGTAACAATGTGTCCATGATTTCACTGCAACCAGAGATCTGTACAGAAGTTGGTCACAGAAGTTGGTGTTGTAAAGCGGCCCTCACTCTTCTGCCTTATTAGCTAATGGCTCCTGGTTGGTTTCACCTGAATCATGTATTTTTAAGATGTAGTTGTAACCCCAAATGTAAGTGCTCAGAATATAGCAAAGGATAAATGTGAACTGATCCAAAATACCATTCTATACACAACGTGTCACCAATATTATGCAACTCAACTTACAAAAAAAAAGTCCCCACCAAAGTCGGTCATCTGCTAACAGAAATACAAAGCGGCTTCCCCATTAGTGATAGCACAAAGACTCTGAAAAAGCAATATAGCTCTTCACGCCACAAAAAGAAAACCAGGAAAAATTGACCTTCAAAAAACAAATTTTTCCCTTTACTTCTGAACCCCTCAGTATCTAAACTACAGTTAATGTCCACATGTTAGGCATTGTTGTAATGAGAAAGCCCACTTAATTTATGGGTGCGTGTCTCCGGAAGCAAGAACTGTGAACAATATACAAGCACTGCAAGGGTTTATTTGCAATTTTTATTTCTCCAACATTCACTGTGTTTGACTCTATGGATGTTTTCAAGATACTAAATTATCACTACACCCATAGATTAATTTCAAGAAGGGTTATATTTCCAAAATGTTGTCACTTGATTGGTTTCTTCTGTTCTGGCACTTATTGGCTCTGCAAATGGAATCCACAAACTCTTCTAGGAAAATCTGTGCTCCAAAAATCAAATGGTGTGCCTTTCCTCCTGAGCCCTGTGCTCATGTGTAGGGTATTGCAACATTCAGGAGAAATTGTGTAAAGGTACCTTCACACACAGCAATATTGCTAGCAATTTCACTTGCAATTTGCTGGTTGCAGTGAAATCATGGACACATTGCTCCATTTGTACACAGCAACAAAATAGAACAATGTGTCCCATGATTTCACTGCAACTAGCAAATTGCCAGTGAAATTGCCTAGCAATATTGCCGCGAGTGACGGTACCTTAACATATCATGGTGCCTTTTTACCTATTCCCACTGTGAAAATTGAAAACAATATTTAAGTGGCAATAATGTAATTTTTTTTTCACTGCCTAATAGAATAACATTTTGTGACATACCTGTAGTGTCAATATGCTCAATGTACTCCCAGATGAATTTACTGAGGGGTGCAGTTTGTAAAATAGTGTCAATTGTGGTGATTTTCTGCTGTTAATGCATCTAAAGGACTTTGTCAATGTGACATGGCACCCACAAATTATTCAAACTAAATCAGAACTCAAATATGATATTCAATATTATGAAGCACCTGCAGGTCCAAACTGCTCACCACAAGTCTAAATACATTTCTTGGGGGGTCTACTTGCGAAAAATGGGTCGTTTGGGTATGTCCACTGTTTAGGCACATCAGTACCTCTCCAAACTCGACATGGTGGCAGATAATAATTCCAGACAATTTTCTGTTCAAAAACTCAAATGGCACTCCTTCCCTTCCAAGCCCTGTTGTGCACCCAAGCAGTGGTTTTCCACCACATATGGGATATGAATTTACCCAGAAAAAAATTTCCAACAAATCTCATGGCACTATTTTTCCTATTACCCTTATAAAAATGCAATGTTTGAGGCCAGAATAACATTTTTGCTGGATAACGTAAACTTTTATTTTTTTTCCTTTCAATATTGTTTTACTTACTGTTATGAACTCGGAGGGTTTAATAAACTTCTTGAATGTGATCTGAGTTGTTTGAGGGGTGTTGTTTTTAGAATAGTGTGACTTTTGTCTATTTTCTGCCATATAGGCCCCTCAAAGTAACTTCAAATGTGATATGGTCCCTTAAAATGGTTTTGTAAATTTTGTTGGAAAAATGAGAAATTGCTAATAAACTTTCAACCCTTTTAATTTCCTACCTTTCAAAAATTAAACCTAATGTAACACAGACATCTGAGAAATGTTTTTCACCAATGCAAAAATATTGTCTTAAATTTACCACCAATATGAAGTCCAGTATGTCACAAATAACAATCTTAAAATCACTGGGATCTGTGGAAGCGCCAGACTTATAACCTGATAAAGTGAAACTGGTCAGAATTGAAAAAATTGGTAAATTATGGAGATGAAAATAGGCTGGGTGGTAAAGGGGCTAAAAAAAAGTTTGGTTTTAGAAACAAAATCACATTAAACAAGTTGTTTTTTTTAAGAAATGTTTACATTTTTCTCATAACTAAAGGTTTAAAATGTTATTTTCAATTATTCAAATTAGATACCCGCAAAGAAATATGCTCCTCCAAACTGAAATTGCAACACCAAGAGGGAAAATACCTATAAAGATGAGTTTATAGCCCAAATCTTGGTACAAAATATCACTTTATTAATACAATATTTTTTTCTGTAGGTGTTGTTTTTGCACTTGTGTATTAAGTATAAACCTTCATTTTTTGATGTTTGACATATAATCACTGGTTCCTCTACTTTTTGTACACCTTATAGTTTATATAGCACCTTCAAATCAAGGTTTTAACAAAATATTTACCTTAGGGATTTTTTATTGCAGATATTGACAGACTAAGGGCCCTTTCACATCAGCGTTTTTTGAAATTTACGGCAGATGCGGTGAAAAAAACGTATCTGCCGCAATTACCGCATACCGGCTGCACTTGCGGCGCGGTTGCGGTAAACGCCATGCAAAGTATAGGCATACTTGCGGCAGGTGCGGCAAGTGCGGTTTTGCACTTGCGGCAGGTGCGGCCGCGAAAAAAACCGCGGTCAGCCGCGTTTTTTTTCGCGGCCGCACCTGCCGCAACTGCAAAACCGCACTTGCCGCACCTGCCGCAAGTACGCCTATACTTTGCATGGCGTTTACCGCAACCGCGCCGCAAGTGCAGCCGGTATGCGGTAATTGCGGCAGATGCGTTTTTTTCACCGCATCTGCCGCAAATTTCAAAAAACGCTGATGTGAAAGGGCCCTAATCTAGATTGTAAAGAGTTACTGTGCCTCTTTTCCTGTCTAATTGCTCTGCTGGATTTAGATATACATGGATACATACATCATGGTATCTCATTGTTGTTTTCTGTAATGTGAATTATTTTATAATTTTAATGTCAAAACATTTAATATTGTATTAATAAAGTGATATTTTGTACCAAGATTTGGGTTATAAACTCATTTTTATAGGTATTTTCTGATACACAGGTTAGCTCCCTCTAATATTAGGCCATAAATAGGTTGTGTACCAAAGGGAATTGTGGGAATTACTGAATGGATAGACATGGTCATTATATGCAAATAATGGAAGCAAAATTTTGCAAACATCTCGATTTATTCAGTATCAAGTATGAGGCCTACATGCAAAAATATTCATATGACTTGTCCATTTCTCCAAAATATTCCAGTAGACAATTTTCCATATATTAAAACCAGGACACAAGTTGCTCAAGTTGAGCAGCCTGTATAAACTAAGCATTCTACCATAGTCACCAGCGTGACTGGACTTGTATTTTATCATGCATGTCTTAAGGTACCGTGACATGGGCAACATCGCCGGCAACATCACCGACAACTCACGCGCACGTTTTGGCCATTTAGCCAAAATTGCTATGGAGATGTTACACTCAGAGATATCGGCGGCACCACAGCTGCGATGTTGAAAGCAACTTTCACTGCCAAGGTTAAACTCAACCTAGCGAGTGATCATTAAGATTGCAGTGAATGGGGGAAGTTACTTTCAACATCGCTGTTGCGGTGTCACAGAGAGCAATAATAGCAGATCGCCTGAGCAACATCACCTGGTTTACCAACATGTTGGTAAACCTGGCAACTCCACTCAAGCAACTTATCACTGTTGAAATCACCCTGTTACACGTAGCAACGCACTAACGATGTTGCTTCAACTTCTCTACGCCACTGAGTTGCCGGCGATGTTGCCAGTGATGTTAGACCTCATTGATTGGCAGTTGCAAAGAGAGCTGCCAATAGCAGATCTTGGTGTATGGCAGAAGATTTTTTGTCTTTCAGTGTTGAAGTAGAGCTTTAAACTTTAGGTCCATTCCCCCTGTCTTATACTCACCTTCCAGCATTTCCATCCTTTTTACATCTTGTGCCTATAATTTTAAACTGACTGGAAGTCAGAAATTATGTTACAGTCTATCAATGCAAGTCTATGAGAACAAGAAAGAAGCTAGAAGAAGGCTGTCATAGACTTTTATTATTTTGTGACCTCAGGTGTGCTCCATGAAACTCTGGAGCTGCTGGCAGGTCACAAAGTGCCCGAGACCGATGAGAGCATTGGCGAAAACAGATGAATCTAGAGCTCTATGCAAGAAATATAAGTTTCAATGGAAATTGAAATGCAGAAAAAAAATAAAAGACATTTTAGGCAATAAGACCTTTTTCAGACAGATTACAGAAAGAACACTAAATGGATAGGTGCTTTTAGTAAAGTGTCAGATGACCAGATTTTGTTCCTTTCTTTAATTGTAAACATGAAGTGCTATTCCACCCTGAAATATATCTGTACACAGATTGACATATATTTCAGCTACATAAATTTAAAATACCACTCCAGTGCTGAAAAAAAAACCTTTGGAGTGGTTCTTTAATGATAGCATGGCAAGTAGTGTAAGTGCTTATATGTCTTTTTGTTAAGTTCTTACTCAATGCTTCTCAATACTGAATTAATTGAGCTGTTTTAAAAATGTGGGTTTAATTTTTTCATCGTTAACATGTGTATTGATCCTTTAATATCCAATTATTCTATGACTTTTTATCATTGAGTATATTTATGTTGAGGAGTGTAGATATCCTTCCACCTCCTTTCATAAGAAGAGTCATACTCAATCAAATTATTTTTAATCCCTCTGTGAAATGTCTATATTTACCATATAAAATGTTCTCCTTGAGACAAGGCAGGTTTTCCTATATTTACCTAATTTAACAATTTTATTATAGAATGACATAGTCATATAGACTTATCCCTCTCTGTGGATATAAAAGGTGACTTTAGCTAGATCACTTAAAAAATATCCAAAGATATTTTTACTAATATGAAATTGAAATAAATCTTCAGATATAGTATTACCTTGATGAAAGGACTTTAAAATATGATTAAACACTTAAAGTAAAAAAAATTAAAACTGGTGTAAACTTTTCAAATACAAAAAGATAAACTATAATGATTACTTTGACTTTTCAATCATTTTAAGTTATGCAATGTATTGGATTTACACTGTTTGTTAACATGCATCACTTTTAGTCTCTGTTTGGCTGTTTGTTTAGCATTGGCTGCTGTTCAATCACTCCCTCACATGTTATATAAAATAGGTACGTAAAAAACTTGTACCAATGTCATCAGTGTTTCCCATCAGTTATTTCCCAGAATAAATAAAGAATGAAATTACAAACCTTCTCCTATACTTTGAAATGTTAAACATATACAGAACACAGACAGCACAAGGATAACAGAGGTATACCATCCGTGTGCTTTACATGTTTTTCATGGACCCATAAACTTGTATTAATCCTTGTTATCTGTGCTGTGGAAAAAAAATGGACATGTCTCCACTTGGCTTTCCATAAAAATATGGCTATGTGATCACCATAGGTTATAAAGGGTACATGTAGAATCTGTAAAAAAGCAGTGATATGAGACGAGACCTGAATGCAGAGGTTTAGTTGAGGGATGGTTTCTTTAGGATAGGTGTAATTGTGATGTGTTTGAAAGCAGAAATAATTGTTATCTGTTCCAGCGTCTAGAGGGAATATGTAGTAGTCTAAAGGTACTGTTACCCGCCGCGACTTCGCTGAAAATTTGCTGAGTCAGTGAAGTTGCAGCAACGGCGCAGGTGCATCGTGCCGTATAACAGCGCAATGCAACTGCGATAAGTCGCTGGTTGCAAGTTGCCAGGTTTATGAACATGTGCATGTATTGTACCATCTGACATCACAATAGCGATGTTCCCGGCGATACAGCCTATTTCGGAGCATTGCTGTGGATCACTTGCTGGGTTGTTCCCAGCCCAGCAAACGATGGCTGCGCCCACATCGCAACGGCATCACCGGCAACTTCCTGCCGTGCGACAGCCAGGTTGTGATAAAAAAAAGGAAAATGGAGCGCACATAGAGTAATATCCTTTTGTGCCAGTAACCTCAGTGCTCCGCTTTTGTGGAAGGACTCACCTGATTTGGTTGTGCAAGTCACAACCAACTAACTCCGCTCTCTCCTATGGTCGCAGCAGGTGTCCAGCAAGAGTAAGGATCCAAAAAGGTTAACAGAAAGTGTTGGGTTTTATAGATTCACCGCACTGACCTCCAAGTAAAGGCAAACAGAGTGATAGATAAGACTCTGTTTAATGAGTAGTTTGCCTACTGGTTTCGTGATCTCAATTATCACTTCATCAGGGCCCGAAACCGGTAGGCAAACTACTCATTAAACAAAGTCTTATCTATCACTCTGTTTGCCTTTACTTGGAGGTCAGCGCAGTGAATCTATGAAACCCAGCACTTTCTGTTAACCCTTTTGGAGCCAGGCTGTGATGTCACAAGCGAGCGCGCACCTGCGGCATCACTTCCGACATCGCAGCCTAAGTTGAAGCATGTAACGGTACCTTAAGATACAGCTCCTGTCTCATGATTGGTTGAGGCTGCTATTACTACCCTTCACCAGATTCATCATGCTGGGTTTTTTTTACTTTTTATTCTGTAAGTAAATTTTTAAAAAATGGCATGAATTTTAATTTAATTTACTTGGGTATCATGCAGGCTTGTGTTTTTGTTTTCTGATCACTTTCAGGTCACTAAAAGTAACTTCATGGTTTTGAAGTGCGGAATGCAAATTAAAAAGGCTGAAGGTGTTTTGATCACAGCAGTGATGTGTAAAGGCTTATATGAAAAGAATACAGCATGGGGTAGCATTACCTCTGAAGGAAGGAGTGAGTGATCAATAATAGAGAATATAATGTTTACAATCTTAACTTTGCAGAAATGTGTGCATGAAATATCTTACAAAGGGAGAGATTGCAGTGCTTTAGTATTATGTAGTGGAAATTAAAGAGGGAAACTTTCCTTTATGCTTCAAAAATATGAACATTTAGAATGTGTATTTTTCTGTTTAATACTGCATGTAAATATATTTTAATGCTCCAAGTCTACCAGATCATATATCCTGTATACAACTGATTAAGCAATTGAAAGTCCCAACATGACAGGCATTTCCTCAGTAGTGGACCCACCCATATACCCTAAAAGGGCCCAGGGTTTTTTTCATGAGACAACTTTTTTTGTAGCCAAATATGTAAGAAAATTTTCATGATTAGTAAAATGGATCTATTATCATCTGGTGTTTGTTTGGATGGCTTGGAAGAGGTTAAAAAATCCTTTCTTCGTCTCCCCCCAGCCCTCCTTGTATTTTCCCTGCTGCTGAAAGTCTTTCGATTTGCTTTTTCATATTCTGTCTTCAATTCTGTTTATTATATCTTCATTCTTCCTTCTAGAAGGGTCACTTATTTATTTAATATGACATAATCACGTGGTGCCTGACGTGTGAATGATAATGTGAGGCCTAGTGAATTTAAGACCTGTAAAGTTGGAAGATAGATGAAAAAAGATAGGCATAAGAAAGAAGATTAAATAGCCAATTAAAAAAACAGTGGCTCCGAGGGTAGGTACAGGGACACCATTTCCATTTGCATTGAATTTATTTAATGTAAATCAAATGTTCGCTTTTAGTTGAGCAAACTTGCTTGAATTGAATATTGGGAGAATTTATTAACTTTAATATTTTATAAATATTAGATTTTTCAATTGCATGATAATACCATAAATTTACATTTACAGGATATGCAACTATGTAGTTGAACCAGATGTGTCCAGGCATTTCCATAAATGTCCATGCATAGATTCAGGTTTAACCTGCAGCCAGATGGTCTTTGTGGTATAGCTTATGAAAACATGTCCATCAGATATTCATTAACTATGAAAAATTTGCAGCAGTTGAAGATGAAGTATAGTTTTACATAGCGCCTAGAAGCATGAGGTACTAACTAAGCATGTTGGATACCTGTACGTTTGCGTTCAATATTCTGTTATTTGTCTATATTATAAATACCCAACTGTCATGTAGCAAAAAGAAGATAGCAAAGTTTGTCTACCTTAAAAAAATTCATTGTTGCTCCATCAAGGACAGCTCCATATTCTATCTTTGTCTGTCTTGCCAGGTCATCTGCTGAGTCAATGGCAGATTCCATCCTTTCAACTGTGAGGAAGGCAGCAAGGTTGGCAGTGTATGATGAAATAATGATAAGAGTGAAAAACCACCAAATGCCACCAATAATCCTTGTAGACAAAGCTTTCGGCATCAGTTCGGAGCCTATAAGAAAGTAAAATACAAATTTCATTCCAATTTTACTGTAGGCCGGATTCAAACACTGTTTTTGACTGTCAGGGTCTGTCCGTTGTTTGCAGAAGGCAGCGGACAGAACCCGACAGCCTCGGATGAACAGAATCAGAGGGCAAATATGCCCTCCGATCCTGTTTTGTGCCGGCTTTGTTGCTGGCGCTTTCTAGTGATGACATTTCATCACTATGGCTGCAGGGGAGCTGGCTGCGGTGCTGAATTTTCAGCTGCTGTGCTGAAAATTCAGCCATGGAGCCCTCCACTACTGAACTTCAGTGGTGGCTCTGTTATGCTGCACAGTCCAGGTGCTGAATGACTGCGGCTTGAAATTCAGAGCCGCCGCTCTTTCAGCACCTGGCAACCAGGAACTACATCTTTTTTTGCCGGATCTGGCCGATCCAGCGTCCATAGACACCCATGCTATGGGCACTAGATTGCCCCGAATCCGGGTGGATCCTGTTTTGTTGGTTTTTGCCCCAGACTCAAAAAATGCTGCAAGCTCTGATTTTGTGTCGGGGTCAAAAAACGAAAACTCCCAGATCCAGCCCGACAGACACAACACTGGATGGGAAATAACTGCCATCCGGCACCATAGGGACACGTGCGTGCAAAACCTAAACAGGTTCTGTCCGATGCATTATGCAAAACACTGGACAGAACCTGACAGGTAGAAATCTTGGTGTGGAGCCCGCCTTCGTGGATCACTTATTATTTGCATGCTATGTTTATGATACTAATACAGTTGCAGCATAGATGGATTTGTTGCTCATCTGTTTTCTTTGTGCTAATTAATATTAAAGTGAGATAATTAATCTGTAGTTCAAAACTTTATATAATATATATGAGCTCAACAGGGCATTGTACTATGGCAGACTATAAAGTAGTGAGTATGATTGTGATTACTTTGTAGTTGAGCTCAAAAAGGTCATTCTTGAGTTTGTTGTTAGTTTATAGTACGGGAATTTGACAAAAATCTATAGTAAAAAGGCGTAACATGTGTAATGTGTAATTTTATGTAAAATTGTGTCAGGAATTTCTGCAGCTTTAAATCAGTTCCATATATTGAATGGGGATGTTGTTACATCACATGGTTTTTAGCTTACAGATTAAAATAAGACTCTCAGAAATTTTTACAAAGCACTTGGCATTTTTTACAAATCTATCACAAAACTTGTGATTTTGATAAATTTGGTTTAAAATCATTAAAACACAAATAATACAAGCAAGAAAATAACTTGAAAAGCCTCAAATAAGGAATTGAGACCATTAGTAATTTTTTAATGTTTTTTTTTTTAGTTTTGAAAATACTATGCCTATGGAAGAGATACTATGTTTAAAAAAAATGCCACAAACTCAAAGACCTCTATACATAATATTGGGTTATATATGAAGAGATTATTATTATTAAGTATTTATAAGCGCCATTAGGTTACATGGCGCTTTACAAGTGAGAGGGTAGACAAAGACAAGTAGTAAAACAATGACAAATCAGTCATACGGGTACAATACACAGAGATGTATTGTTCCAAAAAAAAAATACTGTTATGCACCAATTTTATCACGGAGGAACCTCATCATGCAAGATTAGGCTTGACATAAATAATAAATGCCCATTAAATTTAAAATGCATACTTTTTTAAAGTACATAATAATATTATACATATAGCAAGAACAGTATATTTTATCTTTAAACCCTTTACCCCAGGTGATTTTCATTTTTGTTTTCATTTTTCCCCCTCTTCTTCTAAGAGCTGTAACATTTTTATTTTTTAATCAATTTAGTTGTATGAGGGTTTTTTAATTGTTGGATAAGTTGCGTCTTTGCATAACACACAACACATTCCTTCTGCCCTATACTGTTCTGGAAAATGGGAAAAAAAAAATTCTACATGCTGTGAAATTGCAAGAAAAATGCATTTTACAATGTTTTTCTTTCTTTTTTTATTTTACCATACTTACTATATGGTAAAACATACAGGGTAACCTGTTTCCTTAGTCAGTTTGAGTACATAGATACCAAAAAGTATAATTATTTTTTTCTATTTAAGTGGTGAAAAAAAATTTGAAATTTGTTAAAAAAACAATATTTTGTTTTGTTGCTATTTTCCGTGACCCAAAATGTTTTCATTTTTTGGTCTTGTACTGGATGATGGCTTAATTTTTGACCCTGAGCGGATGTTTTTACAGATATCAATTTGGGTTAGATACAATATTTTGATTACCTTCTATTGCAAATTTGCTGGTGACCAAAAAAAGTAATTCTTGGGTTTTGATTCTTTTTTTCTGATTATGTCATTTACCTATCAGATTAATTTATTATATATTTTCTAGGTGGGACACCTCTGAACTCAATGATATGAAATATGTATGTTTTTAATTTTTTTTATTGTTTTATCTTTAATGGGGCAAAAGAGGGGTGATCTGAATTTTTTTTTTATTTAAACTTTTAATTTTATTTATTTATTTTTTTTACTTACTGTGTTTTACATGATTTTAAACCAAATTATCAAATGGCACAAGTTTGTGATAGATTGTAAAATGCCATTGCTTTGTAAAATTCTGAGAGTTTATTTTAATCTGTAAGCTAAAAACATGTGATGTAACAAATCCCATTCAATATATGGAATGATTAAAGCTGCAGAAATTCTGACACAATTTTAATAATTACACATTACAGTATTTATCCGTTCATGACCTTGACATACCTACATGTCGATATGCAATCCAGTGCAGCTGTGATCAGACCAGTGAAAGATCATGTCTAAAGATGAGAGAACACCTCAGGGTTCGAATTTGGCTGTGTTCACAGAAAGCAGAGTGCTCGCTGAATTTTTTGACAAACAATTTGCGAACAACTGAATACCAGTGAAATCAATCGCAGGCAACATTAAACACATAGAAACCCTTCAAAGGTGTCCAAAATCTGCCAAACACAGACAGACACACACAGATATATATATACAGATCATCTTACCTGTCCCTCACTTCTTGCTTGTTTCCAGATATGCTCTCACGCACTTCCTCTCACTTACTTCGGTCCCACACATTAACCTTTCTGCATATTCACTTCATTGACTCAACAACAGCCAATCACAGACGCTCATGCTCTGCAACCGCCGATCACAGATGCTCTCACAATCAGACTGCATTTTCACAATCTGGATGGTGTCTGTGCTTGGTTGTCATGCACATTAGTGTATGGCAGTGTTTCTTAACTCCAGTTCTCAGGACCCACCAACAGATCTTGTTTTCAGGATTTCCTTAGTATTTCACAGGTGATAATTTAATCACCTGCACAGGGGATAATTCAAACCCCTGTGCAATACTAAGAAAATCCTGAAAACACGACGTGTTAATGGGTCCTGAGGACTGGAGTTGAGAAACACTGGTGTATGGCAACCAACTTGACGTCATAGAGAGTACAATAAAAAAAATGAGAAGATATGCATAGGGCTCTGCTGTATTTTTCAGTCTCAGGGCAGATAAAGTGGACAGCTGCGAGCTGCCACCCTCAGCTGCCTACTTTTATCTTGGCTGGCAAAAAGAAATGCATAGGGCTCCGCTCAATTTTTAATTGTTAGCCAAGGTAAAACTAGGCAGCTGAGGGCTGGTATACTCAGCATGGTGGGGGCCATCATGTTAGGCCCCTCCACGCTAAAGAATAGCAGCCCCCATCCACCTCTGAAGGTAGTATATTCATCATAGCCCATTTTCAGGTGCTTTACCTGCTCATTTAGCGGCCTAGTGGCAGTGCATGTGCGTAATAAGGGGTTAATACCAGCTTTGTATTACTAGCTGGCAGTAAGCCTGAAATTCTTAATGTCAGGCCAAGTTAGACCTGGCCATTAAAAATTTCAAGTAAATAGTAAAGAAGACATAACATAGAGAAAAAAAAAAATAAAACACAACAGACATTTAGTAACTCCATCTTTATTAACCCCGCACCCTCATACCTTCTACCATCCTCTGTGATGTCATGTTGAATTTAGGATGTGACAAAGAATACAGCATCCTCACCCCCTCACCAACCCTCAAATGCCTAGTTTTATCTTGGCTGGCTATTAAAAATAGAGTGGAACCCTACACTTTTTTTGAACACAAAAATATAGGCAGCTGAGGGTGGCAGCTCATTGCTGTTGGTTATATCTGTGCTAAGACTGAAAAATGCAGCGGAGCTGTACACATTATTTTTCCATTATTTATTTATTATACACAATACGACATCAGGTTGGTAGTCATACACTAATGTGCATAACATCCAAACACAGAAACCATTCAGATCAGAAAAATGCAGTCTAATTGCAACAATCAATCACAGACGCACTCACTGCCTGGTCAGTGAAGTAAATATGCAGAAAGATTAATGGGCGGGACCAAAAGTGAGTGAGAGGGACCGCAAGAGAGCAAACCCAGAAGCAAGCAAGCAGTGAGAGACTGGTAAGATCATATTTTTGTGTTTGGCTGTGTGTATGAGCATGTAGCATAATGTAGAACAGAAGTATTAGTACATTTGCAGTAATGCTTCTGTTCTAGTTAAGCTACACACACATCCAAACAATCACCAAATAAAACCCAAATTTATGACTTTTCTGGTAAACATTCGAGTTCAAGGGGCCAAACGATTATTGCCAAATTCAATGCGGATTTTAAACTGCCTCGATACCTACCCTCGCACAACCTGCAATCCTCCCAAGAACTCCTCCTCTACTCCCCCCTCATCTCCTCTTCACACAAGTGCATTCAGGATTTCTCCTGGGCATCCCCCATACTCTGGAGCTCTCTGCCCCAACACATCAGACATTCTCTTACCCAGGGAACCTTCAAAAGAAGCCTAAAGACCCACCTCTTCCGCCAAGCCTTCAACCTCCATTGAGACCTGGTCCACCGTATCGCCTCACGACTGACACCTCCCCTCCTACGGTATCCCCACCCGCCCCTCGTAGATTGTGAGCCCTGGCGGACAGGATCTTCTCCCCTCTTGTATCTGTACAACCAAATTGTCTACATTTATTGTACTTGTCCTTGTCTGCCCTTTTAGCATGTTAAGTGCCATGGAATTTAATAGCGCTATATAAATAAATAATAATAATAATAACTTAGTTATGGTAGTGATGCAAAGATGCAAAAAGGACCATTTGAATGGCAGTGAGAAGGGAAAGGGCCAGAAAGGTGAGTGGTTATGTGATTTTTAAACATTATTTTTTGTTTACATAATACATTTATTATGTCCTGGGGAGTGGACAAACCCCAGAGCATAGTGGGGACATGAAATTTGCAGAGTAGAATTTGTCATGCACTGATCAGGTGACCCATAAACATTCAGTCGATAATCGCCCATGTAAAGTCACCATTATAAATTGAAAATACAAGATGTTATAAGTTTTATTACATTATTATAATATTAAGGACAATCAAGTTTTTCTACTTCCTTTCAGAATAATCCTTGATCAAACCTTCAAAAATTACATAATTGGTGCAGTGGTTTAAACAACAGGGAGGGACTTTGTTGGTCTTCACCCCATAATTATTCTTCCTCCTGCCTCCTTTTCTTTATTAAAATTTTGCACCACCACCACCATTTCCGCTGTTGCGCGGCACGTGGACATTAATATTGTGATGTTGTTTTCAATAAATTGGTGATGGAATCAGAGCATGTACATACCATGATCTTTGGCACCATTTCATTGAAGACACTGTGGACTGTGGACCAGTCTCTGTCCTCCAATTGTGTTCCTCCACACTCTGCAAGTACTTCTAACCTTGTAAGCTTGGAAACAATACTTATTATGTTGGATGTCAATTATCTGTGTAGTTTGCTTTTTAGGAAAAGTGATGCAGGTACTCACCACTCACTACACCTGTAACTTTCTTGCAGAGAACTCCTTTAGGGTACCTTTACACACGGCTACATTTGTAGCTTGTCACCAGGTAACTTACTGGTTGCAGTAAAATCATGGATACATGATTCCATTTGTACACAGCAACAAGATAGAACCATGTATCCATGATTTCACTGCAACCAGTAAGTTACCTGGTGACAAGCTACAAATGTAGCCGTGTGTAAAGGTACCCTTAGGGATAGTGGCCATATGCAATCATCCTATCAGCAGTGACCCCGAATACAGTGCCAGACATTTGCACCATTAACACCTTGCTCTATTATAACTCCATTTCATGACTGTGTTGGAGGGGCGGTGCGGGGTAGTAGGCGAACGCAAGATGCTAGTTTGGACTTTAGTGATAGTCCCTGGCCACCTCGGAAGTGCAAACAGCGTAAGCTTTGTTGTTCTTTCTCTGAAGGGAAGCCGCAGACACAGTTGGTATTTTCAAAACCAAGGGCACTTTACTTCTGTTTTCTCTCAAGCATGACAACTCACATACAGTATAAGCTTGTCTCTTTCCCAAGATTGGGGCCACTCCATCAACGATTATAATCAGTTTATAAGCAGACTGCTCTCTTGGCACTTGGGCTTCTACAAAAAATTTAAATCTCTCATTCTCCCCTGTAGCTTCATAAGTCATCTGCAGAATCAAAAATTCATACACATCTATTTCGTCTCACCCACAGGGATTTTGCTAAGTATGAACTATTGAAATAACCAGTAGGACAGAGTTCCTCTGCAAACACGAATCAAACCCGTATGTAAGGGTCTCCATTAAGGGGTTTCTTAAGCTCCAGCCACAGAAAGGCAGACATTACCTGGGACGTTTCCCACTGTCTCAAACTTGAAGGGACATGAAAATCTGGCTTCACAACTCAGTTCACTTGGTTCTTGGTCCAGCGCCCAGGTTTGACATAGAGGGTCTGGCCGAATGCTGAATTGGGACTCCATCTTACCACATCTCACATAGGTGTAGCCTTTATAATCAGCATCCTCACTACTCTCCTGGTACCTGGAAGTAACAGCCCAGTTTTCATCACCATGCTCCAATCCTAAAGGGCTTACTAAGTAATCAAATCCCTCCCTATAAACTGAATAACACCAGGGGAGCAGTCATCTACAATGGCCAGAGGATGGCCATATTTTCCCACTAATCAAAGACATTTAACATCGCACAGACTATTGCTATCTACTTCAAATACATATTAATAATGTCTTCTGGGCAGGGATGGCTGAGACTACCCAACTTTCAACTTCTCTGTTCCCATTCTTGTCCTTCAAACCATATCATGTTGATTCCACACTACTCCCCCCAAAAATACCGTAAGTGCATGGACTATTTCACTAACTCATGATTGCTCATTAGTTAGCTCAGTGCCCATGAAAATGCTATTTGTACAGTTACTGTTCTGCTGTCACCAATCTCACCAGTTCTTCACATATCATAGCATTCATTCCTTAGGGTTTCTGCATTGTGAGTAAAGTTAGAGCACAGATTTGCCTGTGCCCCTTCACTGTACCTAATATGCAGCACATATGGGACAATGACTCATTGCTAGTGGACAACAGTATGTGCACACAAAAACTTTGAAAGTCTGACTTGTTGGCCTTTAGGGAGTTAGAGTGCTGCTAAATTGCTTGTCTGTCTGTCATAATGATTTTTTTATGTATCCATAATACGTTTCCCCCTATAGTGGTATGTGAAGAAGTGGATGTCTACCTCCACCTACCTCATGCCCCAACACTGAAGTCAACTATGACCTATATATTATTTGTAGGGATGGGCGAGTATACTCGCTACTATTCGGAACTCGCCGAATAGTAGCGGTATAGATACACTGCAAAAGTCCTGTAAAAGAGAGGAAAAGTGGTTAAAAAATAAAAAAATCGGATACTCACCGTAACCGACGGCGGTATCGGGACTGGCCGATGGACATCTATGCATGTTAAAGGACCTTTCACTCTCTCAGCCAATCAGATGGCTGTGAGAGATCTGACCAATCAGATGCCACCACGTCACAATCACGTGATCGCTAGCAGCCACCTGATTGGCCAGATGGAAAGATCCTCTCAGGTACATCGAGGACCTTTCCATCTGGCCAATCAGGTGGCTGCTAGCGATCACGTCATTGTGACGTGGCAGCATCTGATTGGCAAGATCTCTCCCAGCCATCTGATTGGCTGAGAGAGTGAAAGGTCCTTTAACATGAATAGACGTGCATCGGCCGGTCCCGGTACAGCCATCAGTTAAGGTGAGTATCCGATTTTTTTATTTTTTAACCACTTTTCCTCTCTTTTACAGGACTTTTGCAGTGTATCAATTGATACACTGCAAAGTACTCGGAATCACTATACTCGCAATGAGTAGCGAGTACCGAGACCTACTCGTTGCGGGTATACTGATTCCGAATAGTACGATACTCGCCCATCCCTAATTATTTGCAATTTTTTGTGACATTAAGAAACACATTTATAAATATGATATATTTCACAGCAATAGGTTAAGCACACTGCATTTCTTATATTTTAAATATTTTGGCAGTGGTACTACAAACTGTGAGAATACATTGTAAGTAGTGATGAGCGAGTACTAAAATGCTCGGGTGCTCGAAGCTCGGGCCAAGCATCCCAAGATACTCGTGTACTCGGCCCGAGCACTGAGCCCAATGTTATCCTATGGGAGACCCGAGTATTTTTATGAAATGACTGCCGGCAGCATGTAGAAACCCTAAAAAATGTCACAAAAGTCTCAGAGGAGTGCTGAAATGACATGGCAACACCATGGGGAAGACCCCTGGAAGCATTTCTCACTCAAAAGTCACAGCTGTGAACAATCTTCTCCGAGTTTCACGCCAATTTTACGGAGTCACCAGAAAACCTTCCAAAATGACACCAAAATGAATATTCAGGGTGGAAATGTTAAGGGCAAATACCCAATAGTGAGATACAGCTGGTGTATGTTACTTTTTGTGATTACATGAAAGATTTTACGTGAAAACATTGTGCGGCACTCCGATGACCCTGAGAAGAGACATGAAGCCCTGTCTTGACATAATGTGCCCATTTTGAGGAACTGGGTCTATTGTAGTATTTTCCTTTGCCAGGGCAGTCCAAAATTGGGAGGTTCACCAATGCCCCTGGATAGAGACGTGCATGAGGGCCTGTAAACCTGAAGTGCCCATTTTAAGGAAGTGGGTGTATTGTAGTATAGCCCTTTGACAGGGCAGCCAAAAATTGGGAGGCTCCATATTGTCCCTGGATAGAGACATGCATAAGGGCCTGTAAACCTGAAGTGGGTGTATTGTAGTATAGCCCTTTGGCAGGGCAGCCAAAAATTGGGAGGCTCCACATTGTCCCTGGATAGAGACGTGCAGTAGGGCCTGTAAACCTGAAGTGGGTGTATTGGAGTATAGCCCTTTGGCAGGGCAGACAAAAATTGGGAGGTTCAACAATGACCCATGCATACAGACATGCATGAGGGCCTGTAAACGTGGAGTGGGTGTATTGTAGTATAGCCCTTTGGCAGGGCAGCCAAAAATTGGGAGGTTCAACAATGACCCATGCATACAGACATGCATAAGGGCCTGTAAACCTGGAGTGGGTGTATTGGAGTATAGCCCTTTGGCAGGGCAGCCAAAAATTGGGAGGCTCCACATTGTCCTTGGATAGAGACGTGCAGTAGGGCCTGTAAACCTGAAGTGGGTGTATTGTAGTATAGCCCTTTGGCAGGGCAGCCAAAAATTGGGAGGCTCCACATTGTCCCTGGATAGAGACTTGCAGGAGGGCCTCAAAACATTTTTCCCATTGAAAAGGAGCGGGTCTCCTGTCGTTGTAATGCCCATTCTAAAAGAATGGGCGAAAAAATTTACCACTGGGGGTATACCTGAAACAACAGCCTAACTATTGTAACGGTCATCATGGTGGCACATGAGGAGAAGGAGGAGCAGTCCAGCGATTAGCCAAAGTCCAGAAGTGTGTACCCATGGGTGAGTGGAGGTACATGGCAAATTCCCAGAACAAAATTTAAATTCTGCTGTCATTTGTTGGTGGTGTGGTGAAGTCTGGCCCCATTCAACCCTTGTTCATCTTGATCAGAGTCAGCCTGTCAGCATTTTCAGTTCTGGGATCAAAGGTGTGTTACAGTCCGCGCTGCCCGATCATCCAAAGGACCACAGGGGAAACAAGGTTCCAAGCAAAATTTTCTTTATTCCTATAAACCGACGCGTTTCGGCGCCCAATCCTGGCACCGTCCTCAGGGTATACCCTGAGGACGGTGCCAGGATTGGGCGCCGAAACGCGTCGGTTTATAGGAATAAAGAAAATTTTGCTTGGAACCTTGTTTCCCCTGTGGTCCTTTGGATGATCGGGCAGCGCGGACTGTAACACACCTTTGATCCCCGAACTCTTGAAGCACCCACAGCCCTGTGGAGGTGGAAGTCCAGCAGCAGCCTGCATTACTAAAAACCAACGCTCTTATTCCAGTTGTGGGAGTCACAACTGGGCCAGGTTAGTGCAAACCTGTATTTACCGATTAGTCCCTATTCTGTACTTAATGATAGGGCACTATTGCGCCTCTGTTGTCTCCCCTTATATATTTTATATAGCATTTTCAGTTGACAGGCGGGTGCGTTTATCAGTAATGATTCCACCTGCGGCACTGAAAGCACGCTCTGACAAAACGCAAGCGGCAGGGCAGGCCAGGACTTCCAAGGCGTAGAGAGCCAATTCATGCCATGTGTCCAGCTTGGAGACTTAATAATTGTAAGGCACAGAGGAATGTCTCAGTACAGTTGTTCGATCTGCAAGGTACTCCTTCAGCATCTGGGCAAACTTAGCATTTCTTGTGGCACTACCCTGCACCTCTGGGGCTGTGGTACGTGAGGGGCTGAGAAAACTGTCCCACATCGTAAAGACTGTTCCCCTACCTCTGGCGAATTGGACTTGTGCCCCTCTCGGCCGTGCGCCTTGGTTGTCCACCAATTCCTGACCTATGCCGCTAGCGTTTTGTGAGGGGAATGCTTTGCCTACTTCCGTGACTATGGCCTTCTGGAACTGCAGCATTTTGGATGACCTCTCCGCCTCAGGAATGAGAGACATAAAGTTCTCCTAGTAGCGTGGGTCTAAGAGTGTTGCCAACCAGTACTGATTGTCGGCCAAGATGTTATGAACGCGAGGGTCACGAGCCAGGCAGCTTACCATAAAGTCAGCCATGTGCGCCAGACTCTTAACAGCCATCACTTCAGTATCCAGACCAACACGATGACTGAACATGCTGTCCTCCTCCTCCTCCTCATCTCCCCTGTCCTCTGGCCAGCCACGCTGAAGTGAGGGCATGACTGGTGTGCATGGCATATCCTCAATTTGGCCAGAGAGTTGCTCCATGTCTTCATCCTCCTCCTCCTCGTCATAGTCCTCCACTGCACGTTCTGATGAGATGAGGCTGGGCTGTGTGTCATCAACCACACCCACTACTGTTTCTTGCTCAAACTCATCGCGCTCCGCCTGCAACGCATCCTCTTTGTTTTTCAGCAGAGACCGTTTTAGAAGGCAGAGTATCGGTATGGTGACGCTAATAATGGCGTCATTGTCGCTCACCATCTTGGTGGAGTCCTCAAAGTTTTGGAGGACGGTACATAGGTCCGACATCCATCTCCACTCCTCAGGTGTTATGTGTGGAGTTTGACCCATTTCCCGACGGCTTAGGTGATGCAGGTACTCAACAACTGCCCTCTTCTGCTCACATATCCTGACCAACATGTGCAGAGTTGAATTCCAATGCGTGGGGACATCACACACCAGTCTGTGGGCCGGAAGACGCAAACGGCGCTGAAAGCCGGCAAGGCAGGCTGAAGCAGCAGGTGACTTGCGAAAATGTGCAGACAGGCGGCAAACTTTTACCAGCAGATTAGACAGCTCTGGGTATGACTTTATAAACCGCTGAACCACCAGGTTGAGCACATGTGCCACGCAAGGAACATGCGTCAGCTGGCCTAGCCTCAAAGCTGCCACCAGGTTCCATCCATTGTCACACACAACCTTTCCTGGCTTTAGGTTCAGAGGTGTGAGCCAGTGATCTGCCTGCTGTTTCAGAGCTGTCCACATCTCTTCTGTATTGTGGGGTTTGTCACTATGCATATTAGCTTCAGCACAGCCGGTTGCCGCTTCGCAGAGGCAGTGCTGCCGTGCTTCCAGCTTGGGACTGGTGTGGAGGGTAAAGTGGATGAGGATGCGCAGGAGGAGGAGGAGGAGGCTGAGGAGTATGGCATTCCGGAGCTGTAGAGTCTGGGTGAAACCATGACTGAGGTTGGGCCTGCAATCCTTGGTGTGGGAAGTACGTGTTCCGTCCCTCGCTCAAACTGGGTCCCAGCTTCCACAATATTAACCCAGTGTGCCGTCAAGGAGATGTAGCGGCCTTGCCCACAAGCACTTGTCCACGTGTCTGTGGTTAGGTGGACTTTGGCTGAAACAGCGTTGTTCAGGGCACGTGTGATGCTTTGTGACACGTGGTTATGCAATGCGGGGATGGCACATCTGGAGAAATAGTGGCGGCTGGGGACCGAGTAACGTGGGACAGCAGCCGCCATCAGGTCGCGGAATGCTTCCGTCTCCACCAGCCGGAAAGGTAACATTTCTAGCGCAAGCAGTCGCGAAATGTGATCATTTAGGACTGTGGCATGTGGGGCGTTGGCAGCGTATTTGCGCCTGCGTTCAAAGGTTTGCTGAATGGATAACTGAACGCTGCGCCGGGACAAGGACGTGCTTGATGGTGGTGTTATTTGTTCGTGGGCAACGTCAAGTGCAGGGCCGGAGGATTGTTCACGGCCAGCATGGACAGGGGATTGGCTCGCACGCACAACACGCGAAGACGTAGCAGTGACATCAGCAAGCACCCCTCCTCGGCTCGGTTGTATTTCCCACAAAGTCGGGTGCTTGGCTGACATGTGCCTGATCATGCTGGTGGTGGTCAGGCTGCTAGTTTTCGTATCCCTGCTGATGCTGGCATGGCAGGTGTTGGAAATGGCCTTTTTAGAGTCATCTTGAGCCAACTTAAAAAAACTGCCAGACTAGGGAAGACCTAACATTTGCACAGGCACCTTGTGTCGTGTTTTTGTTCCGGGGAACGGTTGCCTACCTTCTGCCTGCGGACACGACCCTGCTTCTTACTGCCTGTTGGGATGCTACATCTCCCTCCCCCTGTGCACTGCTGTCCTCGCTCTGCATATCCTCCTGCCAGGTTGGGTCAGCTACTGGATCATCCTCCACGTCGTCTTCTTCTTCCGTACCCTGATTCTCCTCCTGACTTCCTGGCAATTGTGTCTCATCATCGTCCACCCCTTGTTGAGACACGTTGCCAAGGTTCCCTTCGTGAGAACGTGGCTGCTCAAATATTTGGGCATCTGTACATACCATCTCATCACCCACTTCAACAGGAGCTGGCGAGAGGCCAGATTCTGCGAATGGATACGTGAACAGCTCTTCCGAGTGTCCAAGTGTGGGATCAGTAATGTCCGTGGACGTGTACTCGGCCTGGTGGTAAGAAGGAGGATCAGGTTGGGAAATGTGCGGTGCAGTATCACGACTACTGACACTTGACCATGTGGAAGACAGGGTGTTTGTGGAGGTGCCAATCTGACTGGAAGCATTATCCGCTATCCAAGTAACAACCTGTTGACACTGCTCTTGGTTCAAGAGCGGTGTACTGCTGCGGGCCCCAAGAATTTGGGACAGGACGTGCGAGCGAGTAGATGTGCCACTTTGTTGTTGCGAAATTAGTGCATGCACACGACCTCGGCCTCTGCCTGCACCACCATCACGTCCACTTCCTTGTCCCTTGCCAACGCCGTTGCGCATTTTGCCTGTATACAGCGACAACAGACTGGTGACTGTTCAGGTCACAGGAAAGTTGGATTTTAGACCCTGACCTGTATAAAGCTATCAAGTACAACAGTCAGGTGACTGTTCAGGTCACAGGAAAGTTGGATTTTAGAACCTGCCTGTATAAATCTATCAAGTATAACAGTCAGGTGACTGTTCAGGTCACAGGAAAGTTGGATTTTAGACCCTAACCTGTATAAAGCTATCAAGTACAACAGTCAGGTGACTGTTCAGGTCACAGGAAAGTTGGATTTTAGACCCTAACCTGTATAAAGCTATCAAGTACAACAGTCAGGTGACTGTTCAGGTCACAGGAAAGTTGGATTTTAGACCCTAACCTGTATAAAGCTATCAAGTACAACAGTCAGGTGACTGTTCAGGTCACAGGAAAGTTGGATTTTAGAACCTGCCTGTATAAAGCTATCAGGTACAACAGTCAGGTGACTGTTCAGGTCACAGAAAAGTTGGATTTTAGACCCTAACCTGTATAAAGCTATCAAGTACAACAGTCAGGTGACTGTTCAGGTCACAGGAAAGTTGGATTTTAGACCCTAACCTGTATAAAGCTATCAAGTACAACAGTCAGGTGACTGTTCAGGTCACAGGAAAGTTGGATTTTAGAACCTGCCTGTATAAATCTATCAAGTATAACAGTCAGGTGACTGTTCAGGTCACAGGAAAGTTGGATTTTAGACCCTAACCTGTATAAAGCTATCAAGTACAACAGTCAGGTGACTGTTCAGGTCACAGGAAAGTTGGATTTTAGACCCTAACCTGTATAAAGCTATCAAGTACAACAGTCAGGTGACTGTTCAGGTCACAGGAAAGTTGGATTTTAGACCCTAACCTGTATAAAGCTATCAAGTACAACAGTCAGGTGACTGTTCAGGTCACAGGAAAGTTGGATTTTAGAACCTGCCTGTATAAAGCTATCAGGTACAACAGTCAGGTGACTGTTCAGGTCACAGAAAAGTTGGATTTTAGACCCTAACCTGTATAAAGCTATCAAGTACAACAGTCAGGTGACTGTTCAGGTCACAGGAAAGTTGGATTTTAGACCCTAACCTGCATAATGCTATTGTCACGGGTGGCACGGATGACAGGGTAGAGGCCACGCGCAGACGGTCCCAGCGTTTGGCCAATCAGCCATAAGGTTTGAGGACGGTCCGTCTTTCAGGGGCATTTACCTTCTGTGTAGATAAAGAGAAGGTATGTTAAGATCTCCCTATCATGGGAGGACGGCTGGGAAGGTCTTGTGCTCGGTCTGGTTTCTACACCAGTATTCTGGGTCTCTAGGACCCAGCAGGTTCTTCCCTCCTTTATAAGGAGTTTCATTGCCCTCCCTCGGTGCAGGTGATATTTCCTTGTGGACTCATTATCCTTGCTCCAAGCAGAAGCTGAGATTGTGGAGGTTGCTGTGCTCTGCTGCAAGATAAGTGTTTTCTTTCCCCATTGTCTGTTTTCCTTGTGTTTATCTTTAGTTGTTAGTGGAGGGGTCTAGTGAACCTCCCCATCTGATCCTTAGATAAGGCAGTGCTAGGATCAGAGAGGGACGAGGTTCGTGGTCGGCGACAGTTGAGGAAACTGTATAGGGACGTCAGGGCAGACAGGGTCAGCCCAGTAAGACTAGGGTTCACCCTCTCCTTCTTGTGCCCATAGCTTTAGGGACTCCTTATCCCCCCCCGTCGTTGTCCTACGCTGGGTGTCTCTCCCGCTCCCAGCGTGACATTATCACCTGCCAATACTGTAACTGAAGGACAGGGGAGGAACCGAATTTTCTTCCTTTCCTTATGGATCCTGTGTCTGCTTTGGCCCAGCAGCTGCAGTCTCTGTCTTTGGAGGTTGCGGACCTTCGGTCGGCCTTACAGGGCCCGCAGCCGCAAAATGGTGTCTTGGGGAATCAAGCATTGGGTCAGGCCAGACCTGAACCTAAAGTTGCCCTCCCTGACAGGTTTTCAGGAGGCAGAGATAAGTTTACTGTATTCAAAGAGGCCTGTAAATTATATTTTAGGCTTAGGCCTTATTCCACTGGTGATGAGCAGCAGCGTGTAGGAATTATTATGTCGCTACTGCAGGGAGATCCCCAGTCCTGGGCTTTCTCTCTGCCACAGGACTCTACTTGTCTCCGCTCTGTGGATTAATTTTTTGACGCCCTGGGCCTCATATATGATGACCCTGACCGTGTCGCTTTGGCTGAATCCAGGTTACGCCATCTCCGCCAGGGGACTCGGTCGGCGGAATCATGTTGTTCTGAGTTCCGCAGGTGGGCTACGGACACGAAGTGGAACGATCCGGCACTCCGGAGTCACTTTTGTCAGGGTCTTTCGGAGAGGCTGAAGGACGCTCTGGCGGTTTATGAGACCCCTCCGTCCCTGGAGGCGGCTATGTCGTTAGCTATTCGTATGGATAGACGCCTCCAGGAGCGGAGGGGGAGACCTCCTGTTACTGGGAGCCATTCTCGTGGTGATTCCTGGTTACCGGGAGGTCACGCGGAGAGTGAGTCGTTCCTCCCGAGTGCGGAGGAACCGATGCAGCTGGGAGGTGCGGCGGCCTCGAGGTTCTCCGCCGGTACCTC
Organism: Allobates femoralis; assembly: GCA_033576535.1. NCBI lineage: Eukaryota > Metazoa > Chordata > Amphibia > Anura > Aromobatidae > Allobates > Allobates femoralis. Next base: position 346,728,453 of record JARQOC010000002.1, read on the forward strand.
CCGGGGCAAGGGGAAGGGGGTCTGTTTTTTCTGTGGGAAAGGGGACCATTTTATTGGGGCCTGTCCCTACACCCCTACACGGACTGGGGGGCCTGGACCTTCTGTGACTATGGGGGGTGTGGAGGTGGTCGAGCGGGAGGTGTGTGTATCCTCCATTTGTACTTCCCGTTTCCTCCTAAGTGCGGAGGTGGCGCTGGAGGGCACAACGGAGGGTATTTCTGTGTTTGTGGATAGTGGTGCGGGGGTCAGCATGGTGGATGCTCAGTTTGTAGACGCTCATGGGCTTAACTGCTGTTTATTGTCTCGCCCCATCCGTATCTATGCCATCGACTCAGCACCTCTTGCTCAAGGTAGTCTCACACATATCGTACATGACATTAAGTTGACGGTTGGATCCCAACATCAAGAGACGATATCTTGCTATGTTCTAGACGGTCTCCCCGCTCCCATTGTCCTGGGCTTGCCATGGTTGATTAAACATAATCCCGTAGTGGATTGGCAGTCCCGGGACATTGTGGAATGGAGTGATTTTTGTTCTGAGAATTGTTTGGTTACCTCGTTTTCGGTGGTGTCTGCGGTATCTCTGCCCCCGTTCCTATCGGAGTATGAGGATGTGTTCTCAGAGAAGGGGTGCCAAGACCTGCCCCCCCATCGGGCATACGATTGCCCAATCAACCTCGTTCCCGGAGTTAAACTGCCCAAAGCTAGGATGTTTGCTATATCGGGTCCGGAAAGACAGGCGATGAAGGATTTCATTTCCGAGAGTCTGCAGTCGGGTCACATCAGGCCCTCAACCTCGCCGGTTGCGGCTGGTTTCTTTTTTGTTAAGAAAAAAGATGGGGGCCTCCGTCCTTGCCTGGATTTCCGGGAGTTGAATCGGATTACTGTCCGTGATCCGTACCCCCTCCCTCTGATTCCTGATTTATTCAGTCAGGTAGTGGGTGCTAAATGGTTCTCCAAGTTGGATTTGAGGGGGGCCTACAACCTGATTAGGGTCAGAGAGGGGGATGAATGGAAGACGGCATTTAATACCCCGGACGGCCATTTTGAAAGTCTCGTAATGCCGTTCGGGCTCACTAACGCCCCTGCGGTGTTCCAACACTTTGTCAATGACATATTCCATCATTTGGTGGGTAGATTTGTGGTTGTTTACTTAGATGATATCTTGATCTATTCCCCCGATTTGGAGACGCATCAGTCCCATGTCAAGCAGGTGTTACAGGTATTACGAGACAATAAGCTGTATGCTAAACTCGAGAAATGTGTCTTCGCCGTTCAGGAGGTACGGTTTTTGGGGTACCTCCTGTCGCCATTGGGTTTTCAGATGGATCCGGAAAAAGTCCGGGCGGTGTTGGACTGGGAACAACCGGACAATCTACGGGCATTGCAACGTTTTTTGGGGTTTACCAACTTTTACCGTGAATTTATTCGGAACTATTCGGTGCTGGTGACGCCTCTTACGGACATGACTAGGAAGGGGACCGATTTTTCCGAGTGGTCGGAGTCTGCTCGCCAGGCTTTCTCCTCCCTAAAGCGTTGTTTTGTTTCCGCACCTATTCTCCGTCAGCCCGATCTTTCTCAGCCCTTCGTTGTGGAGGTGGATGCGTCTGAGGTGGGGGTGGGGGCTGTATTGTCGCAAGGCCCTTCGCCTGGGAAATGGGTGCCCTGCGCGTTCTTCTCCAAGAAGTTGTCGTCGGCCGAGAGGAATTATGATGTCGGTAATAGGGAGCTGTTGGCTATTAAATTGGCTTTTGAGGAATGGCGTCACTGGTTGGAAGGGGCTGTCCATCCCATCACGGTTATTACCGACCACAAGAACCTGTCTTACCTTGAGTCCGCCAAGCGTCTCAATCCCCGGCAGGCCCGGTGGTCCTTGTTTTTCACGAGATTTAATTTTACCGTCACTTACCGTCCAGGGGTTGAGAACGTGAAGGCTGATGCATTGTCGCGTAGTTTCCCGGGTGGTAGTGCTCATGAAAGTCCCGTTCCCATCTTACAGGAGGGGGTGGTTGTTTCTGCTCTTTGCCCTGATCTGGAGGGGGAGGTGTTGAAGGTCCAGGGGGCGCCCCTGCCTCCTGTCCTTCTGAGAGACTGTTTGTGCCATCATCTTTGCGTCTCAGAGTGCTGTCAGAGCATCACGACTCCGTATTGGCAGGGCATCCCGGCAGTAGGGCCACCTTCGATCTTTTATCTCGTCGCTTTTGGTGGCCGGGGTTGAGGAAGGACGTAGCAGAATTCGTATCTGCCTGTAGTGTGTGTGCACGGGCTAAGGTTCCGCATACCCGTCCGGCTGGTTCTCTCTTGCCATTGTCTATTCCTGAGAGGCCATGGACACATGTGTCAATGGATTTTATCACCGATCTTCCGGCGTCTGCAGGCAAGACGGTAGTGCTGGTAGTGGTTGATAGGTTCAGTAAGATGGTTCGCTTTGTGGCACTGCCCGCGCTTCCTAATGCTCGGACACTGGCACAGGTGTTTGTAAGTGAGATCGTGAAGCTTCATGGAGTTCCCTCCGAGGTGGTTTCTGATCGTGGTACTCAGTTTGTCTCCAAGTTTTGGAAGGCTTTTTGTGCACGTTTAGGAATTGCCTTGTCCTTCTCTTCTGCTTTTCATCCTCAGTCTAATGGGCAGACCGAACGTATGAATCAGAATTTGGAGACTTATCTGAGGTGTTTTGTCTCTGACAATCAGGAGACTTGGGCGAGTTATTTGCCCTTGGCCGAGTTTGCCCTTAATAATCGTCTTCAGGAGTCCACTGGCAAGTCACCGTTCTTCGGTGCATATGGGTTTCATCCTCAGTTTGGTACTTTTAGTGGTACTAGTCCTTCCGGAGTTCCTGAGGAGGACCGATTTACCTCATCCCTCTCCTCGGTTTGGCGGAGGGTACAGAGTAGCTTGAAGCTCTTAGGCGACAGGTACAAACGTATGGCTGACAGGAAGCGTGCGCCAGGTCCGGACCTGTGTGTGAATGACTACGTGTGGTTGTCTACCAAGAATGTGAAGTTGAAGGTGCCCTCTTGGAAGTTGGGGCCCAGGTTTATTGGCCCTTATCAGATAACCGCCGTTATCAATCCCGTGGCGTTTCGTCTTGCGTTGCCTCCCGCTCTTAAGATCCACAATGTATTTCATAGGTCGCTCCTCAAACCGTATGTGCCGTCGTCTAACCCGTCTCCTTTGCCCCCGGAGCCCATCTGCGTAGCGGGGAATTTTGAATTTGAGATCTCAAAGGTGGTTGATTCTCGCAGGGTGCGCCGTTCTCTTCAGTATTTGGTGCACTGGAGGGGATACGGTCCGGAGGAACGGATGTGGGTGCCGGCGTCGGAAGTCTCCGCCGCTAGGCTGGTCCGCGCTTTTCACCATTCCCATCCGGATAAGCCTGGTCCTGAGTGTCCGGGGGCCACTCGTGGACGGGGGGGTACTGTCACGGGTGGCACGGATGACAGGGTAGAGGCCACGCGCAGACGGTCCCAGCGTTTGGCCAATCAGCCATAAGGTTTGAGGACGGTCCGTCTTTCAGGGGCATTTACCTTCTGTGTAGATAAAGAGAAGGTATGATAAGATCTCCCTATCATGGGAGGACGGCTGGGAAGGTCTTGTGCTCGGTCTGGTTTCTACACCAGTATTCTGGGTCTCTAGGACCCAGCAGGTTCTTCCCTCCTTTATAAGGAGTTTCATTGCCCTCCCTCGGTGCAGGTGATATTTCCTTGTGGACTCATTATCCTTGCTCCAAGCAGAAGCTGAGATTGTGGAGGTTGCTGTGCTCTGCTGCAAGATAAGTGTTTTCTTTCCCCATTGTCTGTTTTCCTTGTGTTTATCTTTAGTTGTTAGTGGAGGGGTCTAGTGAACCTCCCCATCTGATCCTTAGATAAGGTAGTGCTAGGATCAGAGAGGGACGAGGTTCGTGGTCGGCGACAGTTGAGGAAACTGTATAGGGACGTCAGGGCAGACAGGGTCAGCCCCAGTAAGACTAGGGGTCACCCTCTCCTTCTTGTGCCCATAGCTTTAGGGACTCCTTATCCCCCCCCGTCGTTGTCCTACGCTGGGTGTCTCTCCCGCTCCCAGCGTGACAGCTATCAAGTACAACAGTCAGGTGACTGTTCAGGTCACAGGAAAGTTGGATTTTAGAACCTGCCTGTATAAAGCTATCAAGTACAACAGTCAGGTGACTGTTCAGGTCACAGAAAAGTTGGATTTTAGACCTTAACCTGTATAAAGCTATCAAGTACAACTGTCAGGTGACTGTTCAGGTCACAGGAAAGTTGGATTTTAGACCCTAACCTGTATAAAGCTATCAAGTACAACAGTCAGGTGACTGTTTAGGTCACAGGAAAGTTGGATTTTACAACCTGCCTATATAAAGCTATCAAGTACAACAGTCAGGTGACTGTTCAGGTCACAGGAAAGTTGGATTTTAGAACCTGCTTGTATAAAGCTATCAAGTACAATAGTCAGGTGACTGTTCAGGTCACAGGAAAGTTGGATTTTAGACTCTAACCTTTATAAAGCTATCAAGTACAACAGTCAGGTGACTGTTCAGGTCACAGGAAAGTTGGATTTTAGAACCTGCCTGTATAAAGCTATCAAGTACAACAGTCAGGTGACTTTTCTGGTCACAGGAAAGCTGGATTTTAGACCCTGCCTGTATACAGCTAGTCAATTTTGACAGTCTGGTGACTGTTCCCGTCACAGGAAAGCTGGATTTTAGACCCTGCCTGTATACAGCTAGGCAATTTTGACAGTCTGGTGACTGTTCTGGTCACAGGAAAGCTGGATTTTAGACCCTGCCTGTATACAGCTAGTCAATTTTAACAGTCTGGTGACTGTTCTGGTCACAGGAAAGCTGGATTTTAGACCCTGCCTGTATACAGCTAGTCAGCTCCAACAGTCTCCTGTTCTGGTCACTGTAAAGCTTGGACTCCGATCTGGATCACTCTGCCTATATCCTCCTAGATTAGTCCTGAGAAGGACTGTTGTGGTCAGCAGCAGTTTGCAGCCCTGCTCCGGATCTACCAATGAGGGCTGCAAATCTGTCCCTAAGCAGCAGCAGACACTCTCCCTACACTGACTTTACAAGCTTAAAGATATGACCCCTGGGAATTTTGAATATGCAAATAGAGTCTGTGGAGCCCGAAACAGCTGTCTGTGGATGGATACCTGGCCTTGGTATTCCCTTGTCATATCTTTAAGCTTGTAAAGAGCTGGATATTGACTCAAAGGGCCACTTAATATGGTGGTTATCATGGCTAGGTCCTTCACTAGAGGAAGATCTGGCTAGTCCTGTGTTGAGACTCCTAAACGAGGCTCCACAGACTCTATTTGCATATTCAAAATTCCCAGGGGGCAATGGGCCTAGGAATTCACTGTGTTGAGCGCTTTAGCCGGCTGCCCGCAGTGTTTTCTTGAACTGATCTCCCTGAGATCAGTGAATACTTTGTTTTGTTGGTCTAATAGGCATTGCTCCCACCTAGCCAGAATCTTACTCCATACTGATGAGGGGCAACACCCCGAAACAGCTGTCTGTGGATGGATACCTGGCCTTGGTATTCCCTTGTCATATCTTTAAGCTTGTAAATTGCTTGATATTGACTCAAAGGGCCACTTAATATGGTGGTTATCATGGCTAGGTCCTTCACTAGAGGAAGATCTGGCTAGTCCTGTGTTGAGACTCCTAAACGAGGCTCCACAGACTCTATTTGCATAATCAATGTCTAATATGGAATATATATACAGCAGTCCCAGTGTCTCCTATGGGATATATATGCTTTCCAAATTTTTTTTACCACAAAGAGTTGACTATGCTGCAGGCCTATGAAAACCTGGAAAAGCAGTTGTGAGAATAATAATAATAATAATCTTTATTTATATAGCAGCAAGTTATTCCGCAGCGCTTCACAATTCAGAGGTTCATATTGAAACAATCATAAGAAACAGTTATCAGAAAATACAATACAATACTATACCAAAAACAATACAATACAAAACAAAGCATAATACAATACAATAATTAGAGCAAAATAATGACAGCCTTTAGAGATTACAATCTGACAATGAGGTGGGGGTGACACAAAGTACTGATGCTTATATACAATGATCGTATAGTCAACTTGAAAAGATGGGGAACAGATAGGATCAGTATATGTGGCCACTAACCATTATTTGTGATCCACTTGAGACTGGTGGAGCGGATAGGCTTTGTCTAGCTGACTTGTCCCACAGTGAAGATCAATATTACCTAATATCACAACCTTGCCAAAAAGAAGCAGCTCTGGTCATCATATTAGAGGTGATTTAAGTAATTGTTTGACCAAATATAGCAGGGAAATTTTTAAGTTGATAATTTTGTGTTCTGCCTCCGACAGAAAAAGGTTCCCCGCCCCGGCCTAAGATGTGTCAATGGCCGTTTGCCATTTAATAAATTTGGTGCATTTTATTCCAAGTGGCTTCTGTTTGAGACCAGTGTATAAAATAAGTCTAAGAATTTGTCCCATCTTGTCTTTTTTCCCCTACTTTTTACATTGTTAGATGCTAGAGGCAATACACATACTGTATGTATATGATGTATCTACTGAATATTGTTGTTCGATGACAGCAAATCTTGAAAAAGTTCCTCTTTGTGTTTTGTGACAAGAAAGTGACAACATGATTTCTTACACATTTTTTCCTGACAACAGCACTTTTTTTCTTTTTAACAGCTGTCAAAATGTGACAAACGTCTTGTTATGGAGAATTGAAAGAAACATGAAAATTAAGCAGTCCTACGAGACTTTTGCTTTACCTTGTTGCATTAGTGCTCCAACAGCAAACCAAAAACTGTTTAACAGAGTAAAGTTGTTCTCCACAACGTCAGTTCCTGGGTTACATGGATGAGCATCGTACCATTCATAAGGACTAAACCTGTAGCAAAAAGAAATACAAAAAAAAGATATTTAGTACATTTCTCCAAGAGGGCACCCCATTGTTAAAGTGTGTTAATCATTTTCTTCTTTGTATCTTTAATTATATGTCACTAGAAGCAAAACATTTATAAGATAATAAAAACCAGCGGACCAATTTCACAGGAGCATATGTCTTTGTATCCGGAATGCCGATCCACAATGCACGTAATTATAAATCAAATGACTTCTCCGTTACACCATTGTTTTAATTTATACAGTATTTCAATGCTGAGAAAAGTATTTATGCAAAACTAGTGATGTTTAGATGATTTTTAATTAAGCTCTCTTATTTCTCCTGAGCCAAGATAAAGTGATGACACAGAAGTCTAATTCCTGAATATTGAACACTCGTTCATTGACTTTAATAGGTATTTTGTGAATTTGGAAGATATAAAAGTAGCATTTCAAACACTCACATATTTTATACCAGCACATTAACAGTTTCACATATATATGGTAGGTTCCGCAATACGTGTTGTGTAAATATTTACATGACACATATGCATAAAAATATTGCAGGAAATTGGCCTTATTGTTAATTCATGTTAAGATATCATCGGGTAATGAAACAATCTATAAGAATGAAAAGAACATTGTGGAAAAGGAATAAATGAAGTAAAGTCATAAGGACGGGTTTTCTTAAAGGAGTTGTGCAATCTTATTTTTTAAAATAACTAACAAACACCTATATTCACATACAGGCACTATAGTGCTCCCGTCCTAGTTCCTCTATCAGTAGAGATATGACCTCAGCAGCCAATTATTAGCCTCAGTGGTGACAATCCAATGGGTGAATCTATCTATCTATCTATCTATCTATCTATCTATCTATCTATCTATCTATCTATCTATCTATCTATCTATCTATCTATCATACCTAACAATAAATAAATAACACACAGCCTTCCACCAGTAGTAGAATCCCTCCTAAGACAGTAGCCAAGAGAGTTTTCTGGATATACGAAAAGCATCAGTGGAGACAGTACTCAAGGGGTCCAAGTGAGAAAAAAATGTCAATCGTTAATCACTCACCCAGATTAAATCTTTCAACAAAAGCCTTCTTTGACAGTTGAGTAAAACTGACATTTTCATCACTTGCAAGGGATGCTTCTAATTTTATTTGATACAACAAACATTAAATAGATCAACATATCGATAGATAATAATAGATAAAATACAGTGCCTTGTTAAAGTATTTGGCCCCCTTGAACTTTTCAACCCTTTAATATTTTTGTGAAGAATCAACAAGTGGGACACAATAGTGAAGTGGAACAAAATTTATTAGATATTTTAAACTTTTTTAACAAGTAAAAAACTGAAAAGTGGGGCGTGCAATATTATTCGGCCCCCTTGAGTTAATACTTTGTAGCGCCACCTTTTGCTGTGATTACAGCTGCAAGTCACTTGGGGTATGTCTCTATCAGTTTTGCACATCGAGAGACTGAAATTCTTGCCCATTCTTCTTTATAAAACAGCTCGAGATCAGTGAGGTTGGATGGAGAGCGTTTGTGAACAGCAGTTTTCTTTCTTTCAATGTTCTTTTTATTAAGTATTCAAAAAGATGATAAACAGTCATAGTAATGTTTAACAATAAATCAATAAATCAATCTAGAACTATTGATTTGCCTTATAATACAATTCCAAAAATTCAGGTCATATGTCTAGATAGAATCAAAGGGATGCTAGGGTTATAGAGTTGTGAAATACAAACAAAGAAGGTAAGGGAAAGGAAAGCAGAGAAATGGGGAAAGAAAGAATAGAGAAAGGGAGCAGAGAGGTTCTCCTGGAGGGTCAGCTTGATATCTACAAATACCTTTGTTTAATAATCCAAATCTCATTTTGTCGTAAGAATTCCAGAGAATTCAGGGGTCGATCTGTAGAGTATCCAAGGTGTCCATGTCTCCTCAAAGACAGAATAAGAATAGTATGATAAGGCTGCTAATTCAGCAGTGTGGTATAGAGAGTCTATCTCCGAAATGATTTGAGCTTTAGTAGGGAGAGAGCTAGTGTTCCATCTGGTGGGCACCAGGAGTCTGCCTGCGGCCACTATATTATGTGCCAGTCGGGAGGGCGAAGCTTCCCCAGGCCACACCGGGAGATTGAGGAGACCTATTTGCGGTGATAATGTAACTTCTTGGTTTAATACTTCCGAGATTATTTCAGAAACCAATTTCCAATACAATTGTATTGCAGGGCATTGCCACCAGATATGTAGGTATGTCCCTGTCTCCGCTTTGCATCTCCAACACAATTCCAGTGTGGAGGGACACCATTCATGCAATAATTTTGGTGTGCGATACCATCAAGACACCACTTTATATGAGTTTTTCTGCACCCTAACACAGGGCAAAGGACCATGTGATTGACTATAAATCTGGTGAATCTGGACATCTGTAAAGTTAATGTTTAAGTCTCGTTCCCATAATCCCAGATAGGCTCGTTTAACACTAGCATTTTCGTTCACCAGGAGTTTATAGAGTGTCGATAGTAGTTTTCGGGGAATTTGGTGAACAGCAGTTTTCAGCTCTTTTTACAGATTCTCGATTGGATTCAGGTCTGGACTTTGACTTGCCCTTTCTAACACCTGGATACGTTTCTTTTTGAACCCTTCCATTTTTGCTTTATGTTTTGGATCATTGTCTTGTTGGAGGATAAATCTCCATCCCAGTCTCAGGTCTTTTGCAGACTCCAACAGGTTTTCTTCAAGAATGGTCCTGTATTTGGCTCCGTCCATCTCCCCATCAATGTTAACCATCTTCTCTGTCTCTGCTGAAGAAAAGCAGGCCCAAACCATGATGCTGCCACCACCATGTTTGATAGTGGGGGATGGTGATTGGGGGTGATGAGCTGTGTTGCTTTTACACCATATAGTTTTGCATTGTGGCCAAAAAGTTCGATTTTGGTTTCATCTGACCAGAGCACCTTATTCTACATGTTTGGTGTGTCTCCCAGGTGGCTTGTGGCAGACTTTAAATGAGACTTTTTATGGATCTCTTTGAGAAATGGCTTTCTTCTTACCACTCTTCCATACAGGCCAGATTAGTGCAGTGTACGACTGATTGTTGTCCTATGGACAGACTCTTCCACCTCTGCTGTAGATCCCTGCAGTTCATCCAGAGTGATCACGGGCCTTTTGGCTGCATCTCTGATCAGTCTTCTCCTTGTTCGAGATGAAAATTTAGAGGGACGGCCGGGTCTTGGTAGATTTGTAGTGATCTGATACGCCTTCCATTTCAATACAATCGCTTGCACAGTTCTTGGAGATCTTTTTGTTATCTATTGTTGTCTATTTGTTAAAAGTTTAAAATATCCAATACATTTTATACTACTTCATGATTGTGTCCCACTTGTTGTTGATTCTTCACAAAAAAATTAGAATTTATATCTTTATTTTTGAAGCCTGAAATGTGGCAAAAGGTTGAAAAGTTCAAGGGGGCCAAATATTTTAACAACACACTGTAAATAAGGGCGGACAACCCCTTTAAAATATTTTTCTGATGGAAAAAGAGTTGCACATTTTAACAAGAAATTGGTGTAAACATAAGTGCAAGTTTCCTCCAGTTTAAAAATAACTTAGACTTCAGGATGTGAGCAAATTTAATGTATTTGAAGCTTCGTCTGCCAGCAAGCACCAGGCAATATTAGAAGATATTTCCTGCCTTCTTAAACATAATTTTTTAATGTTGAATGGTCATCATTTTCTTCAGATGTTTGTCTGGGAAATTTTATACACAAATAGTTTCTGTGTAAAAGATTCCCCAGACAAATATCCATATTCTACACTGACTTGCATTATGTTCAATATTTGGGATGAATATCCGAATAGTAAAAAGTATTTGTATAGACTTATCCGAATCTGAATAGCGAACAAATCGCTCATCACTAGTTCTGAGTTGTTGCGTCATCAGTATTTTGCACCTGTCTTACCTCCTTTATTAATGGAGACTGCTGCCTCCTGTCTATGCGTTTGTTTCCATGACCTTGGCAGGTAAATGCCATTGCCTTTACATTATGTTTATAAAATTAAATTATGTTGTTCATCGAAGAGAAATTGTTCTTTTGGATATGACCATTAAGGGCCATAACCAAAACAGACAAGTGGAGACTGCCAATTTTGTTAAAAAAAAAAAAAAAAAGGTACGTAGGTAACAACATCCTACATACTAAATTATGTTATCACAGAAGTAGGCCTGGCGCAGTTGCATTGAAAAACAGCTCCTGGCAAAATGTGGAGAAATGGTCATACCAATGATTTTACCACTAAACCAATTAAATATTGAGCTTTTAGTGTACCCGGAATAATGACTAGATTTTTTTGTGGCACACCACACCATGATCCTGGAAGTACACTCACATGGCTTCTAGATTGAGACAAAAAGCTAAAACAGAGAAATTGAGGCTGGAATCAAGCTCTATTATTCTCTTCAATGATGAGTCCGACTCTTTTTTCTTCAATGTAATTATAGCTGGAGACTGGTCTGTTGACCACAATTACAACACCCTAAATAGACCCTCTTCAAGGGAATGTCACACCAGCTCCACTCATGGTATTATGGTATTGGGTGATATAATACACCATAGTCAGATACCTAAAAAGTTGTCACTCCAGATAACACAACAAATTGATGTTTCATTGACTTAGGCTGCTTTCACATCAGCGGTTTTCGCTGATCACGGCAGTTGCGGTGAAAAAAAACGCAACTGCAGCAATTACCGCACAACGGTTGCACTTGCGGTTCACTTGCGGCAAGCCCCATACAATGTCAATGAGGCTTGCAGTAAGTGTGCGGCAAGTGCGGTTTTGGCACTTGCGGCAGGTGCGGCCGCAAAAAAAACGCGGTATGCCGCGGTCTTTTTCGCGGCCGCTCCTGCCGCAAATGCCGATACCGCACTTGCCACACCTGCCGCAAGCCCCATAGACATTGTATGGGGCTTGCCGCAAGTGAACCGCAAGTGCAGCCGTTATGCTGTAATCGCGGCAGTTGTGGTTTTTTCACCGCAACTGCCGCGGTCAGCGAAAACCGCTGATGTGAAAGGGGCCTTAGTTGTTGAATCAATGCTAAGGCAGAAAGAAAGATACAAAATCCATATTAAGTTTTTGCAAATGAACTCAGGAACAAAGAGATACATTTTTGGAGACATGTCCTGTGGTCTGACAAAACAAAAATTGAACTATTTAGCCATAATGACCATTGTTATGTTTGAAGGAAAAATGGAGAAGAATGGAAGCCTAAGAACACCATCCCATAAGTGAAACATGGAGGTGACAGCATGTTGTGGAGTTGTTTTACTCAGGAGGGACTGGGGCACTTCACAAAATCGATGACATCATGAGGAAAGAAAATTATGTGGCAAAATTATGTGGCAACAATGAAGCAACATTTGAACACATCAGCCATGAAGTAAAAGCTTGGGCAGTAATGGGTCTTCCAAATTGACAATGATCCGAACTTGTGGAAGGATATCCAAAACATTTGACCCAAGTAATATAGATTAAGGTCAATGGTACAAAATACTAATGAAATGAAGGTAAACTTGTGACTTTGCAGAAAGTAATAAAAATGTCTTAAAACATTTTCTCTCTCTCATTATTCTGGCATTTAGCCAATATTAATATTTATGGCAATTCTAACTGACGTAAAACAGGGAAGGTTTATACTGATCTCATGTCAATGTCCGCAAAAAAAAAAAAACATAATAAAAATAAAACAAATAACTTTTGAAATTCAACCCATTAGGGCTCAGGGCATTTTTTTGTGTACTCTCTCGAAAATGACAATGGGGACATGACACATGGGGCACGTGGACGTCTTGGGATATTTTTCTCGGAATTTTTCTCTTATAATTTTTCTGCACAGAAAAACATTGCATGTGCTTATGATTTTCTGGCTATGCTAGGATGGTAAATAAAATGAATAATGCCCAGCAACTGTGGTTATGCCTAATACCACTATGTGCTCAATCATTTCCTATGTGTTATACCAATATGCGTTTTTTTATCTGTACATCTGAATTGTGAGATTCTATATGTGTGCTCATATTTGAGCTCATTTACTAGGATGTTCAGGTTATGTGAAGTCAGCCACCATATTATGGTAAGTAGCCTTTTGGATATAAGTTTATATACATTATTGATGTATCCCTTCAAAAAAACACATGGGAATTCAATATGAATAATGAAAGCATTTTTAATGTCTAATGTTGGATTATATTTGTTGATAACAAAACATAGACCAGCAGAAGTGCCACTTAGGGCACGAAACGGGCCGTTGTCCGGCATCCCTCCACGTTCCTCCCCTCCCTTCACTGTATGGAACCCTGAATGAGAAAGGAATAAACTCCTGAAAAGCTCCGATAGGGTGAGTGCCCTCTTTTTTCTGAACTGTTTCCTCATGTATACACTGAGCACACCCAGGTGCATAGCCGCTCTATCCAGATGACCGACATATGGGGAAACTCCCTATGTAAAAATCCTACTAGTGCCCGGCATCTAAGATTTGTTTACATTTATAGAAAGGTATAGAAGGAATTTATATTTATACCTTTTGATATTTCATGAAATGTTTACTATCTGGTTGAGAAATATAACTGGAACAGAGTGGTGAAATAAGGGTTTAAAAAATCTAGGATTGTGCTAATTAATCTACTAATTGTTCATGGGTGTGTGGGTTTTCATAATGTGTATATGTTCATAGGTGTGTGGGTTTTCATAATGTGTATATGTTCATGGGTGTGTGGGTTTTCATAATGTGTATATGTTCATAGGTGTGTGGGTTTTCATAATGTGTATATGTTCATGGGTGTGTGGGTTTTCATATTGTGTATATGTTCATGATATGGTGTGTGTGGGTTTTCATAATGTGTATATGTTCATGGGTGTGTGGGTTTTCATAATGTGTATATGTTCATGGGTGTGTGGGTTTTCATAATGTGTATATGTTCATGGGTGTGTGGGTTTTCATAATGTGTATATGTTCATAGGTGTGTGGGTTTTCATAATGTGTATATGTTCATGGGTGTGTGGGTTTTCATAATGTGTATATGTTCATGGGTGTGTGGGTTTTCATAATGTGTATATGTTCATGGTGTGTGGGTTTTCATAATGTGTATATGTTCATAGGGTGTGGGTTTTCATAATGTGTATATGTTCATGGGTGTGTGGGTTTTCATAATGTGTATATGTTCATGGTGTGTGGGTTTTCATAATGTGTATATGTTCATAGGTGTGTGGGTTTTCATAATGTGTATATGTTCATGGGTGTGTGGGTTTTCATAATGTGTATATGTTCATGGTGTGTGGGTTTTCATAATGTGTATATGTTCATGGGGGTGTGGGTTTTCATAATGTGTATATGTTCATAGGTGTGGGGGTTTTCTTAATGTGTATATGTAGAAGTTGTTTTTATTGTTTTCGTGTGCCTATGATTAAGAGGTCGCTACCTCAAAATGTGTCTGGCGAGCCCTGTGCATGGAGTCTTTACTTTGATCTTTTTATGGAGATGGATGTTTATATAAAGACTTTTTAGTCTGAACCAAAGCAAGTGGCATTAGGAATCTTTCGTTCTACATTTCTTCTAATGACTTTCATGAAGGCCATGTTTGTGCAGGTATCTCTTAACAGAAGAACAATGTACCACAACTCCAGAGCCTGCTAAATCTTCATAAATGTCTTTTGCAGTCAAACAGGGGTTCTGATTTGCCTCTGTAGCAATACTATGAACAGCTCTCACTGAAATTAAGCTTGGGATTCCAGACCTTATCTTGACATCTACCGTTCCTTTTAACTGCCATTTCTTAGGCTGGGGTCACAGTTGACATGAGTTTTTTTTAGTGATTTAACAAAACTCATGCGTTTTTTCATGTCAGCATGAGTTTTTTAAGGTGTGTGATGGCTCCCTGCGTTTTTGGCTGCGTTTTTAAATCTGCACCAAAAAATAGTGCATGTACTATTTTTTGGTGCGTTTTTATAACATGGGCCCCTATGGAAAACGCATGCAAAAACGCATTTACAATTAGTACCTTTTAGTGCCATTCAAAAACGCATGCGTTTTCAATAGGAGCCCATGTTAAAAAAACGCATGCGCTTTCTAAAACGCTTGCGTTTTTTTAACATGGGCTCCTATGGAAAACGCATGCGTTTTTGAATGGCACTAATTGTACATGCGTTTTTGCATGCGTTTCCCTTAAGGCCCCATATTAAAAAACGCATGCGTTTTTTTTTAAATGCACCAAAAACGCATTGTACAGTCACACATGCGTTTTTGCTAATAGGGCATGCGTTTTTTAACATGGGGGCCTATGGGTGCGTTTTTTACATGCGTTTTTGAAAACGCAGGTCTCCCAAAACGCTTGTGAAAAATGCAACTGTGACCCTAGCCTTAGTTACATTTCAAACTGAACAACTTGAAAATGCTTTGCTATCTTAATATAGCATTCTCCTGCTTTGTGGTCCTCCATAATTTTTATATTGAAAGGGCTAGGCAGCTTTTTAGAAGAACCCATGGCTGCTATTTTTTGGCACAAGATTAGAGGAGGCTGGGCTTTTATAAAGCTTTTTTTGCATCACTTGGCCTTTCCTAATGGTAATAGTGAACAAACCATAATGATAACAAGTATATACTCGTGTATAAGCTGACCCGTGTATAAGCCGACCCCCCTACTTTTGCCCCCAAAACCTGGGAAAACCTATTGACTCGTGTATAAGCCGAGGGTGGACCCTAGCACAGGTGTACAGCCCCCAGCAGTGTGGTATACAGGCCCCCCAATGGTAGTATACAGCAGCCTCCCCAGTGCATATACAGGCTCCAGTAGTATATACAGCAACCCCAGTGGTATACAGCAGCCTCCCCAGTGGTATATACAGACCCCACCAGTATATACAGCAGCCCCAGTGGTATATACAGCAGCCCCAGTGGTATATACAGCAGCCCCAGTGGTATATACAGCAGCCCCAGCAGTATATACAGCAGCCCCCAGGGGATATACAGCACCCCCCAGGGGTTATACAGCACCCCCCAGGGGTTATACAGTGGCCCCCAGGGGTACCCAGCGGCCCCCTGGGGGTACCCAGCAGCCCTCAGGGGGCACCCAGCAGCCCCCTGGGGGTACCCAGCAGCCCCCTGGGGGTACCAACAGCCCCCTGGGGGTACCCAACAGCCCCCTGGGGGTACCAACAGCCCCCTGGGGGTACCCAGCAGCCCCCTGGGGGTACCAACAGCCCCATGGGGGTACCAACAGCCCCCTGGGGGTACCCAGCAGCCCCCTGGGGGTACCAACAGCCCCCTGGGGGTACCCAACAGCCCCCTGGGGGTACCAACAGCCCCCTTGGGGTACCCAGCAGCCCCCTGGGGGTACCAACAGCCCCATGGGGGTGCCAACAGCCCCATGGGGGTACCAACAGCCCCCTGGGGATACCCAGCAGCCCCCAGGGGGTACCCAGCAGCCCCAAAATGCTGGCACTCGCCCCCCTTACGCCCCCCCCCCCCCCCCCCCCCCGCTGCTTCTCTTACCATCCCGGTGTTCTGATCAGCGCCACTCCTCGGTGCTGCTTCTTCATCCTCCCGTCCTCGCTGAATCCGGGATCTCTGGCCGTTGCGCGATGACGTCATATGCCTGCGACGGCCGGAGATCCCGGATGCAGCGAGGACGGGAGGATGAAGAAGCAGCACCGAGGAGCGGCGCTGATCAGAACACCGGGATGGTAATATATAAGCAATGGGGGGGGGCCTTACAAGGGGGGACAGTGCCAGCTTTTGGGGGGCATATATGAACTGCTTCCCCCTGCCGCTGATTGACAGGGGGAAGCAGTGCATATATAATGAGCGGCCCCACGTGACGGGGCCGCTCATACAGCAGCCTCCCCCCGCCTCCTCCAGCCTCCACAGCCCCTACCACGCAGAGACTACCGTATTGACCCGTGTATAAGCCGAGGGGGAGACTTTTCAGCCCAAATTTTGGGCTGAAAAACTCGGCTTATACACGAGTATATACGGTAATTAATTCTGAAATCTTGGTCAAAGTAATCCAAGCACAGAAATATCCAAGGGTGCCCAAATTATTGCATCAGCCAATTTTCCTTTTTAGAACTTTTAAAATGATAAACATGAAATATTTTTATTTATTTGAATAAAATATGAAGAAAATGTGTCATCATTAATGCTATACCTTTTAGGGCCGCTTTACACATACAGATATTTGTGACCAACTTCTGAACTGATCTCTGGTTGCAGTGAAATCATGGACACATAGTTCTATTTTGTGGCTGTGTACAAATGTAACAATGTGTCACTGCAACCAGAGATCTGTTCAGAAGTTGGTCACAGATATCTGTGTGTGTAACGTGGCCTTAAGAGATTATTTTATCTTCAACTTGCTTTACTTTTCACAAAAACAGCAATTTTTTACCATGGGTACCCAAACTTTTGCATACCACTGTATATGAATGACTATTTCTAGTGGGCTATTTTAAACAAAATATTCTGATAATTTTAATGTATTTAAAAAAGTAATAATTTCCCTCTTTCATAAAAATAGTTGCACTAAATATGCAAAAGCTATTTTTCCCCTTTTTCTGGAGATTACATAGCAAAATGAATATTGTGATTGAAGACTACCACTTATTTTACAAAAAAATAACCCTCATAGCTAATAGAAGAAAAGTGTAGCTATTTGAAATCAAGGAAAATAAATAAAGTGCAAAAAAATCAAAAATTGACCCCATTGGGTTAAAAGGTTTATAGCTACTACATGCACAACTATGCAGGCCATTGTCACATATAAGATATCACTGTTTAAAGTCGATTTATTTTTAAACAATTTTTCCCATGAACATATGTTTTAATATTGCTCAGTCTTATTTCTTTTCTGAGATGTTAATAAAATTTCCTAAAGACGTTAGAAACTGTAATGAATGAATACTCCATAGTAGACACAGACACCCTGTTTTATTTGTAGCTGCAGAAATCATTTTTGCTATAATCTCAAGAGGTGACCTTGCGTTGATTGCACTGATGAAGTGACCTCTGCCAGTCACAAGCACTAAGCTCTTGTGGATCAAAGAAAGTGTCATTAATACAATGTCACCCCTTCCAGTATAGATAGAATAAGTCACTCAGCAAACAGTACTGCAGGCTAACTCTCACACTGCATCAAAGATAAAAGGTATAAAACTTTTATGCTGTGAAGAGCACTCTGAAGAAAGACTTCTGAGGCCTTGAGAGCCAAGTATAAAGTATTGATAAACTGCTACGTGAAACGCATCCAATTCCACTAATCAGAATTCAGTTTCACAGCTCATAATTAGGGGTAGGAATATAGATGCTCAGAAATGGTTTTACCAAGTGGGAATTCGTTGTTATATTGCGTGTAAGGAAGAAATGCTTGAGTTGAGTCACAGAGGTTACATACTGTGAAAGCCTTCTAAAGACACAACAAATGAGGCTAATTTTCATTAAATCTGTGTGCCAAAGAACATTTCAGATGCAGAACTCAATAAAATCTTACAGTCTCATTTATGATATTGTACATAATGCATTGTGCTCAGCATCCCTGTAAAGCTACAGACATTGTACTTAAGGACAGAATAAGAAAATACTTAAAGGGAACCTCTCACATTTCTGAATATTAATAGCTTTCATATTCAGGGTTAATCTTCAGTCTACTAGTGTTCTAAAGCTGTCAGGCCACTGCACTAGAAGCCCATCTACCAGGAGAAAACCATCTTTATTCATCCTGGCAGCCTCCGGCTTTCAGTCATAGAGGCGCAGACAGCACAGCTTTAGTTATCACGTATGGCCACTTTACACGCACACATTTCTAGCTTATCCACAGGTAACTTACTGGCTGCAGTGAAATCATGGAGACATGGTTCTATCTTGTTGCTGTGTACAAATGGAATAATGTCTCCATGATTTCACTGCAGCCAGTAAGTTACCTGTGGATAAGCTAGAAATGTAGCCGCGTGTAAAGTGGCCATTAGTATACCATGAGCAGAGGCTGTAAGTATGCCCTGGCATATTGACTGACATTTGTCTCTGCAGCATATCAGTGTAGAGATGGCTGTAAATCAATGTGCCATGGCATATTACGGCTGCCACTCACAATGCACTGAGCGGCAACTGAGGCTATGCTGGCTGTGCCTCCATGACTGAAAGTTGGAGGCTGTCAGGATGAATAATGTTTTATAATGATATGAACCTAAAGATTATCCCTGTCTGCATGTTCATAATGTTTGAGGGCATGATATGTTTCCTTTAAGATCTGTTTTGAACACTGCAATATTTTATTTTGAAAATGTGTGATCACTGGTATAGAAAGGGTTAACCGACTGCACTGCTAGACACGAGGAGACATTAAACTCCGGAGGACATCAATCAAGTTATGTTAGCTGTGGTTTATTAGTCAACGCGTCTCAGGGCTCCAGGGTCCCTTCCTCAGGACAAATCAATGTTGGTTTGTCTTGAGGAAGGGACCCTGGAGCCCTGAAACACGTTGACTAATAAAGAATTGGTATAACAATTCTTTTTCCATGCACGATTTTGTAGTGAAAGTGCACGCACAAAAATACGCGACAAAAGCCGCGTCTGCCCACCTATGGCTATGGCTTTTGCTGGAAGGTGCATCCAGCTTTGAATTGCACTGCTTTTACGCTAGCGCTCAAAAGCGCTGCGTAAAAGCAGGAGCACATCTGCATTATGCTATATGTGAACGTAGCCTAATGTCTCCTTGTGTTTAGCAGTGCAGCCGATTAACCCTTTCTATACCGGTGGCTGTGCGCACACTTATTCTCTGTGGACCGCTGCAGCTATTAAAAGCTTGGATAGTGGTTGTGGCTTCTCATAACCCTCAAAGGTGAGCCTTATTTCATTTCATTGTTGGTGTTACCACAGACAAGACACTATTTTATGCTTTATTTCCCTCTTTCTATTTTATTTTCAAAATGGACAGTTCGGACAAATATTTTGTACATTGAAATTTTTACATCATTATTATAATGTCATATCTGAATAGTAATCATACACAGTTCTTCCATAGATCAGTGGACTACAACAAGTTGCTCTACAGATGATATGTATAGCAGTATATAGCTGAAAATCATCAAATTTGACACCTTTCACACAGTAGATAAATGTAGAAAAGAATATGTGTGGTGAGTATCCTATGTCGTGGCCCCACCTTAGCAACTGTATGGTATATACTCTTTGGCGACATCGCTCTCATTCTTTAAGTCCCCTTTGTTCACATCTGGCAGCTGTCAATTTGCCTCCAACACTTTTCCTTTCACTTTTTCCCAATTATGTAGATAGGGGCAAAATTGTATGGTGAACTGGAATGTGCAGGGTTAAAATTTCGCCTCACAACATAGCCTATGACGCTCTCAGGGTCCAGACGTGTGACTGTGCAAAATTTTGTGGCTTTAGTTGCGACGGTGTAGATGCCAATCCCGGACATATATACACACATTCAGCTTTATATATTATATATATATATATATATATACTAGCTGTAGTACCCGGCTACGCCCGGGTTAATAAAGAACTGTTGTTAGCTATAACAAAATAGAGTTTGAATATGTCCTATTAATGACCTGTAGGAAAATAGAAGCTGAGCTGTGATTGGTTGCTATAGGCAGCCTAATAAATCTCCAGCTAACAGTAAACCCTCCTCCTGGCCGGGCAGTATATGTTACCTGACACATACACATAAAAGACAGCTCATGTGACTGACATCTGCCTTAATTGCCTATATGGCACATGTGTTGCGCATTGGCTGTTTTTAATCAGATGTTTATTTTTGGAAATTAAAGATATCAGACGTATGAGCGAGTTGTGTGAGGCGATTTGTGCACATCTGTGTTTGTCTGTGTGGTGTGTGTGTCCCTGGGGTGTGTGTGTGTCCCAGTGGCGTGCATGTGTCCCTGTGGGGGGTCCCTGTGGTGTGTGTCCTTTTGGGGGGAATGGGTGTTCCTGTGGTGTGTGTCCTTGTGGGGGAGGGATGTCTCTGTGGTGTGTGTCCATCCCTATGGGGTATGTGTGTCCCTGTGGGGTGTGTGTGTGTCTCTCTGTGTCCCTGTGGGGTGTGTATGTGTGTATGCCCCTGTGGTGTGTGTGTCCCTGTGGGGTGAGTGCATGTGTCCCTATAGGGTGCGTATGTGTGTGTGTCCCTGTGGGGAGGTGTCTGTGTGGTGTGTGTCTCTGTGTTGTGTGTGTCTCTTTGTGGTGTGTGTGTTTGTGTTCAGGTGTGTGGTGAGTATCCCAATTGGGACCCCAACTTAGTGACTATATGCTGGTGTATGCTGTTTGTCTTTGGCGCTGTCATTAAGCCCCTCTCATTCACAACTGTCGACTGGTAACTGTCACTTTTTCCCTATTATGTAGATAGGGGCAAAATTGTTTGGTGAACTGGAACGTGCAGGGTTAAAATTTCACCTCACAACATAGCCTATGACGCTCTCGGGGTCCAGACGTGTGACTGCGCAAAATTTTGTGGCTGTAATTGCGACAGTGTAGATAGATGCCAATCCCGGACATACACACACACACACACATACACACATTCAGCTTTATATATTACATTATACAGATGGGTATGTCAGAGTAAAATGAGAAAAACATTCCTTTTCTCAGATAATAGGTCTACATATACCTGTCATGGCTTCTGCCATATTTTAGTCCACATACAGTATGTACATCATTTCATACCAAGTCATCACTCTTTCTTAATTCAGTGATATATGTGATGCCAAATTTCTAATGACCAAGCATTAACTACAATCAGGTAAAGCTTCAAAAAGAAATCACAGATCCTAATGATTATGATTCACACACACAGGTATTAATGAGCACCACATAAAATAATGTGTCTAATGCCAATAGCCAGATAAAATATTTAGCATTCAATCTCTGCTGAACAGATTTATATACCAAGAAACTAGTTGAGATTGCTGTATACAGCAAACTTTATCATTGGGCACCTATCCATGTGCAACCCATCATTTTAATCAATAAAAAAATAAAGATTTAGCTATATGTTGTACAGTTGCAATTAAAATTATTAATGACAAATTTAGTTTGCTAGTAAAATTTAAAAACGTTGTAAGCTAATATAACAAGTAAATTCTCTAATTTATTACAAAATGACAATTTTACTGACTTTTACAGTCTAAAGGCCCAGTTAGGGCGGCTTCACACTGCGATCTGGTCCGGTCCAGGGCTGTCAGGGATGAACCTGACAGCCCCAGACTGGATCAGCACACAGAACTGGAGGGCTAATTTTCCCTCCGGGCCAGTGTGCAGCCGCACACAGCTACCGCCGCTGATAGCTCAGGACCGTGGCTAGCTCTCGAGCCACAGTCCTGACCTATCAGCAGCAGCAGCTGTGTGCGGCTGCACAGCGGCCCGGAGGGCAAATTAGCCCTCCAGTTCTGTGTGCTGATCCAGTCTGGGGCTGTCAGGTTCATCCCTGACAGCAGTGTGAAGCAGCCCTTACACACACATATAATTGTTCAGATATTGGTCACAGATCTCTGGTTGCAGTGAAATCATGGACACATTGTTACATTTGTACACGGCCACAAAATGGAACAATGTGTCCAATGCGTGATTTTACAGCAACCAGAGATCTGAGAACAATCTCTGCACAATTATCTGTGTGTGTAACTGGGCCTTAAGAATAATTTAAACCCTTTATGACAAGTGTCCTTATCAATTAATAGAGCTGATTTTGTCATGCGAGAGAATTGGATCGATTATAGTAATGATTCTCGGATCAAACGCTGATCCTAGCTTGATGAAGAATGTCGGCTTAGTGTGATACAATTCTTTCGGATGAGCACACTGTGAGAAGAAGATGGAGAACAAAATGCCTCCATCTTCTCCATTCTGAGAGTCTGTGGATGACGTCTGAGAGCCGGTTTTCAGCACTGCTCCGTAGAATGACATTGGTCTGACAGCTATCTGATAAAACATTGGATAGCACTCATCTAAATTATGCATTGGAGTAACCAATTCCTTAGTCTAATAAATCTCTAGGGGGCTAAAGCCAGGCAACGGTGACAGCATCTCCAGAATGTTCCACGACTTCTTATGAAACCAAGCCTTGATTGAATTTAGAGATACTGTCCTATTTAAAATCTGATACACCCAAACTATAACTTTCTCACAGAAGGCATGACGTAATCTAGGATTTCCTGAAACTCGATTGAATCCATCTTGCCCCCATTGCAGGTTTCCAGTGCCCAAAGAACAACCAAACCCTAGAGCTCTCAAAAATACCACCATGTTTCATTACAGACATTCCGTTTTTTTTAGCATTTGCAAACAATAGAAAGTTTGTTAATTTTGCTAAAAAACATAATTTTCAGTCGAGGTAGAATAAATTTAATTGCAACTAATAAAAAGCAGTTATAGTCAAAACACAAAAAATCCATATGTAAAACATTGTAACAGTTGAATGCAACTAATGAATAAAAAATATATCAACTAAATTATGATAGCAAATAGATACAGGACAATTCATGTGAGACAGTAGACCCAAAAGTATTGTGAAAAATCTTCTCCAGCAGTAGCCCTCAAAGAGATTGGGAACATCGGCTCTAATGGTGGGTTTACACACACCAATTTATCTGTTCAATATCTGAACCAATCTCTGGTTGCAGTGAAATCATGGATACATTGCTCCATGTTGTACACAGCCACAAAATGGAGAAATGTATCCATGATTTCACTGCAACCAAAGATCTGTTCAGATATTGAACAGATAAATTGGTGTGTGTAAACCCACCATAAGGGGAAAACAACATATGTGACAGAGCAATCTTGTTGATAAGTGGTGGTCTTCCCAAAGATTACAGCTTGTGAGAGGTTTTCGAGTATTGCATGCCCAAAGGAATGATATTTTATGTGCCCTATCTGTGCACTCAGTCATCCACACAGCTGCCATGGAAGAGAACTTCATGCCTTCTTTTTAAGATTAGGAGAATGATTATCCATCATTATATTCAATCAATGGTACCTCCATCAATAGGTTGACACACCCATATTCATTACATAGCATGACAACATTTTTCATTAGATATTTAAGACAAGCTTGTATGGTGACGTATTAGAGGGGCATTTCCACTGAAAGCGACAGCAAATGTTTAAGGGAATCTCTCAGCAGCTTTTTGCTACTAAATCTAAAGGCCCCGTCATATGTGTCAACCAAGGCTGCGATGTCAGAAGCGATGTGCGGGTGCGCGGTTGCTTCCGACATCGCAGCCTTGGTGTCACACGGCAGGTTGTTGCCGATGCCGCCACAGGGATGCGGGTGGAGCCAACGCTCGATGGGCTGGGATCAACCCAGCGAGCAATCCGCAGCAATGCTGCGGTATAGGCTGGATCGCCGCCAATATCGCTATTGCGGTGTCAGACGGCGCGATCCAGCCTAATCGCTGGTTACAGATTGACAGGTTTACGTTCATCCTCGTAAACCTGTCAACTTGCGACCAGCGATAAATAGCAGTTGCGTCGCGCTGTCAAACAACACGACACACTTGCGATATCGCTAGCGACATCGCTGATGCGTCACTTTTCGGCAATGTCGCTAGCGACATTGACACGTGTGACACGGCCTTAGGAGCCGCATAAATGTAGGGACAAAGCCTGATTTCAGTGATTTGTCAGTGTTTAGCAGGGGATTATCACTGCTAGACTGAGCATTGCATGCAAGGCAGTCAGGCTAATCTGTATAACCCCACCTCCACCACTGATTGGCACATTGCTGACAATGTACAGTGTACACAGGAAGCTGCCAACCAGATGAGAGAGTGGGGTTATACATAGCTCAGCATTCTGTGGACAGCTGCTACATCTATGACAGAGAAAACAGGGATTCTATCAAAATGATTCCTTGCAGTGACACATTACTGGAGTTAGGATATCTGCCTCTACATCATGCTGCTCTCAGATTATAGCAAAACCTGCTGACATTTCTTTTAAATAAGAAATCCAGGCAAATTAAACATATCACATAACATAATATGGGTCTCTTGGGTAATTATACATGGTATCATGCTCTCTTCTCTTCCTATCACTACAAATACAGTGCCTACAAGTAGTATTCAACCCCCTGCAGATTTAGGTGGTTGACACATGCGGAATTAACTTGGCATTGTGACATTTGGACTGTAGATCAGCCTGGAAGGGGGAAATGCACTGCAGCCAAAAAGATTTTTTAATTTTTTTTTTTTTTAAAGTGTTAAAAGTTAATTCAGAGGGTCATTTATTATTCAACCCCTCAAACTACCAGCATTCTGTTTGGTCCCTCTAAAGTATTAAGAAGTAGTTCAGGCACAAAGAACAATGAGCTTCACATGTGTGGATTAATTATCTCTTTTGCCAGCCTTTTCTGACTATTTAAGACTCTCCCCAAACTTGTGAACAGCACTCATACATGGTCAACATGGGAAAGACAAAGGAGCATTCCAAGGCCATCAGAGACAAGATCGTGGAGGGTCACAAGGCTGGCAAGGGGTACAAAACCCTTTCCAAGGAGTTGGGCCTACCTGTCTCCACTGTTGGGAGCATCATCCGGAAGTGGAAGGCTTATGGAACTACTGTTAGCCTTCCACGGCCTGGACAGCCTTTGAAAGTTTCCTCCCGTGCCGAGGCCAGGCTTGTCCGAAGAGTCAAGGCTAACCCAAGGACAACAAGGAAGGAGCTCCGGGAAGATCTCATGGCAGTGGGGACATTGGTTTCAGTCAATACCATAAGTAACGTACTCCACCGCAATGGTCTCCGTTCCAGACGAGCCCGTAAGGTACCTTTACTTTCAAAGCGTCATGTCAAGGCTCGTCTACAGTTTGCTCATGATCACTTGGAGGACTCTGAGACAGACTGGTTCAAGGTTCTATGGTCTGATGAGACCAAGATCGAGATCTTTGGTGCCAACCACACACGTGACGTTTGGAGACTGGATGGCACTGCATACGACCCCAAGAATACCATCCCTACCGTCAAGCATGGTGGTGGCAGCATCATGCTGTGGGGCTGTTTCTCAGCCAAGGGGCCTGGCCATCTGGTCCGCATCCATGGGAAGATGGATAGCACGGCCTACCTGGAGATTTTGGCCAAGAACCTCTGCTCCTCCATCAAGGATCTTAAGATGGGTCGTAATTTCATCTTCCAACAAGACAACGACCCAAAGCACACAGCCAAGAAAACCAAGGCCTGGTTCAAGAGGGAAAAAATCAAGGTGATGGAGTGGCCTAGTCAGTCTCCTGACCTTAACCCAATTGAAAACTTGTGGAAGGAGCTCAAGATTAAAGTCCACATGAGACACCCAAAGAACCTAGATAACTTGGAGAAGATCTGCATGGAGGAGTGGGCCAAGATAACTCCAGAGACCTGTGCCGGCCTGATCAGGTCTTATAAAAGACGATTATTAGCTGTAATTGCAAACAAGGGTTATTCCACAAAATATTAGGGGTTGAAAAATAATTGATCCACACTTTTATGTTTAAAATGTATTAAAATTCAACTGAGCAACATAACTTTTTGGTTTGTAAGATTTATGCTTCTGTTAATAAATCCTACTCTCGTTTGCAGTTTGAAGGCTCTAACTTATTTGCATCTTATCAAACCACCTAAATCTGCAGGGGTTGAATACTACTTGTAGGCACTGTATATGAATGACAAAATTCAAAAGGGCAAGAGGGAAGTCGCATGACACTAGGCTCCATGTCACGGAGTAATATTGTATTTGGGTTTGCCCAATACATGTTGGAAAATGTCAGGAAAATGGAAGTAAAGATAGTCTTTTTAATGAAGACCTTGCAGGTCTCCAGTCATGTCTCTTTTAGTAAAATGTTACATGCCCAATAAAAAGCAGTTTTTGAGGAGCAAGTCTTTTGCTATCCCTGAAAATGTCTTTATGCATTGCTTCTGACCCATGGGAGGGGTGTCCCTAAAGGGTCTCAGACAGACAGCACTGATTGGTTAGTATTTGACTGTGCAGGGACACACCATTATCTGGCAACATCTGGGTCAATAAATTCTTACATTTTTAATCAAAGGAATGGCAATGGGTAAGTATATAAGAAAAGAAGTTCTAGTATTGTTAATTGACAGAAAATACAGTTCTTCATCAAGACCCACATGTCATAAATGTCAACAGATCATGTTCAAAGCTCCTAATTATTGTATGCTAGATGAGTGTTTTGGTCACAAATTTCAACAGATCCTGTTCAAAGCTCCTAATTATTGTATGCTAGACAGTGGCGGACCGGTGACCCCTGGGGGGCCCTGGTGCAGTCATGGTGAGGAGCGGGGGGGGTGCTGGTGGCCGTCGGCGCCGTCCGGGGGAGGGGGGGTGGTGCTGGTGGCCATCAGTCCCGGTGTGTGCGGCGGCTCTCCTGCCTGCTGAGCCGCACTCGGCGCTCCGGGGAGCTGGAGGGGCAGAGGAGAGGAGGGGCGGGATCTGGCAAGGGAAGCAGGAAGCTTTCTGCTTCCCTTGCATTACCCTCCTCTCCTATGACAACGGCTTACGGGGGTCAGCTGGGGGCTCCCCTGCAGGCTTGAAGGGGCCCCCTAGCCGGTCAGGGCCCTGGTGCAGCTGAACCAGCTGCACCACGGTAGTTCCGCCCCTGATGCTAGATGAGTATTTTGGTCATAAACATTTGTTTTTATGTTTTTTTATATTTGTTTTTTTTTATATATGTTTTTCAGTTTTTGGTTGTACATTCAACACATTATGGTACCTTTACACGCCGCTACAGAAGATTAGAAACAACCGGGTGTCTCACGTGCACGAGCACGTACCAACGGTTGCAAACGGTACCCGATACCGCCTTTACACGCCGCTACAAGGTGCTCTACAGAAGGTTTAATCTATCCCTGGAGGCACCGCCGGGTGCCACAAGTTACCTTCTGTAGAGCACCGTCCCTCATTTACACGCCGCTACAGAAGGTAATGTGGGAGGACCTGGTGCAGCAGGGACAACACATAGGCGTTCCAGAGTTGTGGATTATGAGACGCTCGTACGATGATTGGACAATGCAATAGTATCATGATTGGCCAGCCAGCGCAGGAAGGCTGGCTAATACATGACGCTATAGCAAATGTGTAGTGTGACTGGTCAGCTCCTTAAATATGCCGCCCTATGCAGCGATAACCAATCGTAACGCAGGAGCTTCCACCAATGATTGCTGAAGGGGGGCGGTTTCCCGGAGGCTGTGTCACGCCCCAGGGAGTTAACTAGGTGGCGAGAAAACCTTACCATACCTTATTTAGATGCCGCTACCATCGGGTTGAAATCAACCTGTTTTAGAGCACTGCTCTGAAACAGGTGCCGAAAGTGACGGGTGGCAACAACCTAGTTTATACGCCGCTACCTCGGTTGATTTGACGGTGCAAGATACATTTGTCTCCGAAACCCGGTTGTTTCCAACCTTTTGTAGCGGCGTGTAAAGGTACCATTACTAATTGATTTCTATGATAAGTTAATTTATGCCTACACCAACAAAAATAAAACTAATTGTTATTGATTGTAAATTAATGTTTCACATCTTCCAACTATTTCAGTATCAATAATGTCTTAATGATAAAGTCTGGAAAGCGGGTGGAATCCAACAAGTGCTTTACATTATACACCTTTTTTCAACATCATATAACAATGCAGGCGGCTAAAATACTATGCAAAATCCTAACCACCTGAACTCTAAGAAAACTTAATCTCCAGTGCAGAATTCACGATGCTCAGTAGATAACGAAAACAAGATGGACTAAATGCAAAATTTATTTGAGCCAAAAATGATACACCCAGGTAAAAAAATATGTTAAAAAGATGTGCATTTCTTTTAAACCCTTAAAGACCCTGCATATTTTGGGCCTCGAGGACCACACAAGTTTTGTTCTTATTTGTTCAACTCAATCCAACAGCTACAAACTTTTATTTTTTTCATCAATATTTCTCATACAGCTATATTGATGGGAGAATAAAAAGTTATAGCTGTTGGATTGAGTTGAGGGAAAAAAACGGGAAAAAAATACAACACAGTCAAAAGAAATGTCCCTTCATATTCTTTGCTTAGGCCACCATAGACACCACAGACACTATGACCTTCGTGCTATTGTACCCTGTGCAACCTTGTATCCTGTGCATCCCTCATAACTTTGCTTTAGCATTGCTATAGACAAATCCTGATATAATTACACCTTCATGTGCCTTTTTTGATAGTGTATGCAAACTTCAACTTCTAGTTTTATATATATATATATATATATATTATATATATATATATATATATATTAGTCTTTAAGAAGGGTCACAGAATTCCAATCTGATGTACCAAGAGCTCTTTAATCCAGCATAAGGCACAAAATGGCGACATTTCAATGCCACTGGATATCTGTAATTGCTACATGATTAAGATATCGAGTGGCTTTGAGGTTTATCAATTATCAATGTGGGATGTGGTCAAAGGACATATACTGCTATGCCTTTCTGTGAATCTTATTGTTAGGAGAACGGATGGCACTCACCAGAACATCTTCAAATGTGCATCAAGCTTTATTCCATTATCCGGAATGAGGGGTTACAAACGGTGCAGGGAGGGAGGAGGTGCATGGTGGACTACGGGCACTCTGTTCATGTGTTAACGCTTCAACGGGTCCCTGTATGGACCTGTTGAAGCGTTAACACGTGAAATGGAGTGGCCGTAGTCCACCCTGCACCTCCTCCCTTCGTGCACCGTTTGTAACCCCTCATTCCGGATAATGGAATAAAGTTTGATGCACATTTGAAGATGTTCTGGTAAGTGCCATCCATTCTCCCAACAATTCGCATATATTTCCACAAGTTATGGGATTGTGCAACCCCAGACTTAAAATCCACAGCTGGTAAGCTGACTTTATGGGAAGACGCATAAACATTGCTTGTGCTCGGAATCCTAAAACACATTTTTTCTGTGACTCTTCCAGGCTCTCTGTATCTGTGTTGCAACCTTCTGATAACACTCTGTGACACTCTAAGCTTAGTATAACAAAGCACTCACTGATCTCAGGGAGACCAGTGAAGGAAAACACTGCGGGCAGCCGGCTAAAGCGCTCAAACACAGTGAAATCCATGATCCCTGGAGGGATATTTGGCTAGTCCCATGTTTGAGACTCTTAATCAAGGCTCCATGGACTCCATTTGCATACTCTAAGCTTAGTGGCCACTTTCCCCTTGAGAACCTCATCTTTGAAGCCTCGAAGTTAAGGTACTGTTGATCTTATTGGGTATCATCTTAATCTCATGGTGTAAATATGTAAACCGCATGATGAAGAGGAATACACATTTAAATTGAACACTGAAATTTATTAAGCAATTCATGGATCAAATACCCGTTATGAATTCTGCCGTTAAGCTCCTTGTTAGAGAACAGCAAGTTGTCCAAAAAGTTCTGCTACACTAAACAGTTGGACATGTGCATTTAAAAGTGTAGGAAAAGTCACTGTCATGGGGTGGTATAATGAAAAGGAATCAGGAGGCAAGATGGTAAGAAAGGCAAGGGCGTTCTGGGAAGCCAGTCTGGGTCTGGACTTGGGGTCCCTAACTAGCCCTTTTCCCGAAAGTACATATAAAAGTGAGGAGGTTCGGGTTGCCACCCTACACCCTTTGCTCCTGATCACCCCTAGACTAAGGGCCCTCACCTCCACCCATGGACTGGGAAACCCAGCAGCTTTGATAAAAGTCAATCGCAGCAATAACACATCTCAGTACAGCACAACTTCACAGTAAGGGGTCCAAGTAGAAATGAGCTCTAACTGGGAGGAGAGAAGTAAAGCTATTTAAAGGCTGAGGGAGCAGAGATCTGAACACTCAAACACAACCCTCCACCACCACCCAAATGCTATGACTATCTCCCCAAATTACAGCTATAGCACACAGCATAGACTAGAAAGAAACCCAGTTTAAACACAACAGCAACACTAATGGATTGAAGTCAGTCAACATGTGACAGTACCCCCTCTTTTATGAGAGGCCTCTGGACCTTAAGCCGAGCTTGACAGGAAAGGGTCCTCTAATGGATGATATGTGGAAGATGTTATAGATGTTTAGCACTGGGGGCAGATCCAGTTGATGCAACAAATGGTTCAAGATGGCAAAGACCCTAAATGGACCGATAAATCCAGAACTAATAGCCTCAACTGCACACCTCCTACTTACGTGTGCAGAAATCACCCACACATACTCATCCACTCTCAGTTCTGGAGCTGATCATTTATTTCCAGTCATTTGATTACAGTCAGCAGGTATAGTTTTAGGAAGGAAAACAGAGGGGTCTCCTTGGACCTCAGGACTCCCTCTCTTAGGGTACATAGTAGGAATGACCAACGTCCCCATCCTCTCTTCCTTTGACAACATCTAGACCTGGCATGAACCTGAGGTGTAGGTTGAGCTTTACCCACATTCTCCAGTAAGCTCCTAAGCACCGCAGTTGACGATGCAGGAGTAATCCATACATAGAGACTGTAGTACCTAGACAATTTCCCTCACAAAAATTACCCCAACTAACTACCTCTCTGGCTTGCAGTCATCACGGTTATGCTTAGACAAGAATCCAACATACAAAAGAGGTTATGCATTTATTTCAAGACCAAAGGAAACGGTAGTTTCCCAGAAATCTAAAACTGGGAGGAGGGAGATTATCCAGAATGTGACAAGACAGAAACTCCTGGTGATGAGTTCTGTACCCAGGTTTACATTAGCACAACTTGGGAAATCACATCTGCAGCAACAGCATAGACTAAGGGAAAAAAACAAGTTTAAAGACAGCAGCAACACTAATGGATTGCAAGGCAATCAACACGTGAGAGTCACATTAAGGTTTCCTGAAATAGCTTAGTGTGCATTATAGATCATCCAGAAATGTTACATGAAAGCCAAATATCTTTACCTTTTTGTGAGTAGTGTGTATCATATCTACGAGGGGTGATCCAAAAGTAATGATAATTAATAATAAACACAATGAATATAGTAAAAAAAAAAAAATTTTCTACATAGTCTCCAACAAGTCATACATTAGTCCATCTCTTTTCTAAACTTAAAATTCCCTTCGAAAAAAATTCTTGATCTTGACTCAAAAAAATCCCCAACAGCGGTTATCACGTCGCTATTGTCGTCAAATTTCTTGCCCCGGAGGTGTTCCTTGGGCCGAGGAAAGAGAAAGAAGTCACTGGGGGCTAGATCTGGTGAATAGGGGGGGTGTTTCACCAGTTCAAAGCCCGCTTCTTGAATAGTAGCCATAGCAACTGCAGCTTTGTGAGCCGGCGCGTTATGTTGGTGAAGCAGCACTGCAGCCCGCAGTTTGCCGCACCTTTTCTCCTTGATAGCCTCCCGCAATCTTCTTATTTGTTCTGCATAGTAGGAGCCCGTAATAGTGGCCCCCTTTTCCATATAGTCCACCATAATAATTCCTTGAGCGTCCCAAAAAACGGACGCCATAACCTTCCTTGCTGAGCTTGACACTTTGAATTTCTTCGGTGTCGGTTCATCGGCTCGTTTCCATGTCATCGATTGTTGTTATGTTTCGGGATCAAAGTGGTGGATCCAGGTCTCGTCCAGTTGAAACCAGAGGTTTACATACACTATATAAGCAGACACATATGCATGTTTTTCTTACTACCTGACATGAAATTAGAATAAACCTCTCCCATTGTAGGTTATTTAGGATTGCCATAATTATTTATATTTGCCAAATGCCAGTATAATGAGAGAGAGAACGTTTTAAGGCATTTTTATTTATTTTTTGCAAAGTAAAAAGTTTACATATGGTTTATTTCTATTGTTGCCATTGCCCTTAAACTGTATGACTTGGTTCAAACATTTTTGGTATCCTTTCACAGGCTTCTCACAATGGGTGGTTGGAATTTGGGTCCATTCCTCCTCATAAAACTAGTGTAACTGAGCCAAGTTTGTAGGTCGCTTTGCTCGCACCTGCCTTTTTAGCTTTGCCCATACATTTTTAATAGGATTGAGATCAAAGCTTTGTGATGGCCACTCCAAAACACAGACTTTGTTATCCTTAATCCATTTTGTAACCAGTTTGGCATTATGCTTCGGCTCATTGTCCATTTGGAACACCTATTTCAGACTCTGCTGAAGTGGCAGGGATATGTATGCCCCAACCACGAACTATGGTCGGGTGTGGGGTCTTTATGTCTTAGACCCAACCTCCGGCACAGCGAATAGAAGGCCATCGAACTAGGGCTAGGAGACCCGCCTCTTGTGATCATATGATGCCTGGGCCGGAACATCATATCTGGCCTGGTGCATTGTGGGGCTGATCACGTAGTATGGGCCGGGCTTCTGCTCATGCACAGTGCGCATATTGAAGCCGGCCAATACCATGTAATCAGCCCCACAATGCACCGGACCGGATATGATGGATAGAGCACGCCTTTCCAGTCTCCAACTGGAGACTGTTTCTAAGTATATGACTTATTTTTCTCCCTCATTACAGGGCCCCTTTAGCTCTGAGAGGGATGGTTAGGGATCAGATAGGAAGGTGCAGGGACAGGTAGTGATAAGTTAGAGGGGTAGCACGACCTGACAGGTTCCCTTTAAATGTAGTGATTTTAATGGATATAAAGATTTGACTTTGCAGAAATGAATAAAAATGCCTTAAAACATTATGTCTCATTATTCTGCCGCAAGAGGCAAGAGAATACACTAGAAAAGAACAGAGGCCTCCAACAACAATCCATACAAGGGTTACTGGTTACACCATAACACCTTACCACATAAACCAATACAGCCATTAATTGGACCTATATCTCTTACAACTTCCACCTAGGGAAGTTCTATTGGCCTAAACTAACTAGCGACACTTTGATAAAGGCCACTGAATAGTGGCCTAAACAACAACTTTACTGTCACATCTTGGTCTCAGTTTTCACGAATATAGATAAAAGCTTTCACTTGCAACCTATACCAGAGTGTGCAGTGTTTATCTTGTACAATTTTGCTTAGGATCATTGTCGTGTTGGAAGGTGATCCTCAGGCAAAGTCTGAGGTTCAGAGCACTCTGGTCTGGAAGAGGTTTTCATCTAGGATATCTCTGTACTTGGCCGCATTCACGTTTCCTTTAATTGCAACCAGTCATCCTGTTCCTGCAGCTGACAACACCCCCATAGCATGATGCTACCACCAACATGTTTTACTGTTGAGATTGTATTGGGCAGGTGATGAGCAATGCCTGGTTTTCTCCATACAGAAATTTTTGGTGATAAATCTAAGCAGTATATTTTCATCTCATCAGACCAGGTAATCTTATTTCTCATAGTCTGGGAGTCTTTCATGTGTTTTTTTGCAAACTCTATGCGAGATTTCATATTTCTTGCACCGAGGAGAGGCTTCTATCGGGTCACTCTGCCATAAAGGTAGGAATGGTGTAGGGCTGCAGTGATAGTTAACTTTGTGGTACCTTCTCCCATCTCCCTACTGCATTTCTAGAGCTCAGCCAGAGTGATCTTAGTGGAAGAAGGGCTTTAGTGAGAGAGATAAAGAAGAACCCTATCGCTCAGTTTGGCTGGATGGTCAGGTCTAGGAAGACTTCTGGTTGTCCCAAAGCTCTTTCATTAAAGGATTATGAAGGCCACTGTGCTCTTAGGAATCTTGAATATTGCAGAAAATATTTTGTTACCTTGGCCAGATCTGTGTTTTGCCACAATTCGGTCTTTGAGTGCCTTGGGCAGTTCCTTTGGTCTGACATGCACTGTGAGCTCTGAGGTCATATATAGACATGTGTGTGCCTTTCCAAATCAAGTCCTATCAAGTGGGGAACACACAAAATGTAAATGCACTATATGTAAATAATCGCAATGATTGCAATCTTTACTGTAAATGTAATATTAATATAATGAAATGTAAATGATTGGGATGTATAAGTATACAAACATTAGCAGTAAGAGGCTGCTAGAAACAGGTCCTCTGTGACTGAAACGTTGCAAACTGTGCCTACAGGCCTAATAAAGACAGGATTTACATCTTTAAAGAGGAGTGCTGCAGTCTATTTTTGTCCTATGGTCTTTATACAGCAACAGTTGAACCCTGTTCTGGACTGATTTCTTGCACCCATAAAATCAGTAGTGCTGCTCTTCTTTTGTCTATACACACGCATATATATGTGGTGACCCTGCAGACCATTCGCAACGAGATGGCGCAGCAGCTGGGATTGGTAAGTCGGTCACCCCACATACACCCAACACATCCCCCGATCCCAAGTCTAAGTTACTCTATGTCTAGCAACGGGATAGCGGGAGGAGCCAGGTGGAGGGTGGAACATTAGGACAGAACCCGGTAAAGGGAGGGAAGACAAGAGCAAAAATGAACACTCAGCACCAAGTTTAGGCGAGTCTTTAGTCAGTAGTTAGAGAGAGCAGCAGAGACACCCATCAGCCAAGTAGTCATAGAGACCAGATTGAAAGAACCTTGACCCAGCAGCCTGTGCCACTGTATGGCTAGCCTGGGTCCCAGGTTGAGAACCGAGGGAAGTCAGAGGGGATCCAAGGTGTGTCTTGGTCAGTGGGGCCAGAACCAGAGTGCAGGCTCTGCTGAAGTGGCAGGGAAGCTGTATGCCCCAACCAAGAACTCAAGGAGGGCGGGGTCTTTATGTCTGAGACCCAACCTCCGGCACAGCGAATAGAAGGCCGTCGAACTAAGACTAGGAGACCCAGAAGGGTACCCACTGAAAGCCCGTGACCGCTGGACCGTAGCTGGTGTGCGGAATAGACTGAAGAGGCCCGAAAGGAACATGAAAGGGGGTGTCACAGACAATCCGTCCCAGCTGCTAAAACTAAATTGGAGCCGCTGTTGCACTGAACTGTGTGTGTTGTAAAATCTGACGAGCAAGAAAGTAAATCTGGTAGAGCTCAGAACTGTGTAAGACTTTGATTGTGAGCATGAGAGGTGGCCGACAAACATTGTGAGCAGGAGGTTGCTTGAGAGTACTGAGAACTTTACACTTCACCTGCACTTTCCGCTCTAGCCCTGGGGACCAGCCCTACCCATAGAGGGTGCAACATCTCTGTTGCAACCACCCATCATCTCCAGAGGTCCCGACTGCAGCGGTGGCTACTTCTGGCCACAAACCACGGGTGGCGTCATGACAAATCTTTATGAAAAACTGTTTCTTCCCCTTTGCATTGAATCGCCCGAGACCACGGAGCCTGGTCATGACACCGTGACGTCCTGCAGCCCCCAAACGACGATGAGAGGGCCTGGTTCCGAGTACCCCAAGGCCTCGGTGGGCGACTCTCTCTCTCTCTCTCTGTATATATATATATATATATATATATATATATCTACATTTATATGTATTAGATTGATAGATCTGAGTTAATACATAAAACATCCTATTAGGGCTTTGCAAGGAAGGTACAATATCTATTCATTAAGAATAGCTGATTTTAATATGCTATCAATTAGCCAGAGAAATCTGCACAGCTATTCCAGTTTCACAGCTTTTTCTTGACTAAAGAGATGAAATGTGGCTGAGCACAAATAGATCAAAGGGAAGTTAGGATCCATACAACTGGTCTCAAAAATGCAAGTCTCAACCGTCAAAATCAAGGAGAATATTCTAAAAGCTGAAACGCAGCAACTTAAGCACAGTGAAAGAAATCTTGTAAAACCCATTAAAACCAGACTGGAGACATAATGAAGTGACATTTACTCCATGTTCAATCCTTCTACCCATGCAAGTTGTATATTAGAAGTCATGGCTGTTTGACAATCACCCTCAGGCTCCTTCCATCTCATGGTAGGTTTAAGTAGAAATATGATTTCTTATTTAACACATTACTTTTTCCCCTATGTCTTTGCTGCCCTGACACCGGGAAATAATGTTCAGAGAACTGGGAGTGAGAAAGTATGAATGAATAATGGTATTCATGAACAAATGACATCTCTAGGGAGAGGTAGGAATCTTTTGCTTGTTGGATTGTACAAATTCTTAATCCAATTGCAATATATTGCATATCTCTCAGCTAATTGAGAAAACCGCCTTCATTTTTCAATACACTGTATTTCTAGTTGAGCGTAATAGAAGTGTTGTACAATATCTGCAATTAATTGTCTGACAATGCTACTCGATCCACTGCTTAAATAGTACCACATTCAATATTTATAGCTAGCCCTAATACATCTTATTTTACTGATGCAGTATATTAAATACATTGCCTCCATAAGACACATAATTCTATTTAATAAAATGCTGCTCTCATTTAGAAGAGTAAAACATTGGCAACAGTATTGGTCTTATCCTATTGTACAGTATTAAATTGTAAGAAATCATAGGAACAAATCACTTTAATGGTACCTTTACACGCCGCCACTGAAAGGTAGAAACTGCCAGGTATCGGACACAATTGTACCCGATACCTTGAAAAGACCGCGAAGTGGCGGCGTGTAATTCAGGAAGTTCCTTCCTGTGCCTTTGGACACCTGTGTTTCAGCCGTGCTCAAAAACAAGAAGGTATAATCCCTATGGTGGCGGCGTGTAATCGGGGCACAGGCACGGTATTTGAGTTCTCTGGGGCGTACCACAGCGTCATGTATACCACGCCCCATCAGCTATCATTGGTGGGGGCTACTGTGTACCCATTGGCTGTCCCTGCACAGGGCGGCATATTTAACGAGCTGACCAGTCACACTACACATTTGCTATAGCGTCATGTATTAGCCAGCCCTCCTGCGCTGGCTGGCCAATCATGATGCTATTGCATTGTCCAATCATCATACGAGCGTCGCGTAATACACAATTCTGGCACACCTATGTGTTGTCCCTGCTGCCCAGGTCCGCCCATATTTCCTTTTGGTAGCGGCGTGTATTCAGGGAAGGTGCTCCACAGAAGGTAACCTGCGGCAACCGTCGGCACTTCCGGGGAGCAAAAATACCTTCTGTGGAGCACCTTGTGGCGGCGTGTATTTGCGGCATCAGGTACCATTAGCAACTGTTGCAAACGCGCGCGTGCACGTGCGGTGCCTACCTGTTGCTACCCTCGGTGGCAGCGTGTAAAGGTACCATAAGAGCTCAGGATTCACAACACAAACCTTATTAGAGAAAATTCCTTTTTTGATATACTCTATAAGGCCTCCAATTATTTTCAGCCCCCAATAAAGTACATGCCCTTGTTGCTGCACCTTGGTCCCTCGATATAGGGGGCACAGCTTTGGTTGGTTGCATCTATTTTTTTAATGGGACTTGTGAAATATAGCAGGAATTTCTCCTCTGTGTGTATGCAAGGAAATGGAGGTCTTCCAAATCCCCCAGCCTCTCATGGTTTGGATGGTAGTGATAGTAATCAATAACTCAAATGGTAGCTAATTTCAGTAATATGTACAGTAGCATAGAGAAGTAAAATATAACTTTTATTTATGTAATAATATTATAGTATGAAATCAGACCCATATCAATAAAGTGATTCAAAACTGTGCAAAAGGAGGGCATTATAATCCATATAAAGTACATAAAACACAGTAGCTCTCACCAACATTAATGATAGAGGGGAGATACTGTAAGCTAGGCTGGAACACAGAGGTTTGTTGTTAGAGGTGTGCTTTATACCCTGTCATGCCCCATGCATAGCTTCCACACTGACAAAGGCAGCACCCAAGTGTTGAGCAGTCTAGTCCCCAGTAGCCCTTCCTAGATGTTTTCTCCTTAATGTACAAGATTCATCAGGAGAGTATAAATAGAGGGATTAATGAGAGTCTGCAGTGGCACAAATTTACTTAGCAGGCTTGCATGATGTTGCACAAAGTAAAGGAAAAAGGCATCAAGATCCATGCTGCTAATGGCTGTTTTATACAGTGTGATGTGTTCGTGTAACAGTGTGTACAGAGATATACATTTCAGTTGTGACTATTAATGAGTCACACCTGTAACGGTAATATCTGACCACTAGATGTCAGTAATATTTGCTATTCTGAATTTATTAATTTATACACTTGGCGGACCCAAATAAAGATGTAATAATTTTAAGACTAAAATGGATTAGTGTGACTTTTACAAATGTAGACTATTGATAATATGGGTAAAAAGCCTCCATTTGGGTCCTCCAAGTGTGTAAATGTATGTTGGAGGAGGTGTTCTAAGAAACACATTAGAAGGAGATAATGCCTGAGGATAGCAATGTTTTTGATCATCTGAATTTATTTAGTACAATATTTTTTTGGACCATAACACGCACTCAGGTTTTAGAGGTGAAAAATGGGAAAAAAAGATTTTCAGCAAAAAATGTGGTAAAAGGCAGAGATGGAGCCGCAGGACTGACCAGAGTTGGTAAAGTACAGTTTAAAAATGCCAGAAGGTGAGTATAAGAACAAGGGGAGGGGCTTATATTTAAAGTGTCACTCCAGTGCTGAAGAAAAAACATTGGAGTACTGCTTTAAGATCTCATAGGGGCAATTCCTATCAAGGTAGAACTATAACTCCCAGCATGCCAAAGGATCTGTTTTTTCTTCAGCACTAGATTGGTGCTTTAAATGTAAGCCCCCTCCCCCTCTTCTTATACTTACATTTAAGGTGGAGGAACATTATTATGCATCAAAAACAGAGTGTTTTTGATGCATGACAGTCATGCGAGTGCT
This sequence comes from Allobates femoralis, assembly GCA_033576535.1. Lineage (NCBI taxonomy): Eukaryota > Metazoa > Chordata > Amphibia > Anura > Aromobatidae > Allobates > Allobates femoralis. The sequence goes on from JARQOC010000002.1 coordinate 346,768,002, forward strand.
TTCTGTATTGTCCTGCGAGTGGTGCATGTGTGGTGCGAGTGTGGTGTGAGTGTGGTGCGAGTATGATGCGAGTATGATGCGAGAGCAATGCGTGTGGTGTGACTGTGGTATGAGTGTGGTCCATGTGCAATGTGTTTTTAATATGCTCTTTCTCAGGCTGTATAACCTGAGAAAAGAGTAGCTAGATAGAATAGCTAGATTGGTTTTAACAGTCTCCCGCTTATTAACCCCTTCATGACCCAGGAATTTTTCGCTTTTCATTTTCATTTTTTGCTCCCCTGCTTCCAACAGCCATAACTTTTTTATTTTTCTGTCAATACAGACATATGATGACTTGTTTTTTGCGGGATGAGTTGTACTTTCATAGGCAATAATTTATTTTACCATATAGTGTACAGGGAAATTGCAAATAAATTCTAAATGCAGTGAAATTGCAAAAATAGTGCAATAACACATTTGTTTTTTGAGTATTTTAGTCACCATGTTCACTATATGGTAAAACCAATGTGACGTGGTGATGCCTCGGGTTGGTATGGGTTCGTAGACACCCAACATGTATATCTTTACTGGTATCTAGGCGTAAAAAACTGATTGTTTTGCACCATGTTCTGCTACCCGTAGCGCCCTCATTTTTTGGGATCTGGGGCTGTATGATGGCTTATTTTTTGCGACTTCAGCTAACGTTTCTAATGATACCATTTTTGGGGATACGCATTTTATAGCAATGTTGCGGCAACCAAAAAAACTGAATTTTATATTACGGAGTTTACGGCTCTTATTAACGGATTTAATACGATGAGAGATCGGGCGATTCTGAACGCGGCGATACCAAACGTGTATTTTTTTTTAATACTTTTATTGTGATTGGGAGATAAAGGGGGTGATTTGAACTTTTATATATATCTTTTTTTTACAGATTTTTAAAAACTTTATTTTTTTATTAATTCTTATTTTTACACTGCCTCTTTAAGAGGCACCTTGCCCGACACTGCGATCGCTTCTGGGAGATACAGATGACCTGCAGCTCATCTGTATTTCTCAAAATCGCGGACCTGTTGTGGTTGGCTGCGCCTGCCAACCACAACATGGAACTGCTCAGTGACAGCATCCGTGGTCTAGCCAGGACCCCGGGCTGTCACGTGAGTGCCGGAGATCCCGCGATACTATTGCGGGATCTCCGAAGCAGGCCGGGAACAGCGCGTTCCCTGCCGCAGCCGCCTTAGTTCCCGTTGTCAGTGATTGACAGCGGGATCCGAGGGGTTAACAACACCGATCGGATCCGATCGGTGCTGTTACCCTGACATCTCAGCTGATGAGATCAGCTGAGATGTCGGGGCTTTGATGTGAGCTCCGTGCTGGAGCTCACATCAAACACCCCTTACCGGCCCATGACGTCCTCCTACGTCATAGGTCGGGAAGGGGTTAAGCTATTTGCATATTCACTGCACTGTCAAACAAACAGCCAATCACAGAAGCTCACACTCTGAAGCTCACATTCAGAAGACCTGGATCGTTGGAGGGATGTATGGGGGTAATACAGATGGAGTCCCTAATGGTGTCTGTCTCTTTATTTCTAATAAAGTATTTTTTTGTGTGGTGTCTTTTTTTTAACCCTTTACTGGAGATTCTTATTGGCCAGGTCAAACTTGGCCTTACATTAAGAATCTCGGGCATAATACCAGCTACTAAAACAAAGTTGGTATTAACCCCTCTATTACCCAACGTGCCACCCATCACCAGGGCACCTGGAAGAGCCTGGTAAGGCACTTGGAAATGGCGCTTATTATAAATGTGCCATTTTCAGGGGCGGCTGTGTGCTGCTATTCTTTATCATGGGGGCTGGCCCTGAAATAATGGGCCCTCACCCCGCTGAGAATACCAGCCCTTAGCTGCCTAGTTTTACCTTGGCTGGCAGTTAAAATAGGGCGTAGCCCACGCATTTGTTTTTGCCAGCCAAGGGGAAATTAGGCAGCTGAAGGTGGCAGCTCGCAGTCTGTCTGCTTTCATCCGACTAGACTTAAAAATGCTGCGAAGCCCCATGCATTTTTTCTTTATTATTTATTTAATTAACACCTTATAATGGCAGGTTGCTTGCCATACATTAATGTGTATGGCAAGCAAGCAGAATCGCTGTCCAGATTGAGGAAATCCAGTCTGACTACAATAGCCAATCACAGAGGCTCTCACAGAGCTGCTTGTTTGACAGTGCAGTGAATACACAATTAGTTTAGTAGGCGGCCCCAGAAGTAACATCAGGAGACTAATAAGCCTGATCTGGCTATTATCGCCATTCTAATTTTTACCAGCGTGGAAAGTCCATGCTACAAACTTGCACAGTGTGCTGTCTGGGTGCAAGTTTTTCTCGGACCCATATACTTTCATTGGCCAATCGCACGACAAAATCACATTCAATCGCAGCATGCTGCGATTGAACTTACATTTGACTCACAAAGCGAGTTCAGTGAATTGAAAACGCACAAATATGACCAGAAAGATTTAGTAATACTGGTGTGGTGCCCCACCTGGTCAGGTGTCACAATTGGGGTACTGCACCCTTAAATAAGTGTGCGATAACCCCTGTCACAATGGAAGACAGAAGTCTGCCCAGCACACTCCCACACACCCACCTAGGCGATTGGTAAGGGCACATAACCCTGGGGGGGTTAGGTGAGAAGGGAAGACACGCAGTGAAATCTAGTCGGCACTGAGGGACTGAGGGAAGACGGAAAACAGGGAGTCTCTGAGTGAGAAAAGGAGACTTCCGGTGAGGGGGCCTGGAGAGAGAGAACAGGCAGCCCAGACTGAAGGAGGGGACCCCCCCAAGCATCCATACTCAGGGAGGGAACCCTGGTCCACTTTACTGGAGTGCCGGTTCTGAAGACGGTCAGGGAGTCCAGCTCCTGAGCTGAAAACACCGGAGGTCGTGGGTCCATTTACCGGCCCCGACACCCTGGCTGGCGGGATTAATCACACCAGGTGAACCCACCAGGGTCGAGCCCCAGAGCAGGAGGGAGAGAGAGTGGAAACCGGGATCATCAGAGCATCTCAACGGGCCTTGTACTAAGCGGGCTACCCCAGGACAGATACAAGCAGCAGGACACGGGTTAGATCCAAGAAGGCATACCACGGGAGACTTCCAGAGACTCTGCAGTCCACTGTGACTACCCGGACGGATAAAGACTGTTTTGCCACTGTGAACTGTATCATCATCTGCCTTATTCCAATAAAGTACCGGGGTAGAGTGACTGAGTCTCCATGTATCTGTTTCTCTGCGATACTGTGCTCTGCTCATTTTCATCATCAGCACCTCAATCACCAATGGAGCATCACTGCCCCGGAGGGATAGCTCTACCCGCAGGGAGCTGTACTACCTTGGCCGCCATACCACCACCCTCTGGAGGTCTGAGGTGGCGCTTGTGCTCAATCACCAGAAGCTGCGGGTGGTGTCACAAAAAACTTTATAAACTTTCATTTCTCCCATTCAACTTCCCCTTTTTTTAAGTAGAACACCAGGGCCACAGGACTGGGCAGGCCACCAGTGACATCCCTACCGCAGCAGAGGGCCCAGACACCTGAGTTCCCATACCGTGGGGTGTATCATAACTTTCTGGCATCACAAACAGAATCCCGTGCCCGGTGCTACCGTGTACTGTGTGCCTTCACAAACTTTGCAAACTTTTGAGACTTAGGAACTTTCTACAGCCTATACATGGCACCGAGAATGGGTTCCCGCCACTACTACCGGGAATCCCAAGATAGCGATGTAGCCATGTGAAAAACCACATGCAGGCCCGGGGGTGTGCCTCAGCCCCTGCCATGAGAGGGCCTAGACAGAGGCGCAAAACTGTTTGCCCGCCCCTATGGCCACCAATCAACCAAGGGGGAGGACCAAAGGAAGTGACTGAAGGGGAACCACCAAAAGCCAAGAGAGGACAAACTGGCAGAGAACGACATGAGGAACAATGTGTTATACCTGGTGCAATAGCAACCCGTTGGACAGATCTCCTGCGCAAGGTGGAGCAGCAGGCTCGCATTGCCCGTGGGGACCTGGACTCGGTCTCCCTCCTGAACAACGAGGGAGATGCGGATTTCTGGTGAGAGGCCTTCCGAGAGCTGCGGGACAACCTGGCGCAGACGATGGAGTGGGTGGTCCATAGCTGGAGTGCCAACCGGGCTGTAGAGTTGATGTCCCGGGCGGTGGACTGAGAAGCCAGAGAGGGATCAGCCGTTGCCCAAGCTGTGGAGAAGGTCCTGGCAGCGAAACCACCTGTGCAGACCCCGGAGGCAGGAGTACAGACAGATGACCCGGTGCACCCACCAGCCAGCGCTACCAGTCCAGGACGCAGAAGGACCCGACCAGGAGCCGGACATTATCGTCAAGGCCGAAGAAGGGGACAATGATTCGACCGGTTCTGTGGAGGAGGATCCTGACGCAAATGACCCAGACTATGGCTCTGGAGCTACCGGAGGTGACACCCCAGAGGCAGTGTGGTGGAGTGCCTGGCAGCATCGACGGGGGGCCCTGCAAGGGCTCCGCGCCAACAACACCAGTGCCGTGCCGGATAGCCCGGCAAGCATCCCTTCACCTCCAGCCTACTTTCCCCTGAATAGTCCTCTCCAGCTCAGCGAGGAGGACCAGGCGGCCAGACAACGACGCCAAGAGGACTGGTGGTAACTTGAAATGGAGAGCCGCCACTCCAGAGACGAAGCCCGCCGACTACCCCCGTTACCTATGGAACTGAGAAAATGAGGTACTGTAATGTCGTTCCGCTATAGGGAAGGGTGGGGGTTTATATGCGAGGAAGGACAAAAAGATGACATTTTTGTGGGACGACTTGATGTGGAGCCCCATTTACACTGCGGTCACCCAGAGTGAGACCTTTACCGGGGAGACCAGGTCACCTATGAGCGGCATGCAGGATCCATGGGATGGTTCACCATTAGTGTGTCCCCCTTATAAGCAACAAAAACATTGATGTTACGTTGAACTGTAAATAGTTTTATTTTGCCCTCTGAATAATTAATTCCTTTTTGCCTTTTTTGAGACTCATAAACTTTCCTGAGAACTTTTACCCAGTTACCTAATAATATTTAACCCCAAGCGGCCCAGCGGTGATAAGACATACTGGACTGTGCAGGACAATAGTTACTGCTGGGCCCACGCAGTTACCAGTCCCCATGAGGCTGAAGAATCCCCTTGTTAATAATGTTTCTTTTATATGTTTGCAATGTTTAAGCTTGGTGCCTCCCATAAAGAGAAGAAAAATAATGCTTGAAAATGTAAATATGTTACCCGTTATTGTTATTGCTTAGATGAAAAAGAAAATTTTACTCTACCTGTACCCCAGTTAAACCCATTCACGGACAAGTGTATTCCACCAAGGGGGAATATGGCGCCCCACCTGGCCAGGTGTCAGAAATGGGGTACTGCAAGATAAATGAGTGTGCGGTAACCCCTGTCACAGTGGAAGGCAGAAGTCTGTGGGAGACTCCCATTCCAGCACACTCCCACAAACCTACCTAGGCGACTGGTAAGGGCACATAACCCAGGGGTGAAGTTAGGGGAGAAGGGAGGACACACAGTGAGTTCTAGTCGGCACTGAGGGAAGATGGAAAACGGGGAGTCTCCGAGTGAGAAAAGGAGACTTCCAGGGAGGGGGCCTGGAGAGAGATAACTGGCAGCCCAGACTGAAGGAGGGGACCCCCTGAGCGCCCATACTCAGGGAGGGAACCCTTGTTCACTTTACTGGAGTTTCGGTTCCGAAGACGGTCAGGGAGTCCAGCTCCTGAGCCGAGAACACTGGGGGTCGTGGGTCCATTTACCAGCCCCGACATCCTGTCTGGCAGGATTAGTCACAGCAGGTTAACTCACCGGGGTCGAGTCCCTGAGCAGGAGGGAGAGAGAGAGTGGAAGCCGGGATCGTCAGAGCACCTCAATGGGCCTGGTACTAAGCGGGCTACCCCAGGACAGATACAAGCAGCAGGACACGGGTTAGATCCAAGAAGGCATACCACGGGAGACTTCCAGAGACTCTGCAGCCCACTGTGACTACCCGGACGGATAAAGACTGTTTTGCCACTGTGAACTGTATCATCATCTGCCTTGCTCCAATAAAGTACCGGGGTAGAGTGACTGAGTCTCCATGTATCTGTCTCTCTGCTATACCATACTCTGTTCATTTTCATCAGCAGCACCTCAATCGCCAATGGAGCATCACTGCCCTGGAGGGATAGCTCTACCTGCAAGGAGCTGTACTACCTTGGCCGCCATACCACCACCCTCTGGAGGTCTGAGGTGGCGCTTGTGCTCAATCACCAGAAGCTGCGGGTGGCGTCACAAAAAACTTTATACACTTTTATTTCTCCCATTCAACTTCCCCTTTTTTTAAGTAGAACACCAGGGCCACAGGACGGGGCAGGCCACCAGTGACATCCCTACCGCAGCAGAGGGCCCAGACATCTGAGTCCCCATACCGTGGGGTGTATCATAACTTTCTGGCATCACAAACAGGATCCCGTGCCCGGTGCTACTGTGTACTGTGTGCCTTCACAAACTTTGCAAACTTTTGACACTTTGGAACTTTCTACAGCCTGTACATGGCACCGAGAATGGGCTCCCGCCACTACTACCGGGAATCCCAAGATGGCGTTGTAGCCATGTGAAAAACCACATGCAGGCCCGGGGGTGTGCCTCAGCCCCTGCCATGAGAGGGCCTTGACAGAGGCGCAAAACTGTTTGCCTGCCCCTATGGCCACCAATCAACCAACGGGGAGGGCCAAAGGAAGTGACTGAAGGGGAACCGCCAAAAGCCAAGAGAGAACAAACTGGAAGAGAAAGACATGAGGAACAATGTGTTATACCTGGTGCAATAGCAACCCATTGGACAGATCTCCTGCGCAAGGTGGAGTAGCAGGCCTGCATTGCCCGTGGGGACCTGGACTCGGTCTCCCTCCTGAACAACGAGGGAGATGCGGATTTCTGGTGAGAGGCCTTCCAAGAGCTGCGGACAACCTGGTGCAGACGATGGAGTGGGTGGTCCATAGCTGGAGTGCCAACCGGGCTGTAGAGTTGATGTCCCGGTTGGTGGACCGAGAAACCAGAGAGGCAGCAGCAGGATCCATGGGATGGTTCGCTATTAGTGTGTCCCGCTTATAAGCAACAAAAACATTGATGCTACGTTGAACTGTAAATAAATTTATTTTGCCCTCTGAATAATTAATTCCTTTTTGCCTTTTTTGAGACTCATAAACTTTCATGAGAACTTTTACCCAGTTACCTAATAATGTTTAATCCCAAGTGGCCCAGCGGTGATAAAACACACTGGACTGTGCAGGACAATAGTTACTGCTGGGCCCACGCAGTTACCAGTTCCCGTGAGGCTCAAGAATCCCCTTAATGCTTCTTTTATATGTTTGCAATGTTTAAGCTTGGTGCCTCCCATAAAGAGAAGAAAAATAATGCTTGAAAATGTAAATATGTTGCCCGTTATTGTTATTGCTTAGATGAAAAAGAAAATTTTACTCTACCTGTACCCCAGTTAAACCCATTCACGGACAAGTGTATTCCACCAAGGGGGAATATGGTGCCCCACCTGGTCAGGTGTCACAATTGGGGTACTGTACCCATATATGAGTGTGCGGTAACCCCTGTCACAGTGGAAGGCAGATGTCTGTGGGAGACTCCCATCCCAGCACACTCCTACACACCCACCTAGGCGAATGGTAAGGGCACATAAGCCAGGGGGGAGTTAGGGGAGAAGGGAGGACACACAGCGAGTTCTAGTCGGCACTGAGGGAAGATGGAAAAAAGGGAGTCTCCGAGTGAGAAAAGGAGACTTCTAGGGAGGGGGCCTGGAGAGAGATAACTGGCAGCTCAGACAGAAGGAGGGGACCCCCTGAGCGCCCATACTCAGGGAGGGAACCTTTGTCCACTTTACTGGAGTGGCGGTTCCGAAGACGGTCAGGGAGTCCCAGCTCCTGAGCTGAGAACACTGGAGGTCGTGGGTCCATTTACCAGCCCCGGCATCCTGTCTGGCAGGATTAGTCACAGCAGGTTAACTCACCGGGGTCGAGTCCCAGAGCAGGAGGGAGAGAGAGAGTGGAAGCCGGGATCGTCAGAGCACCTCAATGGGCCTGGTACTAAGCAGGCTACCCCAGGACAGATACAAGCAACAGGACACGGGTTAGATCCAAGAAGGCATACCACGGGAGACTTCCAGAGACTCTGCAGCCCACTGTTACTACCCGGCCGATAAAGACTGTTTTGCCACTGTGAACTGTATCATCATCTGCCTTGTTCCAGTAAGGTACCGGGGTAGAGTGACTGAGTCTCTGTGCATTAGTTTCTCTGCTATACCGTGCTCTGCTCATTTTCATCATCAGCACCTCCATCACCAACGGTGCATCACTGTCCCGGAGGGATAGCTCTACCTGCAGGGAGCTGTACTACCTTGGCCACCATACCACCACCCTCTGGAGGTCTGAGGCGGGGCTGGTGCTCAATCACCAGAAGCTGGGGGTGGTGTCACAACCAACTTTATAAACTTTTATTTCTCCCATTCAACTTCCCCTTTTTTTAAGTAGATCACCAGGGCCACGGGTCTGGGCAGGCCACCAGTGACATTCCCACCTCAGCAGAGGGCCCAGAAACCAGAGTCCCCATACCCTGGGGTGTTTCAATGGTCAGAGTGCAATGAGAGTTTTTCTTGCATTGCACTCGCTCGATTCTCACGCCAGTGTGCCTCCACCCTTAAAGCACCACTCTAGTGCTGAAGAGAAAACACTGTATTGCTGCTTTAAGATCTCAAAAGTGCAATTTATATAAAAGGAGAACTATAACTCCCAGCATGTCCTGCAGATCCTTTGGCATGCTGGGAGTTATAGTTCACCACAGGAGTGGTAGAAAGCCTGTATGTACAGTAATTTATTAACAATGACAATTCTTTCTTAGCTTCTACACTTACATTATCTGCTGTCACTCTCATCCTGCAGCCGATCTATAGCACTTCTCTCTAATAGTGCAGGACCTGTGATGAGGTAATGAAGAGGGCTGTCTGGACCATCACATGACAGCACTCCTTCTTCATTACATTTGGTGCTCCAGCCTGCCCTCTTCTATACCTCATCATAGGTCCTGCAATTTGAGAGAGAAGCATTATAGATTGGCTGCAAGATGATAGTGACAGCAGCGGTTAATGTGAGCACTTAGTGCTGTGCTCCAGAGGTATGCTGGCACCTCTGCAGTAATCCCTGCTCCTGCCTGCTCTCCCCAGCGCAGCGGACACACAACCACCCCAGGCACTGTTGGATCCGGTGATGGGGAAACTACGTGGTCCCGATACTTGAAGTGGAGGAATATTCATTAGTGCTCCCCGCCCACTGCTCGGCACTGACAGGTGAGCGGAGAAGTGGCTAATGAATATTCCTTCATTCTAAGTATCGGCAGCATGTAGTTTCCCCAGCATTGGATCCAGCAGTGGGGACATTTTCCTGCCTCCCCCATGCTCTCACTCCCTCACGGCCCCCTCACCACAGCCAGCCAAAGTACAATCGAACCATAAGAAGCACCCCCACTTTCCTCCAGAATTTGGAGGAAAAAAAGTATGTCTCTTATGATACAAATAATACGATATATATGATATATAATTAGATATACTGCAATGCATTTAATAAAAGACTTGTGCAGTGAAAACGCAATTTTGCTGTTGGATGGGTAAAATTCTTTTAATGCATCATTGCTCTGCCACTCAAGCTGAGTATAGATGAGGCTTTTTATTGAGAAGTAGTGTGTCGCTACACAGACAGAGCTGAGACTAGACGAGCATTTTTGGACTCATGAAAAAGGGAAAGGACCTGAGCAGGCAAACCTGGTGCCTTGTGGAGCGCAGCAACATCGCGCTCCTATGAACGGTGACAACTGGGACAGTTAACTCCTCCCTCTGTGTTGTGGAGAGTGTGAAGAAGCACATCAGGGGGTAAGCATCAGAAGAAGGCAGCCATCTTGTGAGCAATAACACAGTGCCTGGGGAGGGTAAAGCACCCTGTGTTACAACCAAGGATATGGTACCATTTGTTCATCCACTTATTCTGAATATTTTTTGACCTGTCTAATGAGCTATTTAGGGTCAGCTAGGTGACTAATTTGAATGACTTGGCTGTAATGGACTATGTCAGTATAGCATGAAATGTGCTTACATTTTCAACAACCGCAGATAGCATGGTGTGAAGATCCAAAAGGCTACAGCCTGTGGTGAAGCTCCCAAGGCACCCATCAATCTAGATTGAATCTTCTGCAGAGATTGCTGAGTAAATTATACCAAGACTATATGGGCATTCTCCTGGTAGAAACAATAGACATCCAGCACCTTTCAAGACTAAATGATCCTAGGAAATCCAAGATTTATTAAAATATGCATTTATTTCTTCCTATTAGAAACATGTAGCAAAAAGGTCAGGCAGTTTGGATACACTCATGATTGTAAAAAAGACGTAGAAACCAACTCCATGATTAAAACCTGTTTTTGGGTCAAAACATGTTAGTTTCTATGCCTTTTTTACAATCATGAGGGTATCCTAACTGCCTGACTTTTTGCTACGTTTTAAACAGGACGAAATAAATGGTTGTTTTAAGAAATCTTGGATTTCCTGGGATCATTTCATCCAGAAAAGCACTGGATGTCTATTGTTTGTATGTATCAATCTTCACCCGGGGTGTGATTCGCGCAGCCTGGAGGACGTGGTAACCAAAGGAGGAGGTGAGCTGACAACTTACTTCTTATATATGTTCTCCATGCATGGTCTTATTGAATAAGAGTTTCTGGGGTTAAGTTTATTGTGTAGTCCATTCGCTGTTACAGTTAAGAAGAATCATTTTCTTTTTTCCCCCATAAAAACAGGGACGAATTAGGCTTAATAAATGTTGTTATTATACCACTGATTTGGGAGGTCATCTTTCCTGTCAGTGGCACCACTGTATTGAAATGAGTCCTGATCCCTGCCATTGCCAAGGGTCTTAACATTAGCATCTTACATTACTTCCTATGAGTAACAAAGTGATAAAACAAGGCGACAATATATGGTCAGCATACAAACCACTTCCTCTCCATATGGCAAATAAATATATCAGACCATGAGCAGCCATGGCACAACCGCATCAGTCCACTGCACATCATATAAGAGTTGCTGTCTCTATCTCTGACAGGTGAGCGCGTCGGTAATGGTCCCTCGCAATGTGTGTCCAATCATGCTAGAGGATTCTCAAAATGATGATGTCTGTGGTCATATTATGAACTCGATGCAGTGGGTTTGTACCCTAGTAATGCCACTTCTGGGAGCCATATGTTAGTGTAGTAATGGCATTAAAATACTTGGTTTAATATGAAGGCTTGATTATTTGTCTATGAAATCCGATTGTTATGTGTAAAGACTTAAGAACACCTTAAGAAAGCAAAGAATTGGGAATATAATAAAGAAATCCCAAAGGTTATATTAGTACCAAGGATAGGGTACAACCATCAGAGTATAAATTAGAGAAAAAGGAAAGAGGTTTGTAGGTAGATAAACCTGTATACATATTTACAAAAAAAAAAGTGAATTAATCTGCTCATTAAGACTCAATAGTTGACAAGTATTCAGATGTAAAATCCATTTTGTTTCCTTTTGCAGAAATCTCTTACTAAAATCACCTCCTTTTTCTGATTTTGCTTTTTTTTTTAACATTTATACAGCCCCCTGGTATACAGCAGGCCCCAGGGGTACATATAGCAGCCCCCAGGGGGTACCCAGCAGCCCCCTGGGGGTACCTAGCAGCCCCCTGGGGGTACCCAGCAGCCCCCTGGGGGTACCAACAGCCCCCTGGGGGTACCAACAGCCCCCTGGGGGTACCCAGCAGCCCCCAGGGGGTACCAACAGCCCCCAGGGGGTACCCAGCAGCCCCCTGGGGGTACCAGCAGCCCCCTGGGGGTACCAACAGCCCCCTGGGCGTACCAACAGCCCCCTGGGGGTACCAACAGCCCCCTGGGGGTACCCAGCAGCCCCCTGGGGGTACCAACAGCCCCCAAAAGCTGGCACTGTCCCCCCTTGTAAGGGCCCCCCCCCCGCTGCTTATACATTACCATCCCGGTGTTCTGATCGGCGCCGCTCCTCTGTGCTGCGTCTTCATCCTCCCGTCCGCGCTGGCTGCATCCGGGATCTCCGGCGGTCGCGCGATGACGTCATATCGCTGCGACAGCCGGAGATGCCGGATGCAGCCAGCGCGGACGGGAGGATGAAGACGCACCGAGGAGCGGCGCCGATCAGAACACCGGGATGGTAATGTATAAGCAGCGGGGGGGGGGCCCTTACAAGGGGGGACAGTGCCAGCTTTTGGGGGGCTTATATGAACTGCTTCCCCCTGCCACTGATTGACAGGGGGAAGCAGTGCATATATAATGAGCGGCCCCACGTGACGGGGCCGCTCATACAGCAGCCTCCCCCCGCCTCCTCCAGCCTCCACAGCCCCAGGACACAGCCCCCCCACTCCATGTACCGTATATGACCCGTGTATAAGCCGAGGGGGGACTTTTCAGCCCAAATTTTGGGCTGAAAAACTCGGCTTATACACGAGTATATACGGTATATTGATAATACAGGATTCACCAGGTAACGGTCACAGCTCACCTTCTCATTCTCTATGCGCAATGACGTCTGCACATGTATCAAAACATGTCTAAAAACCTTTCCCATTAAAGGTAATAAACATCTATTGCATTGGTGAGTCAGCAGAGTAGATCTCTAAACACATGTTGGCTCAGTGTTTAGGATTGTTGTCTTGCAGCATTGGTGCCTGGGTCAGATCTGAACCACAAGAAACAGAATTTGACATATAGTCAGGGAGCACAAACCAGAGTAAAATTATAATAGTGAAAAATATAACAGCTTTATTTACAAATGTCTGTGGACAAACAACATTAAAAACACTTAAAATGTAATTAGAGAGGAACTCAGGCTGTACATAGTGCCTGATGTTCAGAGGAATAGTAGTATAATGACAACATTATATACTCAGTTGTGATAAATTATAGATAGTAAGTATCCTCACAAGGTATTTATCAGAGTTGACCAGTACAATGGTTAACAAGCCATAGAAAGTATGGGAGACTCTCCCCTGGGGTTATTAACTGAACAGATGGGTATGTGGCAGCGATACACAAACAGGTTTCTATTATATTGCTATTACAAGTTGGCCTACACAGTATCACAAAATTGTGCATACAGTTAGGGCCAGAAATATTTGGACAGTGACACAATTTTCGCGAGTTGGGCTCTGCATGCCACCACATTGGATTTGAAATGAAACCTCTACAACAGAATTCAAGTGCAGATTGTAACGTTTAATTTGAAGGGTTGAACAAAAATTCTGATAGAAAATGTAGGAATTGTACACATTTCTTTACAAACACTCCACATTTTAGGAGGTCAAAAGTAATTGGACAAAAATAAACATAACCCAAACAAAATATTTTTATTTTCAATATTTTGTTGCGAATCCTTTGGAGGCAATCACTGCCTTAAGTCTGGAACCCATGGACATCACCAAACGCTGGGTTTCCTCCTTCTTAATGCTTTGCCAGGCCTTTTCAGCTGCAGCCTTCAGGTCTTGCTTGTTTGTGGGTCTTTCCGTCTTAAGTCTGGATTTCAGCAAGTGAAATGCATGCTCAATTGGGTTAAGATCTGGTGATTGACTTGACTATTGCAGAATGTTCCACTTTTTTGCACTCATGAACTCCTGGGTAGCTTTGGCTGTATGCTTGGGGTCATTGTCCATCTGTACTATGAAGCGCCGTCCAATCAACTTTGCAGCATTTGGCTGAATCTGGGCTGAAAGTATATCCCGGTACACTTCAGAATTCATCCGGCTACTCTTGTCTGCTGTTATGTCATCAATAAACACAAGTGACCCAGTGCCATTGAAAGCCATGCATGCCCATGCCATCACGTTGCCTCCACCATGTTTTACAGAGGATGTGGTGTGCCTTGGATCATGTGCCGTTCCCTTTCTTCTCCAAACTTTTTTCTTCCCATCATTCTGGTACAGGTTGATCTTTGTCTCATCTGTCCATAGAATACTTTTCCAGAACTGAGTTGGCTTCTTGAGGTGTTTTTCAGCAAATTTAACTCTGGCCTGTCTATTTTTGGAATTGATGAATGGTTTGCATCTAGATGTGAACCCTTTGTATTTACTGTCATGGAGTCTTCTCTTTACTGTTGACTTAGAGACAGATACACCTACTTCACTGAGAGTGTTCTGGACTTCAGTTGATGTTGTGAACGGGTTCTTCTTCACCAAATAAAGTATGCGGCGATCATCCACCACTGTTGTCATCTGTGGACGCCCAGGCGTTTTAGAGTTCCCAAGCTCACCAGTCAATTCCTTTTTTTCAGAATGTACCCAACTGTTGATTTTGCTACTCCAAGCATGTCTGCTATCTCTCTGATGGATTTTTTCTTTTTTTTCAGCCTCAGGATGTTCTGCTTCACCTCAATTGAGAGTTCCTTTGACCGCATGTTGTCTGGTCACAGCAACAGCTTCCAAATGCAAAACCACACTCCTGGAATCCACGCCTGACCTTTTAACTACTTCATTGATTACAGGTTAACGAGGGAGACGCCTTCAGAGTTAATTGCAGCCCTTAGAGTCCATTGTCCAATTACTTTTGGTCCCTTGAAAAAGAGGAGGCTATGCATTACAGAGCTATGATTCCTACACCCTTTCTCCGATTTGGATGTGGAAACTCTCATATTGCAGCTGGGAGTGTGCACTTTCAGCCCATATTATATATGTAATTGTATTTCTGAACATGTTTTTGTAAACAGCTAAAATAACAAAACTTGTGTCACTGTCCAAATATTTCTGGCCCTAACTGTAGTTAATAGCAATCTGGTATATATATATACTAACAAGTTATTCAATCAGGACATAAAATTATTAGTATCTTTGATACCAACCATGGTGAGATATTAAAGTGCACAAATTTAGACAGACCCTTATGCCGAAGTGCCAGTGATTTTTTCAGAAGATCTCATACATCATGGCACATGCGCCCAGATACCCCTAATTCCAATATGAATATAACTATAACAAGATGAAACCTTGCACAATTCATAAATAAAATATGTACCAGGATAGTATAATTCACACAATCCCATAATACACAATATATAAGGGCTAAAATAAAGTTGCCCAAGCTAAGCTCCATATCATGGTATAGTCAAAAACTAATATGAAATGGTATCCATATGTCCACTTTTACCCAATATGTGAGACATATGCTTAATTGTGCTGTAAAAGCTTATGTCTTATGAAGCACACATGAAGACAAGTTGGCCTCAATAGTTGCAGTCACTATCCCCTGATGTGATTGATAGTCTGTGCTCTGCTACATCTTCTCAGGACACTAGTTTGATGAGGATTGAATTGGCCAAAAAAAATGTACTCGCCTCTGATTGGTCCTATGTGTACCTGTCCTGCCACTGTCAGTTCTCTGATCAGCTCTTAAGTGTCCTAGATTCCTTATATCTTAAACTTCATTAGATTGGTGCATCACACCCCAAGGTGTGAGCATGAGATGCATTCAATGGAAGACTGAAAGATAGGTGACAGAAGACAGAAGATAGAGGAGCTGATTGGGGAAAGTTAGGCTGGCTTCACACTGCAGTTTTTCACTGATCAGTGTCCATCAGTGTTTGGGTGCCAAAACCAGGAGAGGAACCAGGAAAGGAACTTGCAGAGAAAAAGTATACTTGAAAGATTGACACCTGTTCTGAGTTTTGGAGACACTCCTGGTTTTGGCACACAAACTGGATGGACACTGATCAGAGAAAAAACTGCAGTGTGAAGCCAGCCTAAGAGGAGGAAAAGATTCCCGGAGGACCAAAGATTAGGGAGTTAAAGGTGTTTTAACCTTTTTCTTTACCATGCCTGTTGAAGAAAGCTTGCTGCTTTGTAACATCAATTATTTTATTTTTCTTAGCTATTAACAGGAATCACAAATACAAGATTATTATTTTGTTTCTCCCATTAAAAGTAATCAATCTTTTTTCAACTGGCTAACATCAAACCAAACCCTTTTTTCAGCATTTTCCTGGTATATTATAATCCAGAAAAATGGAGGCCAACCACTAATTTGCTGGATCATCTAGAAACAAAGACAAAAATATTCTAATTCAATCAATATGTTTTTTTTTTACAACTGAGGCAATTTTGTTTTGTGCATTTGTACAATGATCACATTACCATAATTTCAGAAATAAGCTCCATATTTTAATGGGGCCAATTTAATAATATTACTTGGACCTGATATGTTTTCTTTCATCCCTATAGAATTAGAATGAGATGTCATGAAAGCCTTTGTAGGGGTAATATGTATGTGTCACAATACTTTTGCCCATATAGCATATGTTTGACATACTGTATCAAAATATATTAGTGCCAATGTCTTTAATTGTAAAAGCACATTTACAGTAAAATACCACAATATATAATAAAGGTTAATATTTGATGATATGTATATGGTTACATTGTGGACTCTTCATTGTAAGGCTGGGGTCACACTTGTGTTTTTTTCATGAGTTTTTGGAGACCTGCATTTTTTAAAAAACATGTAAAAAACGCACCCATAGGCCCCCATGTTAAAAAACGCATGCCCTAATAGCAAAAGCGCATGTGTTAATAGCAAAAATGCATGTGTGACAGTACCATGCATTTTTGTGTGCGTTTTTGCAATTATGTGATTAGCTGACATCAAAAACGCATGCAAAAACGCATGCTACATTAGTACCATTTAGTAGCATCCAAAAACTCATGGTACATTAGTACCATTAAAAAACGCATGCGTTTTCTAAAAAACGCATGCGTTTTCCATCGGGGCCCATGTTAAAAAAACGCATGCGTTTTCTAAAAAACGTACGCTTTTTTAAAACAGTACCAAAAAATAGTGCATACACTATTTTTGGGTGCTGTTTTAAAAACGTATGCAAAAACGCAGGGTGCCATCAGACACCTTAAAAAACACATGCTGAAATGAAAAAAACGCATGCGTTTTTTTAAGTCACTAAAAAAACTCATGCCAAGTGTGACCCCAGCCTTAGTCTAATTTTTCTTGTTGTCTGTGTGGCTACTTGGAAGCTCTTTATGTTCATAATACTTTGATTTCTCTACCAGATATATGGAAGGCTAAGGCGTAGTTAGGACTTTTATTATTATTATTATTATTATTATTTATTTATATAGCGCCCTTGGTTCCATGGCGCTTTACATAAGAAGTGGGGGTAACAACGACAGGTACAGTACACATAAGCAGTCAATGCTTGCTGATACACGACGGGAGAGGTTCCTGTCCACGAGGGCTCACAGTCTACGGGACTTTTATTCAGCATCTATCAAATGCTCTTTTTTCTGTTAAAACTGACTGAGCAACACCCAGTGTAAATGCTGACATGTTAATTTGTACTTTTCTTTGCTGTGAAAACACTCTGCATATCTGCCACTTTAGGATGTAATATTGTGCATTTAGAGCTGTCATTTGGGACAGAATTCTCTGTGGAAAGACCACTAAATGTTCAGTTGCTAACAAGTTGAAATAAGGAGTTATTCCTCCGGGGACTGTGTCCTACAAGCTGTGAATGCAAATAGCAGGCAGTCATTTGGGTCTAATGTGTTGTGCTCTTAAGGGATTAAATGACTTCGATGCGGCGGTACAGCCATGAGCCAGAGAGTCGCATTTATAAGCAAGTATGAAATCTATCCTCTTGCATGCAATTTAATAGCCCCTTAGTTGTCTTCAAGTGGCATTGACCTACAATAATAACGTCTACTGCACCCCTGGTGCATACTTCAGACTAGTGTTTCTGGATGACAATAGGCTAATCTGCCATAGACCGTTTTCAAAAACACAGCTTTGGGACTTCTTAGCACAAATGTGACTTTCCTCACAAGTATATGCCTTGTTTTAACTTAGTTATTTTATAAGGCTGAAATAGATGCTTGAACTAAAGTGAAATCTGCATAATCTTATATTATTAGGTCACAGCGAATTGTAGCAAAATTTATTGAAAACAATGTCTATTATATCAAAAGCTATGGATGTTATATTTTCATATATTTAAAGACCTTTAAAGAGGACAGGTCACCCTCCATGGATGTGAATCTAAGTGCCGCACTGAATGCAGCATATATGCTGCATTCAGGCAAGGGGTCCCCCATGTGTGTGTGTGGCTTCTACCCCGAGATATAGGCTTTGATAAACTTACAGTTAGAAGCCATGGAGGCAGGCCCTTCTGCTTGGAGCCACCTCGCTCCACGGAGGTATTTCATGCCCCCTGCGTCTCTGTTCCACTTTGTTTACATGCCCTCGCCGCCTCACTCCTGCCAGTCATTTTTTTCCTCGTCGGCGCCTGCACCTCCTTTTGCTGCTTGACGCAGGCGCAGTGCGAAGTATCGCTTCTTGCGGTTCCGTACGCCTGTCCCGCCTCCTGCTGTGAAGTCCTCTTCTTTCCCCCCCTGCTCCATGTTATGCTGTATATGTGGCACCCCTCTGGCTAGGTGCCACAGAGAGGTATTGCATCTAGTAAATATATGTGGTATCTCTGTAATTTGTGGGTTCGAGGTTAACTTGTGGAGTCTCAGTTTACGCACAACACCAGACCATTTTACAGTAAAGGGACTGATTATTCAGTAGGTCCCAAAAGGGTGTGGAGCCTAAGTTAGAGCAGAAAGAGTTGAGTGACAGTTAGGTTAGACGGTGCTGGGAAGGCAGCCAGAGCGGATGTGCCTGGCAGGCTGCTGACAGGAGGGATCCCCATCTCTAAGAGGGGGCCCAGGACAGAAGGAAATGGACCAGAAATGGTTGGAGCCAGCTGGCAATGTTTGGGGAACACTGGCAACACAGAAAGCTGAGGTGGTCAGCAGTTTATCTCTGGCCGCAAACCGACGAGCTACAGACCCATAATCACCGGGTTGCCGTTAGTGCCACAAGAAGACACCTCACCCCTCAGTACCGAAACAGGTTCAGGACACTATAGGTAGCGGGCTGAATTCCGGTGGCAGGAGAAGAACTGATTAACTCCTGTCCACACCGGTAAGGAACAAACCTATTAGCAGCAGATCGGGGGACTGGCGGGAGAGCTCTGCAAGGGTTGGTAAAGAGAGAGAAGGACAGAAACAGACCCCGAAAGACTAAAGAAGGGAACATCTAGAGACTCTATAGGGAAACCCAGAACCGGCAACAATCACCCGTTAAACCAGACTGTAACGTGTTTCACCTTAACATCTGCCGGTACCCAGTAAAGTGGAGTTGGAGTTGAACTGGTCTCTGTCATTCTTTTTGCCGGTGCCCGGAGGGCCTCAGCACCATCAGCATCTCACCGGAGGGGTAAGAACAACTACTACTCCCCTCATCCCCCTCATCATCCTATATCACCGCTGCCCTGAGGTAATAGCTCCTCCTGTGGGGATCTATCATCACTTCAGAGGCTGGCTTGCAGCGCCGGTATCCATATTACCGGGATCCACAGGTGGTGTCACGTACTCTCTTTATCCCCTGTAAATATTCCCTCCCCATCTAACAAATGACAGCCAGGGCATGGAACCGGGAACCCGACCACCCATGATTCCCTAGTTAAACCATCAAACTCAGGCCCGGTATCCGAGTACCCCTAGCTCTGGGCTAATCATATACACGGAGCAGGGCGGTTATCCTGCGCAGAAGCCCTCCTCAAGCTCATTATCAGAAGCCCTGCTTGAGGAGGAGTTCTGCGCAAGCGTAGGATTCCCACCCTGCTCCGTGTATACAGCATAACACGGAGCAGGGTGGGGAAAGAAGAGGATGTCACAGCAGGAGGCAGGACAGGCAGCCGGGACCACAAGAAGCAATATCTCATTCTGCGCCTGCGTCACGCAGCAAAAGGAGGTGCAGGCTCAGGTGAGGAAGAGATGACTGGTAGGAGGGAGGTGGCGAGGGCATGTAAACAAAGTGGTACAGAGACGCAGGGGGCGTGAAATGCCTCTGTGGAGCGAGGTGGTTCCAAGCACAAGGGCCTGCCTCCATTGCTTTTAACTGTAAGTTTATCAAAGCCTATATCTCGGGGTATAAGCCACGCACACACATGGGGGACACCTCGCTTGAATAGGGATATTATTAACTTTCTTATGTGATGTGGAAATCATGTGTCTAACTGGGTCAAACTGAGTCCACCACTCAATATTGAGAAAGCCAGATCTAAGATGCTTTAGGGGTGTTTCTTTTATTTGCCATGTATGATACGGCATTTTTAGGATTTAGCAATGCCCGGTGAAAAAAAATATTGGTTGATGCCCACTTAGTTGTAGAAGAAATTAGCATCTAAACTATATAAGCCAATTTTCCAACCAAAAGAAGAGATGGGAAACAAAAAAATAATTTTTCAGCATGTCACCCTCTTTATCATGAAGCAGCCAGTTTATCATGTACAAAAGTGATTATTCAGTCACCTTACTAAATTTTGAAAGATCACAGCGTTTTTAGTCTTTCAATAAAATTGTCCATAACGAGGCTCATGCGCAGATCCAGCTTTCGACTTAATGAAGACTTCATTTAGCCAAGATCTAGATCTGTGCATGTGCCACTAACAGCATCATTTATTAAAGACCTGGAGACTGACCATGAAATCAGACTATGCCACCAGTGCAAATGACTGTATGAAATTTCAATAAGGAGGCAGGTCACGTAATAATCAGTGACCTTTCATAGAAGCATAACAGGCAAGCGGAGGGGTGGAGGAGCAGAAGAAGACTTTGCCCTCAGTTTTGCCCTGATGCACAGAGCTGTCATTAGAAAAAAACTTCAGAGGCTAAATAAACAAGAACTAGAGATCGGATTCCTTCACCAAAGGTATCAGTTAGGGATAAGCGGGTATATTTGCAAGTATTCGATTTTCAGCGAGTAATGCGGTACTCGAAATAAGCATTTCACTACTCGCCTCGCAATATTCGGATCTCTCGCCCAGCTTTAGCCAATCACAGTAATGCCACAGCCTTCTTGGTTGTGGCATTACTTTGATTGGCTGGCCGCCCAGCGTCATACATGAGCCATAGACTATGACTCATAGGCTCTATATAAGCCCTGCTGTCACCATTTTCTGCACATTGCATACAGAACACAGCTAGTGTTGGAATAGTATGAGCAGCTGCTAGAGAGAGTTGTTCTTATGCAAATCGTAAAGAAATCCTGTTTAAAACCCAAAAGCTCTTGTGAGAGCTACAAAGTATTGTAGTACTAGGTGACTGAAGTGCAGGGAGACAGTACAGTCAGCAATATTTCAGCTCTTCTCAGAGCTGAAAGAGTAAGGTCAGGGAGTAGCGACAGTTTTCCCAGCTATTTTTGAAGTCACATTTACCCCTGCAGGCTAATTTTTGTCTCGTTGCAGTGCTGTGTTCACACCGAATAGGACGCATGGTACTGCACAAGTGACACGCAGCCAGCACAGCTGTCTTGTGTGGCGACTGGTTTTGCGTAATATTTAGCCTTAAACCTAAAGGCAATTTTTTCGTGCCGTTGCAGTGCTGTGTTCACATCGAATAGCATGCACGGTACTGCACAAGTGACACGCAGCCAGCACTGCTGTCTTGTGTGGTGACTGGTTCGCATAATATTTAGCTTTAAACTTTAGGGCAATTTTTTGGGTGCCATTGCGGTTCTGTGTGTAAAACACAAAGTGGAACTAGGCTATAGTGCTACCTTCCACAAATCACTAACTGCTCCTTGTTTCCAAATATCTGCATCTGAACATCTGCAGCTATGTCAGAAAAAAACCAAATTCCTAGAAAGACTGTTGTGAAAGGACAGGGACACGGACGTGGACGTGGGGTTGTCAGTGGTGCTTCACAAGGCACAGAGTCTGGGAGACAGAAGGAGTTCATGCATCTTTGTTCCTGGCAAAATTTCCCGGTCTGGAACGTAAACGGGTCTGGAACCCAGAAGAGCAAGGGCAGTTATTGTCTTGGATTGCTGATCAGGCCTTCACGAAATTTTCTAGCAGCACCCAATCGTCCACGACCACACAGTCTCCTGTCCATACAGAGAACACTGGGTCATCCTATTCTCAACCTGTTATTAGTTCATCAGGAAACATTTGACCCTACCTTGGCCACTCAGAGGATCTGTTTAGTACATATCCTTTTGTTGCCTCTGACCTCTCACCATGCGACATTGAAGAGGAAAGTGAGGAGGTATCGTCTGTTCATGGCCAAATATTTGAAAACCCACGGCCAGAAGAAAGCCACTTTCATCCATGTGATATACCTGGTGAAGAGGTGGAGGCTGATGGTGATGACACACAGTTGCCATCTGGCCAGCTGACAATATCAACACGGAAGGACGATGACATGGACGACGAGGTGGTAAATGATGAGACCACCTGGACCGCTGGCACGCATAGCCAGCACAGCCGCACAGAGGAAGAAGGTGGCTATGTAGCACCAACTAAGGCACCAAGGGCTACTGGATTGAGCACAGTGCGAAGTGTGTCAACTGTTGCCAAGAGCAATCCCTCTATGCCCAAGTCAAGTCAAGGGTGCGCTCAGTTACTGTCTGGAAATTTTTTTCAGATAGTCCTTCTGAACCAAATCGTGTCATCTGTGGCATCTGCTATACGAAGCTGAGCAGAGACCAGGGCAAAAGCAACCAAAGCACTACCAGTATGCAGAAACACAGGGCAGCCAAGCACCCTATTCGGTAGGCGGAACAACAGGGCATTAAATCATTATCTGCGGGACAATCCACTGCCATGTCACCTGTGACTTGTCCTTCCCAATCTGCTGGGCAGGAAGCAGGTGATCATACCTCTTGCTCACAAGCTGCGATTGCACAGATGCAGGACACAACAAGCTCATCCACTTGTTTGTCCCAGCCAAGCGTCCAGTTGTTCGTGCCCCAGATATAAGAAAGGTGGCGTAAATACTAAGCCAAACACCCACAAGCACAAATACTGAATGCGCACATTGCCAAGTTGCCAGCTGTGGAGATGTTGCCGTTTTGGCTTAGTGGGGACACAGTCTTTCCGTGATCTGTTAGCTGTGGGCTGCCCCACGATGCTCAGTTCCCAGCCGGCACTATTTTTCCCAGGGTGTCGTCCCCTCGTTACATCAGCACGCCTTATAGAATCTAAAGTGTGATCTCACCAATGCCGTAACTGGGAAGGTCCACCTTACAACAGACACGTGGAAAAGTACTTGTGGACAGGGACGATACATCTCTGTCATGGCAGACAGGCTCAACCTGGTGGAGGGTGGGACAAAGTCTCAAACTGAACCATCACATATCCTACCCACGCCACGAATAGCGGGCCCAACCTTAATCAGGGTTTCCACCTCATCATTTACTTTCTGTCTCCCCTCTTCCTCCTCCTCCACCGCCTCGTCATCCTATGTTGAATTACCATCCACATAACTCCAAGTTGGGAGCTGTGCAGCAGTGCATTGGCAAATCGGCAACATGCTCTGCTGAAGCTCATCTTCTTAGGTGAAACACCAAACACTGTGGCAGAGCTGTGGCGAGGAATAAAAAAAATAACAGACTGATTAGTGTCTCTCCCCACTGCAACTCCAACCCGTTCTGGTTGTCTGCAATAATGGGAATAACCTGGTTGCAGCTTTAAAGCTCGGGAAGCTGGTACATGTGCCATGCATGGCTCACATGCTGAACCTAGTGGTGCAGAAATTTATAAAAACATACCCTGAATTGCCGTACCTATTTGAGAAGGTGTGCCGTATTTGCATCCAATTCCGCCATTCCTCAACCGCTGTTGCCAGTCTTGCAGGTCTTCAAAAGCAATTTATTTGCCATACCACCGACTCATTTACGACCTGCCAACATGGTGGAACTCAACATATCATATGTTGGCAAGGATAAGTGAGCAGCAGAGGACACTTGCTGAATACCAGCTTAAACATGCCTGTCAGGCTGAGACTCAGCCAAGGCACATAACAAATGTCGAGTAGGTGTGGATCGCTGACATTTGTGAGGTGCTTGATAACTTTGAGTACTGCACCAAGCTTGGAGCGCTTTCAGGCTATTATTAGCGTAACCATCCCTATGCTATGTTTGCTGAAAGAATTGCTGCATAACCTAGAAATGGAATCTTTGAGTGCCCAGCAGCTGGGTATGGAGCAAGATTTCACAATGGGTGATCCTACCCAGCCAAGCCAATCTCATCAGGCAAGATTGGGGAATGAAAATGATAATGAAGATGAGGAGGGATAGGACTTCTTTTTCAGTGATACTGAGGGGACCCCTCATGCTACGCAGGGGACTCCCAACTCCAGCTTCACATCTGTCCAGCATGGGTGGGCTGGAGAGGATGAGGTGGAGGAAGAGACTCAGTGAGGGGTGAGCATGGGTATTGTTCCTCCTTCTGGGGTCACAGAACATTTGCCTCTTTGCAGCTTGGCACACATGGCAGACTTCATATCTAACTGTCTGTGCCAAGACCCTCACGTGATCCATATTTTCAACAGCAACCTATACTGGTTGGCCACTAGGGATGAGCAGTGTTCGATTCAAATTGTTCGCCAATCTCAAATTCGAGCTGTTTTGGTCGGTGTTCGAGTCATTCGACAAATGTGAACAATTAGCTTCAAATTCGGCAGTTCGAGGTTATGTTCGATAACGCTTTAACTGCCGCATTTTCCGCCTAATGAATGAGCTGTGCGGGGCATTTTCACTTCTGCAATGTATATACATACATTGCAGAAGTGAAATGTAGTAAAAGAAATGGTTAAAAATAAAAAAATCTCTATGCTCACCTGTCCGGCAATCCACCGATGCCTCCAGCACCTCCGTCCTGATACCTGTAGGACCTGCCGTGATGTCACAAGCCAGTAGCGTCATTGGGTCACATGACCAGTTACCGCGGTAACTGCGGTCACATGACCCGATGACGCTGCCGGCTTGTGACATCACGGCAGGTCCTACAGGCATCAGGACGGAGGTGCTGGAGGCATCGGTGGATCGCCAGACAGGTGAGCATAGAGATTTTTTTATTTTCAACCCTTTCTTTTACTTAATTTCCCTTCCGCAATGTATGTATATACATTGTAGAAGTGAAAGTGCCCCGCTCAGCTCATTCATTAGTGTTCGATAGTGTTTGACGAACATTCGACGAAACACACCCGCCAATTCGACGAATTGAATCGAATTGAATACTAGAGTGGTGGCTCATCTCTATTGGCCACCTTTCTAGACCCACGGTACAAGGACAAATTTCCTTTGCTATTGTTGCTGTCACCAAGGGGTTTCACAATAGAATCCTTCAAGAGGACCATTGTTGATGATTTCATGGCAACATCACCCTCAGACACCGCTGCATGCAGAGACACGGCCAGCAGGCCCAAAAGAGGTGGTGGTAAAATGTCCTCAAACCAGGCCGTCTTCAATAAACCGGCTCATTAGCAAGGGATAGCTGGACCGGTAATAATGTCAAGGAGGGAGAAGTTGCACAAGATGGTCAACGACTATCTAAGTCACCATACCTGCACCCTTCCTGATGTTTCTGTTCCGTTTAATTACTGGGTATCCAAGCTGCATAGTTGGCCAGACCTCTCCTTATATGCCTTGGAGGTGCTGCCCTGCCCTGCTGCTAGTGTGATGTCAGAGCATGTTTTTAGTGCCGCTGGGGCAATCATCACAGATACATGCACACGGCTGACTACAGAGAATGCAGACAGGCTGACTCTGATCAAATTTAACAAGGACTGGATTTCACAAGAGTATTTAAGCCCTCCTAATGACAGCATCCCAACTTAAATTCACCCAAAATGTTATTTAGGCAACTGGTGATCATGTTCATCCCTTCCCATATAAACCCCTTTTCTTCTTTTGCAACATGTACCTACAGTTGTGGCCAAAAGTATTGACACCCCTGCAATTCTGTCAGATAATACTCAGTTTCTTCCTGAAAATGATTGCAATCACAAATTATTTGGTATTATTATCTTCATTTAATTTGTTTTCAATGAAAAAAAACACAAAAAGAATTGTCCTAAAGCCAAATTGGATATAGTTCCACACCAAACATAAAAAAGGGGGTGGACAAAAGTATTGAAACTGTTAGAAAAATCATGTGATGCTTCTCTAATTTGTGTAATTAACAGCACCTGTAACTTACCTGTGGCACCTAACAGGTGTTGGCAATAACTAAATCACACTTGCAGCCAGTTGACATGGATTAAAGTTGACTCAACCTCTGTCCTGTGTCCTTGTGTGTACCACATTGAGCATGGAGAAAAGAAAGAAGAATAAAGAACTGTCTGAGGACTTGAGAAACCAAATTGTGAGGAAGCATGAGCAATTTCAAAGCTACCAGTCCATCTCCAAAGACCTGAATGTTCCTGTGTCTACCGTGTGCAGTGTCATCAAGACGTTTAAAGCCCATGACACTGTGGCTAACCTCCCTAGATGTGGATGGAAAAGAAAAATTGACAAGAGATGCGGAAGGTGGATAAAGAACCTCGACTAACATCCAAACAAGTTCAAGCTGCCCTGCAGTCCGAGGGTACAACAGTGTCAACCTGTACTATCCGTCGGCGTCTGAATGAAAAGGGACTGTATGGTAGGAGACCCAGGAAGACCACACTTCTTACCCCGAGACATAAAAAAGCCAGGCTGGAGTTTGCCAAAACTTACCTGTGAAAGCCTAAAACGTTTTGGAAGAATGTTCTCTGGTCAGATGAGACAAAAGTAGAGCTTTTTGGGCAAAAGCATCAACATAGAGTTTACAGGAGAAAAAAAGAGGCATTCAAAGAAAAGAACACGGTCCCTACAGTGAAACATGGCGGAGGTTCCCTGATGTCTTGGAGTTCCTTTGCTGCCTCTGGCACTGGAATGCTTGACCGTGTGCATGGCATTATGAAGTCTAAAGACTACCAACAAATTTTGCAGCATAATGTAGGGCCCAGTGTGAGAAAGCTGGGTCTCCCTCAGAGGTCATGGGCCTTCCAGCAGAACAATGACCCAAAACACACTTCAAAAAGCACTAGAAAATGGTATGAGAGAAAGCACTGGAGACTTCTAAGGTGGCCAGCAAATGAGTCCAGACCTGAATCCCATAGAACACCTGTGGAGAGATCTAAAAATGGCAGTTTGGAGAAGGCACCCTTCAAATATCAGGGACCTGGAGCAGTTTGCCAAAGAAGAATGGTCTAAAATTCCAGCAGAGCATTGTAAGAAACTCATTGATGGTTACCAGAAGCGGTTGATCACAGTTATTTTGGCTAAAGCTTGTGCAACCAAGTATTAGGCTGAGGGTGCCAATACTTTTGTCCGGCCCATTTTTGGAGTTTTGTGTGAAATGATCAATGTTTTGCTTTTTGCTTCATTCTCTTTTGTGTTTTTTCATTTAAGACAAATTAAATGAAGATAATATTACCAAAGAATTTGTGATTGCAATAATTTTCAGGAAGAAACTGAGTATTATCTGACAGAATTGCAGGGTGTCAGTACTTTTGGCCACAACTGTATATGTACCATGGATAACGCATGCGTCTCCCATAGAGACCCATGTTTTTGAAAAAAGGACACCCACATACGTTAACGCATATGCGTTTTTGGACTTTGAAAAAAATGTCCAAAATGATCCCAAAAACGGATTTAAGCCAAAAATAGATGGTATGTGTGACCCTGGCCTATGCCTGGACATTGGACACTTCAAAAACTAAGCTAGTAGTCTTAGCTTCATAATTGTTTGGTCCCTGAGGCCTGCTTCCTTCATCAAACATGATACAGCCCCTTGGGCTACTTTTTGGAGACTCTATGGCTATGCCTGGACATTGAGCACTGCAACTGCTGTACTAGTAATCCTAGCTTCTTAATTGTTGGGCCCCTGAGGCCTGCTTCCTTCATTAACCATAATACAGCCCCTTGGGCTACCTTTTGGAGACACGATTGCTATGCCTAAACATTAGGCACTGCAACTACTGTGCTACTAGTCCCAGGCTAGCTTCACAATTGTTTTGCCCTTGAGGCCTGCTTCCTTCATGGGCTAATTTTTGGTGTCACTATGGCTATTCCTGCACATTGGGCACTACTAGAACTATGCTAGTAGTTCTAGTAGTCCTAGCTTCATAATTGTTTGGCCCTTGAGGTCTGCTACCTTCATCAATTTTGGAGACACTATGCCTGCACATTGTGCAGTAGCAGTGGAACAACAATACCAGTAGTCCAAGCTTTATAATTGTGAAGCCCTTGTGATGATGATGGCTGGCTTCTTCCTGCGTTAACCATCACACAGCCCCTAGGGCAGACCTCTCTCTTTACACCACTTACACACTGAGCGGTCTCCTCCATCATAACTCGCTCTTACAGCAATCATGCGCCCATTTCAGAATTTTCCTCATCCCCCAGACTGCATTTTTGGGTCCAGCAGACAATTACTCGCATTTCCCATTGACTAACATTGGACACGCTACTCGCACCAAATACCCGAGTATTACAATGTACTTGACACGAGTATAGTGAGTCCGAGTATTTGACTACTCGCTCATCCCTAGTATCAGTATAATCAATGTAACAGCACTATTATGGCCTTTCTCAACTATTGCTTATTATTCATCTTGACCCAACATATTATAAGGTGAATGAAACAAGATGGCTATGTTTTTTTTTTTTTAAAACCTCTTTTTATTGGTATTTTCAATAATATATAATCACAGAAAAAAAAAATAAACATTTGGTATATAAACAAGTATATCATTATGGATTAATGTAACTGCAAGTACAATTTAACAGGTTCTGTTTTAAAAGTATTACATAACAAAACGTAGTTCACTTTCCCCTACCAAGTTAGAGTTGTAAATATCCATCTTTAAGGTTACACTTTCAGACCTGTTTCAAGACATCTTACATTTTCAATTTCCCCAGAGTTCCCCCTAAATCTTCTAATAGGTACCACGAGGTCCCTTTGAGTGGGTATAGTATCTGACGAATCTCTTCAGTTGACATTTGGGATTCCATTAAGCCCCTCCATTTTCCCATGAATGCTGTGGTACCATTTTCCTTGTCCCGAAGCACTTCCCTCCTGTCTACTTCCAACGCTTTCTTTAAACCTGCCATCACCTCTTTTTTCCCCGGCATCTCTGGTTTAATCCAATATGTTAGTAGCAATCGTTTTGCTAGTAATATTAAAGTGTGAGCTAATTTCAGCCCCGCCCCCCTGCCTTGTGGTGCTTCTATATCTTGGAATACCCATACTTTCGGGTCTAAATCAAAGGTGATCTTACATATTTGTGAACATATATCTCCAATCAATTTCCAAAATGCTTGTACCTTCGGACAATTCCAAACGCCATGTATCATGTCCGTCTTTGATTGGTCACACTTAGGACAACTAATTTTCCTGTCAGGGTTGGTTGTTGATGATGGAATATTAAAACCATAGACTAGCCCATGAATTATTCGGAAGTGTGAATCTCTCCACTGCTCATTTATTACATTATGTCGTACCTTGTTCCAACCTGCTAGGATTTGTTCCTCCACCATGTCATGCTCTAGGTATTTACGCCACTGTTGAAAAGGTGTCGTTTTTCCTCTGGGTAATAATATTTCTCTCAGTGTCCCATATATCTCAGATATTGTGAGTTGGTATAAGTCTAGTGTTAGTAGTCTGTCCCAGACATTGCTTTTAGCTTCTTTTGTTAGGTCTTTCAAATTGGCCATGATATGGTGCTTCAGCTGCAGGAACTGTAAATCTTGCGCACCTCCCAAATTATAGGTCTCTATCACTTCATGTTTTGTCATCCACCTGGCTTCTGGCATATAGATCAAATCACTCATTTTATGTATCCCTTTTTGTTTCCATTTGCCAAAGAGAGCATTTTCCCTTCCCATTGGAAAATCCGGAAAGGCCCAAGGGGTTAGGTACTTGGACACCTTCCATGACAGACCACACTTTTTCCTAACTGCCTTCCATGACAAAATAGTGTCTCTGAAGACTGCTGACAATTTTATATGAGTTGGTAGACCTTTCATTGACGTATGGAGTAGTGATCCCCTATCCCAAGGCGCACAATATGCCTTCTCTAACTTTTTATCTGAATACCTTTCTGTGTCTTTAATCCACTCAGTTACATGTCTAAGGAGACATGCCAAGTTGTATCCTCTGATGTCGGGGAAATTTGTACCTCCTCTCTCCTTCCCTCGAGTCATGATTCCCAGTCTCAGTCTTGATCTTTTGCCCTTCCACAGAAAATTAGTGAATGCTCTATTTAACCTGGCTATATCCGCCCTTTTCAAGAGTAGAGGTAGAGTCTGAAGAGGATATAGGAGTCGAGCAAAGCTAATCATTTTCACTAAATGGCTGCGTCCCAACAAAGTATTGGTAGCTCCATCCATTTTTTTAGCTCTTTCTCAATTTTTTCAATGAGCGGGCCGTAATTAAGGGTATATATTTGCTCCGACGTCCTTCCCAGTCTCAGTCCCAGGTACTTGACAAAAGATGGCGCTATTGGTATGCCTATTTTTCCCAAGACACCTCCTCTGTCTTCCCCTCCTCTGATTTTTAAAAGTTCACATTTTTTTTTGTTCAACCTGAAGCCCGAGAATCCACCGTAGCACTCTATTGTATTTAGAAGTGTAGGGAGATCCCTAATTGGATTGTTCATGAATAATACTATGTCATCCGCAAATAGAGCAGATCTCAATGTTTGTTCTCCCACTGATATGCCTTCAAAGGGATTACCATTATTTATGTATCGTGCCAGTGGTTCTATAGCCAGATCGAACAAAAGTGGAGATAACGGACACCCCTGTCTTGTGCCCTTCTGCAGTGGAAATGTGGGGGATAGAAAGCCCGGCGTATGAACTCGGGCTGTTGGATTGGAATACAGAGATCTCAGATATTGTCGAAATCTCCCCTGTATCCCTATGCGATCCAATACCAGACCCAGCCATGGCCATCTCACATTATCAAATGCTTTTTCTGCGTCTAAAGTGACCATGGCTGGGTCTCCCGCTCCCTCTTTATTTCCGAACCGGACCACATCCAGTGCCAAGAGGACTTTGCGCACATTTGTCACTGCTGATCTTCCTTTTATAAACCCCGTTTGATGGCTTTCAATCAGATCTGGCAATACCTTCGCTAATCTGTCCGCCATTAGTTTGGAGAGTATCTTCAGATCAATGTTAATTAAAGATATGGGTCTAAAATTTGCTGGGTCATCCCCCCCTCCCTCCCCTTTTGGCAATACCTTTATATAGGCCATATTCATAGCATCTGATATGGGTTCTCCCGACAATATGTTATTATACATTCCCGTCAATACCGGTGTTACTTCTTCTCTTAAAATTTTATAAAATTCCCCTGTAAACCCATCCGGTCCTGGAGCTTTCCCATTACCTAAGTTTTTGATTGTATGTGCCACCTCTTCTTCTGTTATTGGCCTATTTAGATCTTCCAGATCAAGTTCTTTGACCTGGGTAAGGGGTATCTTTTCTAGCCATTTATTCCCCTCCTGAGTGGTTATGTCTGAGGCTTCATATAATTTCCTATAGTATTTTTCCAATATGGAATTTATTTCCTTGGGGTTCGTTGTGGTATTTCCTTCTTTTCCGCGTAGTGCTCTGATCGGGTTAGGCAGTCTCCTCCCCTTAGCTAAACCCGCCAATAATTTTCCCGCCTTATCTCCAAACCTGTTGAGATCAGTTTCCAATTGACCTTTTATTAATGTTTCTCTCTTACTGGCCCACATCTCAAATTCCGTTTTGGCTTTGACCCAAGCGTTTTTGTCGCCAGGTTCTTGTGATTGTCTAAACAGCTTATAGGTGTTTAACACCTTTTTGCTTGCCGTTGTGTAGCCTTCTCTTATAGCCTTTTTTTGATTAAAGGTGTGAGCCAGTATGAGGCCCCTCAGAACCGCCTTTCCCGTTTCCCACAACAGACGTTGGTCTTCCTTGTGCTCTATGTTATCGGAGACGAAGCCCTCCCACCATTCTTTCAACTTCACCTTGAATTCACCATCCTTTGCCAAATATGAGGGGAATCTCCATATGAAGTCTGTTCCTCTCGTGTGCGTCTCTGTTAGTTCAATGGATATCGGGCTATGATCAGAAATGACCATACTTTCTATTGTGGCCTCTTCTGTCCTCCGCCACAATTGCTCGGACGCCAAAAATAGATCAATACGCGACCAGGAACTGTGCGGGTGAGAGAAGTGGGTGTAATCTAGTTCTTGTGGGTGCATCACTCTCCATACGTCAATTAGCCCTGTCTCTTCCAAAAGTTCTGCAAGATCCCCACTCTTTTTTGCTGATAGAACTTGATCTCCCCTCAGCCCCCCTTTTTTCCTGTCCATATCTTCTAACACTACTTCATTGAGATCTCCTCCCATTAGGATATTGACTTCTCTATCCACCAAAATTGAAATGGATAGGTCTGTAAAGAATTGGGTTCTTGAGGTGTTGGGTGCATATACATTATATATGCTTAGTTGTTGTTCCTGAAGCTGGAGCACCACCTGCAGCCTTCTGCCATCAGAGTCATGTGATACCGATATTAAGTTGTGGGCCAAATGTTTATTAAGCAATGTCAGCACCCCTGCTTTTTTATCTCTAGCACCTGAAATCCACCCTGCCCCAACCCAAAGCTTCTGCATATATTTTAGCTCGTGCGTCTGAAGGTGGGTCTCCTGGAGAAGGGCTATATCAGCTTTTAATTTTTTTTAGATGGCGTAAGATCATATACCGCTTATTTGGGGACCTCAACCCCTTCACATTCCATGATATTATTCGCAACATTGCACTAAAACTCTTCTCCCCACGTACTCTATGTCTTTTTTGTGTAACATTTTCTTCAAGTGAACCCCTCTTAATTGTCTAATATCTTGTGTAATAAAAGTGAACATTTCAAGTATAAAACCTTTTGCTTTTTGTAACGCAAGCTTAACATCCAATAATGAATTCCAACAAGTTTTAATCCCCCCCTGTTTTCCCATTCTCAAGGAGTATCTGTTTCTCCCCCCCTCCTCTCCTTGGATGCATAAACCTTCTCGTGACTTCCCTTGTACTGTGGAGGATAACTGCTCCCCGCGCCTTTAGACACAATAGTTACTCATAATCACCTCTGCTTCCCCCCTCTCGCCCTCTAGGTATATTTATGAATGGCGTTCTCCTATTCCCCCCCCCCCCATCATCACATTACCAAGATACCTGTCAACATCACGACTTTCTTTGTGTGTAGCTCTTTTCAATTCAAGGATTTTCTGTGGAACATTAACCTTTCTCTCCCTTTTTTTTTTTTTTCTCTTCTTAACCCCTTATGTTCCATCACTTGGCAGAGCCTAGAGTAACACTATTAGTAACCATATCTATTAAACAATCCTATTGATGACCCTTCCCTCCTCCCCCACCCTCTCTCCACACATTGTCTGTTCATTTTGACCAATATTCAAGTGTCATTTCATGGTCATCTACTTCCATCTTGTTGTCGTCCTGACTGTCCTCTGTCATCCGCATATGGAAGTCCTGGTCCCTCTTTGTTTGTCGCTACCTTCTCTGCGTAGGTTCGATGTGATGGGGGTATCCGTGAGTCCTGTGCGAAATTAGACGACCTCGCTTTCTGAGGTGATGATGATGGCTCCTGCCGAAGAAAGTCCATGGCCACCTTAGCGTTGATAAACGACATCATCTCGCCCTGTCCGTTCCTGAATCTTAGTGTTGCGGGAAAAGCCAATTGAAATCTTATGTTTCGCTTGTACAAAATGGTGCAAGCCGCGCTGAAATTCTTCCTTTTACGTGCTACTTCTGCCGAATAGTCCTCATATAGTCTAACTCTGTGGCCTTGTAGTACCAACGGGATCCTCCTGGATCGGAATTCTCTCAGAATGGTTTCCTTATCCTTATAATCCAGGAATCTAGCTATAATCTGTCGTGGTCCTTCTTTCGGGTCCTTCGGGGGACCGACCCTATGGGCTCTTTCCACTTTACATTGTCTCTTTAGTCCCATAACTTTGGGTAACTCTGTCTCCCATATCGCATCTAATTGTCCTGGTAAAAAAGTCTCTGGTAGGCCGACCATTCTAAGGTTATTTCTTCTGGATCGGTTTTCCAGATCATCTACCTTTTCTTCGTGTATGCAGAATGCTTTTGTAAGGCTGCTATGTGTCTCTCCAATATCACAATTCTGTCCTCAGCCTCTCCCAGCCTCCTCTCTGCCTCTTGCAACCTCTCTCCATGCTGCTCTGTGACTTGCTTGAGCCCAAACAGAGCTTCTGTGACAGTGTCTTTCAGGGCTGATGTAATGTCTGCCACTATGTAAGGGGCTATGGCTTTTGCTAGCTGGGCGACATTAATAGGGCCAGTGATGCATTCAGCTTCCTTCCCCTCCAGTGTCTCCTCATCCTGTGGCTCCCCAGGTTGAGCATTATTCTCCCGCCCTTCCTCCAGTACCTCTGCATAATCCAGCGGCTGGTTCTCTGGTCTTTTGTCTCTACCTGAGGCATTGCACATCTCCTGTGTGTTATGCCGATCGGCCGCCACTTTTCCCTTGTCTGTGGGGGTGCCGCGATCTCTGTTGCGGATGCTGTTCCCCGCTGCGAGTGCTCTGCCTCCTCCTGCGGCCGCCATTTTCCCTGGCGCGTTCTTCCTCCCGCTCTGTGCGGTCGCCGGCTCCTCGCGTCCCGTGCTCCTCAGGACGTAGCGGTCCAGGGTCCCTGATGCTTTGGGAGTCCCCTCCGAGCTTTTGGGAGCATTTTGGGGCATTAGGTTTGTTATATCCTGCGGGTTAGTGGCGCGGTCTCAGGAGCTTCTCCTTCACGCTGCCATCCTCCTCAGAGCCGGAACCGGAAGCCATGGCTATGTTTAAAAAAACACAAATACTTTTTAAGTAACTATCCATACTATGTTACTGTGTAGAGGTTGTTGTGATGAGATTTCCCCCTATTGACTTTTTTTTAGCACATAATAATGTATTCCAATTAGCATGGTGGCTCAGTGGTTAGCATTGCAGCCTTGCGGTCCTGAGGTACTGGATTCAACTCCCATCAAAGGCAACATCTGCAAGGAGTTTGTATGTTCTCCCTGTGTTTGCGTGGGTTTCTACTGGGTATTCTGGTTTCCTCCCACACTGCAAAGACATACTGATAGGATGTTTTGATTGTGAGCCTTAATGGGGGGCAGCATTATTGTTGTATGTAAAGTGCTATGGAATTCATAGCACTACATAAATAAATAAATATCATATTATTATTATATTTTGAAAAATTGGAGTCCAAAAAAAATTTAAAGAGAGGTAAGATGGACATCTGATTGTTTTAATATTTAGGTTTTCTGTAAATCCAACTGGTAGTTTATCCTGTTTCAAAAAACAAAAAACGCTGCAATTTATTACAAATCTGTCTAAGGGCCCTTTCACATCAGCGTTTTTTTTTAAATCGCGGCAGATGCGGTGAAAAAACCGCATCTGCCGCGATTACCGCATACCGGCTGCACTTGCGGCGCGGTTGCGGTTTTTTCCATGCAAAGTATAGGCGGACTTGCGGCAGGTGCGGCAAGTGCG
The DNA here is from genome assembly GCA_033576535.1 of Allobates femoralis. Classification (NCBI taxonomy): domain Eukaryota; kingdom Metazoa; phylum Chordata; class Amphibia; order Anura; family Aromobatidae; genus Allobates; species Allobates femoralis. Next base: position 346,803,558 of record JARQOC010000002.1, read on the forward strand.
GTTTTGCACTTGCGGCAGGTGCGGCCGCGAAAAAAACTGCGGCTGACCGCGGTTTTTTTCGCGGCCGCACCTGCCGCAAGTGCAATACCGCACTTGCCGCACCTGACGCAAGTCCGCCTATACTTTGCATGGAAAAAACCGCAACCGCGCCGCAAGTGCAGCCGGTATGCGGTAATCGCGGCAGATGCGGTTTTTTCACCGCATCTGCCGCGATTTCAAAAAAACGCTGATGTGAAAGGGCCCTTAGGCTAGGGTGACACATAAGCCCTTGGTCCGTTTTAGACATCAGTTTTTGTTGATGGAAAAATTGATTATATGTAATGAACACCCTATCTGTTTTTTTCTGCACCCAGAAACATTGCTAGTAATGTTTTTGGGTGATGTTACAATACAAATGCGTTTTTTAACATGGGGCCCTATGGGAAACGCATGCGTTGATGCATGGTACATATAGGTACCTGCTAGTGATGGGCGAATCCTAAATTACTCGGAATCGCTTGACTCTAGCAAGTCCGAGCCCAGGACTCGCTACTCGTTGCGAGTCTAGCGAGTCCAATGTTAATGAATGGGGAAGCGAGTAATAGCGAGTAGTGTGCGATTTACAAATCACAGATGTGTCTCGGAAGCTTCAGCCTGCCATTGATTTGCATTGGACTCGTTTACTATGCAAGTAATCGCTGGGAAACTCGCACAGATAAGAGTCCGGCTGTCTCCTTTGTGCTGGCTGCCGCAGCTCCAGGGTCATAGAGCCCGCCTGCTGCCTGATGTAGCAGAGCTGAGATTGTTCTCAGTCTGCTCATTCCCTGTGCATAGACATCTATATCTATGCACAGGGGATGTGGCAGAGAGGACATCGCGTTTTGGACTGCGTCGGACAGAAGAGGATTTTTTTAATTAAAGATGGAGTCCCTAATGGCTTTTTTTTTTTATTTCTAATAAAAATTTTTCTCTGTCTTGTGTTTTTTTTAAAACAATTTAATAGAAATTCATGGCGGTCATGTCTAATATTGGCGTGACCGCCATAAATTTCGGGCTTAGGGCCAGCTGATAATACAAAGCTGGCCCTAACCTCTTTATTACCCAGCGTGCCACCGCCACCAGGGCCGCTGGAAGAGCGGGGTTCAGCGCCAGAGGATGGCGCTTCAATGAACGCGCCATCTTCTGTGGTGGCTGCGGGCTGCAATTTGCAGCAGGGGGTGCCCAGAAAGCTTGGGCATCCCTGCGCTGCGGATTCCAGCCCCCAGCTGCTTAGCTGTACCTGGCTAGACATAGAAATTGCGCGGAGCCCCACGCATTTTTTTTATTATTTCATGAAATTCATGAAATAATTAAAAAAAAGGGCTCCCCTATATTCTTGTGTCCGGCCAGGTACAAATAGGCACCTGGGGGTTGGGGGCAGCCCGTCGCTGCCTGCTGGATCCGGTTGGTTCCAGAAATACGGCGAAGCCTACGTGAAATTTTTTTCTGACAAATCCATAAAACAATGTAAATAAAAGGGAGTGCATCTTTATTAACCCCTGGACCATGGGCGAGGGGTTAATAAAGATGCAATCCCTTTTTTAGGATTGTTTTATTGATTTTTCAGAAAAAAAATTATATGGTCTTTCTGGAACCAGCCGGATCCAGCAGGCAGCGACGGGCTGCCCCCAACCCCCAGGTGCCTATTTGTACCTGGCCAGATACAAGAATATAGGGGAGCCCTTTTTTTTATTATTTCATGAATTTCATGAAATAATAAAAAAAAAATGCGTGGGGCTCCGCGCAATTTCTATGTCTAGCCAGGTACAGCTAAGCAGCTGGGGGCTGGAATCCGCAGCGCAGGGATGCCCAAGCTTTCTGGGCACCCCCCGCTGCAAATTGCAGCCCGCAGCCGCCCCAGAAGATGGCGCGTTTATTGAAGCACCATCCTCTGGCGCTGAACCCCGCTCTTCCAGCGGCCCTGGTGGCGGTGACACGCTGGGTAATAAAGGGGTTAATACCAGCTTTGTTATACAAGCTGGTATTAAGCCCGAGATTCTTAATGTCAGGCCACGTTTGACCCAGCCACTAAGAATCTCCAATAAAGGGTTAAAAAAACACAACACAGAGAAAAATTTTTATTAGAAACAAAAAAAAAAAAGCCATTAGGGACTCCATCTTTAATTAAAAAAATCCTCTTCCGTCCGACGTAGTCCAAAACGCGATGTCCTCTCTGCTACATCCCCTGTGCATAAATATAGATGTCTATGCACAGGGAATGAGCAGACTGAGAACAATCGCAGCTCTGCTACATCATCTCTGTGAGCAGGCGGGCTCTAGGACCCTGGAGCTGCGGCAGCCTGCACACAGAGCAGACAGCTGGACTCGGCTCGCAAAGTAACAGCAGTTACTTTGCGAGTTTCCCAGAGATTACTCGCACAGTAACCAGACCAATGCAAGTTAGAGTCTCTGACAAAACTAGGATTGATATTGATTTGCATTGGACTCGTTGCTGTGCGAGTAATCGCTGGGAAACTCGCAGAGTACCGAGTCCTGCGAGTCCCTTACTACTCGCCGAGTAACGAGTCATAGCGAGTAGATTTGCCCATCCCTAGTACCTGCGTTAACGCATGTGTTAACGCATATCCGTTTTTATGAAAAAATTACGAAGTCCAAAAAAACGTCCAGGGACACAGGAGACACAAAATGCAGCCTAGGAAAAATGGATTGGTCATGGAAAGCACTTCCAAAAACAGATTGCTATGTGTGACCCTAACCTTAGCCTGGCTTCACACTGCAGTTTTTTCACTGATCCTTGTCCATCCAGTTTGTGTGCCAAAACCAGGAGTGAAGCTTGCAGAGAAGAACTAGAATTGACACCTGTTCTGAGTTTTGGAGACACTCCTGGTTTTGGCACCCAAACACTGATGGACACTGATCAGTGAAATCATGCAGTGTGAAGGGGGCCTTAGGGCGGCTTCACACTGCGGTCAGGGGCTGTCAGGAATGAATCTGGTAGCCCCGGACCGGATATGAACACAGAACCGGAGAGCAATCAGGCCCCATATACTCCCATGTTGGGGAGCGCCGGATTGCCCCGGACCCTCCCGGACAGATTGAGACCGGATGACGGATAGCTGATATCTGGCTCCATCCGGCCCCATAGTCCTGGACTGGGTTTTGGCCCCATAGCATCCTGTCCGGTTTACACCAGACAGCCCCGGACCAGACCTGACCGCAGTGTGTAGCCGCCTTTAGCTAACATGAAAAAAATACAATAATTAGTTGTCAATATATGTTAATCTACTCTAATCAGCAGGGCAAGCTTCCCTTTATGGATCATGTGTTGTGTGATTTTGTTTTCCAGTTCAATATGGTAATGTTTTGTAATATCATTTTAGGCTTGTGATGGTATATAAATAGAATAAAGGTTCAGCCAGGGTCACACATGCAGATCTGTTTTTTTAAACCCTTAGAAAAACTGATCTGTTTTTCTAAAGGTGCCTATAGTGTCCCCTGAGTTCAAGGACGTTTTTGGAATTTTTGGTCATTTTTTTCACAACAAATGCATGCGTTAATGCATGGTGCCTATAAGTACCATGCGTTAACACATGCATCTACCATAGGTCCCCATGTTAAAAGAACACATGCTAGCGTTTTTGGGCTGCTACACAAAAACGCATGCATTTTTTTAAGAATGCACATGCATTAATGCATATGTGTTTTTGGACTTTGTTTTTTTGGGAACATTTTGGCCTTTTTTTCAAATTTAAGCCAAAAATGGGTGGTATGTGTGACCTTGGCCTTTGTCGACTCTCCCACTTGCCATCAACGGCTTGTTTAGCTCCTTCTCTAGCACTCAAAGACATCAATAAAAAAGGCACAGATGGGGAAACAATTTTGATATGATCTCCATGTCACATAGGCCCGCAATCATATGTACTTTAACAACACAATTCACTTTTTTAAGATTAAATTCATTGTCATTTTAAAGTGACCCTAAACCCGGAAGCCAACCCCACATCCCCTTCATACCTATACATGCAGCTTGTGAACCTGCTGCCATCGATCCCTGTATCTTGCAAAACCGCTGGGGCATTCTTCATAATTCATACTTTTATAATGTCATTTCTGGGCGTTTCACTGAAATTTTAAAGCCGCAGCAGGCGGGCCTGTGTGCCGCTCTCCCCCTCCTTCTCCGTATTTCTGCACGCAGCGATGGGCGTGCTAAACAACAGAGAGGCGGCTCGCCTCATAGTATGGGCGGTGAAGCCGATATGACGTAATACGCGTCATACCGGTTTCAACGCCCATACTATGAGGCGAGCCGCCTCTCTGTTGTTTATGCACGCAGCCATGGGCGTGCAGAATTACGGACAAGGAGGGGGAGAGCGGCACACAGGCCCGCCTGCTGCGGCTTTAAAATTTCAGTGAAACGCCCAGAAATGACATTATAAAAGTATGAATTATGAAGAATGCCCCAGCGGTTTTGCAAGATACAGGGATCGATGGCAGCAGGTTCACAAGCTGCATGTATAGGTATGAAGGGGATGTGGGGTTGGCTTCCGGGTTTAGGGTCACTTTAAGATCAGGAGACAAACTGAATCTAAATTTGTTAAGTTCCAGGAACATCCATGGTCTTCTGGTGCAGTTTGGCCTGACTTTAAAGGAATCTGTCAACAGGTTTTTGGCACGTAAGCTGAGGACAACATTATGTAAGAGTTAGAAAACGTAAAGCAGTTGTTCTCTTATCTCTGTGCAATTTTTTATGTAATCTAAAGGCTTTGTTACCCTGTGTTTACTATAATAGGACTGGAAAGTCATGCCCACAGCAGTCTGACACACCCCCCTGTTGTGATTGACAACCCACAGTCAGTGCACAGTCTCTATAGAGAGCCTAGTGTGTGCAGCAACAGCACTCCCAGCTCTGCTGTGTTCCTCAAATAAATTCTTTGCTAGTCTCAGAACAGCTTCAGCCTTTAATCCATGTGATATATCATTGGATTCAGGGTTTTTTTTTGCCTACATTATGATGGTATCAGATGAGGTAGCAAAACCCGCTAACAGATTCCCTATTAAGTGCTAATTAAAAAATGTTGCCTTATGGTTAAATATTATGATTTTTATGGAAAACATAACTTTTTGAGTTGTAATGCTTAGAAAATATTTGCGCTGTTTTCTTGCTATATTTATTATTATTGTGTCCCTGGTAGTCTTCTTTTTTCTTTTAAGAAAATGTTGTCAATTGATTTAGCACAGAAATAGAATATTTTATTGCGTAAAAACATTTTTACTCATTTCATATTTTGGCTATGAAAAAAATAATTACTTTTCTATGATAGCCAAATGCACTATGAATTCGTACTATAAAATAAACAGCGCATAACAAGCACTCATTCATACCAAAAATCCTATGTCTTTCCTAAACCAATCCAAAAAAAATCCTTAAAAGAGAGGTTGTCTACAGCTCTCTGAAACCTAATATTTCTACCTTGAAATAAATCATAGAACAGTTACTATTTTTTAAATATCTCTTGCTTTTTCTTACAGAGAAATTTTCCTGCTCATAATCTTTTATAATATGACATAGAATATTTAACTGCTCTGTGAAGAGTAATAATATATTGTACTAAAAAATCACTACAAAAGGTATCCTTCATAACAAATGATTTTATGTACAAGTGTCCTCCATTCATATTGATCAAGATTTAGTTATGAATGCAACACATGCCGAAGGAAGTGCTTGGTATTGTTAATAAATCAAGCCATACATTCCACTTTCTTAAAAAAAAAGCAGCTCTGAAAGTAGAAAGGTGGTGATTGAAAAGGCCATTCTCCATCCCTCAATATAGAAAACCAGGTACTATCCATTCTGAAACACCAGCATCGCCTTACGGGCATCCTGTATGCCGCATATCCGCGATTTATGCTCATTCCATAAATATGGATTAGAGATCAGACTTGCTACAAATCCATTATAGATAAGATCAGAGTGAGCAGAAAGGTGGAGGCATTGTAGAAAATGGAGATTAGGGTTTAGAGTCGCTAGCTTGAATGTCAGGAAAGAAGTCGTGTCTATAATATTCAAGTTCAGGACGCACAATAATAAATTAATACAGGCCACTTTGTCTTGCGCTGAACACCTGCTCCTTAAGTAGAGGATTCTATTATTTGCTAGAGCACTTACTTGCTTTGCTGGTACTTAGTCTACCCAGTATTAGAAATGAAAATGTTTTTGTTTGAAGATTAACATATTCTACTAAGAATTGCCGTCAATGGTAGTTTCCTTTAAAAGTGGATTTACCAGTGTGCAAAACACCAGCACTACCTGCATGACAAGATCAACCAACATCTGGCTAATGCTGCAATGTAAAAGGATCATTGAGTTCCTTTATTTAAAAAAAGAAACCCAGTAACCCACCCTTCTGTATCTCATGTATGTAGATAGTGCTTCTGCAACCCTGTTCACATACAATCGAAAATGTCCTCATGTATTTCAAGAATATAATCTTAATAAATTGCTTGTCATTTTCTTGAGATGGAGAGGATTAGCCCAATTCAATTACAAAGGGGCTTATGCTTGTGAAATTCTGCTACACATCTGACATAGATTCACAGCAGTAATCCAAAGGTGCAACCTCAGTGTTCTGTTGTGTGTATATACCGATTGAATTTGAATCCGATCTGAGTATATACCCCAGCAATCTGAATTTCAGACAATTTGTACCCCTGGCAAAAATTAAAAAAGGGCCATCAATCTTTAAATACTGCACTACAACATTTCATAGCTAATTCTGTATGTTAAAAAGCATATAATCATGTAAAAAAGGAAATATATACTGTATCTGTTGCTTTATAAGACGCACCTGATTATAAGACGCTCCCCCAAATTTGGTAAAGGAAAAGAGAAAAAAAATGTTTTTTATATTAAAAGGGGTCTGTCTTATAATGCCAGTGTCCGTCTTACAATCTGTATATATCCCTCATCCTGGTATTATATATATATATATATATATATATATACATACATAATATATATATATATATTATATATAAAACCTCCATCCTGGTACATAGTCCCTCATCCTGGATATGACCCCCCTGTGATGACACGCACATAGCCCCTCTGTTCTGGCACACACACATGCCCCCCTTGTGCTGGCACACACATAGCCCCTCTGTTCTGGCACACACACTAACCCCCATGTGCCGACACACACTAGCCCCCATTGTGCTGGCACATACTAGCCCCATTGTGCTGACACACACAAAGCCCCCATTGTGCTAGCATACACTAGCGCCCGCATCCGGGATCTGGCCCCACCCCGGTCACTCTCTATGCTCCCTAGCTGGCACACACATTTAAAACAACAAACTCATAACTCAGCTTCTGATGTTCACTCCATGCTCCCAGCTCCTCCGTTGCTTTTCTTGTTTCCAGAGTATCGGATCATGTGACTGGGCGCACAGTGATGACACTGTGCACCGGGTCACATGATCTGATGTCCTGGAAAGAGGAAGAGCAACAGAGAAGCTGGGAGCATGAAGCAAGCATCAGAAAGTGAGTTAAAAGTTTGTTGTTTTAAATGTGTTTGCCAGTTGGGGGGCATAAGAGTGACTGTGGGAGCATATCCTGGATGTGGGGGGCTATGTGTTTGCCAGCAGGGGGGGCATGAAGAGTGACTGGGGGGGGGCCATATCCTGAATGCGGGGGGGTGACTGCAGGTAATATGCCTGCTCCACTGTCAATAACTCGGTGCTCCTTCAGCACCAAGGTGATGGACAATGAACGCAGAGCGTATTAAATTAGGCTAAAGAGGAGGAGCACGTGATCATGGGCTGCCTCTGTAGCCCGCAGCCAGCCCGCTTCAACCCCCATCAGCGCTCCAGAGCTGCCCCCACCCTCCCCTGCAGTATAATCTGTAGATTTGGATTATAAAATGCACCCCTGCTTTCCCCCAAAATTTGGGGAAACAAAAGTTTGTTTTATAATCCAAAAAATACGGTATATAAATGTATAAATCAGAGCTATACTCCTCAGCTTATTAATACCTTAATATGTAGTTTTATCTGAAAAAAATTTGTATAATCTGTGATTTAATAATTTAATCCTCTGCTCTTTCTGGGATTTTCAATTCAGTGGGAGGTTCTTTACCGAAAATCCCAGAAAGAGCAGAGGATTAAATTATTAAATCACATAACATACAGATATACCAATTTAGTCATCTCCCCCTGCTCTGGTGTCTGCTGGTTGAGCTGCATTTTCATGGTGACAAATTCAATTTAAAAGGGGACCAACCAGTGGGATTTAGGGATTTAAAGTGAAGCCAGTGCCTTACAGGCACTGGAATGCTGAATGAAATCATATCTTTACTCGGATAATTCCATGGTTGATTGCAGAGAAAAGTGTCATAAAACTCCAGGAAAACAGGGCAGCAGATTATTGATGTGTGCACAACTGCATCATTATTTGGGGTTGTTTTTCTCCTCCCCTGTGTGCATGCCTTTCGGCTGTACGCCAAACCCTCCTCCTCTCCCTCTCATCTGTACTTTCTGCTTTAGTACTTTCAGGGTTTGGCTTACAGCCACAGAGAATAAAAAAAGAAAACAATAACCCTAAAGAGTGACGCCATGCTGAACACATCAATCATCAGCTGCCCTGTTTTCCAGGAGTTTTATGAAACATTTTTCTCTACAATTAAACATGGAATCATTGAAGCAAAGGCATACTTATATTCAGCATCTCAGAACCTGTAAGACATTGGCTTTACTTTATAACACAAAATCTTGCTGGTTGGTTCCCTTTAACATGTCTGTGATTTTCATAATTCCAACTATATTATATAAACCGAATGATGATCACCAAAATAAAATAGGCTGCTGTTAGCCAGAATTACTTAGTTGCAGACCTGTAAAGCACGGCTCTGCCGACACAATAGTGGCCACAGCCAGGTACTGCAAATACCCTCCTATTGATTCAAATTGGGGTCAGTTAAGCAGCACCCAGCCATTGGTATTATACAGTTGATGGAGCTATGCTGTGCTGCTCTGCAACTGAGTAGTGCCATGCGGCGGCAGCATCGGGAGCAGCTAATTGACAGGGGTGCTTTTTTACATTGACTGGTATAAAAAATTATCTTTTTGCAATCTATCTAAAAAATGTTCATTGCTAAATGAAAAGTAACAGTAACAGGTTAGCTGTTTTCAAAGTGAAGTACTGGCTTCTCAACTAGGAGCAAAAAATATCTCTTTTTTGGAATCTGCAAAAAGAGTTTTATTCACAAAAGGAGTAATTATTTCAATACCTTTTTTATAAAGACAACCAAAAATCACTTTTTTGGGGTACAGAAACATGTTAGTTTCAATTATGGCTGCTGCGGTGGAAGTTGATGGCACGTGATAGGAGGACATCGGAACGGAAGTGGACGATGGAAGCTTGTAATTATGTAGATAGATAGATAGATAGATAGATAGATAGATAGATAGATAGATAGATAGATAGATAGATAGACAGACATAGGATAAATAGTGATGGAACTATATAGACAGATAATAGTATATAGCTTAATAGGAGATAAAGATAGATAGATAGATAGATAGATAGATAGATAGATAGATAGATAGATAGATAGATAGATAGATAGATAGCCTAGACAATAGATTAATAGATGGATGATTGATAGATTACATAGATAATACAGTGGGTACGGAAAGTATTCAGACCCTTTTAAGTGTTTCACTCTGTCTTTTCTCATTAATGTACACTCTGCACCCCATCTTGACAAAAAAAAAATTCTACATGTTTTTTTCAGTTTATTAAACAAGAAAAACTGAAATATCACTTGGTCATAAGTATTCAGACCCTTTGCTCAGACAGTCATATGTAAGTCACATACTGTCCATTTCCTTGTGATCCTCCTTGAGATGGTTCTACTCCTTTATTGGAGTCCAGCTATGTATAATTAAACTGATAGGACTTGATTTGCAAAGACACACACCTATCTATATAAGACCTCACAGCTCACAGTGAATGTCAGACCAAATGAGAGTTATGAAGTTAAAAGAACTGCCCAAAGAAGCTCAGAGACAGAATTATGCCAAGGCACAGATCAGGCCAAGGTTACAAAATAATTTCTGCAGTTACTCAAGGTTCTTAAGGGCACAGTGGCCTCCATAATCCTTAAATGGAAGAAGATTGGCTGGATGGCCAGGTCTAGGAAGACTTCTGGTGGTCCAAAGTGAGCAATAGTGGAAGAAGAGCCTTGGTGAGAAAGGTAACAAAGAACTTCAGGATCACTGCTGCTGAGCTCTAGAGATGCAGTAAGGAGATGGGAGAAAGTTCTACTAAGTCATCTATAACTGCAGACCTCCACCAGTTGGGTCTTTACGGCAGAGTGGCCCGACAGAATCCTCTTCTCAATGCAAGACATATGAAAGTCTGCATAGAGTTTGAAAAAAAAAAAAAAAAGAAAGACTCCCACACTCTGAAAAATAAGATTCTCTGATCTATACAGTATGTGGTCAATATGTGTAGAGAAAAATAGGCAAAGCTCATCACCTGCCAAATACAATGCCAACAGTGAATATGGTGGTTGCAGCATCATGCTATGGCAGTGTTATTCAGCTGCAGGGACAGGACGGACGACTGGTTGCAATTGAAGGAAACATGAATGCGGTCAAATACAGAGATATTCTGGATGAAAACCTCTTCCAGAGTGCTCTGGACCTCAGGCTTGGCTGAAGGTTCAGCTTCCAACAAGACAACAACCCTAAGCACACAGCTAAAATAACAAAGGAGTGGCTTCAGAACAACTCTGTGACCATTACTGACTGACTCAGGCAGACCCCTGATCTAAACCCAATCAATGGTAATAAACTGTAAAAGAACATTAAATATCAAGATCCCTCGTTAAACAACGCTTAAGGGTACCTTTACACGCCGCCACAACATGGTGGAAACAACCGGGTAGATGAGAGAAATGTATGTTGCACCGCCAAATCAACCCGAGGTAGCGTGTAAAGGCGGTTGTTTCCACCCGTCCCTTGCGGCACCTGTTTCAGAGCCGAGCTCTAAAACAGGTTGATTTCAACCTGGTGGTAACGGCGTGTAAATACGGTAGGGTAAGGTTTATTCATCACCTAGATAACTCCCCGGGGCGTGACACAGCCTCCGGGAAACCACCCCCCTTCAGCGATCATTGGAGGAAGCTCCTGCGTTACGACTGGTAGTCGCTGCATAGGGCAGCATATTTAAGGAGCTGACCAGTCACACTACACAATTGCTCGAGCGTCATGTATTAGTCAGCCTCCTGCGCTGGCTGCCCAATCATGATGCTATTGCTTTGTCCTATCAGCGTACGAAATTCTCGTAATCCACAATTCAGGCACGCCTATGTGTTGTCCCTGCTGCACCAGGTCCTCCCATATTACCCTCTGTAGTGGCGTGTAAATGAGGTAAGGTGATTTTCAGAAGGTAATATGAGGCACCCGGCGGTGCATCCAGAGATAGATTCAACCTTCTGTAAAGCACCTTATAGCGGCGTGTAAAGGCGGTGTGGGTACCGTTTGTAACCGTACGTGCGTGCTCGTGCACTTGAAGCACCCGGTTGTTTCCACAATGTTGTAGCGGCGTGTAAAGGTACCCTAAGAGATGACTTGAATTGTATTCAGTGTTAGCAGATCTTAATTTAGCATCTCTGGAGAGATCTAAAAATGACTCCACCAAAGTTTACCGCCCAACCTGACGGAACTGGAGAGGATCTTCAAGGTAGAATGGCAGAGGATCCCCATATCCAGGTGTGAAAAACTTGTTGCATCATTCCCAAGAAGACTCATGACATGCAGTCACTCCATGCTCAAACACCGAGGTTTGAGCACCTACCACTGTGCCACCAACTCTCCACAGAGCGAAAACTCCAAAATGGAATTGGCAGTATACCACTAGTGACCATTATTGCATCAGTTATAATGTAAACCCCTGACAGCAATTAACCACATGCGCAACTATTTGATTGAGGCCTATATTAGGCCAAAACATCATTATCTGTCACATCACCAAACACTATAAATAAAAGTTCACCTTAAGCACGTGTGCAGTGATTACCTTAACTATTGACACTGGAACCTTCGGCTCTGTTCACTAGCACCGTAACACCAAAGGGTCGAGCGCTAGCCATTGTATCTTACCAATTAAATTTAGCTACACAGGATAATATTTTGTTTATTAACCTGTGATAAGCCACTCATTGTTTTTACAAGGCTTTTAGGAGTCTGATAGTGTTTAAAGTTTGTGTTTACTCATGAACTTATCTCACCCCTTTGTCAGAGAAAGTCATGACACAAAAAGAAATTAAGTATGCGAGCCTTCCATTATATTAAGATGTGTATTGCTAGTTTTAATGTAAATATACCTAGCAGTAATACATCTCTGGCAGAGGGGATGAAAAGACAGGTAATTATGTATGAGGCTTGAAATCTAGCCAATGAGAGCACAGTCTTATTCTACCTATCGTGAAGTCCCCAATGTTCTGAATTGAGTTCTCAGGGGTATATTAGTGGGGCTGTTCATTGACCAGGGACATGCTACATGGCTCTGATCTAGGATCTGCGGATTCAATTGGTAGGCCATAACCGAGGCTTAGGCACTTTGGCGCCAACCAAGGGGGTCAGAACCTGGATTGTATTACTACATGGACTTCAGCATTGAATGCTAGGATTCGGCTGGGTTATCAAAGACTACATAAGGAAGAAACCTAGGTTGGGACAGTTCGGTCACCTGGCCACAGCAGAATCTTGTTTGATGATCCAATAAAGCCTTAATATTGTGATTCCCTCACCCTGTGTTGTCTGAGTAGTGTTCCGCCCACGGTTAAGGAGATTGGGTGTTCAGTTGGGATGAGCCCTGTTCCATGCTGTCTTTCTAAAGGCGGCCTGGCAAGATGATGAGAGCACCCACAAACTCCTGTGTCTCCACAGGGTCACCATTGCAAACACCAGCACTCTGAGCTCACTGAGGATGCCGTCTGCTCCTAACAATGACCCTCTGACGGCTATTCACAGAGTGCTGATAATGGGTCACAGCTCACAAGCTGACTCACTGAGGATCATTTACCCAGTGCTGCTCAGTGATAATATAACAGCCGCAAAGCAGACTCAGCGGGGATTGGATAATGAAAAAACCCAGCCTCGTGCTGCTCCCATTGGCTGCATGTGTCATAATGACTCCTCACTGCTCCGTTCACAGACTGCTCCGTTTGAAGAGGTAAACTCTGCATTGGCCCTCCAGCTCCTGGCCCACAGTGGCAGGAAGGTATGCCCCTGCCTAGAAGGAGTGCTTCCCCACTCTGTTCAGGGCCGGCACTTGCCCAGGTGCACCAGGTGGTGACGCAAGCCATAGATGGGGGTATAAAGATAGAGTGCACAGGGTGCTTACTCTGGCCCTGCTTGGTGCCTCCACATGGCTAATTTACATTCGCATGCAAAATATCCAATGGACTGATAGCTGGATTCAACTGTCCCTGATTCTTGCCCTGCGGATATGCACTTGCTACCGAACGTGTACTGGCCAATACCATGATAAGAGAATGCGATGATGCCAAAAGTGGATGATGGATGCCACAAGGTAAGTATATATTAGATTCCTTTATGCACATTCCCACTAATGCACTTGGCAAGAATGACTACGAGCAAAAATGTAGTCAACATTTGCATGTTACCAGAACATCTTAGTTATCTCCTAAAGCTTTCATTCCTGTGGACACCTGCTCTCACATATCTAAGCAGGTGACTCCTCTTCTACAGAATTAAAACATTTGCTTATCTCTACATGTACTTGTTATCCAATTATGTTTGAGAAGTATGAAAAGAAACTCACACTAACCCACACTACTTTGTGTAGAGGTTGCCCTGACTAAGGCAACAGCAATTGTGATTGTACAAGATTTTTCGACATGTTGAGTACTCAACATGTGTCACTAGTTGATTTTTACCGCCAACTGGAAACATACATGTATGAAATTACTTTGCTACTGAAGAATTTATGTTCTTTCATCTTCTTAATAAATTGTCAGAACATTTATTAAATTCTAATCCAATATTTAGTGGGGTTTAAAATAAAGTTATGTTAATATACTGTTACTAAAATATCATGACTACCTTTATTGACACTTACCTTGCTATGACAAAAAGGACACAACTGACACCGAGATAAGCAAGTAGGATGTACATCCAGATGTCAGGAGATAGAGGATTCAAAAAAGAGAAGACACTAGGATTGGTCCCATTGGCTTTCCGATATAGTATGCTAATCCCCAGAGTCATAAATGGTTTAGAAAAATCTATTACTTTCTCTCGAATGTGGGTAATTGTAAGCGGAGCCACTGCCAGGTCAGCTTTCTGAAAAAGTATAAACATACTAAAGGTTAGGAAACATAGCAACTCAAAAATTTTAATTTTCAATAAGTGGCAATCAAACAGGACATATAATGTACACACTTCACTGCCTGGGTATTATACAATTTCCTGCAACATAATAATACTCTAAGTGGATAACTGCTTGAAAAAGGCATACAATTAGTTTTATCAATCCCCTTGAGTTTTTGATGACGTTATACCAAAATGCTTACAATAACAGTTCAAATTATAACAGAAAAAAACAATCACAGTTAAATGTAATAAAGTAAAAATATTACAAATATCACAAATTCATATACCTTTATATATTTGATACCACCTATGTATGAAAACAAAAAGCAATTGTATATAATTAAAATAGATACCCTAAGATCCATTAATATAAGAGGACTACCACAATTACTACTAGGGATATTTTTACTAATATTGAATATCCAAGATTTGCTATATCACTGGGAAATCTCCTACACTTCTGGCTTGCTCTGCTTTGAATGCAATTACAACTTTGCTTTGCTATTTTGCTGGGGATTCAGCTATACTACTGGTCAGTTCTGTTGTGAACTCAGTGACAACAATAGGACTGGAAACCATGTTTCTTCATTACATTATATTAAGAAAAAAGGGTCTGCTTACCTGAATTCTCTCTCTAGTTTTCCTCCTTCTCAACACAGACTCTAGCGGCCTGTAGCTGCATCCAAATCACTTCCAAGAATTGTCCAGTGAGTTGAGGAAAATTGCATCTTGAGCTCTTAAAGGGAACCTGTCATCTCATGCTACCCCCTGAGCTATCACTATCTGTCCCTACACCTTTCTAGCTGCTCCCTAACCATCAATCTCTGCAGCAAATCTGCCCTATAAAGATGTTTAAAAATGGCTTATAACTTACAGGCTATCGCTCAGTCAGGAGACTGGAAAGGTGGTTTCAGACTCCATTCTCCCCTCCTCTCTGCATAACTGCATGCCCCACTGGGTGTCATTATTCTTTCTTCATTTCCTCCTCTGTTGGAATCTCCCGCCCTCGTCTCCTCCTATGATGCACCTGCCGATACGTCATATCCAGCCCAGTGCATTGTGGGGCTTAATTACATGGTACTGCGCATGTGCCAGAAGCTGGCGTCGTTCCACGTATTAAGCCTCACAATGCACCGGGCCGGATATGACTTACCAGCAGGTGCATCATAGGAGGAGACGAGGGCGGGAGATTCCAACAGAGGAGGAGATCAAGAAAGAATAATTACGCCCAGCGGGGCGTGCATTGATGCAGCAAGGAGGGGAGAATGGAGCCTGGAGCCACCTTTCCAGTCTCCTGACTGAGCGACAGCCTGTAAGTTATAAGTCATTTTTAAACATCTTTATAGGGCGGATTTACAGCAGAGAGGGATGTTAGGGAGCAGCTAGGAAGGTGTCGGGACAGCTAGTGATAGCTCAGGGGGGTAACATGAGGTGACAGGTTCCCTTTAATAAAATTTCTATTTACTGGTATCCAGGTAAAAACAGGTTTCTTAGCATGTAAAAACACAGATCAGTTTATCATGTATTCAGGCAACATGTTTTGGCTAGCTTGTAGCCTTACATAAGTAACTCAGTAGCTTACGTGCTAAGAAACCTGTTTTTTCCTAGATACCAATAAATTGAAATTTTATTAAGAGCTCAAGGTGCAATTTTTCTCAACTCGCTGGACAATTCTTGGAAATGTTTCTTCATTGTTTCATTATGATGCAGAATTTTCAGCCTCACTCAACTCAGCTACTTTAGTTGTATAACATTACTCTACACCACCAGATCCTGTTTGCTACATCAGTCACCATTGTTTCAATTGGAATACCATAATGAATTAACACTTTCTGTCCATGCTCAAAATAAATACTACTCTGCTGTTCCAAAAAGTTTCAGAATCCAATGCTCTTCTGCATTACAGTTTAA
Source organism: Allobates femoralis (assembly GCA_033576535.1). NCBI lineage: Eukaryota > Metazoa > Chordata > Amphibia > Anura > Aromobatidae > Allobates > Allobates femoralis. The sequence continues at coordinate 346,819,851 of JARQOC010000002.1, forward strand.
TAGTTCTGGGAACTTGCTCTCAACCTTATGGAGAGAGCGAAGTAGGTGAGGAGATTGTAAGCCACTTCCCTCCTCTCAGATATATGCATATATGCAAATTTGCACTTCACTGAGGAAGTTGAGAAACTCCAGTGCCACATTTAAGTAGCTTCCTCAAAGTCATAATCGCTTTCCTACAAGCTTTTAATATAACTAAGGAATTTGTGCCAGATCAGAACCCCAAACTACAGACGCTGCGTTTGGGGTTACCTGCCCCTCATCAGTGTAGTGTGTGGGATATTCTGATCTGGCTGAGTGAGTGGGCTAAGACAAGGTCTGGGAACTTGCTATCTACCTTATGGAGACAGCGAAGTAGGTGAGGAGATTGTAAGCCACTTCCCTCCTCTCAGATATATGCATATATGCAAATTTGCACTTCACTAAGGAAGTTGAGAAACTCCCATGCCACATTTAAGCAGTTTCCTCAAAGTCATAATCGCTTTCCTACAAGCTTTTAATATAACTAAGGGATTTGTGCCAGATCAGAACCCCAAACTACAGACGCTGCGTTTCGGGGTACCTGCCCCTCATCAGTGTAGTGTGTGGGATATTCTGATCTGGCAGAGTGAGTGGGCTAAGACAAGGTCTGGGAACTTGCTCTCAACCTTATGGAGACAGCGAAGTAGGTGAGGAGATTGTAAGCCACTTCCCTCCTCTCAGATATATGCATATATGCAAATTTGCACTTCACTGAGGAAGTTGAGAAACTCCCATGCCACATTTAAGCAGCTTCCTCAAAGTCATAATCGCTTTCCTACAAGCTTTTAATATAACTAAGGGATTTGTGCCAGATCAGAACCCCAAACTACAGACGCTGCGTTTCGGGGTACCTGCCCCTCATCAGTGTAGTGTGTGGGATATTCTGATCTGGCAGAGTGAGTGGGCTAAGACAAGGTCTGGGAACTTGCTCTCAACCTTATGGAGAGAGTGAAGTAGGTGAGGAGATTGTAAGCCACTTCCCTTAGTTATATTAAAAGCTTGTAGGAAAGCGATTATGACTTTGAGGAAGCTGCTTAAATGTGGCATGGGAGTTTCTCAACTTCCTTAGTGAAGTGCAAATTTGCATATAAGTTTAATAGTTGCAATTTAACATTGGTAGGTCAAGCTGTTGGTGGCCTTTATGCACCCACCAGTGAACACAATGATTGCAATTACAACAGTAAGAAAAATGTTATAATGTACAAGCAATAATTTATTAATTTGAAAGTGACTATTAAGCAATTATCTACATATAGAACTCCAGATAGTTAACTCTTTACACAGTTAAAGGGGTTATCTTGGACTTTCATTTTTTTCCTATGGGCCTAAAGGCCCTGTCACAATGTCAATGTCGCCTGCGATATCGCTCATGAGTCACAGATTATTCGTCGCTCAGATGACGTAGGAGCGACGTCGTAGCATGTGACACCGACCAGCGATTTGACGCTTGATCACAGATTGCCCATAAACTGGGCGAAGATCGCTTAGTTGACCGTGAGCGTCGCTGTGTGTGACATGAGCTCAGTGACATAATTTGTGCGCTCAGCGCTGTGTGACTCAGTACAGCGACTAAAAATAATCGCTCTCGGGGCTGCGTCATCGACACATCGCCGGGTCGTTGGCACTGGATATTGACATGTGTGACATGTAAACTGCGATAATTGCTTGACGATGACGCGTCATCTGAGAGAAGGCTAATCTGTGACGCATGAGCGATATCGCAGGCGACATTGACATGTGTGACAGGGCCTTAAGAACTAACTGGCAAATAGTTGGGGTCATTCTCTGCTGGCTCGGATCAATCACAGATAGCTCCTGCTTGCAATTTTGCTGCTTTATTTGACCTCATGTTAACAGAGCAACTTTTCCTCTTCAAGGCTGCTCTGTCAATGAATTGTCCTTGGAAATGTGATATTCTTTGACAGCTTAATGCAGTTTGGCAGCTATCAATCAGCATGACATCAGCAGAGAAGCCACATCAAGAGAGCAGAGTAGAAGAGAAACAGCTGATTTGTTGGCTTTACAACATCCCCGTAAGCAGCAGAGTTGCCAACAGAAGTGGTATTGGAAAGATCTGAAGCAATAGAAAATGGTGCCAGGCAGAAAAGGCGGATGTTTATCAACTGCTTGCCTGCAAGTTCCGAGCTGTGCGGTAAAAAATAAGCAAAGTCCTGGATTACCCTTTTACGCATGAGCCATTTTTCCAAACTTGCATATAGCTTATTGGTCTTTATCAAATCAAGATATTGAAATAATATATTTGAGTGAGATGAATCTAAAAGATCTAATAAGATAAACAATGTGTGAAACAGAAAATAAATTAATCACTATTATTCTTTTTTAAGTAGTTGGATAAAAAATGTAAATAGTTAATCAATGCCTCTGTGGCCAACTGTGTCCCTAATGCCTGCACAAAAAGCGTCATTTTCATTCATCTAAGGAAGCATGCCATTTCTAGATTACCTTATGCTATGGAAAAAATAATGATAAAACAATATATGTATCTGTCACTCCAGTGCATATCAAGGTTATTATTGGTAATGATGATTACAAGCTACTCATGGTGATCTATAGGCAGTGTCACTAAAATTGAGGCAAATAGTACAAGTTCACGGGAATGTGCCATTTCCTGCTGGAAAAACACTTAATCACATCTGTACTTTAGAACTAGGTTGCCAATCCTCACGGGGTCATGGATGTGATAAAATCATTTTGATTTTTACACTATATGAATATAGCATGAAAAATGTCCAAAACGGGACCACCTGTCTTGGAGTGAGGTGTCATTTTTCTTCAGGCCAAGACAGATCTTTAACTACCGTATCTGAAGTTTTTATTTTAACAAATTTAGTAAAAAATAACCCAAATTAAAGTAGCTATATTCTCATTTATTCCAAACTTTATGTTGAAATGGGTAAACCATAATATATTTAAAGCATACCAATCCTTTAATGCCTTCATGCTGATGACTTTTTATATTTTTAGTGTTTTCCTCCCCTCCATCCAAGAGCCATAGTTTTTTTTTATTTTTCTGTCAATATAGATATATGAGGGCTTGTTCTTTGCAGGACAAGTTTTACTTTTCAATGACATTACTCATTGCATCAGTGTACTAGAAAACAGGAAAAAGTTCCAAGTGCATTGAAATTGCAAAAAAAGTGCAAATTCACAATAGTTTAGTGGGTTTTTTTTTTATTTACCATATTGACTATACATTAAACTGACCTATCAATATGAAAGGTCAGTATGAATACAGAGATCTCAAATGTATAGTTTTTTTATTAATTATTTTAATAGTGCAAAAACAATGTTGGAAATTTGTAAGAAAAAAGTTTGTTGTCCTTTTTTGAAAGCCGTTAAATGTTTATTTTCAAGACATAAGGCTATGTGAGGGCTTTTATTGCAATGTGGTGGCCAAAAAAGGTAATTCTGGTGTTTTGATTTTTTTTGTTAACTTGTTTACTAATTGGACCAATTAATTTTAATTGTCGTAGATCAGACCTTTATGAATGTAGCATTGCCAAATATGTGTAATTACACATTTGTAGAAAAAAAGGGGCTGATTTGCTGACATGAACCTTTTGAAGTTCAGGTTAAGTTTGGTCAGTCGAAAGGACATATGTTCGCCAAACAGCTCAGCAATCAGTTCGCTGAAATTCAGAACCCCATTCATATGAATGGGCGGCAAAATCAAGGGCCTGGAAAACACATTAAAAGGGGCACAAAAGCTGCCAAAACAATTCAAATTAGGGACAGATCCCAGAAAAAGAGCCATCTATGCCCCAGAGTTAAAATTTCCATCATTGTGCATTATGGATGCATGGGACAAGGTCTGGCCCAGTATTTGAAGCTACAACATTGATCAGGAACAGCGAGATGAGAGAAAAATGTAGGCATGGTGCTCATAAGCCCTGCTAAACTAACAAAACACACAGCAAAGACACCCCAAGAAGAGTCTCCATATTTCCAAAATTTAGGGCCAAATATGACCAAATTGGCATCAATTGATCCAGAATAAAAATTGTATAATGGTGCAGCCTGCATGCATGGCACAGGGTCTGGAACACGGCCTTGCCTAGCATTTGAAGGTTAAACATTGATCAGCAAAAGGGGGATGAGTGACACATGTAGGCCTATTGAGCAGGAGACACTCATTCCTCCTGTGACAGCTCCAATAAATATTATGCTCCACCACCCTCAGGTGGCACAAATATCAGTTTTGCTGAATACTACAAGAATAATTAGTCAGCAAGGTGAGTAACATGTATAGGCCTATTGGAAAAGTGGCCATCATAATTATGCAACTGCTCCAATTAATTTTATGCTCTGCCACCCTCAGGTAGCACAATAAATATTTTCACAGAGTACTACTGGAAGAAATAGTTAGGTCGTCAGTCACATCGATAGTCCTATTAGATAATAGGCCCTCATGTCATGCAACTGCTCCAATAATATTTATACTCCACCACCCTCAGGTGGCAAAAATATCAGTTAAACAGAATACTACCGAAAGAATTAGTCAGGTGGGTCAGTGACATGTATAAGCATGGTGTTCAGAGTGCCCTGCTAAATTCACAAAATACATAACAAAGGCACCCCAAGAAAGTGTCCACATTTCCAAAAATTAGGGCCAGGTAGCACAAAAGGGGCTTTAATTGACCCAGAAGAAAAATTGTATAATTGTGCAACCTGCATGCATCGCACAGGGTCTGAAACAGGGCCTGGGCCAGCATTTCCTGAATGAATATTTATTAGTAAGAAAGTGATGAGTGACATGTGTAGGCATTGAGCTCAGACAACCCAACTAAATTCAGGAAACAGAAAAGAGGTTGAACTCCCAAAAAAATCTCCAGATTCCAAAAAATTAGGGCCAGATGCCAACAAAATGGCATCAATTGACCCGGAATAAAAATTATATAATGGCGAGATAAATGCTGCCTGCTGAAAGGAATAACATTGACCACTCTGCCCAGTCTGCCACTGGAGCGGAAAAGTCCTTGGAGATCCATGACTTGTTCATCTTGATGAAAGTTAGGTGATCTGCACTTTCAGGTAACAGCTGGATGTGCTTATTTGTCAGGACACCACTAGCAGTGCTGAAGACACGTTCTGAGGGAACACTGGCTGCTGGACATGACAAAACCTCCAAGACATGACTGGCAAGCTCAGGCCATGCCTCCATTTTTGAAGCCCAAAACATAAAAGTGTCAAACCCACCTGATGGCATGGATATTGAGCTCAAAATACTCCTGCACCATCCTTTCCCATCATTCTACTCAGTTCTGTTGGTAGATGGGGTGGCTTAAAAAAATTGGTCAAATGACTCCCAGACTCAATGTCCCCTGGGTTGGAAGTGTAGATCTGCAATGTATACTGAGTCCCTCACAACTGTGTTGCGGAGAACCAGCCCTAAGATTGTCTACCAGCTTTTTTTGATACTCAAACATGCGCCTAGTTAGCATCTGGCTACATTTACTTTTGTACAGCAGATGCAACAGTGTGGCAACCCATTAGGCTGGGTTCACACCACGGAACAATCTGATCCGGGGCTGTCCGATGTGAATTGAACAGCCCTGGACCGGATTTTGGCCCCATAGTATGCTATGGGGCCGGATGGAGCCAGATGGCAGCTATCTGCCATCCAGTTTCCATCTGTCCAGGAGTATCCGGGTGTATTCAGATTTTTCTCCTGGACATAAAAATGCTGCTTGCAGAATTTTTGTGTCCAGGGCGAAAAATGTGCCCAAATTGGATCCTTCCGGATTCTCCCGGATCCTCCTGGATCAGGGAAAATCCGGCACTCCCTGGTATGGGAGTCTATATGGCCGGATTGCCCCTATCCGGGAGGATTCAGCAACCGGACACCTCCGGCTGAACTTCAGCACCAGGGAGCTGTCCCCTGTGAAGTGGTTCAGCACCATTTCGCAGGGGACAGCTGCGCTTGGCTGAATCCGGCTACAAACAGGACCGGACGGCATATTAGCCCTCCGATTCTGTTTGAAAATTCGGTCCGGGGCTGTCAGGTTCACATCGGACAGCCCCGGATCGGATTGTGCCGTGGTGTGAACCCGGCCTTAGTCATCGGTAATTTGAATCCTAATGATACTGGCATCAAGTTACAGATAGTGTAGCAAAAAGGCAATCATGCGTCTGATGCATTCATGATGCCCAGGTCCTTGTGTAGCAGCTTAAAAATCAAGCTTACTTCCTCCATCCTCTCCCACCAAACTCCGACAACAGAAAGCGGAATTATTTATTCCTCTTCTCCTGACTGTTTTGTGCCCATCAACTCTTCATCCTCATCCTCCTCCATTTGTTCCTTGGCTCCTGCACCTTTAATACCACTTTGTCTGGTACCATTTAACCCCTCAGTCCCTCTACTCCATAATGCCATGCCACTTGGCTGTGTGACGAGGTTATGGAAGTTTGAGAGATTAATATCCTTTTTGCATCCCCCTCCTCTTCCTCTCATACCACCTCCTCATCCTGCAGACTTTTCAAATTTTACTTCAACATGTAAATGACCATAGTGTTTATGCTGATGACGGCATCATCAGTGCTAACCATCTTAGTAGCCATTTTGAAACTGAGCAAAAGGGTGCAGAAGTCCTTGATCTGTGCCCACTCTGCAAGTGTCATTTGCACTACATTCAGCTTGCTTTGAGAAACTGTATGCATCATTACATACTGCACCAGGGCTTGTGGCTGCTGCCACAGTCACTGCAACATGTGCAGAGTAGAATTCGACTGTGTCGGCATATCGAATACCAAAAGACCACTGTAGTGCCAGATGATGAGATGCATTGTGAAAATAGCGGAAGTGAGCGCACATTGACTATGTCTTGTGCAGCAGGTCATCCAGGCTGGTAAAGTGGCCCATGAATTGCTGGACAACCAGGTTGAGGACGTGAGCCATGCAAGGCATATGTGTAGGTTTTCCCTGGTTATGACACATGTCTGTCCCTGGTCCAGGTTTAGCGGAGATGGCCATTGCTGAAACTTGGTTTTCATAGCTGTCCACAACTCTTAAGCTGTGTGACATCTCAAAAGAATTTCAATTTAAACACTGCTTGATGTCTGGGAGCCCTGGAAGTGCAGTATGTAGGTGGGATAAATTCTGTTTGAACTGTTGTAACATTAAGGGAGAGATCAAGTGCGCAGCTGGAGGCCATAGAGGAGGTGGATGAGGCAGAAGCAGTGGATGAAGAGGAACAGGCACACAACTGCAGGGCTGAGGGCTGGCTGCTGTGCAGAGAGAGGGTAGAGCAGGATGTACCTAACAAACTGCTGCACTGTGAAGGAGGTGCAGGCAGAGATGTTATGGTGGGTTGACAAACAATTGATGTGCTTATTATCTGAGATATGCCAAAACCAGCAGGTATGTCCCATTCTGTAACACTTTAGGGCTTGTCACTCACCCTGACTGCAGCAGGTAAACAAGTGGTGGTTCTGTGGCCAAACACGTACAACAATTGCCATGGTGATGGAGGTGGTAGAAGCAGCAGATGCTGTTGCTATGGCAGGCGGTGTTCAGTGAGGCCTGCTAGGCACAGTTTTAGTACAGTAATTTCCCACAGGAATTATAATTAGCAGGGGCTATATTCTTTAGCCCTTAGGGCGTGTTGTTTTGCAGCCTCGAGGATCCAGCCCTCTCTGTCTGTACTGCTTTGCTTGTGCAGGCTTTGCCCTCCCCCTCTCTGTCACTCACAGAATGCAAATCATTAGTCTTGCCTTCAGCTCCACATCACAGCAGAAGCTGCACAGAGAGTCTGGATCATTCAGGCTGCAAAACAACACGCCCTAAGGGCTAAAGAATATAGCCCCTGCTAATTATAATCCCTAATGAGTGAGTATTAAAACATTTTTATGCACATTCACAGGATGCTTTTAGGAGACAAAAGGAGTGTGAGATTAGTGATAGGATGCTGCAGGGACATGTTTTGGTAGCTTAGGAGGCGTTTTGGAGATGACAGGATTCCTTTAAGGTGCTTTGTGTTCCCCTTCCTCTTTTCCTTTTTCCAAAGGTGATATGGGTGGTACAATCCTTTGCCGACCCTTATACAGGGCATAAAATCTTTCAATATACACTGTGTGCAGAATTATTAGGCAAATGAGTATTTTGATCACATGATACTTTTTATACATGTTGTCCTACTCCAAGCTGTATAGGCTTGAGAGCCAACTAGCAATAAAGTAAATCAGGTGATGTGCATCTCTGTAATGAGGAGGGGTATGGTGTAATGACATCAACATCCTATATAAGGTGTGCTTAACTATTAGGTAAATGCCTTTCCTTAGTCAAAATGGGTCAGAAGAGAGATTTGACGGCTCTGAAAAGTCCAAAATTGTGAGATGTCTTGCAGAGGGATAAAGCAATCTTGAAATTGCCAAACTTTTGAAGCGTGATCACCAAACAATCAAGCGTTTCATGGCAAATAGCCAACAGGGTCGCAAGAAGCGTGTTGGGCAAAAAAGGCGCAAAATAACTGCCCATGAATTGAGGAAAATCAAGCGTGAAGCTGGCAAGATGCCATTTGCCACCAGTTTTACAATATTTTAGAGCTGCAACATTACTGGAGTATCAAAAAAATAATAACCTAAAACATGGGTCTCACGGATCCATTTGGACTGAGACCGAACAAAATAACCTATAAAGGGGCACCCCTCCTCAATAGTCTAGGAGAAAAAAGTGCCACAAACCAATCCAGATGCAAATAATTTATTATATCAAATTCAATTACATAACAGTACTATACAAATTACACCCGGTGATAGAGGGGAAAAAACAGGAATAAGGAAACTAAAAACAAAGCATAATGTAGGGGACAAGGGGGTACACAGGACCAGGATTCACAGTATAATTGCATACAAGGAACTAATACATTACTGGAGTATCAAAAAGCACAAGGTGTGCCATACTCAGGGACATGGCCAATGTAAGATAGGCTGAAAAACGACCACCTTTGAACAAGAAACATAAGCTAAAACTTCACGACTGGGCCAAGAAATATCTTAAGGCTGCGTTCACACATTTGCGTACTTTGCTGCGCTTTTTTGCGTGCTCTTTTTGCCGCATTTTTCGGCCGCGCAAAAAGCGCAACAAAATACGCAGGGGCTTTCACACACTGCGCTTTCTTTACTCCAGAAAGCGCAGTGATGTCACAGAGGGGAGGAAAAATCCTGCTTCCTCCTCCCCTCTGTGACAGCCCCATTAGATTTCACAGTGTATTAATATACACTGTGAAATCTAAATTAAACAGAGGCAAATGTATGGAAAATAAAAAAGAATGAATACTTCACCTGTCCGACGCCTTCTCCCGCTGTCCGGTGCCTTCTCCCGTTGTCCGGTCTCCGGTTCTAAGAGAGAGGTGTACTGACAGTACCTGTGGTGACGTCAGAGGGGGCGTTCCCGGGGCGTTCCCAGCGCTGATTGGCTGTTCGCGGTCATGTGATATGTATCACATGACCGCAAGTGCCCGGGAACGCCCCTCTGACATCACCACAGGTCCTGTCAGTACACCTCTCACTTAGAACCGGAGACCTGACAGCGGGAGAAGGCACCGGACACCGGGAAAAGGCGTCGGACAGGTGAAGTATTCATTGTTTTTTATTTTTCATTCACTTGCTTTTGTTTAATTTAGATTTCACAGTGTATATTAATACACTGTGAAATCTAATAGGCGGCCACAGCTGTCACAGAGGGGAGGAGGAAGCAGGATTATTCCTCCCCTCTGGGAGAATACGCAGGAGCAGCTGCGTAAACAATTGACATATCAATTGTTTACGGAGCTGCGCTTTCTCCCGGAAAACGCAGTGCGTATTTTTGCGCAATGTCTGCACTGCAAAGTGAATTTCACATTCACTTTGCAGGCAGACAAAAGCGCAGCAAAATACGCAATGTGTGAACGCAGCCTAAGATTGATTTTTCAAAGGTTTTATGGACTGATGAAATGAGAGTGACTCTTGATGGTCCAGAGGCTGGATCAGTAAAGGGCAGAGAGCTCCACTCCTACTCAGAGACCAGTAAGGTGGAGGTGGGGTACTGGTATGGGCTGCTTTCATCAAAGATGAACTTGTGGGACCTTTTCGGGTTGAGGATGGAGTGAAGCTCAACTCCCGGACCTACTGCCAGTTTCTGGAAGACCACTTCTTCAAGCAGTGGTACAGGAAGAAGTTGGTATCATTCAAGAAAAACATGATTTTCATACAGGACAATGCTCCATCACATGCATCCAACTATTCCACAGCATGGCTGGCCAGTAAAGGTCTAAAAGGAGACAAAATAATGACATCACCTGATCTGAACCCCATAGAGAACCTGTGGTCCCTCCTAAAATGTGAGCGCTACAGGGAGGGAAAACAGTACACCTCTTGGAACAGTGTCTGGGAGGCTGTGGTGGCTGCTACACGCAATGTTGATCGTAAACAGATCAAGCAACTAACAGAATCTATGGATGGAAGGCTGCTGAGTGTCATCATAAAGAAAGGTGGCTATATTGGTCACTTATTTTTTGGGTTTTGTTTTTGCATGTCAGAAATGTATATTTCTAAATTTTGTGCAGTTATATTAGTTTACCTGGTGAAAATAAACAAGTGAGATGGGAATATATTAGGTTTTTATTAAGTTGCCTAATAATTCTGCACAGTAATAGTTACCTGTATAAACAGATATCCTCCTAAGATAGCCAAATCTAAAAAAAACACTCCAACTTCCAAAAATATTAAGCTTTGATATTTGAGTCTTTTGGGTTGATTGAGAACATAGTTGTTGATCAATAATAAAAACAATCCTCTACAATACAACTTGCCTAATAATTCTGCACACATTGTATTTCGCCCTGACTGAGTATTTTACTCCCCAATCTACCACAGAGACCCAGCAATACTATTAGGGATCCTGCCTCTATATTATCTTGTTGTAAGTTGGAAAAGGGAATAATTTGTGAGGGGATATATTTGTGATAACTGTGAACATCTCTGATAGATACACTTCCTTAAATTGATGATATAAGATATATGTTGTACTGAAAATGAGCTGTGTTATGATCATGTTCTGTATGTACAGTATCTAAACCCATTCATTTTAGCAGCAGTGGTTTGAAGGACTCATTACAGTCTTGTCTTTCTTTGTTGAAGGATGGTGTGTTTTTTAATTGTTTTTAAATTGTGATGTCTTCTATTTCCATGTCCTTTTTGTACTCAATAAAATTGATTTGATTGTAAGGCTGGGTTCACAGTTGACATGAGTTTTTTTTAGTGATTTAACAAAACTCATGCGTTTTTTCATGTCATCATGAGTTTTTTAAGGTGTGTGATGGCTCCCTGCGTTTTTGGCTGCGTTTTTAAATCTGCACCAAAAAATAGTGCATGTACTATTTTTTGGTGCGTTTTTATAACATGGGCCTCTATGGAAAACGCATGCAAAAACGCATGGTACATTAGTACCTTTTAGTGCCATTCAAAAACGCATGCGTTTTCTATAGGAGCCCATGTTAAAAAAACGCATGCGCTCCTATGGAAAACGCATGCGTTTTTGAATGGCACTAATTGTACATGCGTTTTTGCATGCGTTTCCCATAAGGCCCATATTAAAAAACGCATGCGTTTTTGGAAATGCACCAAAAACGCATTGTACAGTCACACATGCGTTTTTGCTATTAGGGCATGCATTTTTTAACATGGGGGCCTATGGGTGCGTTTTTTACATGCGTTTTTGAAAACGCAGGTCTCCAAAAACGCTTGTGAAAAATGCAACTGTGACCCCAGCCTAAGACTACATGGTTGATCCCAATTAATCACTGGTTAGAGGCCAAACAGCCCTTTTATGGGAAACTGAAGGATTTTGGAATTGCTGCTTTGAGGAAAAAAAAAATGCCTTTTTATTACAAACTGAAGGAATTGCCAATCACTGTTTTGAGGTACAAAAATGCCTTTATTGGGAAAATGGAGGATTTGCCAATCACTGCTTTGCAAAAATGAGGCTTTGGCAACACACACAGATTTAGTAATCACACTTGTTGTCGCCAAAAAATGCTTATGTCTGGATGGACCCTCTCGTCCTCGTATTCTTTATAAAAAGCAATGGAGTATCTAGCTATCTATTTGTGTAGCACAGATGGAGCAGCAGCAGTGCTCTCTTTAACCAGTAAGGCTGCCTTCACATTTGCGGACCCCTCCGCAGCGTTCCCACCGCAATGTGAACGCAGCACCGCAAGCCTCTATCTTTATAATGGGAGCGCATGGTGCTGCGCTTGACTGCGCATGACCGTGCACACCCATTCACTGCCATATGTGATCTGTGCGCAGGCCACAAATGTGAAGGTAGTCTAACACTCTTAAAATTGTAACAACAGCCAATGGCCACTTCTTATATCCCTAGGAACATGTGACTTTGGCAGCGAATTAAAAAAGTTAGCCAATGACACAAGCCCTTGTGTCTTCAACTCGTGGATGTTTTATTATGTGCCCTGATTGGCTGCTGATTAGGAACATCCGCACAGAAAATTCTGGGGAAAAAATGGAGCCCGACATTACTCTCACATCTCCCCACCCCCTCTTCTCATCAAACATGTCCCATCCGCTATCCTACACTATAAGAAGGCAGAAGAAAAACATGACTTAAATGTAGTAATTTTTTTTCATCTGATAAGATAAAAATTCATAGATTTTTTTCTTAAATTGCTTGGGCTTCTGATCACGAACCAAATCTGCAATTTTCATGCCAAATTTGAAAGTTTGCACATCCCTATTGATTAGAATGTGTGTTATATTATTTTCCTATTTTTACAAACTTTTTACTTTTTATTTTTTTTTCAATTTCTTAGCCTTCTAAGGGGACTTTAATCTGAAAACAGCCGTTCACTTGTGCTATACATAGCAGTGCATCATTGTTTTTACTGAACTGTGTATGTATGTGCCTGTATATTGTCCACATAGTGGATTTGTGGACCTGTAGAATAATTCAGTTCTAAAGGTCTGCATGTCCTATATTTTTATTTGTTGTTTGTCTAATGCATGATGGCGTTTGCTACACCACATATCTTAATTTAGCAGAGACTGAAGTAGGATTTCTGGGAAGGCGCACACACAGGCACATGGAACTCCTCCTATGCACCTGATTCTTGAAAACTAGAAAAGAAGGGAGATACAAGAGGCGCAGATTGTGCCCTATCAAACAGACACTATAGTTCTTATGTGGATTATAAGTGTATCCACTCACCTTTTATGGTTGTGAGACTCACAACCAGTTTAAAAGCATAAGGCAGCTGCTGCAGAACCTCCACCAACGCCACAAAACCGGGGGAAATCAGAAGATAAAACTGGAATGGTATCCACGGTCCGCGCTGCTGCTCTTTATCCAAGGAATCCACAAGAGGTTATTACCATCAAAAGTTCTTTATTTCATCACACCAACGCGTTTCGGTGCTGTCCCTCAGATGCCCTGAGGAAGGTGCTGGGACAGCACCGAAACGCGTTGGTGTGATGAAATAAAGAACTTTTGATGGTAATAACCTCTTGTGGATTCCTTGGATAAAGAGCAGCAGCGCGGACCGTGGATACCATTCCAGTTTTATCTTCTGATTCTTGAAAAGGCGCATGCCTCCTATTGAGTCGGGAGTGTCTGAGTTCAGCATGCCTTTTCATGAGGCCTTTGTGTGTCTGCTTTTTCTTGTCCTCTTTACAGTGTCGCAGATGAGTCTCTCCAAATTACTGAATAAACTTATATCCCAAATCATTAAGAAAGCATGGTCCTATGCAATACTTTGGGATAGTGTAAAGCTATGTGAGCCATGTAATCATCAGATTGATTTCATCACACCTAGGTAGTTGCATGAATCACACGCATCATATTCTCCAAAAACGTGAACTCCCTAAATTCCTAGGTGCCCCACTTGATATACTAAGTGAGTAGTGACTCTCCACTTACAGGGTTGCATTAGTCTTCCTCTAATAGCATACATCATGTCCAATGACTACAGAACTGAGTCCGATGTGTTCAAGTCTCCTTCTTTGTCAAACAGTGCTACCAATCTTGTGCCGTCTACAGGACATACAGAATAATGACACGACATGGCTAGGAACTAAACAATAGCAGCTAGCTTTAAACATAACAAAAGCAAAGAACTTTACAGTAATAACTAACCAGAATGAAATTCCCCAAGTACAATGACAGCACAATGCTTTATAACAGCACGGCAAAGCTATATATAAGAGCCTGTTATTATATGGAAGGGACAGATGTGGGAGGAAGGACGGGGACATTAAAGTAGTTTAGTACTGAATATGGAGGAAGTTGAGCTATTAATTAAATGTACTGATGGGTTTTAAATTAGAACGACGTGATGTTTATCTGGCATTTTGACTTTGCTGCATTCGCCAAACAAAATAAGTAATTACCCTGGCAACTGCTATATTATCCTGGATGTAATATCACAATGAAATATTGCATACCGCTACAATTAGATGCATACAAACACATTAATTGTTATGTGACCTAAATCTGGGGCGCTCTGCTTTCATTACATTTAAAATCCTTAACGGGAACATTTGTTTTACTGCTTGTTTTAAGATTTTATGTCTTCTCGGTTAAAAGCTATTTTGTCTTCCTTTTTTTTTCTTCATTGCAGATTTACTTGGCATTAGTGAGCTGCCTTAGGACAATTAAGTTAACACACACAGAGGAGGGCTGGATTGATTTAATTTCATTGAGTATACCTGCTGCTTGAACAGAATTTAGAAATATTTGCAATATATATAGAAATACTGTATCTGAAAGAAATATTGCCAGTTTGATAGTGAGGTGTATATTTTTCAAATGAAAAGACTGAGTGAAATTCAGCACTTTCTATATCTGGTTATAAAGAGCCTGTGATCAGATTCATGCTGCCTGAAATGGGTAAGGACCATTTCACATAAGCGTTTTTGTTGAATTGCAGCAGAACCAGCAGATTTACCGCATCTGCCGTATAACGGTTGCACTTGTGGCACACTTGCGGCAAGCTCACTCATATTCTATGGGACTTACGGTCAGGTGCGGCAAGTGCGGTTTGCTGGATCCAACAATTGTGGTGGGTGAAAAAAACACAACTAGCAGTATTTGTTTACTGCGCCGCAAGTGCAGGGTCTGCCGAATCCGGCAAACCGCACTTGCCGCACCCGACCGCAAGCCTCAAAGAGAATGAATGGGGTTTGCCACAAGTGTGCTTCAAGTGCGACTGTTATGCGGCAGATGCGGTAAATCTGCTGGTCCTGCTGCAATTCAGCGAAAACGCTGATGTGCAAGAAACCTAAATGAATCAGACATTGGCTATGTTATTCTCATGTCATTTTTTAATTGGGATTCCACTTCTTACAGGCTTGAAAAGTCATCATGAGAATGTTTATAATCTATTTTCATACCTGCTATCACATGTCTACTAGCCTTCCTTCCTACTTCTCTGGATACAAATTGCATATGAGTAGTCATGTACCAACCACTGAAAACAGAGGTATTGGGAACTCCAGACCTCGAGAGCCGCCAACAGTGCAGGTTTCAAGGATTTCGTTAGTATTGCACAGGGGTTGGAAGTATCAGTAGTGCAGGTGCTTATATCATCACCTGTGCAATACTAAGGAAACCTTGAAAACCTGCACTGTTGGCGGCTCTGGAGGCCTGGAGGTCACTACCTCTGTCATATCCTATGGTACAATTCAGCAAAGTACTTTCTTTTACACGTTGTAAGTGAGTCAGTCGACAGGGTAGCGGGTACTCGGATACCGGGACAGGTTGCTACTTCAGTGGGGATCATGGCTGGTCAGGTCCCGTGCCCTGGACACTCAATGGCTGAGGGGAAAATTATTTGGGATGGGGGATTATTATACGTGACGCCACCTGTGGTACCTGGTAATGTAGTTACCAGTGCTGCAGCCGGCCGCTGAGATGATGATGATGCAGCTTTGGGTAGTACAGCTCCCCACAGGCGGAGCTTTACCTCATGGCAGCAGGGTGGATGAGGGGAGTAGTAGTCCTTGGCTCTGTGATGCTGCAGAGGCCATTCAGTCGTGAATAACTGATGCAGAAACCAGACACGCTCAAACTGTTCTTTACTGGTACCAGGCAGATAATTAGGTACACGGTACAGTCTATGTTGCCTGGGAATTTGTTACCACAGGTTTTGGGGTTCGCCACAGAGTCTATCAGAGGTGCCTCTCTCAAATTATTATTATTATTATATTATTTATTTATATAGCGCCATTAGGTTCCATGGCGCTTTACATGAGGATGAGGGAGACAAGAACAAGTACACTAAATCTAGGCGATCAGGACGTACAGGTACAGGAGGGGCAGGGACCCTGTCCACGAGGGCTCACAATGTTTTCCTGGTCCTTTTCTTTATGGCTCTGATGGCTCTCTACTCTCCCACTCTAAAGTCTGGTTTCTGGTCCCCAGGTCTTTTGCTTAAAGTCTCTCTTATTTGTCAGCGTCATGAACCCAGCTGTGGGTCAGAGGTTAGACTTCATTGATGGGTGCTGTGGCTATCTTACTTGTCAGCGTCTTGAACCCAGCTGTGGGACAGAGGTTAGACTTCTTTGATGGGTGCTGTGGCACCTTTTTGGTAAACCCCACAGCCTGCCAGTCAGTAGTTTGGGATACATCTTAACAAACCGCCTTGGTTCTGGAGTACCTGTTTGACCTGAACACTCTAGCTGGCTCCGACCAGTCCTAGAGTGCCCCTTCCTTGTCTGGGTTACCTCTTTATTGTTGAGATACCCTCCAGTCAGAGCTGCAGGTTAATCTGCGTCCGTCCATTCTGTTCTCCTCACACTGTTTGACTGACTGCTGTCAACAGTCACCTACATCACGTCTCCCGCTCAACTAAGCTCCAACCGCCTGGGACCTAGTGAATATACATTCCCTGGTGCTAGGGTGGCTGCGATTGGGACTTTTGTACAGAAACTCTGCTGTTTCCCCCTCTACCTGTAGCTATGGGGGGCAATACATCTCTTGTTTGGGGTGCAGTACCTCTCTGTGGCGTCCCGCCAGAGGGGCGCCACATAAGTATCTAGTAGCACAATTAGTCTGCTGCAGAAAGCCAGAAAAAGAGTGCATGGAAAAGCAACAACAATGCCAAAGACCATGGCAGCTTATTGTTTTAGTTTTATAATGCATGATTTTGGTTGCAATGATCTTTATTAAGAAAATAAATATTCTCAGACAGCAGAAACAAGTCATAACATTCGAATGACATATATATAAATGTCTGTATATAAAAGATATAAAAGATAAGGGGGGGAAGGGAGAGGGGAACAAATTGGGCCATCTTCATATAAAACATGTCACCTAAAATATTAGAGGCGAAACTAAGTCTTATAACACCACGGTAATATACGAAATGTATACACAGATAGATATGCCAAACGTAATAAAGTATTGCATTACATTTAAGGTCAAACTAAGTGAAGTGGGAGTGGAATCGGGTGTGCTAGGGTGTGGGATGCCCACACAGTGCAAGAATTCAGAGTTCGGAGTCTAGTCGGAGAATCCAAAGCCAAGTGATATTCATAATGGAAGATCAAATTTAGTTTGTCTGTCATCTCTGCCAGGCTCGGAGAACAGTGAGACTTCCATGTCGCCGCTATACATAGTCTGGTTGAAATCAACACATATGAAACTATTTGATGTAGATGTGAAGGGTAGGCCTCCATACCAATGTGCAGAACTGCAAGCTGTGGGGAAAGGAGAACCAAAATTCCCGTCACCGTCTGAAGAAGGCTGGCAACTAGATGCCAAAAGGCCGCCACCTTCGGGCAAAATCACCAGACGTGAGGCATATGGCCCCTCCCTCCACACTGTTTCCAACACAACGGGGAGAGCTCTCTATTAAACCTGGCCAGCTTTGTCGGAGTGAAGTACCATCTCAGATGGATCTTCATGAGATTTTCCAAATGGTTGACATACCTACTAGAGGACTGGACCCACCTAACCGCCTCTTCCCATTCTTCCTGTGGAGACAAGAAGTCTAGATCCTTTTCCCACTTGATCATGTATTCTGGTTTTGAAGGGGAACTCTTAAGCAACAAGCCTCCGTAAATCTTAGACAATCCTTTAGTGATTTTCGAGTCTGACAACAAAATCTCGTAACAGGGGAGAGGTTTATGTGCTCCTCACTAGTTATGCGGATCTTAGATTTCAGACAGTGTCTGATTTGGAAATACTGCAGGAAGACGATCTTGAGTGAGGGGAATGACATGATTAAAGAGTCAAATGGGATCAATTCGCCATCCGCCAGTATATCATTCAGAGTTTCGACCCTTGCCCTTGTCCACAAGTTCACGTCCAAACAAGGGACGTGAAAATGCAGAGCATCCAGCGGAATCACCGAGGGGGGGAGAAGAGTCAACCCATCGGGAGACCGTCTCCAATGACCAAGCATTGTGCGCGCAGCATCCAGACCACACACCCTCCCTGTTGGACCTAGGAACTCCGCGGCAAAAAGCCCTCGCAGAGAGCCCCCTCCCAAGGATTCACCTTCAATCTGTATCCATCTAAAATCTTTAGGAGCGTGCCACCTCTTTTTTGCCTCCTCCAAGATGACCGCCCTGTAGTAAGCCTTAAGGTCAGGGATTCCCATTCCACCTCCTCTCAGGCCAAGAAACATCACTTGTTTAGCTACTCTATGTTTTTTACCGGCCCAAATGTAATTAGTCACCAAGTTCTGAAGTTTTATCATCAGCTTATTAGGGAATGAGATTGGCAAGCGCCTAAAGCAATATAGGATCTTCGGGAGAATCAGCATCTTGAACGCCTGTGCTCTGGCAATCCAGGAGAGATCCCGAAAAGGATGTGACTCGATGCAGCCCCTCAAAATGGTCGTCAAAGACTCCAAATTGTTCGCTGCTACTAAGTCTAACGAACAAAGCGTGACACCCAAATACGGGAACCCCTCCAAACACCATTTGAAAGGGAATTGCGAGGATAACCTAGTAGACATCAAAGGAGGGACATGGACAGAAAAAATAAGCGACTTAGACGCATTCAATTTATAATAAGTGACACAGGAAAACGATGAGCGGGTCTGCATTACAGCTGGTAAGGAGATGTCGGGATTAGTGCAGGAAATAATAATGTTATCAGCGTAAAGACCAACGACATGCTCACTCTTCCCAACCCTGATCCCCGAAACCAGGGGGTTAGAGCGGATTGCCACAGCCAAAGGCTCCACCACCAAGGCGAAAATCACCGGCGATAGCGGACAGCCTTGGCGCATACCATTTGTGATGGAGAAGCGGCCAGACCTGAATCCAGAGGAGAGGACTCTAGCATTGGGGCGAGAATAGAGGCTGAGAACTGCAGAGGCAATAGGGCCTACAATGCCAAAAGTCCGCAACACTTCCTTAAGGTATCCCCAGTGTACCCTGTCAAACGCTTTTTTTGTGTCCAATGACAGGAATACACTGGGGACCGCTCTGTTCTCAGCCACCCCGATAAGGTCCAACATTCTCTGGGATCCATCCCTCGGCTGCCTCCCCGCCACAAACCTTAACTGATTAGGGTCAACCAGAGATGGGAGGATCTCGGCCAAACGGTTCGCCAAGAGGTTAGAGTAGATTTTTAAGTCACAATTTAGAAGAGAAATAGGGCGATAATTGCTAGGTAAATCCGGCTTCTTACCTGGCTTGGGAATAGTAGTTATTGTGGCTTCTAAAGCTTCAGCAGGTATCGTGCCCGTACGTTGCCAAAGGTTAAAAAGTCTAAGAAGATAGGGTGAAAGATGACGTGAAAAAGACTTATAATATTCATTGGGGAAAACATCTGGCCCAAGAGCTGAATGGTTTTTTTGTTGAGGTAATAACTTTCGTGATCTCGGCCAAAGAAAAAGGGGAAATCAAGGACCCTAATTGTTCCTCGGATACCACAGGGAGGTCCAAGGCCACCAAGAAGGTGTCAATAGACTGAGTGGTCGGTTGAGGGGTACTCTCGTTATTTTTCAAATTGTTCAGATCGGCGTAGTATTGAGCGAAAATTTCCACTATTTCTCTCGGGTGTCTCACTCGTCTACCCTTACTGTCTACCATAGAGTCTATTACTGAGCTAGCTGTACATTTTTTGATATGCCTGGCCAGAATGGCCCCTGCTCTGTCCCCAGCAGCGTAATGTTTTAGTTTAAGTTGACAAAGACCTTTCTCATGTTGGTGTAACAATAACGCACAAAGCTAATGTCTGACCAATGTTATTTGAGATATCAGATGTAATGTCGGGTCCCATTTGTTTTGTGTTTCCAGACAGTGAAGGCACAATATCAAATCGGACTTCAACTGATCTCTTGCTCTTTTCATTTGAGAGGCCTTCTGAATAAAGAGACCTCTCAAAATCACTTTATGGGACGCCCATAACGTGTCTTCCGACACCTCACCATTGTCATTTATATCAAAGAAAGAGGCTAGGTTCAGTTCCATCACATGTAGGACTTCCTTATGAGAGAGGAGACCAACATTCAACCTCCATGAGCGGTCAGAACGCTGCTCAGTTCCCAGTCTGATCTCCAACCAGGTTATCAGCTCCAAATCCGCAGAGGCAAAGGACGCAATCGTATCACTATCCACAAGGAAAAAGTTGATTCTGGAGTACGTCCTGTGTCTATGGGAGTAGAAGGAAAAATCCCTCTCTGTAGAATGTGAATAACGCGAGACATCGTGGAGATGAAGCTCTCTGCACAAGGGCCCCAGCTCTCTTCCTCTCTGACCTCTCGCACAAGAGCTATTCATTTGTTTATTCATGACCATGTTAAAGTCACCACATATGGCTGTCATACCCTGAGCTACCTCCCTTAGCTGTTTAAAAAAGGTCTTCAAGAAACGTAACTGGGCATCACTGGGTGCATACAGATTGCCAGTCATTATAGTCTTGCCAGAAATGGAGCAAATCAAAATGTGAAACCTCCCAGCTGGGTCCGCTACTAGGTTAATCAGCTGGAACTAGACAGAATTTTAACCATAATACAAACGCCAACCTTTTTTGTTGTGTGATTGGCAAAGAAAAGCTTGGTAAAAGATATATAAAGAAATAGGCAGCACTCACCAGCATTTTGCAGCAGTGGTCTCTTTAATCCATCATGTTAATGGAATCATGACAGGGTGCAGGGAGGTGACCACGGAGGGCGGACGACGACGCCATTTCACAAAAAATTGCTTCTACGGGTCCGGTGATAATGCCACTTAGTGCCCTGAAGCCTTATTTAATGAAAAGATTGGTAAAAGATTTATGCCGAAATCTGCCATTATCTCCTTCCAGGAGATGCATCTCCTGGATACAAAAGATGTCAGCTTTAGAATGACACACCTCCTTCCACAGAAACGAACGTTTGACTGGGGAGTTCAGCCTTTTTACATTTAATGTGACTAATCTAAGACTCATATCTGTTAAACAAGAAATCTCAATACCACAGGCACCAAAGGCTTAAGGAAACGGGAAGGTGGAGGGGGGGGACAAAGGGTAAGGGACAAGACTACTAAACAAACAAAGGAAAGATAAAAGAGGAGGGTAATCAGAAGGTTACAAACAGCAAATACCACAAATATGTAAACTCAAAAATTAGCTCAGTAGATGACCAAGCTTCTGGAGGGCAGGTTCACCAAATCTCTCCTCCATATCAATACAGAAGAGGAGGCCGAGTGTACTTCCACCAAAGAAGTCAGCCCGACTGTGAACCTCGTGGCCAACAAAGTGATCAAATAAGGCCACAACAAATGCAGGAAATCAGCAGAAAACAGAACCCCAACAGTCAAGTGCGGGAGAACGTCTGATCCCGTTCTCTGTAACGGAGGATTCTCTGCATTCTCCTCATGGTTTGGAGACTGGTGATGAGGTCTTGCTAGGTGGCGCTAGATTCCAGGCTCTCAATGCCTTTCCAAGCTGAGTAGGAGAGGAGAAGGACTGACGGGATCCTTTATAGCGAAAGTTCTCCTTGACTGGAGAACCCCAATTGTACGGGATTCCTTTGTCTCTTAAAACCTGACAATAAGGGGCAAAATCATGTCTCTGTGCCAGAATCCCGGGTGACAAGTCAGGGAAAACCTTCCAATCTCCGAACGGAGCATCAATCTGAGGACTGCGTCTCAATGCTTGAAGGATCAGGTCTTTGACCCTAGGATATACAAAGCAGATGAGAGTGTCTCTAATAAGGTCCTTGTGTATGTGCACAGGCTTAGGGAGCCTATATGCTTTGTCAATAGAGAAATCAGAGGGGGAACCTCCGGGAGGATGGTCTGAAGAAAGGTGGTGACAGTGTCTGAGATGTCCTTATCTTCTACAGATTCCTCAATTCCTCTAATTTTTATGTTACCTCTGCGTAGCTTATCCTCCAGGTCCCATAATATAGTATGTATGTGCTGTTCCCAGTTTATCTATTGACTTTCAGCCATACATAGACATTTGTAATGTTGTGCTTTAACCTTCCTAGCGGTATTCCCGAGCCTGACTCGGGGTTAACATTCACTGCCAGAAGCGGTAACCCCGAGTCAAGCTCGGGCTTACCCGCGGTCGCGGCAGATGCGGTGAAAAAAACGCATCTGCCGCGATTGCCGCATAGCCGCGACACCTGCGGCACAGTTGTGGCAAGCCCCATGCAATGTCTATGGGGCTTGCGGTAAGGGTGCGGCAGGTGCGGCAAGTGCGGTTTCAGCACTTGCAGCAGGTGCGGCCGTGAAAAAAACCGCATCTGCCGCGATTGCCGCATAGCCGCCGCATACCGGCTGCACTTGCGGCACGGTTGCGGCGCGGTTGCGGTAATCGCAATAGTAAGTATAGGGAGACTTGCGGCAGGTGCGGCAAGTGCGGTTTTTTCGCAGCCGCACCTGCCGCAAGTGCAAAACCGCACTTGCCGCACCTGCCGCAAGTCCCCCTATACTTACTGTGGCGATTACCGCAACCGCGCCGCAACCGTGCCGCAAGTGCAGCCGGTATGCGGTAATCGCAGCAGATGCGGTTTTTTCACTGCATCTGCCGCGATTTGAAAAAAAGATTATTGATTATTGAATAAAATTATATTATTTATTTAATTATAATTCATGATTTTATGTTTCAAACTTTATCACATCTGAGAGGTCTACTAGAGTCTTGTTTGATCAGGTAATTACTAAGAATTGAAGGCCGACAGTACATAACACCAAATTTCCATGCAAAACAATGGTACAGCTTTTAGCACAAAATTCCTGACATAATCATACCGCCAGGGAGGTTAATTGTATAATCTATGCATCTGCTATCCTTGCTGCCATCTACTGGTCATTGTGCATTTCACTGTATGTCTTACCTCCCTTAATTCTTTTCTGTCTGTAACTCCTACTTCGAAAGGCTTCTCTTCCTGCTTTGTTTTCTCCACCATTCTGACCTCATGCTTCAGGACTGGAGGAAGGATTCTCTTGTTACCTGTAATCTGGTGCATCTATAACAGCTCTAATCTACAGTGCTAACTCCTACCTCATCTGCATCCCTTCATCTTCCCTGGTATCTCATCTATTCAAGGTATTGTAAATAAAGACTGTTAACTTATCACTGCATCATCCTTCCGGACATCTACGTAGCTGATAAGATCTAGAAGCACCGATTAGTGAGTAACGCTATCCGCCATTGTTTATTTAGAGATCCTGATCACATCCCTCAGACACATCTCACCCACATATATCGGTGGCAGAATAATGTACACTATGAATCTCTGTATCCAAGACCTGAAAGTCATCAGCTAGCTGGTTGTGTGCTGTAGCAAATTCTGCCACCTTGCTCTCCAAGTGACATGTCCTCTCCCCTATAGCCACCATGTTTTCTCTCAACTCACTGATCAGACCCCTCATGTCTGACTGTAGTGTCTTGCGCATAGAATCAAACAAGGAGCACATGTAATGCTGTGTGACAGGGCCTGTCTTTTCATCTCTCTCAGTGCGCTCTGTGGGGCTGCGGGGAGCACAAGGAGAATGTGCTGGGGAAGCTGCAGCCGGCGCCATTTTGGAGCTGTGTGCGGGCTGCTTCTCCAGGGGGAAGAAATCAATCACCTTTTGTGATGCTTCTCTGCGGCGGGAAGAGGCACGAGGCATACCTGGGGGTTCCGTGAGTCCTCACCCAGCTGTGTGTAAACCGAGTAGTCCCGCA
This sequence comes from Allobates femoralis, assembly GCA_033576535.1. Classification (NCBI taxonomy): domain Eukaryota; kingdom Metazoa; phylum Chordata; class Amphibia; order Anura; family Aromobatidae; genus Allobates; species Allobates femoralis. The sequence goes on from JARQOC010000002.1 coordinate 346,843,993, forward strand.
GGTGATAGTAAGTGCCAGTATGAGGGTTCTGTCTGCAGAGCCCCTGCTTCAAGCGCCCTGCTCCATTAGCTGCAGGACACGCCCCCTCATAACGCATGATTTTGAAGGAAAACATCTATTATGTGGTTATTTTCCTGCAAAATGATGCACCTGTTAAACAACCAATTATAACAACAATGCTTCTTTGAATGACCTAAATCTCAGTCAACATTTCAATGCATGAAAAATATGAACTAACTAAATATATAGTGGTTGAAAAGAAAAAACAAGATAATTTCAAGGGAGATTTAGGTTTGTTAAATAATATTCTGGTCCCATAATTTTTATGGCTCCTGGCAGAGTAAAATATTATACTCTATATAGTAATGTGTGGATTGATGGGCCAGTCCAGTGACATGAGTGGGCAGCAGGTCGGAACTGAGCAGTCTCTTATGCTGCTAGCTGAGGAAGCTTTGTCTCTACAGCATGGGATAAAAACAGGAGAACTGAGTCTGGTTCTATCCAGCATCTTCATAGTGGTTCCGGCAGGTTATAAAGCATAGAGTCTGCTCATGCCCAATGCACTTTGCCTAGGCCACCCTAGGATTGCAGGGTGGACGGTAACCACCATTTCAAGCTGTACACTATAAAGTTTTAGAAATCTTTCTGTTCTTGACACCAGAGGGGATAAGGCGTAAATTGCAAAGTTGATTGTTTTACAAGCACTTTGCAATTTTACCATTTATAAACTTGAGATATCCTCATTAGGCTACACTTATACTATTAACATTTCATGATAATCATGCATTCTAAACAGATCACTTGGCGAACAAATAACAGATCCAAACGATCATTGTTTTTGGCAAGAAAACAACCTTTATAAAGCAGATATAAGCTGCCAAGAACAAAGGCAGACTATGTGAACTGAACCATCTATTACAGATCATTCAGTGTGCACCTGAAGCATGATCTGCTTATGTAAACAGGCTATTATACCACCGATTGGCCACGATGTTGCCAGTTGGCAGTCATAGATATGGCACATCATGCAGTCTAAATTTACCCTTAGTTAGCTATAAGCTCTTACAATGCTCGGACCAAAATACATTAGCTACGACAGCCTTCCCCATATATCTCTTTACAAGCTTTCATTATACAAAATATTTATAAGTGACTTGAAGAGATAAAGTATTTTCATGCTGTATGAATTGAATGAATGTAATATTTGATCACTATGGTATGTGCATAAATTGTCCATTAGTAATAAACCAAATTACAATAAAGCGTAATAATACGCAATGCACTTGAACTGTGAAGGTACCGTCACACGCGGCAATATTGCTAGGCAATGTCACTGGCAATTTGCTGGTTGCAGTGAAATCATGGACACATTGTTACATTTGTACACAGCAACAAAATAGAACAATATGTCCATGATTTCACTGCAACCAGCAAATTGCCAGTGAAATTGCCTAGCAATATTGCCGCGTGTGACTGTACCTTTAGATAATGCTGCACCTTTAAATATCACACAGTATTCGACTCGCATATCTATCTGTTCTGTGCCGTCGCTGCCCTGTCTCATTCATATTGATTTTCTGCACCATTGCACAGATAAAGCAACGCCCCTGTATCAAACAGGAACAGTTGGCTTATTCAGTAGGTGCTCTGTAACCAGAAAGGGCATATAAATGACATATTTAGACTGTACCTGACATACAAAAAAGAATCTCAGGAACTCCCTTTCAGTTTAGTGAATAAATTCTATCCAAAATGGGTTTGTGAGATATTTAATGCAAAGACAGATCATTTCTCAAGAGATAACAAAGCCAATTTTGTGATAACAGATGAATAATTACAACTTGTATTTTAATATTATGATATTTAATGACAGTATTATAGAGGCAAAAGAAACAAAAAATCTGATGTTCTCTTTCCAGACTGTATATAAAATCTCTACATTAAAATTAATACATACATATGCTTTAATGTCAATTCATGATCCAGAGTTGAGTCCCAGTAGCCCTCTACCTCTCCTTGGCAGCTGAGCTTGAAAGTATTGGAAGGGCATATAAATATGCACCTCCAGCCCTTCATCTTTATGTAACACAAGAGCATGCAGATTTGGCACTATTTCCCAAGTGGCATCTGTGCTATTACTACCCAATAGACTGAACATGTAAGCGCTGCATATTAGAAAATTGTAATTTTTAAAAAGAAATCATATATTTCCGGACGATCCTTTAAAATCTCATTCAGATAATGTCATTGCTCTTATTAGTTAATTTTTTATACCATCTCTATATATTTTTGTTTTATAAAATGTAAATAATTGTTCATACTTTTTTCTAAATTACAGCTTTTAACAGTGAGCTCCGTGTCCTATGGTGTTACTGTGGGATTTTGCTATTGCCTATACAATGGCATTTTCTATATGAAGTACATTGAAGTGGTCCTACAAAGTAGGAGGTGTTATTTGGAAGGATTTTCTGCTCTAGTTAATAGAGAAGAATTGATTGTCTATATAGTTAATATGACTGATTACAATTATTGCACCTAGATTGTTCTCCTAGGGGATTTGTAAAATCTCCAGAAGATTATAGTACCAGAAAAGGAGATTCATCTTTTGAAATCTCACCCACCTACTTTTCCCATGGAAAACAAGAATTTTCAATGGTATTGCCTGCCTATATCAAGGTTCCACAGTCATAATTACATAGGTCACTCAGTTAAAAAAGCAAGGACCTCCTTGGATGTGTCCATCATTCTAAGGGTGTGTTCACATGCTGCATATTTGCTGCGTATTTTTTCATGAGTGCTGTTGCAGTTTTTGAAGCCAAATCCAGGAGTGGCCGATTGAAACCAGCAGTGGGTGATTAAATACAGAAGTGGAGCACTTGTTTCTATTAGACTTTTCCTCTAATTGCTCCATTCCTGGTTTTGGTTGCAAAAACTGCAACAGCACTTGCGTAAAAATATGCAGCAAATGCACAGCGTGGGAACGCACCCTAACACTACAAAAGGGTCAGTACACAACATTATATCTTCATAGTCATTACCCACCAGCGGAGTGAGGGTAAACAGATACTAAACAAATGAGTAAAGAATGAATGAGTAAGGTTGAAGGTCATGTCAAAATCAAAAGAGCAAAACAATCAAGCAAGTAAAATGCGACGGCGACGCTGGCAGGGTGCCAAAAACGTGCGCACTCCCGCCCGTCACCGCCGACATCTCCGGCGAGGTCACCAGGTGTGACGTGGCCTTTAGGGTACCTTTACACGTTGCAACATTGCATGCAATTTCACTAGCATCTTGCTGGTTGCAGTGAAATCATGGACACATTGTTCTATTTTGTTGCTGCGTACAAATGGAACAATGTGTCCATGATTTCACAGCAACCAGCAAATTGCAAGTGAAATTGCATGCAATGTTGCGGCGTGTAAAGGTACCCTAAGGGTGCCGTCACACGCTTCAATTTCCTGAATAATATTGTTAGTGATCACGTGCACGCGTGATCGTAACAATATCGTTCACATCGTTGGTGAGCTGTCACACAGGCAGACTCACCAACGATGTGGACCAGCGAGAACGCTGGTATTCATGGTACACATCGGGTTACTAGGTGCCGCACGGCGCTTAGTAACCTGAAGTTTACCATAGTTACCATCTCCAAACATAGGCTCTGCCGCTGGGAGATGGATCATTGCGGTGTCAGACACCACGATGATGCAGATTGATCAAGCGACTATTAGTGATGGGCGAATCCTAAATTACTCGGAATCGCTTGACTCTAGCAGTCCGAACCCGGGACTCACTACTCGTTGCGAGTCTAGCGAGTCCAATGTTAATGAATGGGGAAGCGAGTAATAGCGAGTAGTGTGAGATTTACAAATCGCAGATGTGTCTCGAAGCTTCAGCCTGAAGCAATCCTAGTTTTGCCATTTATTTGCATTGGACTCGTTTACTTTGCAAGTAATCGCTGGGAAACTCGCACAGATAAGAGTCCTGTCTGCTCTGTGTGCTGGATGCCGCAGCTCCAGGGTCCTAGAGCCCGCCTGCTGCCTGATGTAGCAGAGCTGAGATTGTTCTCAGTCTGTTTTTTTTTTTTTTGCTCACAGAGATGATGTAGCAGTGCTGAGATTGTTCTCAGTCTGCTCATTCCCTGTGCATAGACATCTATATCTATGCACAGGGGATGTAGCAGAGAGGACATCGCGTTTTGGACTGCGTCGGACGGAAGAGGATTTTTATTAATTAAAGATGGAGTCCCTAATGGCTTTTTTTTTTATTTCTAATAAAACATTTTCTCTGTGTTGTGTTTTTTTTAAAACAATTTAATAGAAATTCATGGCGGTCATGTCTAATATTGGCGTGACCGCCATAAATTTCGGGCTTAGGGCCAGCTGATAATACAAAGCTGGCCCTAACCTCTTTATTACCCAGCGTGCCACCACCACCAGGGCCGCTGAAAGAGCGGGGTTCAGCGCTAGAGGATGGCGCTTCAATGAACGCGCCATCTTCTGGGGTGGCTGCGGGCTGCAATTTGCAGCGGGGGTGCCCAGAAAGCTTGGGATTTCAACCCCCAGCTGCTTAGCTGTACCTGGCTAGACATAGAAATTGCGCGGAGCTCCACGCATTTTTTTTAAATTATTTCATGAAATTCTGAGACTCTGACTCTGAGACTCTGACTCTGAGACTCTGACTCTGACTCTGAGACTCTGAGACTCTGACTCTGAGACTCTGACTCTGAGACTCTGAGACTCTGACTCTGACTCTGAGACTCTGACTCTGAGACTCTGACTCTGAGACTCTGACTCTGACTTTGAGACTCTGACTCTGAGACTCTGAGACTCTGACTCTGAGACTCTGACTCTGAGACTCTGACTCTGACTCTGAGACTCTGACTCTGAGACTCTGACTCTGAGACTCTGACTCTGAGACTCTGACTCTGGCTCTGAGACTCTGACTCTGAGACTCTGACTCTGAGACTCTGACTCTGAGACTCTGACTCTCTGAGACTCTGACTCTGAGACTCTGACTCTGACTCTGAGACTCTGACTCTGAGACTCTGACTCTGAGACTCTGACTCTGACACTCTGACTCTGACACTCTGACTCTGACCCTGAGACTCTGACTCTGAGACTCTGACTCTGACTCTGACTCTCTGACTCTGACACTCTGACTCTGACTCTGACACTCTGACTCTGACACTCTGACTCTGACTCTGAGACTCAGTCTCTGACTCTGAGACTCTGACTCTGACTCTGAGACTCTGACTCTGACTCTGAGACTCTGACTCTGAGACTCTGAGACTCTGACTCTGAGACTCTGAGACTCTGACTCTGAGACTCTGAGACTCTGACTCTGAGACTCTGAGACTCTGACTCTGAGACTCTGATTCTGAGACTTTGAGACTCTGACTCTGAGACTCTGATTCTGAGACTCTGAGACTCTGACTCTGAGACTCTGACTCTGAGACTCTGACTCTGACTCTGAGACTCTGACTCTGAAACTCTGACTCTGAAACTCTGACTCTGAGACTCTGACTCTGAGACTCTGACTTTGAAATTCATGAAATAATAAAAAAAAAAATGCGTGGGGCTCCGCGCAATTTCTATGTCTAGCCAGGTACAGCTAAGCAGCTGATAATACAAAGCTGGCCCTAACCTCTTTATTACCCAGCGTGCCACCGCCACCAGGGCCGCTGGAAGAGTGGGGATCAGCGCCAGAGGATGGCGCTTCAATGAACGCGCCATCTTCTGGGGCAGCTGCGGGCTGCAATTTGCAGCGGGGGTGCCCAGAAAGCTTGGGCATCCCTGCGCTGCGGATTCCAGCCCCCAGCTGCTTAGCTGTACCTGGCTAGACATAGAAATTGCGCGGAGCTCCACGCATTTTTTTAAATTATTTCATGAAATTCTGAGACTCTGACTCTGAGACTCTGACTCTGAGACTCTGACTCTGACTCTGAGACTCTGAGACTCTGACTCTGAGACTCTGACTCTGAGACTCTGAGACTCTGACTCTGACTCTGAGACTCTGACTCTGAGACTCTGACTCTGAGACTCTGACTCTGACTTTGAGACTCTGACTCTGAGACTCTGAGACTCTGACTCTGAGACTCTGACTCTGAGACTCTGACTCTGACTCTGAGACTCTGACTCTGAGACTCTGACTCTGAGACTCTGACTCTGAGACTCTGACTCTGGCTCTGAGACTCTGACTCTGAGACTCTGACTCTGAGACTCTGACTCTGAGACTCTGACTCTCTGAGACTCTGACTCTGAGACTCTGACTCTGACTCTGAGACTCTGACTCTGAGACTCTGACTCTGAGACTCTGACTCTGACACTCTGACTCTGACACTCTGACTCTGACCCTGAGACTCTGACTCTGAGACTCTGACTCTGACTCTGACTCTCTGACTCTGACACTCTGACTCTGACTCTGACACTCTGACTCTGACACTCTGACTCTGACTCTGAGACTCAGTCTCTGACTCTGAGACTCTGACTCTGACTCTGAGACTCTGACTCTGACTCTGAGACTCTGACTCTGAGACTCTGAGACTCTGACTCTGAGACTCTGAGACTCTGACTCTGAGACTCTGAGACTCTGACTCTGAGACTCTGAGACTCTGACTCTGAGACTCTGATTCTGAGACTTTGAGACTCTGACTCTGAGACTCTGATTCTGAGACTCTGAGACTCTGACTCTGAGACTCTGACTCTGAGACTCTGACTCTGACTCTGAGACTCTGACTCTGAAACTCTGACTCTGAAACTCTGACTCTGAGACTCTGACTCTGAGACTCTGACTTTGAAATTCATGAAATAATAAAAAAAAAAATGCGTGGGGCTCCGCGCAATTTCTATGTCTAGCCAGGTACAGCTAAGCAGCTGGGGGCTGGAATCCGCAGCGCAGGGATGCCCAAGCTTTCTGGGCACCCCCCGCTGCAAATTGCAGCCCGCAGCCGCCCCAGAAGATGGCGCGTTCATTGAAGCGCCATCCTCTGGCGCTGGACGCCGCTCTTCCAGCGGCCCTGGTGGCGGTGGCACGCTGGGTAATAAAGGGGTTAATACCAGCTTTGTTATACAAGCTGGTATAAAGCCCGAGATTCTTAATGTCAGGCCACGTTTGACCCAGCCACTAAATCTCCAATAAAGGGTTAAAAAAAACAACACAGAGAAAAATTTTTATTTGAAATAAAAAAAAAAGCCATTAGGGACTCCATCTTTAATTAAAAAAATCCTCTTCCGTCCGACGCAGTCCAAAACGCGATGTCCTCTCTGCTACATCCCCTGTGCATAGATATAGATGTCTATGCACAGGGAATGAGCAGACTGAGAACAATCTCAGCACTGCTACATCATCTCTGTGAGCAGGCGGGCTCTAGGACCCTGGAGCTGCACAGAGAAGACAGCTGGACTCGGCTCGCAATGTAACAGCAGTTACTTTGCGAGTTTCCCTGCTATCACTGGCACAGTAGCCGAGTCTAATGCAAACAATGGCAATCCTAGTTTTTGTCAGCGTTTGCCATTGATTTGCATTGGACTCGTGCGAGTAAACGCTGGGAAACTCGCAGAGTACCGAGTCCTGCGAGTCCCTTACTACTCGCCGAGTAACGAGTCCTAGCGAGTAGATTCGCCCATCCCTAGCGACTATCGCTTTATTTGAGCTCCTGCTCACAAATCTGTGATCAAGCAATCAAGCGATTTTACATTGTAAAATCGCTTGATTACACGCAGCGGCGCACAAACGATATCGCTTAAGCGATCAAAAAAGCAGATCACTTAAGCGATATCTTGCAGGAAATTGAAGCGTGTGACGGCACCCTTAGTCTACATTTACACCAATATATATATAGAAAACAGCTGATTTAAATAAAGAAAAATTTATGATTTTTCACCTGTATAGTCACCTGCATAGCATCTTTTTATTTAACAGTTATCAAAATTTACAAGAACAAATACAATTCAGTTTAACATTTATTTATTTTAGCAAAAATTAAAAGTACAAAACATCTTGATAAAGGGCATTTCAGTGCCCGAAACACATCCGCTTTTTAAGATGTTTTGCACTACTTCTTTGCTAAAATAACGGGATGGTTCATGCCTCCTGAGTTACGTCACTTAAATTCTACTAATTGCTGCAATCACACAGGCTGGTTATTGGCACCCTCCGGTTGCAATTACCATGCACCCTTAAGGCCGCTTTACACATCGCAATATCGTTCCGATATTGCATACAACTTCACGGGAAGAGCGCAAGTTTTTGGCACTTGTCCAAAATCGCATAGGAGATGTTACACAGGGAGATATCGGCAGGCAACGCAACTACGATGTAGTACGCCCCTCTTGCACATGGTGTCTGAGCAACTCAGGGAATGACCAGTTAACATTGGAGTGAATAGAAGAAGTTGCGCTCCAAATCGTAGTTGCGCTGTCACACAGCACGATCCTGCCAGATCGTCAAGCCAATATTGCACGGTTGAAGAGCATACACAATTCAAAAACATGTCGTAGTTGCATCGTTTTTGAGTTGCGTTGCCCATTTACATGACACAACTCATGAACGATATCAACTGCAGTGCCCCTACCACGTGACTTTTTATCGTAGTTGCGTTGCGATATCGTGACGTGTAAAGCGGCTTTTAGGCTTTGGATATATGTGGCGAGCTCCAAAAAGCTTTATAAGAACAATTACAGTTTCCTAAGCAAAAGAATTTCAATATATCCATAAAAATTTGATTCTATAAAGTTGATAAGTAGATCCAATTTCTTTTGCGCCCACCTCCACTCCACCACTCAATAAACTTGAATATAAGAGTCACATGCAAAATTGTGAAACGTACAGTGCATTTTGCAATTTTTTTCATGAAGTGTTTTGTCCATGTGAAAAATTGTCACTTTAAAAGCCTCATTGAATATCATTGGTCGGAATGCTGTCAGTCATTTTGACTGACAGCATTCATATTGAAAATCCAAACATGGGATTGTAGCCTCATATGCTAATTGTCCCTTCAGAGAAAAGGATGACTTGAACTCTAGGGACACCTACTAAAAGTAGCAATTCTAAAAGTCAATATAAGTCCTTCAACAAGGCTTGCCATATGATATAGGATAAAAGTTAAACCAAACACACCAATGTTTCAGGGTTTTTGAACCTTTTCAGTGCAAAGCAAGAGGTTTTATTTGTGTACAAGAGAAGCCTCTGATGGGGCACAAACCTATTGTTAGCTAATTTGCTCACTTTTTAGTTAGATTTAGTTAGATCATTTGCATTTGATCATATTCATATTTGGCATGCAAGCGAAATAGAAATCAGTGATATAATTCAAACCAAAATATAGAGGAGCCTAAAATCCAATAAAACCCTTTTCCATGCTGAAATTCATATTTTGGCTGATCTGTCCCTTTAGGACTAATTTCTGGATATTGGAAAGGTTGGTGGCAGTTACAATTTCACTCTTGTAATGCATTGTCCTCTTTGTGTACAGTTACAGGAGCCGAGGACTGGGAGAATGTCATCGCTATGTCCTTGACAATGAATGTCAAGCGGGGAGCAAATTAGTCAACTCACACACTTTATGCCTGAATTGCTCAGCTGAATATTTATGAAATTGGTGAAGTTGGTAAAGGTGATCTCCAATTAGAGGTTCTGCTGACAGCAGATTTCCACTGCACTAACCAGCCAAACTGAAGCTTCCATTAGTCATGTTATGACATTAGAAAACCAGCCAGTCAATTACTGGACTGTGTCATTTTGCTAAGACTTATCATTTCTGAATTTAATAATGTCCTGAACAATATGCATAGATAAAAAGCTTTGGACAAAAGTCTGCTGTCTAATTTCAGAAGCGTTGTTGTGTCACTTGTAAGGCAGGAGGTTCTCTATTGAATATCCCTGTCACTGAACAGTAAAATAATACATCAAAAGTCAAAGTATATGTCCACCCAGATATTTTATGTAAATTAATTCCTTACCATTGTTGGTAAGATGGATACTTATACTAGATACATCATAATTAGCTTCTACTTAAAAGGAAACTCCAGTAAAAAGCATATTGTATGTTTTATTAGGTAGCCAATGCAAATTTAACAGTTCTTGGCTTAAAAATATATAAAGTCCAAAATTAAAACATTTGTTTTTCTTTTAACTATTTAAACTGCTTTTATAAAGGCAAATTTTAAAGACATACTATATATGCAATTTATGAGCATATTGAAACATACCCAATATGCACCTTACTACTGGTATCAATATTTAAAACAAATCACGCACTTTCGCCCGCACCAGGGATGCAACATGTCGCGTCCCTGGTGCAGACGAGACTGTGTGATTTGTGCGCAGGCATCCATCTGCACACAGATCACTCATGGCGGGCAATGGGAGCGCACGTCGGTCTGCAAGCATCTGCAGACCGCCATGCGCTCCATTATAAAGATAGGGGCTGCGGTCTGCATGCAGATGCTTGCAGATGCCTCCGCAGAACGCTGCAAATCTGAAGGCAGCCTAAGGCTGGTTGCACACTGCAGTTTTTTACCTGATCAGGTTTGATCAGGTTTGTGTGCCAAAACCAGGATAGGAACCAGGATAGGAACTTGCAGAGAAAAACTATAATTGAAAGATTGACACCTGTTCTGAGTTTTGGAGACACTCCTGGTTTTGGCACACAAAGCGGATGGAACCTGATCAGGAAAAAAACTGCAGTGACAGGAGTCAGCTGTTGTACATAACAGATTATAGCAGTATAAGCCTACCTGAGTGGGTGTAAGGTCTCTAGGGGGACTGGGCACCCCCTACAGATATTGTACAAGCATTTATTTATTAAATAAACACTTTCACTATACACAGAGCACTTTGCTTATCCCGGCGGCAGCCGGGACAAGCAAAGTATATGCGGGAACCGCATTGATCAGGATTACACATCCTGAGCAATCCGTTTCCCGCATTGCAGATACCAGAACCGCTCCAAAAACTGCAGCCTGCATAATTTTTCACGCAGGCTGCAGAGCAGGAGACGGAAACCGGATTGCTTTTGCAGCAATCCGGTTTTTAGCATTAGATCCTATGAGGAGCGTTTCTTGATCCGGTTTTGAGCTTTTTGAAAACTCAAAACCGGATTAGGTTTTTAAAAAAAAAAACGCAGATGTGACCCTAGCCTATATCTTTGGCGGCATATTCAGAAGAGGAAACTGGCATTAGGGTAAAATAATGTGTTAATTGTACCAAAAACAGGAGCTAACGAAAAATTATCATTTTCAGAATTGTTGTATCTGCCCTGAATTGACAGCTTTAATATATTTAATCTTTAAACAAGATAGTATTTAGCATAAAATGTCCAAGAGTGCCAAAAGAAAGCTGGTCAAGAGATATGCTAGTGAAATCTCAAAACATAAGATACTGATTTGATAGCACAATCCCCCTAACATTAGAGTTTCTTTAATCTGGCATTTATAAACCTGGATTTTGGATTATTGAAGCTGTGTTATACATATATATATACATATATATATATATATATCGATGTATATATATTAAATCGCTTGTAAGGACAGGATGAGTTCAGAAATAAAATGTTCACACAAAATCACATGATAGATTGATGGATTGTAAAGGTACTATTACACCTGGAGACATTGCCGCCGGAGATATCGCAGGCGACGCACGGCAGCGCGCATGTTTTTGGCACTCCGCCAGCACTGCCGTCGCGTGTTTACATGCGGCGATATCTCCAGCGATGCTTTGGCGATATTTCAGGTGATATTGCTGTTGGGGTGTCTAGAAACCCTAGCAACGATCCTATAAAATGGAAGCCTATGACTCCCATAGCCTGTAACATCGCCAATCGCGATGTTACACGGGGCGATGCTTACACATCGCCTGAGAGTGGTTGCCTGGTTTCACAGCTGTGAAACCAAGTGACCACTCTCAGCCGTTTTTCGTCGAAAAATCGCCACGTCACACGGGGGATCTCGCCGGCAATATTGCTGCCAATAGGCCACACCGTGCGTCACCTGCGAAATCGTCAGCAATGTCTCCAGGTGTAAGGGTACCTTAAGACTTTCTGTACACATATAAAAGGGAATTTTGGAGTGTTTTTCCCAGTTTCTACTCAGTAAAACAAAAGGGTGATAAACAATCACATACCTCCATATACTGTATAATTTATACTTGATATCTATTAAACATCACTGCCAGGAAACATCATGCACCTAACTTGCTCTGAATACCAGTATTGAAATGAGCTTAATTTGTCAAGGCCATGAACATAGAACATATTAAAGATCTGTTATAAAACAATAAGTGATAATAATACTTGTTGCCTTGAAATTTCTATCTGTAAATGTTAATATAGAAGCCAGCTTGGCATATTGCCAGTTTGGCATTGTTCTCCGTGCTCAGGGTATGGAGAGGATGCATTAAGCCCACACATTGTTGGCTTACAATAGCTAAGTGAATTTTTCTAACAAAATAGCTTTTTACACTCAAAGCAATAGGGTTACTGGTAAAGCACCATCATGTTAGGGGAACACTATAAATGGATACCTCTTTCAAATTTTATTTATAAGAAGCACAGACTATTTCATTTTCACATTTTAATATTCTATTACAAGCTGAATTATATATCTGAAGCTGTTTCAGATATTGCGAGAACATTATATCACCTAGCATTATATAGTTGTAATATGGAAGTTAGCTGTGAAAGATATTTATAATTTCAGTGGTGGACCAGTAAAAGCTCACTTGAGCGAAACATACGTTGTCCCGGTGGACTCAGACCTCATCCTGCAGCCGCCCGCATGTCACATGTGTGCTTGTCATAAATAAACTCCTTCCAAAGACCTCCAACGTTGAGTGCATACTATCTTTTGTTCTTGTGATTATTACAGATTTTCCGATGTTTGCTAAGGCTAGGGTCACACTTGGAAGTGCAATTACGTTTACCGTATCCACATCCGGATGCGGTAATCGCAATTACATTGACACACAATTTTGACACATTTTGTGTCCCTAAGGGTACCTTTACACTCCACAACCAGAGGAGACAACCAGAGGAGACATTTTTGGCGGCGATATTTCTCGCTGGAATTATCACCGCCAAATTGCCTCCTTATTGCGGCGTGTATTTTGGGAATTTGGTGGCGATATGTCGCCTCGTTCTGGTCGCCTGGTTTTAGAGCACTGCTGTAAAATCGAAACCATGCGACATTGGTTTTATCGCCGCCAAATTCCTAAAATACACGCCGCAATAAGAAGGCAATTTGGCGGCGATAATTCCAGCGAGAAATATCGCTGCCAAAAATGTCTCCTCTGGTTGTGGCGTGTAAAGTTACCCTTAGCTGGAATCTGGCAACCAGATTGCTCTGAATGTGCAATCCGGTTGCCGGATACTTGGTTCATCCCTGCTGCTGATGAACAAAGGGTTAATGTTAATAATAGATGTGGGCAACATGTCTCTAGGGGGTGCCCACCCCCCCTAGAGACATGCTGTCCACTCAGATAGGCATGTGAGAGGTTAATGTGGGCATTCATAGTATTGCCGGCTATTGTCGTCATTTTCAATTTTATGAGTAAACCCGGTGGCTCCTCGCTGTGTAGTAGATGCAGTATGTAATGTACGTACTGTATGAGCCTCTAGACTTGGTCCTGAAAGCATTATCATTAGGTCTATGGGCAGCGCACCGCCATAGACCTAATGTTAATGCTTTCAGGACCCTGGATAGCGGCTCATACAGTACGTACATTATTAGATATGTAACCTTGAACGGCATTATATAGTAATACCCCTGGCGAATAAATCACCAATCAGGGGGTAGTTTGCACAATCTCCATACAAACAGCATTTTAAGAACTGGAGGAAAACATGGAGTATATTGCAGTAAAAGTTTTTTTCTTTATTAAATCATGTGTAAAAAGTGTGATAAAAGAGTGACAAAACAGAGGTTCTGAGATGCAACTCAAACCGACATGTTAAGACCAAGAGATAGAGCAGTTGTACTTGACTGCTGAACAAAAATGGGTTTTGCAATGTACATACAGGGTATATTGCAATAGTACAGATACTATAGAGAACCACATAATAAATAGATAAAGTGCACCATTCTGGTAGAAAGTTCCACCTTAAATGAATCTCAGGACAAGTATAAGACTGGGTTGTACATACAAAGTTATACCCAAAGTAAAGGTAACAGCACCATCAGTCACAGTAACAGCTGAGCATAGTAAAACATACAAAGGATCATACCTATATGGTCAAAACTGCGGGAGAGCAACCAGGAAGAGAGAGGGAGTAGGTCCTATATCCCCTACATATGTTTCGCCCACACAGCTTCCTCAGGGAGAGGTCTGTAGATAGTAGTGGACACCATACCAGGACACCAACGGTGTCTTTATAGCGCTGTGAGACCCGGATGCGATGTAAGGCACTTCCGGGTTCACCGCTGCGTCATGTGCATGCGTAGTCTGTGCGCTGAAGCCCAGAGCGGCTCACACTCACCACGCATGCCCGCACCATCATCCAGCGTAGGGACGCGTCACCATATGTGCTGGGCGGATGGGCGGCGCCGGTGGGCAGGTGCCAGGACCTCTGAGACGCAGCACAGACCAGGGCTGCTAGATTAACCCAGCTAGGAGCACCTAAAAGTAATATGGATACTATACACAACCTGGTAGAAAAAATTCTATATAAGATCAGGATGGGAGGGCAGGAGGATCAATCCACATCAACATATAACTATCCCCAAAGGGAAGAGGAGTCTCTAAGATTCAGGCAATAGTCATTCAATAGTAGGGTTGGTCGATCTCCATCTCACTGTCACAGCATAGTCCAGTTTGTATATTTTCACATATGGTGATCCAAGGGCAAGGACGCAGGAAGAGAGGCTTGTGCACCAGAAAGGTGTGTAGGCAAGGTGTGTGCAATTAAAAACAACCTAAAAAATAGAACCAGGAAAAAGAATTAAAAACTGGGAAAAGAAAGAAAATGAAAACCAGCTTATGGCATCAGAAACAGTCTCTCATAAATAGGGACCATAGGAGACACTCTCATTGAGCCCCCTGGGGGTAAGAGTACCCAACGTCACGATCCATTTAGTCTCCAGGCGGGCCTACCTTTTTTAGGTCACCTCCTCTATTGCCGCAATGTACCAAATCGATTCCCCGGACCTTAAAGGAAGCAGGGTTGCACCCATGAGGTTTAAAGAAGTATTGTTTTAAGCACAGTGGGATCTTTTGCATCTTTCGCTGCGACAATGTCACGAATGTGCTCGCATGTGCGTACCCTTACTTCTCGCGGCGTCAGACCCACGTAGATCAGAGGGCAGGCACATTGAGCAAAATATACCACATGTGTGGATGAGCATGATATCCTGTACCTGATCTCGAAACTATTTGAGCCGTCGGACGAGTGAAAATGGGTTGCACGTTCCACATTGGTGCAGGCGACGCAATGTCCACAAGGGTAACACCCCAACATCGGTCCCCGAGACCCAAAGAGATTTGGCACATGCGGCACATAGTGGCTGTTGACCAACATATCACCAAGGTTCCTGGCGCGTCGTGGAGTCATGAAAGGTCTATTAGGGATACATTTACTCAAAGTAGGATCGGTACGCAGGACCCCCCAGTGTCTCCTGAGAATGTCCCGCATGGTCTGCCACTCATGGTTATAAGTACCCACAAAGCGCAGTGTCGGTTCAAACTCAGGTTTTTTTGATTTTTGTTTCAGCAGACGTTCTCTCGGTGTATGCTCAGCCCTCTGGAATCCACGTTTGATGCACCTGTTGGAATATCCACGATCCCTGAATCTTTGCTTGAGGTCCACGGACTGACGCTCGAATCCCTCCTTGGTCGAACAGATCCGCCTCATCCTCAAAAACTGGCCGGTGGGGATGGCGCGTATGGTGGATGAACTGTGACCAGAAGAGGCATGTAACAGGGAGTTCACGGAAGTTGACTTCCTGTGGACGTCCGTCTGAATCAGACTGGAGCAATCCACATCCAAGACGACGTCCAGGAAGTCAATCTTTACCGGACTACACTTGTACGTCAGTCTGATATTGTAACAGTTCATGTTAAGTTCTTGCATAAACGTATCGAGCTGCTCCGTCGAACCCTGCCACACAAAAAGGACGTCGTCTATGTAGCGCATCCAGCACTGCACCTGGGCGCTGGCCCGCACGCCTCCGTCGCCAAAAATATATCTCTCCCAGTAACCGAGGAAGAGATTGGCGTACGAAGGCGCGCAGGCCGCGCCCATAGCAGTGCCGCATTCCTGTAGATAGACGACGTCCTTAAACACGAAAGTGTTGTGGGTCAGGATGAAGCGGAGCAGCTCTAAAATAAACTCACCAAGGGCACCATCCACACCGCCAGATTCGAGGAAGAAGCGGACCGCATTCAAGCCATCAGTATGGCCAATGCACGTATAGAGGGATTCTACGTCAGCCGTGACTAAAAGCATATCAGGTTCCACAAAGATGCCGTCAACACGCTTCAGGACGTCCGTTGTGTCCTTGAGATAGGATGATAAAGTCTCTACCAAAGGCTTAAGATGGTAATCAATGAATTTACAAATTGGCTTGCAGAGACCAACTATCCCGGACACAATCGGACGTCCCGGAGGGTTGAGGGCATCTTTGTGGATCTTGGT
Organism: Allobates femoralis; assembly: GCA_033576535.1. Lineage (NCBI taxonomy): Eukaryota > Metazoa > Chordata > Amphibia > Anura > Aromobatidae > Allobates > Allobates femoralis. The sequence continues at coordinate 346,860,626 of JARQOC010000002.1, forward strand.
TAGCAAGTAAAACGTGGGCAGACGGGGGAACATCACCAAGAGCCCATCGGCCATCTTTTTATTAATCAAGCCCTGATCAAGAGCACCATCTAGGATAGCTAACAGCTCAGACAAATGATCAGGTAAGGGGTACATTATGTACTGTATCTCCCCCACAGCAAGGAGACGCCGGGTTCATTCCTCAAAAACTGGCCGGTGGGGATGGCGCGTATGGTGGATGAACTGTGACCAGAAGAGGCATGTAACAGGGAGTTCACGGAAGTTGACTTCCTGTGGACGTCCGTCTGAATCAGACCGGAGCAATCCACCTCCAAGACGACGTCCAGGAAGTCAATCTTTACCGGACTACACTTGTACGTCAGTCTGATATTGTAACAGTTCATGTTAAGTTCTTGCATAAACGTATCGAGCTGCTCCGTCGAACCCTGCCACACAAAAAGGACGTCGTCTATGTAGCGCATCCAGCACTGCACCTGGGCGCTGGCCCGCACGCCTCCGTCGCCAAAAATATATCTCTCCCAGTAACCGAGGAAGAGATTGGCGTACGAAGGCGCGCAGGCCGCGCCCATAGCAGTGCCGCATTCCTGTAGATAGACGACGTCCTTAAACACGAAAGTGTTGTGGGGTCAGGATGAAGCGGAGCAGCTCTAAAATAAACTCACCAAGGGCACCATCCACACCGCCAGATTCGAGGCAGAAGCGGACCGCATTCAAGCCATCAGTATGGCCAATGCACGTATAGAGGGATTCTACGTCAGCCGTGACTAAAAGCATATCAGGTTCCACAAAGATGCCGTCAACACGCTTCAGGACGTCCGTTGTGTCCTTGAGATAGGATGATAAAGTCTCTACCAAAGGCTTAAGATGGTAATCAATGAATTTACAAATTGGCTTGCAGAGACCAACTATCCCGGACACAATCGGACGTCCCGGAGGGTTGAGGGCATCTTTGTGGATCTTGGTTAGCAAGTAAAACGTGGGCAGACGGGGGAACATCACCAAGAGCCCATCGGCCATCTTTTTATTAATCAAGCCCTGATCAAGACAACCATCTAGGATAGCTAACAGCTCAGACAAATGATCAGGTAAGGGGTACATTATGTACTGTATCTCCCCCACAGCAAGGAGACGCCGGGTTCATTCATAAAATTGAAAATGCAGACAATAGCTGGCAATACTATAAATGCCCACATTAACCCCTCACATGCCCACCTGAGTGGACAGCATGTCTCTAGGGGGTGGGGCACCCCCTAGAGACATGCTGCCCACATCTATTATTAACATTTAACCCTTTGTTCACATGTGCCTTGCGGCAGCCGCATGGGCTTCCATAGGAGCCCATTATAGCAAACTTGCTGTGGTTTGAAAACCACTGTGAAAACTGCAGCCTGCATGATTTTTACTGCAGGCTGCAATTCCGCAAGTGGTAACCAGATTGCATCCGGTTACTATAATGGCCTCCTATGGGCTGCGGTTTCTGATCCGGTTTTGAGCACTTTTACTGCTCAAAACCGAATCAGGATCCGCAGTGCCCTGCCGCAAATGTGACCCTAGCCTAACTCTTCATATAAACATTGAAGTAAAGGAATGATTGTACTTAGCATCCCAGAGCATGTAAGGCATTGGCTTCACTTTATAAACCTAAATCCTGCTGGTTGGTTCCCTTTAAGTTTGCAGTGGTCACTTTAACCAGGGACCACGAGTCGAATCTGCTAAATAAGCTGTCTGTCAAGACATCATTTAGGTTTACAGGTCTCCAAAGCGGATCTACTCAGACCAAGAAGTATACTTCTAGGGCAAAGTGATGAAGAAATTGCACTGACCATATAGCATGAAAAGTTCCAGGAAAACCCCATCCCATTCTCAAGATAATTGGGCCTGTGAATGTGTGGCGCCCATAAACGAGTGTGTAGTCATTCCTGTAACAGGGGAATGCAAGGTTTGTAGGCTCCCAATCCAGTACTTCCACACTCGAGCCTAGGCCAATGGTTGGAGCCCAGTCCCTAGGGGGAGAGTTAGGGGAGGAGGGAAGTGAAAAACGGGTTCTAGTTTGTCCCGAGGAGAGAAAGAAAGAGGGAGCTTGAGAAGGTAAAGGTTCCAGGGAGGGGGCCTGAGAGAGAAAGGCAGCCCATGAAAAGAAAGAGGGGAGCCAAAATTGGAGCACCCATACTCCGAGGGAACCCTGGTCCATCTAACGGAGTATCAGCTCCGAGGATACGGTGCAGGGAGTCCATCCCCTGAGCCTTCTACACCGGTCATTGCGGGTCAGTCCACCGGCCCTGACACCCTGTCTACAGATTGCAGCTTCACCAAGATCACCCACCGAAGGTTGAGCCCCTTTGAGAGAGAAAGAAGGGAACCTCACAGCACCCCAACGGGCCTGGTATAGAAGAGGGCTGTTCCGGGGTAGGTTTAGCAGCAGGACATGGGAAAGACAAGAGAAGGCATATTATGAGAGCCTCCGAATGACTTTTGCAATCCTCTATGACTACCCGACCAGCTACCTGATTATAGACTGTCTGTACTGTAGCCTAAAATTGCCATCTGAATTGGTTCCAGTAAAGTACCCATGTAGAGTGACAAAGCCTCTGTGTGTCTGTTCTTCTGCTGCACTGCTCCGCAGTTCATTCCGTTTCTCCAGCACCACCATTACAGGTTCCCCCCCACCCTCGCTCCGGAGACCCAGCTCCTCCTGCAGGGAGCTGTTCTATTCAAGCTGCAATATCATCACACTCCAGAGGTCTGAAGCGGCGCTGGTGCTCATCACCAGAATCTGCAGGTGGCGTCACGTGAACTCTTTATTACCATTCCCTAACTCTTTTATGCTGACCACCAGGGCCACGGGTCTTAGCAGGCCACCAGTGACATATCAACCACAGCAGGGCCCAGACACCCGAGTTCCCATATACCCCTGGGGTGTGTCAAATGCTTTAACCGTACTCTGCTTCAACTGTTGAGAACACTAGAGGAAGACGAAAAAGTGCAGTGACCTGACTACTTGCAAGAATTGTTCTGGACCTATAATAATCTGGTCTACACCACAACAGATTACATACAGTATACTTTACTGTTTGGTATATCCCGCAGAGAAATTATTGAATTGAATCTGGAACAGCCAAAGGATCTAACCAAATGATCTAATACCTCATGGCTGAAAGAACACAATTGGCAGTCCCAGACCATCCACCCGCTATCAGGCCAGAGGTTACAAAAAAGGACTTTTAAAGGTGAGTCATCAATCCAGGAGGGTCTTCTCCGACGTGGGAACTTGGTGCTGGTGTGAGAAAATTGTCCCAATAGCAAGCCGAGTGAGCTGTTTTATAATATTTGCCAACTTAGGTGACAGTGAGGGACCTGTTTAATTACACTCCCAACACTTATTAGCAGTTTGCTGTCAATATACAATGTACACAGAAAGCTGGGGTGTATGTTGGGTTAGCCTTCTTAGCTCTTCTTCATGCTACAGTCCATCGAAAACTCTGATTGTGTCACACTCTACATCCAATAATATAAGGGATACATCATTGGAATCAAGGAATCTTTTCCTACATTATGCTGCTCTCAGATGAGGTAGATTCCCTTTAATCACCAATGATTATTTTCATCATTGTATGGTGTGATATAGGATGTTCTATAGACTCTGATAAACTTATAGTTTCTAAGAAGATAAATTACAGTGTTATTTGTGAAATACATTGATGGCTCAAACTCCCACTGAGAATGTTTGTCAGCTGTGAGCTCCTGACATTCAGTGCAGTTTTGGCAGCCTATAGTCAATTCCTGCACTTTAAATGATTCATCAGTATTGTTACTGTGAAAGTATAATAGGCACCTTTCAGTTGAAAACACAGGTTCCTCCTTTGCTACATTTGTCTGCAAGCGAGGTCAGCATTTAAAAGTGCCTGTGTTCAATTGCTAGCTACGGGTCTATAGTCACATATCTTTATAGAATAGCATATGTCTTAGAAGGTAGATTCTTACCTAGAGAAAATGTTAAATTAGAAATGTAGAGACTGCAGAATATTGCCATAAAAAGAAAAAATATGTACTATATGTCTTTAATATGGTAAAATTAATTTTTAAACTTAGTACAAAAGATGAAATACTGTAGTCCAGTAAATAATGATGATTTTAACCTAGTTTACACAAGCTTCCCAGTTTATTAATCACGACTGTTCGTAACACAGCCAAGATAGCTTTTACAGATTCATTTTAAACCAGATTTTAATGAATCCTTACCAGTTCCATTGAATTATAATGAATGTCTTTTAGAACGGATAGAACTTCACGCTATACTATTCTTAACATCAGTAAGCAATTGAAATTCAACAGATTAAAGTTTATTATGATAAATCTACCTATTACATATCTGAAAGTTATAACATTTGAAGCAGCACTGTGCCACAAGTGCACTGAGGCACAGATATGCTGGAAGGGGGGCAAAGTGATTGCCCAATAAGAATCCTGCGGATGGAGAAGGAAGACTATAATACTTGCCTAGCCTCCATGATGGAATGCAATGCTGTCACTGAGGAGCTGGATATCCTCTGGAAAGTGTAGATAGACGTTCCATGTAACACAAACTTTAGGAAGAACAGGAGGAGTGCTAAAAAATGCTCTTAAAGCCACATGAAGTTCACCCATTCCCTTGCTATGGTAGTTGTGTTCTTGATAAGCAGCCAGTTTAAAAATGTGCAGAACCAGAGGTAGATGGTCCCATGTTAAGCAGTTCCAGCAGATATTAATATTTGCATTCTCCTGCTTTGGTTTCCTGTATAGCTCAGGCTGGGTCACACATAGAAACCCTTTTTGGAAATGATTTCCATGACCAATCCATTTTTTTTGGGTGCTTTTTGAGCCTCCTGCACCCCTGAACGTTTTTGGACTTAGTCATTTTTTGACCAAAATTCTTAAAAAAAACGGATCCGTTTTTCCATAGGGCCCATGTTAAATTTTTTTTTTTTTTAAACGGACCCCAAAACTTTGGCTCAAAAACGTACATAGCAATGTTTTAAGGTGCAGAAAAAAACGGACAGGGTGTTTATTACATCTAATCCGTTTTTCTGTCAGTTTTTGGAATTAGAAAAAAAAAATGCCAAAAATGAAGCCAAAAACGGACCAAGGGCTTATGTGTGGCCCTAGCCTCAGACAGAGATGATTTAAGAGCTATAAGTATTAAAAGGAATGACTAACAAAAAGAGATCATTGCTGATAAAGTGCAGGAATTGAAGAAGGCAATGCAATTTCTGCTGAACAGATGACATCTCATAGGTTGGAAAGGGTCTGGTCTCTGAGCTAGAACTAGAAAAGAGCCTGGTATTAATAACAGATAAGAAGGATATAACAGGTTACTTCTAGGAGCGCTGGGGCACAAGAGGGGACAATTAAAGATTAAGAGCAATCCTCTTTATTACCACAACGCGTTTCCACAACGGATCGTCGTCTTCCTCAGGTGGATTTCAGATGGTATTAATGGACAGGCTGCTGACTGGATTTATCAATTCATTGCATATTTTTTTGTATTCCTTCCTGTTTTATACAATTCAACTCTTTTTGCTTGTAGATCCATTGACGATTCTTTTCCTTTCCCTATGACTCACAATCCAGAAATGTCAGTAGCTGGATGGAAGATGCAAGAGTCTGTCTGGATCCCAGAAACTTAAGGGCCTTTTACACGCAATGATATTGTTGGTACATCACGGCTTTTGGGCAGTGCAGCGAAGTCGTATCAACGTTGTTGCGTGTGACACGTAGATATGACCAACAATAAATCATTAGATCGTTGATCGTAGGTTTATGAATATGTCCATAAATCAGTAATTTGTTCAACCTGCAACATCGTTGTGTGTGACACCTTTCCAACGATCTCTTTTACGACTTCACCTTTTCAGAACTGAAGAACATAATCGACCAAACGTCTGCAAGTATTGTTCACTTGTCGCGGAATCGTTCCTGCGATATATCTGTACGTGTGACACCTTACTAGCGATCAATGAACGACGTTCAAGCAATGCAGGCCAAGTTGGATCGTTGGTCGGATCGCTGGGACATTGAAGTGTGTAATGGGCCCTTTACTCAGCTTTTATACACACACATTGATTACAAGCACACAGGTCACAGGTGAGGATGTTACCTTTATTAGACATTCAAACCCATTTGTGTTAACGTCTGTGCATGTTATCTGGTCAAAATCACCAGGGTATGTGAACTTTTGATCAGGGTCATTTATATGTTTTTGGTTGTCATTATGATTTAAAAAGAGAAAACACAGTAGTTTGACAATAAATGGTTTCACCCAACCACTAACTATGAGTGGGAAAAACGTTTTTGTGTTATCATTCATATTTTCAGAAAAAAGGTCAAGAGAGCAAAAATCTGTCAGGGCATGTAAACTTTTGAGCACAACTGTATAAGTACAGCTAAGTGATGACCATAAAACCCAACACTTTCTGAGAAAAAATTCCTTAAGGCGGCGTCACACATGTCAACCAAGGGTGCGATGCCGGAAACGATGCTCGGGTGCGCGCTCACTTCCGACATCGCAGCCTTGGCGTCACACGGCAACATGTTGCCGGTGACACTGCAGTGATGTGGGACGAGCCATCTCTCACTGGGCTGGGATAAATCCAGCGAGTGATCCGCAGCAATACTGCGGTATAGGCTGGATCGCCGTCAACATCGCTATTGCAGTGTCAGACGGCGTGATCCAGCCTAATCGCTGGTTGCAGATTGACAGGTTTACATTCATCCTCGTAAACTTGTCAACCTGCCACCAGCAATAAATTGCAGTTGTGTTGCGCTGTCACACAGCACGACAGCACGACGCACTTGCGATATCGTGAGCTACATCGCTGATGCGTCACTTTTCGGTGATGTCGCTCACGATATTGATACGTGTGACACCTCCTTTATACAGATTTAAAAAGTTGTATTTGTTATGCAAATGAAGCTTTTGTGCCATACACGATATTCCACAAAAATAAGCTTTTTCTGAGTTTAAAAATGACTAAATAAATAATAATAATAAAAGTAATGGTTATAAATAATGACAGCTTTCGTACCAGAAAGGTTGATTTCCTATTAAAATGCATTTTTATTCTTCATTTATAAAAATAGAGAAAATAAAAATGGCACCAATGTATTTTTTCATGCACGTTTATATTTCATTCTGTGAGTTAACCTACACCCACTCTTTGCTAATGTTTTTAGTGAGTTTTTCACTCATGACATATTTCTTCCTATATCCAGAAATTTTCATAGTCCAGACTTTATAGTTTAAAAAGCAGACATATATACAGGAATATAAAATGTGTCACTGAAATAACTACTTTTCAATTTATAATAAGCATTTCATGCCATGACTACAATAGGTCGTACTTTTAATAAAGGTCGTAAAAAAATGCACAAATGTATTTACCATGATGTAAGAAACCACTGAGGTTGGCATGCACTAATGTCACCATATTACTATGGCTCATGGGCCACCAAATGTTAACTTGGATCCCCAGCCTTCCTAAGAATGGTGGATAATAAAACCTTGTATTACTTTCACTGTCTGCTGCTTCTTTTGTGCAGTACATGGATTTAAGACGTCATGTATATTGCAGTTATAGGTATGCTACATGGACCTTTACATTGATGTCTTCTAAATATTTATAGCAAAGCTTAATATTGCACCATTCAATAAGGCTTTTCTCTACTTCAACACCTTTTATCATTCTTCACTGATTCTTTGCTTTTCTGTGATTGTTTACATCATTGCTGGCCAGCCTCATCCTACCCTAGCTTTTTGAATGTATGACCATTGAGCTGGAAGAAAGTAAAAGAGAAAGTCCCAATTTTGTCAAGGCAGGCAGGGCAATGAAAGCGTACCTAATACGGTACACCTGCTCGTAGCTTTGAAGGCAATCGGCAGCAGTTGACTGCTACGCTGTCCACTCTATTCTGGAAACAGTAGACTAGAGCGACTGAGCGTTCATTATTTAAATGCACTGTTTATAAGTTCTGTTACTATTTGTAATGTCTTCTGCCTTTTAATTATAACACAGTTACTGGAATGAATATTATGTAGCCTGAAGCATATCTTCTATTTATAGTGGTTTCATGAGTATAGGCTAAGCACCTAATCACATTTCTATTCTTTATGTCTTTGAATATATATACTCCTATAAATTTGCCCCCTTTAGTTGAATAACATGGAGCATATTTCCATAGAACAAAAGCTATTAAGGGTGTGTAATGTAATATACAGTATATAAATACATAGATACATGCTGTTAAGATCACATGGCTAGCTCTATGACAGGGTTGTTTTATTAATGTAATCTCTTTACATGTGCTCTGTTGGCCTGGAATCTGTAATGAGACAGTCAGATTACACAGCAAGGATTTATATTTGGCTATTCTGTCTATGGAGCTCTTTCTAATTTAATCTGCTCTTAGTGTTGTTACACACAACGATGTTCCAGCGATCCCGACAATTACCAGGATCGCTGGAACATCGCTGTGTTGTCGCTGGGGAGCTGTTAAACAGGCAGATCTCCTCAGCGACTACGGACCAGAGAGCCAACCTCCACATCACTGGGTAAGCGGAGGACGCTGGTAACCATAATAAACATAGGGTATCTAGGCAGCGTGCGCTACTTAGTTACCTGGTGTTAATCATAGTTACCAGTGTCCTCCCGCTTAGTGCAGCCTTTAAACGGGAGAACGCTGGTAAGCATGAAAAACACCGGATATCTAGGCAGCATGCGCTGCCTAAATACCCGCTGTTTATCATGGTTACCAGCATCCTCCCGCTTAGCGCTGGTAACCATGTTAAATAGTGGGTATCTAGGCAGCGCGCGCTGCTTGGTTACCCGGTGTTTATCATAGTTACCAGCCTGTGAGGTCGCTGATCGCTGGTCTCTCGTTGTCACACGCACTAATGTATGCTGACCAGTAGGAGACCAAGGACCAAAAATTGGTCCTGAAGGATGTGCAGCGATCAGCAACCTCACAGCAGGGGCCCCGTCACTGCTGCTTTTCACACACAGCGATATCACTGGCGAGGTTGCTGATTTCAGCGATATCGCTGTGTGTGACGTATCCCTTAATGATCTGGACTTCACTGAAGGCTCCCAGGTTGCATTCCATAAAAGAGTTGCGAGATAAGGCCAACAAAGCAGACTGTGGTCAGACAAAAAATTTCCGTACAAGAACAGAACTGTGAGGCCAGTTTCACATTAGCATTCGATCTGCATGTATGCCAATGCAGCCACCCTGATGTAAACGCCGCATAAATACTCTGGATGCACACAGCTTGAAAACTCCATAGAAATACATTAGAATGTGGTCGCTCCCATAGGAGACCATTATAGCGGTCAGGAGGAGAGAGAGAGACACACAGCATTTGTCTGCCTTGGCATCTGGATGATTATGCGCCTACATAGGATTCAATGTAGGAAAAGTGTACTTCAGGATGCTTGCGTACAAAGCAAGCACCCTGGAACGCACAAATATGCAACTCATACGCACTTGTACGCAAACGCATGAGAACGCATGCATCTGCAGGCAAAATCATCCTCCGTGCATCCCCATGTTGAACATAAGGAAGCTCAGCGGATGCGTAGAATCACACACTGCTATGCATCCCAGCACAACGCAGCCAAACGCTAGTGTGAAACCGGCATAACATCTGGATTAGCAAGTTCAACAAATTCAATCAAGAAAAGGAAGGGTTAAAAAAGGGGGCATGTGTGCATCCAGAAGACCAGTCAAGAAAAAGAAAATAGCAAACAGTCCAATAAAGGGCACCACATAGCATAATGTGGAGGATTCAATAACTTACACTGGGCCCAAGAAAAAGAAAAATTAAAGGGATTTTTTTTTACTTTATCTTTATTTTAACAAATACAGTTTTGTTCCTGGCCTTTCTAGTGCTGCCTTCTTCACAGACAACACAGCTCCACTGTTGTTAAACTGGCAGATGATGGAAGAACATGGAGCAGACCTTTCCATCAGCCTTATCCAATTTCAAAACAGTGGAGTGTGGACTGTTCTTCAACTGGAGACGGCTGAGGGACATGTCAGGTCACATGCTCCTCCTGACATTTTGTGAACAGGATAGCTGTGCAGTTTGTAAGCAAGGCTAAAATAATACAGGCAAGTGGAGAAGCTGGAATACTTTTATAACAAGTTAGTACAGTCTGTAAGGATACACTAACGAATGTTATGGCCACTTTACATGCCCGATATAGTTCCGATATTGGATACAACGGCGCGGGAGCTCGCTTTTTCTTGGCAAAATTCTAAGATCGCATAGGAAATGTTACACAGCGCGATATCGGCAGTCAACGCAACAGCGATGTCTACACCCTCTTGTACGGCCGCCCCAGAAACGACCATTTAACATGGGAGAGAATAGGGGAAGTTGTACTCCACATCGTTGTTGGGCTTTTACACAGCACGACCCAGCCACAACGTCCATCCAATATCAGGCCGTTGGAGAGTAGGCTCATTTGATCCCCGATATCGTTTTAGCATCGTTCGTGCATCGTATTGGACATTTACACCATACAACGCACGAACGATATCAGGGCCAAAGCACGAACCACGTGACTTTTTATCGGAGTTGGACGCCGATATCGGGACATGTAAAGTGGCCATTAGAGTGAAACGTGCAGGACCGTATTTACCACTGAGCACCAGAGGTCAGGTGCCTAGGACCTAGGGTAGCGGGTCACGTGGGGTGGCACCAGGGTTAAGATTTGAAAAAATTTTTTTTAAATCTTCCCTTCCTTCCTCCACACACTATAAAAAAATGGAATTCTTGCAGGGAAGGGAGGTGCAGCAGTGTCCCTGTATTCATTTGTATTAGCATATTTAAGACACTAATACAAATAAACCTCCATGAGCATCGAAACCTCCAGATTCAGTTAAGCTCCAAGCAGCACTCTGATGGAAAGTGAGGCAGCATGCTTATACCCCAGAGGTCAGTTTAAGACCCCGTTACACAGTACAATATCATGAACGATATCGCTCAAATGTCACGGGTTTGGAGTCATTGAAACAATATCATTAGGACGTGGTTGCGTGTGACACCAAGATACGAGTACGATAAATTGGTAGATCGTTGATCGCAGATTTGAGAACATGTTCTCAAATCAAACGATCTTCGATCAGCCAACCTGCTGCATCGTTGTGTGTGACACTGCGATAACGATGTCATTCACGACTTCATCTATTCACAACAGTGACAAGTATCGTTCGCTGTTTTGTGCGAACGATAGCTTCTCGCTACACGTGTGGCACCTCACCAATGATGCCAAAAAGATGTCCTAACAACCACGCGCCCATAAGATTGTTAGTGATATCTTATCAATATTGAAGCATGTAACGGTACCTTTAGTGTGATGAGCTTACCTCAACTGGCAGTGTGGGACCAGTATGAACCATGGGGCAGCCTGCAAGATGGAATCAGTAAGGAAAGTAGGCAACCTGTGGGGTGGGATTGGTATGGAAAAGGGGGCAGCCTGTAGGGTGGGATGAGTATGGAAAGGGAGTAGCATGGTGTGGAATCACTAAAAAAGAGGGCAGTTTATGGGGGGAATAAGTGTGGGAATGGATGCAGCCTGCAGGGTAGGATTGGTATGGAATAGCGGGTAGCTTGTAGGGTGGGATCCATATGGAAAAAGAGGCTGCATTCGGTGGGATTACTATGGAAAAGGTGGCAGCTTGCAAGGTGAGATCAGTATGGAAAAGGGGGCAGCGTGAGCTTAGTTCCCTATGGAAAAAGGGTCAGCTTGTGGTGGGCTCAGTATGGAAAATAGGGCAGTGTGAGATGGGATCAGCATGCAATGGAGGGCAGCGTGCAGAGTTGGAACATGTATGGAAACGGGGCAGCCTGTGTTGAGGGATTGGTATGTAAAAGGGAGCAGCCTGGGGATTGATTACTGTGAAAAAGAGGGCAGCCAATGGGGTGGGATCGGCATGGAAAAGAGGGATGTTGCTGGGTGGGTAAGTATAGAAAAGGGGCAACCAGAAAGGTAGGATCAATTTGAAAAAGGGGGCAGCCTTCAGGTTGTGATAATTATGGAAATAGGTGTAATTTGCTGGGTAGTATCAGTATAGGAATGGGTCAGCCTGCAGAGTGGGATCAGTATGGAAAAAGAGGCTGCCTGTGGGGTGAGACACAGTAAGTCTGGAATAAGGGGTAGTCTGCAGAATGAGATCAGTATGCGGGATGGAGTTAGTATAGAAAACAGGCAGCCTGCAAAGTGGGATTGGTATGAAATAGGGGGAAGCCAGTATGGTGGGATTAGTATAAAAAGGGGGCAGCCTGTGGGGTCAAATCGGTATGAAAAAAGAGGCAGAATGGAGTGGGATCACTCTGGAAAAGGGGGCAGCCTGCAAGGTCAGAATGGAAAAGAAGCTTGCGGCGTAAAATAAGTATGGGAAGCCTGAGGAGAGGTATCAGCATGGAATATGGGGCAGCCTGCAGGTTGGGATCAATATCGAAAAGGAGTAAGCATGGAGTAGAAATATTGTGCAAAAAGAGTGGCCTGCAGAGTGGGATCCGTGTGGAAAAAGGGGCACTAGGAAATAGGCTCTGTATTGAACAACAGGGAATTGTGAGATTGATTTGTATGAAAAACAGGGCAATCTGAGAGCTTGGATAGGTATAGAAATGGTGGCAGCCTTCAGGCTGGGATCAGGATGGAAGAAAAGCAGAATTTGGGTGTGATCAGTATGGAAAAGGGGCAGCATGACATAGGATCTCTGTAGAAAAGGGGGCAGCCTGCAGGGTGGAGATTGGTATGGATTGGTATGAAATAAGAGGCAGCCTGAAGGATGGCATCAGTATAGAAAAAGGAAAGTCTGTGTGGTGATATCGGTAGGGAAAAGGGGGCAGCTTGTGGGGTGGGATCAGTATAGAAAATGGGGCAGTATGGGTGGAATTACTGTGGAAAAGGGGGCAACTTGGGGTGAGCATAGTATATAAAATAGGACAGTATGGGGTGGGCTCAGTATGGAAAAGGAGCAGTGTGCCGTGGGATCATTATGGAAAAAAGGCAGCTTGGGTGGGTTCAGAATAGAAATGGGGCAATTTGGGGTGGATTCAGAATAGAGATGGGGCAGTTTGTGGTTGGGTCAGCATGGAAAAGAGGCAGTATTGGTTAGGCTATGTATGGAAAAGGAGACAGTGTGAGACTGGCTGGTTGTCACATGCTAACTGCTTTTCAGTCCTTGAGTATTGCTGCTTAATTAAATCTGAGGGTTTTTTTTTTGTTTAGTCTATGCTGAGTGTGGCTGTGCAGGTGGAGGAGTGTGTCATTGCATCCAAGTGGAGAAGTGTGTCTTGCATTCATATCTCCTCTCCCTCAGTCTTGAAGTAGTTTCACTTCCCTCAACTGGGTGTTAAAGATAGAGTTCATTTCTACTTGGACCCATACAGTGAAGATGTGCTGTGCTGAGCTGTGCTGTTGCTGCTGTTGCCATCCATAGGAGCTGTTGGATTTTCCTGGTCCATGAGTGGAGGAAGGGGCTCTTAGCCTAGGGCTGATCAGCAGTGAAGGCCAAGGATGGGGGCCCTGATGTCCCACCTTTAGAGGTAATTCCAGGATCAGGTTGAGCCAGGGAACCCCAGTCTAAGGGCCAGATCACCTTGCCCATCTTACCATCTTGCCTCCTGATTTCCTATCCGCAATACCACCCTGTGACATTATCTGCGACCCACTATTTTTAGCAAAGCCCTTATGGCTTCAACACAAGCCCTTGTATGCCTGGTGGAGGAGTTCTCTGAGGAGATTTCTACCTTGTTCAACAAGGTGCTACATCAGCTTCAAGAAGTAGTTGGTCATCTGGCCGCGGCTCATGCCCTGGCTGTACCAGAACACATTATATCCCTCCCTGACCGATTTTCGGGAGGGAGAGATATGCTTATTGCATTCATAGAGGCCTCAAGTTGTACTTCAGGCTCCACCTTCATTCTTCAAGAATAGATGAACAGTGCATGGGAATTTTACTCTCCATTTTTAAGGGGCACTCCCAGGCCTGGACCTGCTCTCTGATGACCGATTCTCCATCTTTGCGGTAGGTGGATGAGTTCTTTGTGGCTCTGGCCCTGGTGTATGGTAATCTTGTCTCATTGGCGGAGTCAAAACTACGTAAGCTAAGGCAGGGAGTACGACCAGCTGAGGAGTATTGCTCTGAGTTAAGGAGATGGACCCTGATACTTAGCAGAATGACCCTGGTCTGAGGAGTCCGTTCTGTCTGGGTTTGTCAAATCGGCTACAAGACTCCAATGACTCCGGAGCAGCGTACTGAGTCATGGAGGCTGTTATGGCTCTTGCTATTAGGTTAGACAAACGCTTGAGAGACCTGAAACAACCATGTCCCTGTTGTCCATCCTTGCTGAGGAGCTTACATGTGTGGGTTGTGATGTTCCTAAGCAGTTGGGGAATGTAGCTACTCATACTAGCCCATCTGCAGTTCTTCAGGTTGGGAGGTCTTGTTTCTTTTGTGGCCAAGCTGATCACTATATTAGGGTCTGTCCACACCGCTCTAAACATGTTTCTCAGCCATTGACATCCATTGAGGATAAGCACATGAGTGCTACTGTCTCTGCCGAGTTGGTCAGGCCTGCTCCTGTGTCTCCGGCAGAGGTGGTTAAACACCTACTGGGGAGTAGGGGTACAACCCAGAATATACCTCAGAATGATGCTGGGCTCAGGTATTTTCCTGAGAAGAGTGTTAGGGGCAGGGTGGTGACTCCCACTAAGCCTTTTATGAGAAAGTTTCAAGTGAAGAGACAGGGAAATGTCTCTATTGTTTGCCAACCTAAGAATGGACCATCTGTCTGTGACCGGGTGAATGGAAATAAATGTTCAGGTCCATACCTGAGTGTGGATGATTTTGTGTGTGAGCGTTATCAAAACATGTAAGTTGGAAGTGTGTGGCTGGAGCTCCCTCTGCAAGAGTTATTGGATCATTTAGGATATCAGTAATTTGCAACCCTGTGTTGTTCCAGCTTGAACTTCCTCTGGTGCTATATACCCTTAATATCTTCCACAGGTCATCACATCACATTCCAAAGTTAGACCACTGCTAGACATGCCCGGTGTCCAGAGGCCTCTCATTAAGGGGGTACTGTGATGGGTTGACTGCTTTGCAGTCAATAAATATTTCTGCTGAATTAAATCTGAGTTTTTTTTCCTTTAGTCTATGCTGTATGCGGCACTGCATGTGGAGGAGCGTGTCATAGCATTCAGGTGGAGGTGAGGCAGAGGAGTGTGTCTTGCACAGAGATCTCCACTCTCTCAGCCTTGAAGCAGTTCCACTTCCCTCCACCGAGTGACGCAGATAGAGTTTATTTCTACTTAGACCCCGTGCAGTAAAGACTTGCTGTGCCGAGCTGAGCAGATGCCGCTGCCATTGCCTTCCATAGGGGCTACTGGGTTTTCCCGGTCTGTGGGAAGAAATAGGGGCTCTTAACTTATGGCTGATCAGGAGCAAAGGGCAAGGGTAGTGGCCTGGATGTCTTCACCTTTAAAGGTAATTCCAGGATCAGGGTGAGCCAGGGACTTCCAGTCTAAGGGTCAGACTAGTTCCCCAGTTCGTCTTGCTAATCAAACCGTCTTGTCTCCTGATTCCCTGTCCACTATACTACCCCGTGACACTAGTATGAAAAAGGGAGCAGCATTGAGTGGTTTCAATACGAAAAAGGGAGCAGCTTGTCGTGGGCTCAGTATGGATGAGTAGCATGAGGTGGGTTCAGAATAGAAAAAGGCACAACATGGGGTGGGCTCAGAATTGAAAATGGGGCAGCCTGGGATGGGCTCGGATTGGTGAAGGAATAACGTTGTTGGCTCAGTAATAAGGATGGGCAACCTGTCTCGGCATAGAGGAGTCTAATGTGGGGGAGACAGTTCAACAACATAGAGACATCATGGGGATGAAGACAATTCTGGTAAATAAAGGGCAGGGTGGTGGTCGTGGTACTTAGGAGGAGACATTGTGGTGATCATGGTATAAAAAGGGGATGCAGTGGTGTTTGTGGTGTATAAGGGGAAACAGTGTGGGAATCATGGTATACAGTATAAGGTGGACAAAGTGGTGGTTGAGGGGGTCTTATTTATTTGGGGGAACAACATAAGTCTTATTTAGGGCATAGAACAAGCGAATATTTTTACTCGGGCAGCATTATGAAACATATTTTCAAGAGCACATGGTACTGCAGAAGACCAGAGAAGATGGAGGTCTGCAGAGACGAGCTGTGGATGTGAAGTCTTCATGGCACCAGGACTGGTGAGGTGCATAGGTCTAAGATTGGCTAAATACATTGCCTAAGTGCAGGTTTTAGATGACCGCTGATCTATATCAATCAGATTGTCAATTGTTTCATAGTTTGTTAAGCCTGGGACTACACTTTCATGTGCACAATACGATCTTTACCATGATCGTCCTGTGGACATAGAATGGCATTATTCTTGCCAGTATGTTGTGACGTTTGTCCGAGGCTAAAGACACAAAAGGGATATTTTCAGAAAGACTAGGCACAAGTAGGCAGAATCCCGAGAAACCCTGACACACTTGAACCTCTATACAGGGATAAGGATTAACAACAGGATAAAGAAGATTGCTGCTATGAAAGGGCTGCAGTCCAGAGATAGGAAGGTGACCAAGCAGGGTCAAAGCCCAGAAGTCCAAAAATGGACAAAATTGGAATTTATTAGTGTAGTCAGGGAACTGGGTAAAACCAAAATGGCAGCAAGGCACAACATCATGAGGCAGAAGAAGTATCCAAAAAACAGGCTAGGATAGAATAGAAAAAACAGCAATACAAGATAGAATACTAGTAGGGGAAACCAAAAGCTATTTATTGCAGCTTCCAGCGGAAATCAGAACGTATTAGTAGGATGTGGTGCTTTCAAAAAGGCTGAAGCTAGTAGTTAATGATTTAAGCTGGACAGCACACCCACAGCTCTACTCTGTCATACTATGGGGCACAGCAGGTCCCAGACACTCTAATCTTAGTGAAGTGAAGTCTGCATTCACCAGAGTTTCTGGCTCTGACTTCTCTTCTATCACCAGCACCACCTACTGTCATGCTGGGGGGGCCAGGGTACCCAGAAGTAGGATGGAGCTAGGCGTAGGGAGTCAGGGGAGCCTGATCTGGCCTTGATACTGGGGTCCCTGACTTGCCCTGTACTCCGAGCCGCCAGCATAAGACCCTAAAACTCCTGAGAATCCGTAGGCATAAGCCCCTACCTCCACCCACGGACCACGGAACCCAGCAGCTTCAAATGGAGAAAAACAGCAGCTTCAGATCAGTATCTGCTCACAACAGGTCACAGTCCAGAAATTAACTGAATCAGCGACTGCAGGTGATGTGAGCTGACCCGCTTATGGCCGAGGGGTGGGAGCAACCAGCCCAGGCACGCCCCTCAGCTCACCTAAGCATGAGTCATATTCATCACACACACTTGCACTCTCAGCTCCCACTGATTAGATTCCGCTCTCCACACACGCCCTGAGGAAAAACAACAACTTTGAAATTGCGTCGGCGGTGGGGGTGAGGCCGGAGCGCCGTGTCAGCAGGGGTCCAAGGAGTAACTGTCTGTGAGGACCATTTTGGCACCAGGTATTTTGAACAATCTAGTATTTAAGGGATCATACAATGACCACTTAGGTCTGTAGGAGTGTTCCTCTTAGATGTAAGAGAGAGACTAAGATCAATACAAGTGTGATGGTGCTGTAAATATTCCATGCTTTTCCCCTGATAGTATTTGCTGCTATTTGTGTATTCTCTGTAGCCCACCCTATTATTTTGTGCATGATAGGGACTGTGTTCCTGATTAAGACATGTTATGTACGGTAAATAATTTTAATATGAATTAATTTTAAATAATAAAGTGATTTTTTTGCCATAAATATTGGATGTGCTGATTCACTAGAAAATATCGACACAGTTTGGTCTGTGGCGATATTTGGTAAGGTCTCCACACAGAGAGCAGGGAAAAAAAAGGCTTAATTTAAATCACAGCAGCAGCACACCATACAGCAAGGCAGTCAATACGTAACACCTACCGTGTTTCCCCGAATATAAGCCAGTGTCTCATATTCTTTTTACCCCCAAAAGTCCCATCATGGCTTATTTTCAGGGTATGGCTTATATTAGAAAAAAAATGACGATTTTTTATCCCACACAGCCCAGAAGGTCACAGGCCCTTACAGTAACCCACACAGCCCAGAGGGTCACAGGCCCTTACAGTACAGTATCCCACACAGCCCAGAGGGTCACAGGTCCTTACAGTATGGTATCCCACACAGCCCAGAGGGTCAAAGGCCCTTACAGTACAGTATCCCACACAGCCCAGAGGGTCACATACCCTTACAGTATGGTATCTCACACAGCCCAGAGGGTCACAGGCCCTTACAGTACAATATCCCACACAGCCCAGAGGGTCACAGGCCCTTACAGTACAGTATCTCACACAGCCCAGAGGGTAACAGCCCCCAGTACAGCAAGGAAACATTACGGTACATTTTGTGATTTCCTTACTTTGTAATGGTGGCTTCTCCTAATTAATTCCTCCACGGTGAAGGGTGCAGGTGTGGCTGTTTCGTCTTGCAGGAGTGTCTGGGCCAATCAGCACTCAAGCTGCTGAGCCAATCAGCGCTCGAGATGCTGGGGAGCCACTTGGCCAATCAGAGCTCCTGCAGGGGCAGCGGTGACGTCGGGCCAGGCGGGGGGCACCCAGAGAGCCTAGGGAGCCCCTAGACCAATCAGAGCTGCAGAGGAAGCGGTGACGTCAGGCTGGGCGGGGGGGGGCACACAGAAAATTAACCCCATGCACTCGGGGCCACCAGCGGCTGCACATGAGGGCAGAGGAGGACAACACGGACCCTCGAGGACAGCGGGGACAGCAGGGACAGAGGGGACCGAGGCAGCGGCGATGCATATAAAAAGGTACCATGGCTTATATTTTCCCCATGGCCAGTTTACTATGGCGTATTTTCGGGTATGGTTTATATTAGCCGCCCCTTCTCTACCCCCCACTATGGCTTATTATCGGGGGTGGCTTATTATCGGGGAAATACGGTACATAGTGAATATGGTGGTGCATAGTAATGTCGATGGGGCAGACTCTGGTGTGGATTTGACATGTGTTCACTGGACAATGTGCTGACAAAAAAGCTGATATTTAAAGGGCCTCTGTCACCCCACAGATGCCAATTAAACTGTAAAAACATTTATTTAGCGAATGTAAGCCATATAAAAATCTCACCAGGCATGTATAATTTAACCCAATAATGAAAAATCTTTTTTTTTTTTTTGCAAATGATGTGTACATTGGTGAACTTCTGGTAAACCTATGACTTGGTGCAACATTACACCCTTCCATTTGCATCTTAAAGCTAGTTCACTGTCTTTACTCACAGCAGTCCTTTGATAAGAGCATGCACTCCCTAAAGTTGGTGCACTTTAAGTGTCGGTGTGGCCATGCACACAGTGTGGCTGCCTACGCATTCTAATACCTGGTTCCTGTCTATCTTTGGGTGCCAAGGGAGCGCTTCACTGAGGAAGAGGAATGTTTAAGTGAACAGACAGCATGTGCACATCACATGGTGCTCTCCTCTCTAAAGTCACTGCTAGGTGCATCCAGAGGTGACCACTGACAGGCAGGATTCATGCATCACAGTGTTCCCATAGCCACATTGTATACAAACAATCCCTAAAGGGGGTGTCACACGCGTCAATGTCGTCAGCGATCTGATCGCTGACTACATTGACGGCTGATCGCTGGTGAGCTGTCACACAGACAGACTCACCAGCGATCAATTGACCAGTGACATCATGGAAACGATTTAAATATCGTTTCCACGATGTCCTGCTCCCGCTGCCAGCCTGCTGGAAGCGGGAGCAGGCTGGTCTCCAAGGTAAACTGCGGGTAACTAGGCAGCGCGCGCTGCCTAGATACCCGACGTGTACCTTAGTTACCAGCCTCCTCTGCTCACCCGGTGAGCGGAGGAGGCTGGTAACTAAGGTACACAGTCGGGTATCTAGGCAGCGCGCGCTGCCTAGATACCCGACGTGTACCTTAGTTACCAGCCTCCTCCGCTCACACGGTGAGCGGAGGAGGCTGGTAACTAAGGTACACGTCGGGTATCTAGGCAGCGCGCGCTGCCTAGTTACCCGCAGTGTACCTTGGAGACCAGCTCCCAGCGCTTGTGACAGGCGCTGGGAGCTGGAATATCGCTCGCTCCCGGTGTCACACGCAGCGATGCTGCGTGTCCACCGGGCGACAATCGCCAGGTTTCAGAGCTGGTTCTGAAACCTGGCGATCATCAACCAGCGATTTATCGCTGGTTGATGCAGTATGTCACACGCGTCAATATCGCTGCAACGTCACGTGCAGACGATATCGTGCAGGCGATATTGACGCGTGTGACACCCCCTTTAGGGGATGAAAAAAGAAGTGACAGGCATTGCACCTATCTAAGAGTTACTGTATATACAATTTCCAAAAGTGCTAACCTTTAGTGAGTGTATAATTCACTTTATACACTGAGCGGTCTCAATGTTTGGGAGCCTGCTCCAAAGTTGGTCTGCAGCTCACTGTTGTGGACTCAGTGTGGAGCTCCAGCAGGGAAACGATGCAGGAGAAAATTCCAGACTATTGAATGGTGGTGCTAACGGAAGAATCTGTGGTATTATTAAGAAACAAGTTTTATTTTACCTATACAGAATTCATACAACAAGTTTCGGCCAACTAAAATATAGCCAAGTTTTTAAAATCTATGCACCTTTATAGAAGGTATCTCGAATTAGGGGAGGTGGCTATAAAAGGGATTGTATAGGTGGGGTTAAATTGAGTGTTGTAGCCACTTCCCTAATTGGAGATACCTACTATAAAAGTGTATAGATTTTAAAAACTTGTCATACCTGAAGAAGGCTACATTTTAGTTGGCCAAAACGCATTGTATGAATTGTGTATAAGTAAAATAAAAACTTGTTTCCTAATAAGACTACAGAATCTTCTTGTAGCGCCACCATTCCTTAGTCTGGGATTTTCTCCTGCATAGCCACATAGTGTAGGAGTGGAGACAATCATTGGGAGCATTCTCTGTTTATAACAGACTTCTGTCAATCAAGACTTCATAATGAAAATATTAGACTATAACAGTCCACCAAGGCACAGGCCATGCCATGTGTTCATGTATTTTTCAACAAATTTTAAATGAAAATGTATACACCTGGTATGATTTTGGTATTGCCTTTGTTACCTATTATGAATGTTTATGCACTGAAATTGGCATTTTGTTCTGACACTCCCTTTTATGCTTAAACATTTTACCACACAAACAAATATTTTGCTCCCTACATCAGATGATTGGCAGTTTGTTTAAAGAGGACCTGTCACCAAACCAGGCATGGTGATCTAATTACAGCACTGGATGCAGCATGTCTGCTGCATTAAGGCAAGGGGTCCCCCAGCAATTGAGCTCCCCTGTACCCCAAGTAAATACACTTAGAAAGCTTACATCGTGCAGCCATAAAGGAGGTGGCTAGAGGCAGGAGCCAAAAGGCAGATTCATACCCCCTGCATGTGTAATCTGCCCACCGCTGCCAATCTATGTCTCCCTCTTCTGCAGTTTAACACAGAGTTGTTTTTTGTTTTTTTTTTGCAAATGGCTGTTTAGTCCCGCCCCCTGCGGTGACCTCACCGCTTACACCTGCCCTGCTCTATGGTTAACATAGAGCAGGGTGGGGAAAGGTGGTGATGTCAGAGCAGGAGGCCGGCCTCCCCGCCTCCTGCAGTGACATCACCGCTTATACTCTATGTTAACCATAGAGCAGGGCGAGTATAAGCGGTGATGTCACCGCAGGGCCGGGGCTAAACAGCCATTTCTGGGGGAAAAAAACAAACTCTGTATTATGCTGCAGAAGTGGGAGACAATGATTGGCAGCGGTGGGCAGATTACACATTCAGGGGGTGTGAATCTACCCTTTGGCTCTTGCCTCTAGATATCTCCTTTATGGCTGCATAATGTAAGTTTTCTAAGTGTATTTACTCGGGGTAAAGGGGGGCTTAGTTGCTGGGGGACCCCTTGCCTGGATGCAGCAGACATCCAGTGATGTAATTAGATCACCATGCCTGGTTTGGTGACAGGTCCTCTTTAAGAAGACCGATTATCAGCTGTAGTGTAAATGCACCTTAAAGAGTAACTAAATATTTGAGAAGGTATTTTATGTTTTAGGGTCATTCATTTTCATCACATTTGTGGGAAACCCAGTCCTGAGTTTCCCACCTATAGCTCCAAGGAGCTCTTAGAAAAGTGCAGTTTACAGGACAGCACAAAGAGCAGTGGATACAGCAGAAAGTTGTCTCCAGAGCCATGCATTTCTAAAGGGTACTTCACACACACACAAACTTTCCAGCGATCCCACCAGCGATGCGACCTGCCGGGATCGCCGGAAAGTCTCTCCCGAGTCGCTGGTGAGCTGTCAAAAAGGCAGACTCACCAGCGACTCTATAGTGACTCAGCAGCTGTGAGATCGCTGGTAACTATGATAAACACGGGTAACTAGGCATCACGCGCTGCTTAGTTACCCGGTGTTTATCATGGTTACCAGCATCCTCCTGCTTACAGGCTGTGCTAAGCAGGAGGACACTGGTAACTATGATAAACACCGGGTAACTAGGCAGCGCGCGCTGCCTAGATACATGATGTTTATCATGGATAACAGCATCCTCCCACTTAAAGCAGCCTGTAAGCTGGAGGATGCTGGTAACCATGATAAACACCGGGTAACTAAGCAGCGTGCGCTGCCTAGTTACCCGGTGTTTATCATGGCTACCAGCCTGTGAGGTCACTGGTTCGCTCGTCTCTTGCGGCCACACGCGCAGATGCGTGCTGACCAGCAGGAGACCAAGGACCAAAAAATGGTCCTGAGCGACGTGCAGCCACCAGCGACCTCACAGCAGGGGCTAGGTTACTGGTGCATGTCACACGCTGTGACATTGCTGGAGAGGTCGCTGTGACATCACAAAACCTGTGACGTTGAAGCAACATCGCTAGCGATGTTGCAATGTGTGAAGGTACCCTAAGATGTCTGTTGATCAATCTATTTAGGTCTCAGGACTTATTGGTGCACCAATCTGCTAAGAATTAATTGACCTAAAATAAGATATCTCCCAAAGTTGTATGGGTGGTTCAAAGGCAAAGTAATTTTCATTCTTAATCCCTATCTATTTAATGTCCCTAATCTAATCTAATATACTTGCATTAAAAATCTCCTATTGTTCCCTAACTACACTATCTAATTGCTTTTCTATTTTTTTCCCTACTTCCTTTGTTGTGATGCTTTGTTTGAGATTCCCAGTGCATGGGGCATGCTGTGATACTCAAAAGAAGTGTCATCGGGAAAAAGGCTGCACTCACTGCTACAGCCTCTGCCTCCCTAAAACAAAGCATCATCAGTAATGCTCGTTTCAGGGGCTAGGCTAATTTCTGCCTCTTGTGCAATGTACGAGGTGGACAATGATAGCTTGCCGTCTGTTGCCGGATATGATCAGCAGTAACCACAGTGGTGTAACAATACCTTCCTTGCGTACACAAGTGACGTCACTTGCAGTGGTGTTACTGGTCTCTGCAGACCAGGTATTCTGATTCGGCTCTGGTGCAGGCTCGTTACTGCTAATCTGAGCCGGCAACAAAGCAAGAACTGTCATTGTGCACAATGAACAGTGGACATCACGCATGGACTAACCCATCCCCTGAAATGATTATTACTGATGATGCTTTTTCAAGAAGGTGTTAGAGGCTGCAGCAGGGACTAGAGCCTCTGCCCCCTGATGACGTCTCATTTGAGCGTCCCAGCATTCACTGGGATTCTCAAATGATGAGTCATCAAAAAGGAAGTATAAAAAATGGACTAGCAGTTAAACAGTGTAGTTAGCCAAGGATAGGGAATTATTAATGCAAATATATTAGAAAATAATTTAGATTTTTATTTTTTTTAAACTGGGAGTTGCAGTTTCATGGAATAAAAGTTTATATGTTAGTGGCTAACGTGACATTGAAAGTGATTGCTGTAATAACCTTGGTGATTTATTCACGTACTGATGATAGTTTTGGTGCTGTATTTCAGTACTGATGATTGTTCTGGTGATGTAGTCATGTACTGAGTGTGAATATGGTGATGTATTTATGTACTAATTCTTGTTCATTTCAGTACTGATGATGGATTTGGTAATTAACTCATGTACTGATGGTGGTTGTGGTGATGTATCTATTCCTTGATAATGTAGTTGTTTACTGATAACGAATATGATGATTTATCAATGTATATGTGGCAATCTTTAATTAATTAGACATGATACTTGATCATTATAGTTTCATTTTGGTGGGCTCATAATACAAACATCTGAGTAAGGCTGTATCTGTCAGCTGAATAATTGTTTAACTAATGCCCCCATGTATATAGACAGCTCTCTGATCATTTGCCCATCAGCTATCTCACCAAAATCTCCAATATACAGGACTGCTCATTTTGCTGAGCGGCTTTTGTGTTCTTTGGCTGCCATTCATATCTGGAGGTTTATCATATAGAGACTATGAGGATCATCATTCCAAAACATGCTGTATCCTTATCTCTCTGGCCATCATCAGTCAAAGGCACGTATACACATTTAACTGTGCACTGAATATCTCGATATTGGGGGTTCTGACAATGTTAGTCTATAATGTATACGGGATGGCTTAACTACTATCTAAAGGGTATGTGCATAAAAGTGTCTTTTGGATGTTTGCAAATTCCATGGGATTTTCAGGCAGAAAACGCCTCAAGACATTCCAATGTCTTTTTTGCTAAGGATACTGTTTTTTGCTTCATTTCAGTCCTCTTTTTCTGAGGACTTTTTTTGGGGACCTTTTTTTTTTAATTAAAATTGTATTACGTAAACTAGTAAGCATTTTACAAGCAGACGTTACCCAAGGAATGGTCGGGTCACTTTGTTCAACCACTTCACATCTGTAGAAACCTAAAGTGGTTAAAAGAAGCTCAAAAGACTGAACAGATAATCAACAAGTCATTCTTTACATTGTTTGGCATATATAGCCAGCCTTTTTTGAGTTTATTTAGCACTTTTTTCAAGCATATAATGGAGAAGATCCACCTGAAAAATATGTTGTGTGCACATACCCTTAAGGTACCCGTACATGGTACAACTTATCAGCGATGTTGTATGCGATCTCGGGAGCGCACTCATTTTGTGGACACCTGTGCAATATCGCTGGTGAGCTGTCACACGTCCAGATATCGTGGACAACTCAACAACGATGTTGTGAGGAGGGATCATTCGCAAACACCGCGAACGATCCCTGCTCACTGCTGTGAATGGGTGAAGTCGGCCGTGACATCGCTATTGCTGTGTCACACCGAATGATGCCGCAGGTTGCTTAAGTTGACGTTGACAGGTTTTCCTGCATGCAGGAAACCCTGTCAACTCCAACTTGAAAAACTATCATTGTTGAATTGTGCATTTACACGCAACAACGATGTCGTTTTACCATTGTTCCTGACGTCACTTTTGAACAATGTTGGGAACGATGTTGAAACGTTTAATCGGTACCTTGTGTCTGACTTACCAGTACAGGGTGTAACACCTTAAAGTGCCAAGGGCAGCATGAACACCACATATAGCCACAAGAATGTGAAATTCTTATGTATTATTAGGTGCCACAAAGTAGTATCCCTGACACACTTTTTTAAAGTGCCCTACCCTTTAAATTAGGCCACAGGGATTAATTATTACTCACCAGTCCCTGTGCCACAAAGATTATCAAGGTTGTTACAATGAAGTGAATCAGGAGCATACGAGGTAAGTGTGATAGAAAAATCAATTTTTGAAGCAGTTTTTGGTGCAGCTGTTCATGCATTATGGGCCAAAACAAGAAGTAGGTTCGAAAGAACTGGAATTTGCAGTAAATACTTACACTTCTCCCTATTGGATACACTTTTGGCTTTGGCTAAAAACAAAACCTTAATCAAAAAGCTGATTGTACCAATCCAGTTTTATGAGCATTATATGTCAGGGGTGGACATATCATTGGTGCAACCTATGCAGCTGCACAGGGGCCCAGAAGGTTAAGGGGTCCCATTTCCACATCCAAAGCAGGTGGAATTGTGTATTCTGATGAGCTAGAGGACTGCAAAGGGGCCCAGTAAAATATTCTTGCACAGGGGCCTTTTTCTGTCTGTGTCCGCTAGTGCCATATGTCATACACCAGGTAGACTAGACCAGGTAGCATAAATATAGCGGGAGTTTATCAAATTCCAGAGGCTATCCTGGTATTAACACTGATTGCAGTGGTTCTAAGCAGCAAAGTTGGTCACTTCTGATTTGTTTCCAACATCTTGTCTCCAGCTTAACATGCTGCTATGAGTAGTTCTATATTGGGAGGGAGAAAGTCCTGTTATTGACTGACAGTAGAACTGAAAGGGATAAGTTAGGATCTTTCCCTCTGTGACCGTGTTACATTAGTTCATTAAGATGCAACATGTCTGATAGGGCCAATTGCACACTGATACAATGGATAGAAATTTTACAGGAACGGTTATCCAATATATAAGTTGTAATTGTTGGAAATAGGTGATATCTGTCATGGTGTATTGTACTCTCCAAGGTCTGGTCACATTGGCTTTTGCATGCAGAACTATTTTTCCAAAAGAACAGACATTTCAGAGGAACCCGATGGACCTCATTATAAGTCAATGCCTTCAGAATCTGCTGCTTTATGTCATGCATCAGATCTGGCACATCATTGTGGAATGCACTAAACAGAATTGAACTGAGCTTAAGATATTCACACACAATAAACATAGGCACTGCCCTTTTAGGAACTCTATATATGTGTTTGCATTTTATTATCCACATGATATATTATTTATAGTTGTGCACACAGGCATTATATGCACATATACATACAATATTTACAGGGCTCTCTAGAGATGAGAATAATGTTTTATTAATAAAAAGTAAGCTGACAGCACTGCCAGTGGTGTGAACCTGGTAACTACTCTGTAGCTCAATCAGTGTCCCTTGATCTCTTATTATACCTATAAAACTTTCAATTTTCGCCTCTGCCTTTCTCCTACCGCCTGCTCCTCCTCCTACATTTTTGCTGTCAGGGCCAATCTGCGGTTGCTGTCTCTCAACAGCGCAGCTGGTAATTCGAAAGTCTCAGTTGATCACGACTCCCGCAGAACAATCTGTAATGTATGTTAACAACTGCGTTGTGTAGTCATCCATCTTCATAGAATAAGGGTCTTTCAGTAAAGTACCAAGCGGCGCAGCCAGGGATTGGGAGGACCTGTCTGGAGCCTGATTAATAGCGGGCTATACAGTTTAAAGAAAAGTTAGATAAATGGGACAAAATCAGTGGCTTGTGCATCCAACAAAGAATAAGGTATTTTCATTTGTTTCCGACACAATGTAAATGCATAGCAAGAAGACCTTGGTTATATTACATGTCCCTTCCTTATGCTTACGTAAAACATTAGCAGGCAAGGGATACTTAGGGTAATATTTAAACACCTCGTTTAAAATTATTAAAAACTAGCTGGGTGCCCGATGCACATGCATCGGGATTCTAGAAGAGCGAGTCTCTGACTCGCAATGGCCGCTTCGCGGCCAATGCTTCGCGCTGCTAAGGCGACTCGCCATGCCCACTGCGCGGGCATAGCGAGTCGCCTTAGAACTGCTCGCAATGGCCGCTGCGCGGCCAATGCTTCGGGCGTATCCACATGACGACACTGACTCGCAGTGCGAGTGGACTCAGAAGGGGCAAAAAACCTATTCGCAATTATATAATAGATATTCGAGCAAATTGAGCTGCTCAGACGGGTAAATTTAGCTTAGCCAGTTCAAGTTTTGAATATTGTTAAAGAATAATGCAAACAGACATACAGTTTGGTCTATTTTTCTTTAACTCACCAAGTATAGTATTCTATGGGCATGTATCTCAAGTGCCAACATCTACCATAAAAGGAAACCAGAAGAGGGGATATTGTATTGCAATGTGCTCCATACTGTCACAGGCAGAGGCATACATAGAAATCAAAACACCTCCATAGTAGAATTTCTAAATGGGACTCCCCCAATAAAGAAAATAATATTTAGCTGGGTCACATGGGTACATATCTCACAATATTTGGTGCTCTTACAAATAATATTCCTCCTATTGAAGCCGATAGATTCCCTTTTCATTACAGCCATAAAGTATGATGCCAACAAGTGTCCCACAAACACTGCATGATCCCTCACAATGAATACCTCCACTATACCCTCCATATGCAGTATGATAACCCTACTGTACCTCTTCTCAACTACTCCAGCAATGAATGATGACTCCAGCATAGTATAATCTCCAACTGTGACCCACACACCACCCTCAATGCAGTACAATGAACCTACATAAAGCATAATGACCCCTACTATCCCTCCACATAGTATAACAGCCCCCACAGCCCTCTGCACAGTATAATGGCCCCTACTATCTCTCAACATAGTATAATGGCTCCACATAGCACTCTGCCCAGTATAATGACCTCTCACAGCTCTGTGCACATGATAATGGTGCCTAATATTATTCCACATAGTATAATGACTCCAACACAGCCCTCCACACAGTAATGGCCTCTACTATCTCTAAACATAGTATAATGGCCCCTTCTACCCCCCCAAATAGTATAATGACCCACACACAGCCCTCCGCACAGTAATGACCCCTATTATCTCTTCACAGAGTATAATAGCCCCTCACAGCCCTCTGCACAGTATAATGACCCACACAGCCCTCTGCACAGTATGATGGACCCCACACAAACCTTCACATTGTATAATGGCCCTCAAATAGACCTCCATAAAGGATAAAAGCTCCCTAACAGCCCTTCAAATATTATAATGGACCCACATAAGCTTCCGTAAGGTAATGGGCCCACATTGTTCTCAATATACAATAATGCACAGTCATAGTCCTCAATATAATATTATGCAGCCTCCATATATTATAATACACTCCCCATATTTATCCATATATTATAAGTTATCCTCTATAGTTCTTCATATAGTATAATGCAGCCTCCATAAATCTTCATATAGTACAATGTAGCGGCTACAATCCTTCATATAGCATAATGTAGCCTCTATAATCCTCTATTTAGTATAATGCAGCCTCTATAATACTCCATATAGCATAATGTAGTCTCTATAAATCTCCATATAGAATAATGTAGCCTCTATAGTTCTAAGAAGAGTAGAGACACATAATATATAGTATTAGTACAACATAGTCTATACCCAATTGGGTGTACATATGTGTAATATATAAAGGTTTTATACCCAGCTAGGCACTTTAAACCCTGGGGATGGGGGCACCATTGACTGAAAGACACAAGGAGCACTATAGCACCTTATAGGTAACTGATACAGGGAATTCTGCCAGATATTGGTCTCAATAGTGTGGTTGCTATATGAGCTGTATATGCAACCAAGGTCTGGGGATATAGGGGATATCCATATCCTAGATTAACTATATATTGAGCCAATTGTTATTACTAAATATACTCAGTTGAAACCGCTATCTAGGTTGAAAGTGCCTAGTTGAGTATAAAACCTTTATATATTACACATATGTACACCCAATTGGGTATAGACTATGTTGTACTAATACTATATATTATGTGTCTCTACTCTTCTCTGACATAAAATAGCCTTGTACATTTATATAATTTCATATATATCTTGTGTGAGTCTGTGGTGCAGCCTGCCATATTGCTGCTTATACTGTGGTTGTAGCCTCCTGTTTTTACTTATCATTAAAAATCACTTGTTTTTTGCAAACTATTGGACGCTTGATCGTGTACTTATTTATAGCATAATGTAGCCTCTACGATCCTGTTCTCCATATAGCATAATGTAGCCTCTATAGTCCTGTCCTTTACATAGCATAATGTAACTCCTATAGTCCTGCCCTCTATATAGCCTAATATAACCCTATAGTCCTGTCCTCAAATCAGCATAATGTAACCTCTATAATCCTGTTGTTTATATAGCACATTGCCCCCATAGTTCCCTGGCCACCATGTGCACACTGAATAATTAAATAAATAAATAAATACTTACCTCTCCTCAGTTCTTGTTGCGTCCCACACTGTGCACATCTATATGCACAAAGAGAGAGGCAGGGTCTCCTGGTCCAACATGCTGAATAGTGTGAAGACCTGGGATGCCAGAAATGCAGTGCAGGGACTTTGGTGAGTCACATGACTGTAATGGCACCAAAGGTCCTGCAATCAAATAAACTACAGGTGGGCCATTTATATGAATGCACCTAAATAAAATGGGAATGGTTGGTGATGTCAACTTCCTGTTTGTGGCACATTAGTATATGGGAGGGGGAAAACCTTTCCAGATGGGTGGTGACCATGGCGGCCATTTTGAAGTTGGCCATTTTGGATCCAATTTTATTTTTTTTAATGGGAAGAGGGTCATGTGACATAGAAATACAATAATAATGTGCTTGGTTTTAATGTAACTTTATTCTTTAGTTATTTACAAGTTTATGATCACTTATAAAATGTGTTCAAAGTGTGTTCAAAGCCCATTGTGTTGGATTCTCAATGCAACCCTCTTCTCCCACTCTTGACACACTAATAGCAACACCGCAGAAGAAATGCTAGCACAGGCTTCCAGTATCCGTTGTTTCAGATGCTGCACATCTCATATCTTCACAGCATAGACTCTTGCCTTCAGATGAGTGATGAGGCAAACTTTTTTGTGAATGGAGAAGTTAACAAACAAAACCCGCGCTATTGGTCTGACACTAACCCACAGTGGATAGATCCCTCCAAGACTGTTGGAACACAAAAATTGATGGTATGTTGTGGTATATGGGGTACAAAGATAGTGGGGCCATTCTTCATCAATGGAAACCTCAATGCCACTGAATATCTGAAATTGCTACATGATTCATCTGGAAAAGTTTTCCCCCTCCCATATACTAATGTGCCACAAACAGGAAGTTGATATCACCAACCATTCCCATTTTATTTAGGTGCATTCATATAAATGGCCTACCCTGTACATTAATAGTACAGAGCATGTGTAAATAGCACAAGGTCTGAACAATCATTGTAGATTGTGATTAACACGCTAAGGACCCATCAGGGGGTGAGGGAGTAGGCCGCTACCCCGTCTGCTAACCTGCCTCAAATGCCAGCCCTGCAGATGGGGGAGGGGTTTGGTGCCAAACAGTGTCTGGCCCCCTTGGCTCAGGGGCCTCATAGCGGCCACATGATCTGCCTCTATTGACGGTACGCCACTGCTCACTGAAGAGGCATAAAATCCTTTTGCTTTTGAAATCACATCCAATGAGGCCTCTTTAATTGTGCTGGATACTGTGATTTCTTCTTCTTCATTTTGAAGAGACAGCGTGGCACAATTTCCACATGTTCAGTAGAGTGTATCTGTGTATGGAATAATGTAAATAAAAAAGAGGTCACAGTACTCAGCAATCCTATGTTTGCAAAGGCATCAAGAAGGCAGTGAGGGCACAATAGGGACGCACTCTGTGGCCATCTCTCCCGCACTCACCGCACATGTATACAGACACACACATAACAAGCACACACATGTATAGACGTGTACACACACAAGTATACAAACACACACGCAGATATGTATACAGACACACACACATGTATACAGACACACATGTACACACACATGTATACAGACACATGTATACACACATGTACAGTACAGACCAAAAGCTTGGACATACCTTCTCATTCAAAGAGTTTTCTGTATTTTCATGACTGAAAATTGCACATTCACACTGAAGGCATCAAAACTATGAATTAACACATGTGGAATTATATACTTAACAAAAAAGTGTGAAACAACTGAAAATATGTCTTATATTCTAGGTTTCTTCAAAGTAGCCACCTTTTGCTTTGATTACTGCATTGCACAACCTTGGCATTCTCTTGATGAGCTTCAAGAGGTAGTCACCGGAAATGGTCTTCCAACAGTCTTGAAGGAGGACCCAGAGATGCTTAGCACTTGTTGGCCCTTTTGCCTTCACTCTGCGGTCCAGCTCACCCCAAACCATCTCGAATGGCTTCAGGTCTGATGACTGTGGAGGCCAAGTCATCTGGCGTAGCACCCCATCACACCTCCTCCTCCATGCTTCATGGTGGGAACCAGGCATGTAGACTCCATTCGTTCACCTTTTCTGCACAAAGACACGGTGGTTGGAACCAAAGATCTGAAATTTGGACTCATCAGACCAAAGCACAGATTTCCACTGGTCTAATGTCCATTTCCTTGTGTTCTTTAGCCCAAACAAGTCTCTTCTGCTTGTTACCTGTCCTTAGCAGTGGTTTCCTAGCAGCTATTTTTCCATGAAGGCCTGTTGCATAAAGTCTCTTCTTAACAGTTGTTGCAGAGATGTGTCTGCTGCTAGAACTCTGTGTGACATTGTCCTGGTCTCTAATCTGAGCTGCTTTTAACCTGCGATTTCAGAGGCTGGTGACTCAGATGAACTCATCCTCCACAGCAGAGGTGACTTTTGGTCTTCCTTTCCTGGGGCAGTCCTCATGTGAGCCAGTTTCTTTGTAGCGCATGATGCTTTTTGCAACTGCACTTGGGGACACTTTCAAAGTTTTCCCAATTTTTCCGACTGACTGACCTTCATTTCTTAAAGTAATGATGGCCACTAATTTTTCTTTACTCACAATTTGTATTATGGCAAGAAAAAAGCAGCTAACAGTCTATTCAGTAGGACTATCAGCTGTGTATCCACCAGACTTCTGCACAACACAACTGATGGTCCCAACCCCATTTATAAGGCAAGAAATTCCACTTATTAAACATGACAGGGCACACCTGTGAAGTGAAAACCATTTCCGGTGACTACCTCTTGAAGCTCATCAAGAGAATGCCAAGAGTGTGCAAAGCAGTAATCAAAAGCAAAAGGTGGATACTTTGAAGAACCTAGAAAATAAGATATATTTTCAGTTGTTTCACACTTTTTTTGTTAAGAATATAATTCCACATGTGGTAATTCATAGTTTTGATGCCTTCAGTGTGAATCTACAATTTTCATAGTCATGAAAATACAGAAAACTCAAACACAAACACACATGTACACAAACACATACACAGAGGTATACGCACACATGTATACAGACAAACACACATGTACACATACAGGTATACGCACACATGTATGCAGATATGTACACACAGGTATACGCACACATGTATAGAAACACACATGTGTGGCGCCCCTATGGCAAGGCGCCACACAGAAGGTGTAGTGCCTCTGTAGCCATGGATATGGAGGACCCTAGAGAGTCTGCACCCCAACTCCCATGCAGCAGGCCACCTTAGTACAGGGGACCATATATTTAGTAGGTACCAGTGGGTGGAGCCTAGATGAGCAGGAGACAGAGAGTGACAGTTAGTGTCAGGCAGATGGTGTAAGACAGCAAGGAGGATGGACGCAGGGGACCCTGCCACCGTGGCAAGAGGGCACAACTTTGGAGAGGGGTGACCCAGACGTAGAAGGGGGCCACTTCAGGACTGGTCGGTGCCAGTTGGAAACTCAGGTCATCATCGATACACCGTAACTGAGGCAGTTAGTTACGGTATATCCCTAACCGTGGACCGGCAGGCTGTGGGCCCGACCTAAGGGAGCCACAGCACCCATCAAGCAGTCAACCGGCAGCTGGGTTCACAATGCCTTAGAAGCATGGAGACTTTAAGTAACAGACCCCGAGGACTAGAGACTAGACTCACGAGTGGGAGAAGAGAAGGCCATCAGGGCACAGAAGGGAAAAGGACCAAGAGCGCCATTAGAAAGACACGTCTGACAGACTCTGGAAAAGCCTCCAAAATCTGCGGCTACAATCCCCGTTAAACCAGACTGTACTGTGAACCTTTTCCACCTGGTGCAAGTAAAGAACCATTAGAGCTGAATTGGTGTCTGTTCTCCTTTCATCCGCCGCCGAATGGCCTCTACAGCATCACAGAGGTGAGGACTATGACTCCCCTCATCCACCCCGCTGCCCTGAGGTAAAGCTCCACCTGTGGGGAGGTGTACTACCAAAGCTCCATTCCCATCACCTCAGCAGCCGGCCGCAGTGCTGGTAACTATTACTAGGTACCACAGGTGGTGTCACGTTAATAATCCCCTATCATTATCACCTCCACTTTGCCACTGAGGGTCCAGGGCACGGAACTGACCAGTCGTGATCCCCACCAAAGTGAACCCCCCTGTCCCGGTATCCAAGTACCCCCTACCCTGTTGACCAACTCACATGTACACACATGCATGTATACACACACATTTATACACATGTACATGCACATGTATACAGACACACATGTACGCACACGTACAGAGACACACACGTATAAAGACACATGTACACACAGGTACACACACACATGTACACACAGGTATATGCGCACATGTATACAGACCCTCACAAGTACTATCTCTCCCCCTGTGTGCTTGTCTTCTCCCCTGAGAGCTGTCTCTCTCCTCTGGGCTGTCATCTCCTCTTGGCTGTCATCTCTCCCTCTGTGTGCTGTCTTTTCCCCTGTGTGCTGTATTCTCTCCTGTGCTGTCCACTCCCCTTGAGTGCTCTCTACTTTCTTCAGTCTCCCCCTGTGCACTCTTTCTCTCCTCCCTGTGTGCTCTCTCTCCACCATGCGCTCTCCAGCTTGTGCACTCTACCTCTGCATACTGTCTTGTGCCCTTGTGTGCTCTCCTCTTTGAGCTGTCTTTCTCCTGTGCACTCTCCCTCCTCTTTGCTGCTTTCTACCATTCTGTGCTATCTTTCCTCCTTGTGCTGACTTCTCCCTTCACGAGCTGTCTTCTTTGAGTTGTCTTGCCCCTGTATGCTATTTCTCCTGTGTGCTTGTCTTTTACCCCGTGTGCTGTCTCTCTCTCCTTGTGCTGTCTTCCCTCCCTGAGTGTTTTGCTTTGCACTGTTTCTCTGTGTTTCACTGTGCTGTGTTCTCCCCTGTGCTATCCACTCCTTTCATGTGCTACTTCTTATCAGCTGTTTAATCCCT
The DNA here is from genome assembly GCA_033576535.1 of Allobates femoralis. NCBI lineage: Eukaryota > Metazoa > Chordata > Amphibia > Anura > Aromobatidae > Allobates > Allobates femoralis. Next base: position 346,895,767 of record JARQOC010000002.1, read on the forward strand.
GTGCACTCTCCGTCCTGGCACTCTCAGCCTGTGTGCTGTATTCTCCCCCTTTGTGCTGTCTCTCTCCCCTTGTGCTGTCTTATCTGCTTGTGTGCTGTCTCCTTTGAGCTGTCTTCTCCCTATGTGCTGGTTTCTTCCCCGTGTGCTTTCTTTTCCCTGTGTATTGTTTCACTCCCCGTGTGATGTCTTTGCCCTTCATGTGCTCTCTCCTTCGAGCTGTCTCCATCCTGTGGACTCTCGCCTGTGTGCTGTCTTTTCCCTCAGTGTGCTGTATCTCTCCCTCTTTTTCTGTCTTTTTCCGTCGTGTTCTCTCTCCTTTGAGCTGTCCCCTCCCTGTGTGCTCTCCCGCTGTGTGCTGTCTTTTCCTCCCTGTGTGCTGTCTTCTCCCCTTGTGTGCTCTCTCTTTTGAGCTGTCTCCCTCCTTTTCACGCTTCCCGTTTTCTGTTTTCACCCTGTGTGCTGTCTTCTCCCCTTGTTTGGTGTCTTTCTCTCCCCTTTGCTGTCATCTTCCCTTGTGTACTCTCTTCTTTGAGCTGTCTCCCTCCTGTGCTGTCTTTTTCCCTCCTGTGAACTCTGTCCCCTGTGTGCAGTTTCTCTGCCCAGGTGGCATGCATTCCACTATGGACCGCATATAGGAGGAACACTGTTCCTCCTCCTATATGCATTCCACAGTGGAACACAAGTGGAAGGAAGTAGTGAAGGCTCCAAAAAAGGCAGTGATGGGTGGGCCTTGGTAGGAGCAGAAGGAGGTTTGAGTGCCAGGAAAAATGAATACAGTGTGGCGCCCCACTGGTCAGTTCGCCACAGTAGGGGTACTGCACCCACAACTGAGTGTGCAATATTCCTGCCATTGGGGAGTGTAACGTCAACCTGAGGCTCCCATCCTGGCATCTCTACACCTAGACTTGGGGACCAATCGACAACCTGTTACTAGGGTAACCGGTAGGGAGAAGCGGGAAACTAACAGGCAGATCTAGTCTAGCCTGAGGAGCGAAGCAGGGAGGAAGCCCTAAAGGGGACCCCAGGGAGGTCGCCCAGAAGGAGCGGCAACCCAGATGGAGAGGAGACCCAGTGCCGGACCTGCTACAGTCTGGGGGAATCCTAGTCCACAACTGAGAACCAGCTCTGAGATGCAGTGCAGGAGTCAAACCCTGAGCCACCAACACCGGTAGGTCGTGGGCCAATATAATAGCCTCGACTCCCCCGTCCAGGACGTGCAGCCCCACCGGGAGCACCAAACGGGGTTGAGTCCCTTAGAAGAGAAAAAGGGTACCTCATAGCACTCGACGGACCTGGTAGACAAGTGGGCTGTGCAGGGCAGCGCAAGGAAGTAAGGAGGCACAAGGAGAGTAACGGGACAGTGAAAGAAAGCAGAAGGTACTCTTTGAGAGCCTTAAAGAGACATTATTCTCAGTGACTACCTGGCCAGCTTCCCGCTAAAGAACTGTGTAACTGTGAACTTGATCCGTGCACTTTTACAAGTCAAGTATACACCCGTACAGAGTCCATAAGCCTCCAGTGTCTTATTCCAGCAAGCTAACTCACAGAGCTGCTACCACAACAACCAGCACAGCAGCTATACTGCCCCGGGGATCCTGCTCCGCCTGCAGGGAGTTGAACCATTTAGCTGCATTACCATCATCCCCGGCGGTCTGACAGCGGCGCTGGTGAGCATCACCAGAATTGCAGATGGCATCACGAGACATTTATTCTTTTTTACCCTTTCATTTTTCCCCAATTTTCAGTTGACCATCATGGCTACGGGTCCGTGCAGGCTACCAGTGATATCCCCCCAACTCCACGCCTGGGTTCTGAATTCTCATAGACCCCTGGGCAAATCAACAGCACAGTGGCATGTACTGTGTGCTGACACCTGCACTGGGTAGTGAAGTGATGATGAGGGCAGGTTAGTAACATCAAAGACTTTGTCAATGCGCAAGTGACCCCCATGTTTGGACAGCCAGTCCGCTTCTGCGCATGACAGATGTACAAACATGGCGGGTGGAAGCATACTCATGCTGCAGCCATGTTTATTTCCCCTGTCATGTGCAGTAGCGGTCCGGGTGTCTAAACATTCTGACGTCACACATTGGCAATGTGCATGTAGCCACCATGGGGGTGGGCTCTCAGGCTCCTTATGATGACAGCAGTGGCAGAGGAGGAGGATGTGGCAGTCTGTCTTGTATTTCAGGTGGCCAATCAGGTGGTGGTCAGGTACCATTTTATTGGGGACATCCTGATTCCAAGGCAGTGCAGATGACAGTCAGTGTAATAAAAGTCATCACCCGTTAGAGTATATATTGAATTTTGTTGAAGAAACCTCGCAATGATAACAGTATAATCTTCAAAACTAAAATAGGCTCTAAATGCACTGTTCCAAATTATTAGGCACTGTACAGTTTCTAAACATTTGATATGTTTGAAAGAGCTGAAAATGCTCATTTGTTGAATTTGCAGCATTAGGAGGTCACAGTCACTGAAATAAAAAGCTATTTCACTCCAAAACATGCTAACAGGCCAAGTTACATGTTAACATACAGTCATATGAAAATGTTTGGGCACCCCTCTTAATTTTACTCATTTTTTTTTGTTTAAAATTTGGGTTTTTGCAACAGCTATTTCAGTGTGATATATGTAATAACTGATGGACACAGTAATATTTCAGGATTGAAATGAGGTTTATTGTTCTAGCCAAAAGTGTGAAACATGCATTATTTCAAAATTTGACAGGTGCCAAAATATGGGCACCTCAACAGAAAAGTAACATTAATATTTAGTAGATCCACCTTTTGCAAAAATAACAGCCTCTAGTCGCTTCCTGTAGCTGTTAATGAGTTCCTGGATCCTGGATGAAGGTATTTTTGACCATTCCTCTTTACAAAACAATTCCAGTTCAGTTAAGTTTGATTGTCGCCGAGCATGGACAGCCCGCTTCAAAACATCCCACAGATGTTCAATGATATTCAGGTCTGGGGACTGGGATGGCCATTCCAGAACATTGTAATTGTTCCTCTGCATGAGTGCCTGAGTAGATTTGGAGCCGTGTTTTGGATCATTGTCTTGCTGAAAGATCCATCCCCAGCGTAACATCAACTTTGACACTGATTCTTGAACATTATTCTCAAGAATCTGCTGATACTGAGTGGAATCCATGCGACCCTCAACTTTAACAAGATTCCGGTGCCATCATTGGCCACACAGCCCCAAAGCTTGATGGACCCTTCCCCAAATTTGACAGTGGGTAGCAAGTGTTTTTCTTGGAATGCTGTGTTTTTGTGGCGCCATGCATAACGCCTTGTTGTATGACCAAACAACTCAATCTTTGTTTCGTCAGTCTACAGGCCCTTCTTCCAAAATGAAACTGGCTTGTCCAAATGTGATTTTTGCATACCTCAGGCGACTCTGCTTGTGGCGTGCATGGAGAAACAGCTTCTTTCGCATCACTCTCCCATATAGCTTCTCCTTGTGCAATGTGTGCTGTATTGTTGACTGATCCACAGTGACACCATCTGCAGCAAGATGATGCTGCAGGTCTTTGGAGGTGGTCTGTGGATTGTTCTTGACTGTTCTCGCCATTCTTCTTCTCTGCCTTTCTGATATTTTTGTTGGCCTGCCACTTCTGGCCTTTACAAGAACTGTCCCTGTGGTCTTCCATTTCCTTACTATGTTCCTCACAGTGGAAACTGACAGGTTAAATCTCTGAGACAACTTTTTGTATCCTTCCCCTGATCAACTATGTTGAACAATCTTTTTTTTCAGATCATTTGAGAGCTGTTTTGAGGAGCTCATGATGCCACTCCTCAGAGAAGATGCAACTAGGAGAACAACTTGCAAGTGGACACCTGAAATAGCTTTTCTCATGATTGCATACACCGGGCTATGAAGTACAAAGCTCAACGAGGTTATCAAACCAATTTAGTGCTTCAGTAAGTCAGTCAAGAGTAGTTAGGAGTATTCAAATCATGAAAATCAGAAGGGTGCCCATACTTTGGCACCTGTCAAATTTTGAAAGAATGCATATTTCACATTTTCGGTTAGTACAATAAACCTCATTTCAATCCTGAAATATTACTGTGTCCATCAGTTATTACACATATCACACTGAAATAGCTGTTGCAAAAACCCAAATTTTAAACAAAAAAAATGAGTAAGATAAAGAGGGGTGCCCAAACTTTTTCATATGACTGTAGGAACCCTTCTTTGATATCACCTTCACAATTCTTGCATCCATTGAACTTGTGAGTTTCTGTAGAGTTTCTGCTTGTATTTGTTTGCATGATGTCAGAATAGCCTCCCAGAGCTGCTGTTTTGATGTGAACTGCCTCCCACCCTCATAGATCTTTTGCTTGATTATACTTCAAAGGTTCTCTATAGGGTTGAGGTCAGGGGACGATGGTGGCCATACCATAAATTTATTTCCTTTTATGCCCATAGCAGCCAATGAAGGCACATTTTTGCTTTTTGTACCATGGAAGAAAGTTCTCAGTCAGAAACTCTATATACTTTGCAGAGGTCATTTTCATACCTTCAGTAACCTTAAACGGGGCTACCAGCTGTTTCCCAATGATTCCACCCCAAAACATGACTCCTCCACCTCCTTGCTGACGTCGCAGCCTTGTTGGGACATGGTGACCATCCACCAAACCATCCCCATACTCCATCCATCTGGACCATTCAGGGTTGCTCGGCAATCACCAGTAAACAAGACTGTTTAAAAATTAGTCTTCATGTATGTCTGGGCCCACAGCAACCGTTTCTGCTTGTGAGCACTGTTTAGGGGTGGACGAATAGTAGGCTTATGCACAACAGCAAGCCTTTGAAGGATCCTACATCTTGAGGTTCAAGGGACTCCAAAGGCACCAGCAGCTTCAAATATCTGTTTGCTGGTTTGTAAGGCCTTTTTTGCAGCTGCTCTCTTAATTCGATGAACTTGCCTGGCAGAAACTTTCCTCATTCTGCCTTTATCTGAACGAATATATCTGTGTGTAATACTATTGTATAGATTTGAGGATTCTGATCGCTTAAGGGCAATGAAGAGCAGAGACGGGTACTTGGGTGCAAAGTATTTATACACACACAGCAAACAATGTGAACTTAGTACACAGCAAATAAACATACAAAAATAACACGACCCCAAAATATACTGCCAAGCACAGTCCTTACGAAAACAGTCCGATAAACAAATAGTCCAAAATATGTAGATCCGGATGAATGTAGTCCATAGCACAAGTCCTTGCACCGGAACGACCGGATGAATATAGTCTGTGGCAAAAGGTCCCCACACCCGGATGACCGGTGAGGAGTTCAAAACACAGTCCTGAGTAGGAAATGTAAACACAAGTTTCAGAGAGCAAACAGTACATAAAGTAATAACCGGGAAGTTGCTTACACACACTTAAGACGTCCGAGCCTGATGATAGCAGCGGCACTACAGGGAGCACACTGCAGGAAGCTGTAGGAAGACAAAGATCTCACAGAGCTCCAGGGAAGTAAGTGGACCAAGGAGAGCAGCTGAGCAGGAGCAGACCAGGAACCAGTATACTCAAGCAATTAATGATCACCTGAGCCAGGTCTTTATGCAAACGAGACAGGAAGAAGGGCAAACAAAACAATGATCTCCATGTTGACTGAGGGCAATATTGTCAAATGGCAGGCTGGAAAACCTGGAATACTGACACTGTGCTCAGAATCAGCCCAAATCTCTTCACAGTACGATGATCACGCTTACATTTTTGTGCAATATCTAATGTTTTAATCCCTTTTCCAAGGAATTGCACTATTTGTTGCTTTTCGGCAGCAGAGAGATCCTTTTTCTTTCCCATGTTACTTGAAAACTGTGGCTTGCTCAATATTGTGGAACATCCAGTTTTCCCTTTATTGGGCTCACCTGACAAACTAATTATCACAGATATCTGAGATTGGCTTTCAGTGATCCAAAGAACCCTGAGACACAATACATCAGTGGGTTTCTTTGAAGAAAAAAACAAAACCTATACTTAAACCAATTTGCATAATGATTGGAACATGGTTTATATATTGAAGGGCCACGTCACACACACAGATAATTGTGCAGAGATTGTTTGCAGATCTCTGGTTGCAGTGAAATCATGGACACAATGTTCCATTTTGTGGCTATGTACAAATGATACAATGTATCCATGATTTCACTGCAACCAGAGATCTGTGAACATATCGCACAGATATTTTGTGTTTGTTGACGTGGCCCTAATATATATATATAAATATAATTCTGGGGAGGTTGAACCGGCAGACCTGTTCAGATATATACATATACATACACATCTCTGGCAAAGTTAAGAGACTACTGCACAGTTTTCTAAAAATCGCCATCTCTACATGTGTGACTAGCATTCCATTCCAGTTCAGTTGACTTTCAACCAAATACAACTCTTTCTACTTAATGTGCTCAGATAGGTGATCAACTAAACCAAATCTTATTTAAGCGAGGAAAAGTATAAAAAACACTGCTGTGGTCTTCACAATCCTCTTGCAATAGGACAAGCTTGATGGCCAAACAAGTGCTAGGAAAGCCCAAAAGCAATTTGAATGACAAAATAACCTTTAACCATGCCAAAGGAATTGAAAAGAAAAGTCTTGAGTGAGGAAAAGAAGGGCTCAATTCTGGCTTTACTAGCAGAGAGATACATTGAGCATCATGTTGCCTCCATCCTTAAAATTATCAAAGACAGCAGTCCATTACAACAAGGTCAATTAGAAAGCAATGGGGACAACAAAGCTACAGACCAGAAGGGATGCTTCAGCAAGGCTTGAATTGGGCAGGTTAATCTTTACGAAGGACATATGAATCAAGCCGCATACAAGGTTATCCTTGTAAAACACTGGTTTCCTTCTGCTCAGGCAATGTTCCCCAACTCTGAGGAATTGGTTTTTCCAGCAAGACAATGCCCCATGCCACACAGCTAGGTCAATCAATGTGTGGATGAAGGAGCACCACATCAAGACCCTGTCATGACCAGTCCAATCTCCAGACCTGAACCCCACTAAAAACCTCTGGAATGTAATCAAGAGGAAGATGGATAGTCACAAGCTATCAAACAAAGAAGAACTGCTTACATTTTTGTGCCAGGAGTGGCAAAGGTCACCCAAAAGCAGTGTGAAAGACTAGTGGAAAGCATGCCAAAACGCTTGAAAGCTGTGATTAAAAATCATGGTTACTCTGTGGAGCCCCACTACGTAGGTGCCACAAAAGGGGTACTACACCCAGAAAAGCAGTGTAGTCACCCCACTGCAATTGGAGCAATGGTCACTAGATGGAACCCTAGAGTTAACACCGACACACTAGAATGGTAGGTGGGAGGGACCCCGGAAGGGAGGATAGAGACCTCTAGGGGGAACCAGTCAGTTCAGTTGAGTAGAGTTGGAGTTGAAGAAAAGATGGAGTAAGAGCTGGAGCAAGGAGGGTCTCCTCAGCTGAGGGGCCCAGAAAGCACAGATCCCAGAGAGAAAGAAAGAGAGAAGGAAACTCAGAGGCAGAGTTCACTCTAACTAGGGGATTGAGTAACAGGAGAGTTTGCCCCTAAAAGAAGGAAACCTAGTACCGGAGCCCGCACCTGTGAGGTCTTATACGGCAGAAAATCCGTTAAACGGGGATTTACAGATACAGCCTCGACACCCAAAGAGCCCACAAGAGGGAAATCAGTCCTGCAGTTGGATCCTGCGAAGGACAAGGAAAAGGTTCACCCGACGGGTACAAGGGAGGGAGACAGAACAAGAAGCAACAGGAGGTCAGACCATCTTTAAGAAGTCAGTACTTCACCGCTACTGAGAGGCAAGGAGAGAAGGAAAAGAAAGGAAAATAAGGGGGTTCCATCTACAAGCCAGAAATTCCAGTTGCAGCATCCATAGCATTTGCCGTTATAACACCTATTGAACTGCTCACAAACAGGATATCGTGCCCGATACCACGGTTACTGTGTGCTTTGAACATTGACTTAAAATTGACTTTTTCTGACTTTGCACGGTGCCAAGATGGATACCGCCATTGCCGTGTGTGGGTCCCAAGATGGCGCCGTCACCATGAAATAAACAACATGTGCAGGCCTGGGAGTGTCTCAGCCCTAGAAGAATGAGGGCCTAGCAAGAGGCGCGAAAAAGTGGTGGCCGCCCCGATTGCCATCAATCAATCAGGGGGGCGGCCCACAGGAGTCCAAGGAGTGCCCGCCATGCTGTACAAACCGGAAGAGAAGGACAGATGCCATCAGACTCCTTTGTACCCAGCAGCATGGCAGCACCCCGATGGAGAGATGTCGTCCGAGAGCTGGAAGAACAGACCTGTGCTGAGAGAGGAGATCAAGCAGCTGCGTACCTGCTTATGATTGAGGGGGTTGCAGATTATTGGCGGGACTCGTTCACCCGGCTTCGGCAGGAGATGGAGCAATTGCTCACTTGGTGTGCCAGCGGTGGAGCACGGAGAGGACATTCGAGCTGTCGGCAAGAAGGATGGCCCATTGGAGCGGAGAAGCAGAAGTCACCGTCAGAGCCATGGAGCAGTATCAAGCCTCCCTACCACCACCAGCCCAGACCCGGGACTAGGGAACGCAAATGCAGCCCCCGACCCACCATCATCCCCGGCCAGCCGCAGTCTCTGGCTGGAGACAGCGCCTGTACCCACAACACCGGACGTAGAGATTGAGGAGCTCTATGAGGAGCCTGAAGACTATGACGATGACGACTAGAGGAACCGGCTGGAGCCTCAGGAGGAAGCACCCCAGAGGCGGCATGGTGGACTGCCTGGCAACAGCACCATCAGGGAGTCCCCGCCATCCTCAATACCACAGAGGCAAGTGCTACCCCTAAACCCTACAGCAGCCGCAGCAGCACTTCACCGCCCCGTATCAGTCCCTGCAAAGCACCTGGCCGTCCCAGGACAGCAGAGGCAGGTAGCCAGGCACCGAGAGAGGGAAGACTGGTACCAGTGGGAGCTTACCACCAAAAGACTGAGGGACGAGGCCCGCGCTTACCCCCCACTTCCCATGGAGCTGCGGAAGACCGGGATTTAATTTCTGTAAACCACAAGGACAGATGGGGATTTTTGAGAGAGCCAGGACTGCTTGATGACATATTTTTCTCCGGCGAGATGTTAAATCCTTCTTAAGGAAAGGACATCCAAGGAGAGACTTATATAGAGGTAAGCAGGTCAATTATGAATGCTTCTCTGCCCCATTAGAATGGTTCGCCATCAGGATCTCCAGAATAGACTGATCACAGTATTTAAAAAATCTCCCGATGCGAGACACCGTTCCCCTGTATATTGCTCTTTTGCTTGAACATTTCCCACAATGAAGAGTTTGTCCTGACGACCCCGAGACTTTTACTGAACCCCCCACTGTTTTACCCTGATGATGTGGGAAGAGCGGGCCAGCGGTGATAACACACACTGGACTGTGTAGGACTAAAGATTACCGCTGGGTCAGCATAGTTAGTCGGACCTGTTGGGCCAGAGTAAATAATGTGTTTGTGTGCAGAGTTAGAGAGCCGGAGAGTAACAACTTTGCCAACAGGTGGACTGTGGAGTCTGATAAATAGTAAGTGCTGCAATGTATGTGTGTAGAAAGTTTATATGTGTAATGTTTAAAGATATGCGCCTCCCGGAAATGGGAAGAAAACCTAAATATTCATGTATTGTAAATAGTTACCCGTTGGTTGCATTTAATATAAAATAATTTTTCACTTCCCAAAGGGCAAATGTGATGCTCGCGGACGAGCATGTTTCATCAAGGGTGTGTGTGGCACCCCACTACGTAGGTGCCACAAAAGGGGTACTACACCAAGAAAAGTGGTGTAGTCACCCCACTGCAATTGGAGCAATGGTCATAGATGGAACCCTAGAGTTAACACCCACACACTAGAATGGTAGGTGGGAGGGACCCCGGGAGGGTGGATAGTGACCTCTAGGGGGAACCAGTCAGTTCAGTTGAGTAGAGTTGGAGTTGAAGAAAAGATGGAGTAAGAGCAGGAGCAAGGAGGGTCTCCTCGGCTGAGGGGCCCAGAAAGCACAGATCCAGAGAGAAGAAAGAGAGAAGGAAACTCAGAGGCAGAGTTCACTCTAAGTAGGGGATTGAGTAACAGGAGAGTTTGCCCCTAAAAGAAGGAAACCTAGTACCGAGCCCGCACCTGTGAGGTCTTATACGGCAGAAAATTCGTTAAACGGGGATATTACAGATACTGGCCTCGACTCCCAAAGAGCCCACAAGAGGGAATCAGTCCTGCAGTTGGATCCTGCGAAGGACAAGGAAAAGGTTCACCCGATGGGTACAAGGGAGGGAGACAGAACAAGAAGCAAAAGGAGGTCAGACCATCTTTAAGAAGTCAGACTTCACCGCTACTGGAGGCAAGGAGAAAGAAAGAGAAAGGAACATAAGGAGGGTTCCATCTACAGCCAGAAATTCCAGTTGCAGCATCCATAGCATTTGCCGTTATAACACCTATTGAACTGCTGAACTGTATAACTTTGGCGAAGTTTATCAGTAAAGTTACACGTGAAGTGAAGTTCTGACTCTGCTGTATCCTTCCAATATAAACTGTTTGCCTTACAGCACACTGCCCTGGTGGTTCAGTCCCGTCTGCGGGGACTAATCCATCTCAGCCGCAATACCACCAACCACCGGAGGACTGTAGCGGCGCTGGTGATCCATCACCAGACTCAGCAGGTGGCGTCACGAAGACAAAACTGTATATTATAATCCCTTGTAAATAACTCCCATTTCAGTTGATTCCCAGGGCCACGGCCTCGAGCAAGCCGCCCGTGACATCCCAGACTGGAAGCTGCCCGAGATCGGAGTACCTGAGCCCTGGGTGCGCGTCAATTCCACCAAATATTGATTTCTGAACTCTTCCTGAGTTAAAACATTAGTATTATTGTTTCTAAATGAATATGAACTTGTTTTCTTTGCATTATTTGAAGTCTGAAAGAACTGCTTTTGTTTTATTATTTTGATGATTTCTCATTTGCTGCAAATAAATACAACATTTTTAGCTTTGAATTTCGGAGACATGTTGTCAGTATTTTATAGAAAAAAAAAACAATGTACAGTTTATTTAAAAATATACCTATAAAGAGAAAAATCAGAGAAACTGAAAATATTGCAGTGGTCTCTTAATTTTTGCAGGAGCTGTATATATAATATGTGTCTGTGTATCTAGTATACTTTCACAAGTTGTTATTAACACAGTAGAATAGCAATGTCGTGACCTTTTTGTAAAGCAAGAAATGTTAACATAACTAGGCCTTTGTGTTTTTCTAGTGATCATTACATTCTGAATGCATCTTTACATATAGGAATCACGATGAACAAAAACAGCAATGTAGTTCAATGGCCTTGCACAGTGCTTGAAACCTGTTTGTGCTTTTTGAGCTATGCAAGGCTAATGGTTAGCAGGCATTCTTACCGAAGCCCTCTACAATGTATGGAAACATAGTAAATGGGAAGATGAGAGCTCATGTGCCTGCCGTTTGCATGTGATACATTTAAAGCTGATATTGTATTTTATGTAGACGGTTGACTATTTTCACATGCTTCATACAAAGCAGCATGAGGGCGTCATCATTTGTGCAGGTCTAAAAGGCAACAACTGCTTCCAATTTAGAGGTGAGAGACGGCCATGTGGTCGGTGTCTCACACATCTTATTGCTGTAATTCTAGGGCCACACAAATGCTGGGATACGGTGAAATACAGTGAACGCAGCTGTAGAAAATGTATACGTAATCCAGCAAAGACATAAAAAGGCAGAAAAGGGAAATGATGGCCACTTGTACTAATCCATGATTATGGGGCTAACTTTAACAACATGTAGAAATAAAGGATTTCTTCCATTCTCCTGACTTTGTCATGATCACATCTATGACACGTTAGAAAATCAGGGCACTCTTAGTCCTATGAGAAATTAAAACATGGGAACAGCTCCAAAGACCTTCCATTAATGTGATATTGCTTGACTGGGATGAGTGTCTTCAAGTCCCCCAAACTCTAATGTTATTGCGTTTTATGCAATTAAATAGACATTAAAGAACTCAGAAAATTGGAGCATCTGAGCTGACCAATCAAAGCTTGATTAGCGGTAGAGCTTGTTGCTATGGAGACCTGTTTTCATAATGCTAATAATGACTGCTCTTGGTAAAGCAGAGGACATTGCATCCATTAAATTGACTCTCACTAGTTTAACCAATGAAATTATCTGAAATTTCTAAGTAACCTTTTTTCTCTTGAAAAGCGAATCAGTGATTGCATGTGAAACAGTAGGGGTAATTTCACAATCCAAGAACAGCTAAATAAAAAGCATTTAACCCTCCATTGGCTCAGTCGCCTAAGCTCCAGTTTGGTATGAATGTGATTGCACTGTATTCTTATCACAAAAATTATGCAGTATTGATGAGTAAGGATGAGAAATCACATGCCAATAAAATAAGTAAAAAACATATTTACAGTCTTTGTATTAAACAAAAAACATCTTATATATAAAACCCGAAGGCCACATCCGGAAAAGGCCACGCCTACTTCCGTGATGGTCGTCGCCCAGGCTCATCCAGTGCACTGTAGCCTGGCTGCCCCCTGCTACAGGCAGCGGCACAGAAACGTTCCGACCTCGGAAGTTCCGTGTGCCCTGCAGCCTCTCCCCTCCACCCTCTGCCATTGCTGTCTGCCCAGAGGCCGCCCCTCATGTATTATGTCCTCAGCCCCTGCTCCACACATCAGTACACTGTCAGGAGGAGGCGCCCGGCAGTGCAGGGGTTACAGCCGAGCCTCCAGTGTGTGCGGCGCTCCCCGCTCTCCGCACACACTTCCCCGCTCTCCGCGCACACAGCACCGGTGCCCGGGCAGTGAGAGTGGCAGGCAGCCATGGCACCGGGGGTAGCTGCACTGACAGAGGGGGCTGACACTGGAGGCTGACACCCGGGATCATGCTGCACAGCGCAGTCTCCACGCCCGCCTTCTCCACAGCTCCGCACTGCTGACACCGGGGGACACCGCGCTCAGCACCGGGGACATGAGGGCCAGCAGCACCAGGAGGGGACGCAGAGGTGAGAGCCGGGCTGCAAGGGATTAACAGGTCCTCTGCGTCCTCTGCCCCCTGTCCTCTGCCCCCTGTCCTCTGCGTCCTTTGCCCCCTGCCCCCTCTGTGTCCTCTGCCCCCTCTGTGTCCTCTGCCCCCTCTGTGTCCTCTGCCCCCTGTCCTCTGCCCCCTCTGTGTCCTCTGCCCCCTCTGTGTCCTCTGCCCCCTCTGTGTCCTCTGCCCCCTCTGTGTCCTCTGCCCCCTGTCCTCTGCCCCCTCTGTGTCCTCTGCCCCCTCGTCCTCTGCCCCATGTCCTCTGCCCCCTGTCCTCTGCCCCCTGTCCTCTGCCCCCCTGTCCTCTGCCCCCTGTGCCTCTGCCCCCTCTGTGTCCTCTGCCCCCTGTCCTCTGCCCCCTGGGCCTCTCCCCCTGTCCTCTGCGTCCTCTGCCCCCTCTTGTGTCCTCTGCCCCCTGTCCTCTGCCCCTGTCCTCTGCGTCCTCTGCCCCCTCTGCGTCCTCTGCCCCCTCTGCGTCCTCTGCCCCCTCTGCGTCCTCTGCCCCCTCTGTGTCCTCTGCCCCTCTGTGTCCTCTGCCCCCTCTGTGTCCTCTGCCCCCTCTGTGTCCTCTGCCCCTCTGTGTCCTCTGCCCCCTCTGTGTCCTCTGCCCCCCCCTGCTCCTCTGCCCCCTCCCTCTGTCGTCCTCTGCCCCCTGTCCTCTGCGTCCTCTGCCCCCTGTCCTCTGCCCCTCCTTGTCCCCCTGCCTCTGCCCCCTGGTCCTCTGCCCCCTGTCCTCTGCGTCCTCTGCCCCCTGTCCTCTGCCTCTCCTGTCCTCTCCTCTGCCCCTCTGCGTCCTCTGCCCCTCTGGTCCTCTGCCCCCTCTGCGTCCTCTGCCCCCTCTGGTCCTCTGCCCCCTCTGGTCCTCTGCCCCCTCTGTGTCCTCTGCCCCTCTGGTCCTCTGCCCCCTCTGTGTCCTCTGCCCCCTGGTCCTCTGCCCCCTGTCCTTCTGCCGCCCCTGTCCTCTGCCCCCTCTGGTCCTCTGCCCCCTCTGTGTCCTCTGCCCCTCTCCTCTGGTCCTCTGCCCCCCTCTCCCTGCTGTCCTCTGCCCCCCTTGTCCTCTGCCCCTCCTTGCCCCCTGTCCCTCTTGCCCCTCTGTGCCTCTGCTCTCTGCCCCTCTGTGTCCTCTGCCCCCTGTCCTCTGCCCTCTGCCTCCCTGTCCTCTGCGTCCTCTGCCCCCTCTGTCTCTGCTCCTCTGCCCCCTCTGGTCCTCTGCCCCTCTGCGTCCTCTGCCCCCTCTGCGTCCTCTGCCCCCTCTGTGTCCTCTGCCCCCTCTGTGTCCTCTGCCCCCTCTGTGTCCTCTGCCCCCTCTGTGTCCTCTGCCCCCTGTCCTGCCCCTGTCCTCTGCCCTTGTCCTCTGCCCCCTCTGTGTCCTCTGCCCCCCTGTCTCTCTGCGCCCTCTGCCTCTGCCCCCTCTCCTCTGCCCCTGTCCTCTGCCCCTCTGTCCTCTGCCCGTCCTCTGCCCCCTTGTCCTCTGCCCCCTGTCCTCTGCGTCCTCTGCCTCGTCCTCTGCCCCCGTCCTGCCCTGTCCTCTGCCCCCTGTCCTCTGCGTCCTCTGCCCCCTGTCCTCTGCGTCCTCTGCCCTCGCTCTCGTGCCCCTCTGCGTCCTCTGCCCCCTCTGCGTCCTCTGCCCCCTCTGCGTCCTCTGCCCCCTCTGCGTCCTCTGCCCCCTCTTGTCCTCTGCCCCCTCTGTTCCTCTGCCCCTCTGTGTCTCTCTGCCCCCCTGTCCTCTGCCCTGTCCTCTGCCCTCTCTGCGTCCTCTGCCCCTTCGCTCTGTCCTCTGCCCCTCCTGCTGTCCTCTGCCCCTGTCCTCTGCGTCCTCTGCCCCCTTCCTCTGGTCCTCTGCCCCCTGTCCCTGCTGCCCCTCTGTTCCTCTGCCCCTTCCTGTCCTCTGCGTCCTCTGCCCCCGTCCTCTGCTCCTCTGCCCCCTGTCCTCTGCCCCTGCCCTCTGCGTCCTCTGCCCCCTCTGGTCCTCTGCCCCCTGCGTCCTCTGCCCCTCTGCCCTCTGCCCCTCTGCGTCCTCTGCCCCCGTCCTCTGCGTCCTCTGCCCCTCTTGCTCCTCTGCCCCTCTGCGTCCTCTGCCCCTTGGTCCTCTGCCCCTGGTCCTCTGCCCCCTGTCCTCTGCGTCCTCTGCCCGCCTCTGCTCCTCTTGCCCCTCCTGTCCTCTGCGTCCTCTGCCCCTGTCTCTGCCCTCTGCCCCCCTCTGCCTGTCCTCTGCCCCCTGTCCTCTGGTCCTGCCCCTGTCCTCTGCGTCCTCTGCCCCCTTCCTGCTCCTCTGCGTCCTCTGCCCCCTGTCCTCTGCGTCCTCTGCCCCCTGTCCTCTGCGTCCTCTTGCCCCCTGTCCTCTCTCCTCTGCCCCCTGTCCTCTGCGTCCTCTGCCCCCTGTCCTCTGCCTGTCCTCCCTGCCCCCTGTCCTCTGCGTCCTCTGCCCCTCTTGTCCTCTGCCCTGTCTCTCTCTGCCCCTGTCCTCTGCTGTCCTCTGCGCCTCTGCCTGTCCTCTGCGTCCTCTGCCCCTGCCTCTGCGTCCTCTGCCCCCTGTCCTCTGCGTCCTCTGCCCCCTGTCCTCTGCGTCCTCTGCCCCCTGTCCTCTGCGTCCTCTGCCCCTCTGCTCCTCTGCCCCCTGTCCTCTGCGTCCTCTGCCCCCTGTCCTGCTCCTCTGCCCCCTCGGTCCTCTGCGTCCTCTGCCCCCTGTCCTCTGCGTCCTCTGCCCCCTGTCCTCTGCGTCCTCTGCCCCCTGTCCTCTGCGTCCTCTGCCCCCTGTCCTCTGCGTCCTCTGCCCCCTGTCCTCTGCGTCCTCTGCCCCCTGTCCTCTGCGTCCTCTGCCCCCTGTCCTCTGCGTCCTCTGCCCCCTGTCCTCTGCGTCCTCTGCCCCCTGTCCTCTGCCCCTCTGCCCCTCTGTCGTCCTCTGCCCCCTGTCCTCTGCGTCCTCTGCCCCCTGTCCTCTGCGTCCTCTGCCCCCTGTCCTCTGCGTCCTCTGCCCCCTGTCCTCTGCGTCCTCTGCCCCCTGTCCTCTGCGTCCTCTGCCCCCTGTCCTCTGCGTCCTCTGCTGCCCCCTGTCCTCTGCCCCTGTCCTCTGCTCCTCTGCCCTGTCCTTCTGCGTCCTCTGTGCCCCTGTCCTCTGCGTCCTCTGCCCCCTGTCCTCTGCTCCCTGCCCCCTGTCCTCTGCCGTCCTCTGCCCCCTGTCCTCTGCGTCCTCTGCCCCCTGTCCTCTGCGTCCTCTGCCCCCTTCCTCTGCGTCCTCTGCCCCCTCGTCCTCTGCGTCCTCTGCCCCCTGTCCTCTGCGTCCTCTTGCCCCCTCTCCTCTGCCCCTGTCCTCTCGCCCTCTGCCCCTGCGTCCTCTGCCCCCTGTCCTCTGCGTCTCTGCCCCTGTCCTCTGCGTCCCTGCCCCCTGTCCTCTGCGTCCTCTGCCCCCTGTCCTCTGCGTCCTCTGCCCCCTGTCCTCTGCGTCCTCTGCCCCTGTCCTCTGCTCCTCTGCCCCCTGTCCTCTGCTCTGCCCCCTGTCCTCTGCGTCCTCTGCCCCCTGTCCTCCTCTGCCCTGCCTCGCGTCCTCTGCCCCCTGTCCTCTGCCCGCCGCCTGCCCCTGTCCTCTGCCCAGCCGCCTCTGCCCCTGTCCTCTGCCAGCCGCCTCTGCCCCCTGTCCTCTGCCCAGCCCCTCTGCCCCCTGTCCTCTGCCCAGCCCCTCTGCCCCTGTCCTCTGCCAGCGCCTCTGCCCCTGTCCTCTGCAGCCCTCTGCCCCCTGTCCTCTGCTCCAGCCCTCTGTCCTCATGCCCACGCCGCTGCGCTGACCCTCTGCCACTGCTACCTGACGACTCACCGCACTCACTGCTACCACTGGCCCCGCACTCACTGCCCACTGAGCCACCGCACTCACTGCTAACCACTGAGCCACCGCTCTCAGCTACCCTGAGCCCCGCACTCACTGCTAACCACTGAGCCACCGCACTCACTGCTAACCACTGAGCCACCGCACTCACTGCTAACCACTGAGCCACCGCACTCACTGCTAACCACTGAGCCACCGTACTCACTGCTAACCACTGAGCCACCGCACTCACTGCTAACCACTGAGCCACCGCACTCACTGCTAACCACTGAGCCACCGCACTCACTGCTAACCACTGAGCCACCGCACTCACTGCTAACCACTGAGCCACCGCACTCACTGCTAACCACTCAGCCACCGCACTCACTGCTAACCACTCAGCCACCGCGCAGTGCTAACCACTGAGCCACCGCACTCACTGCTAACCACTGAGCCACCGTATACTGTGCTACCCACAGAGCCACCTGTATACACACAATTCATTTCACCGCACTCCCCTAACTATTAGTAAATAAACTATATATGGATTCTAGACTACCCGATTCTTTAGAATCGGGCCGCCATCTAGTACTCTATAAATACATAGTTTTTGATGGGAGAAGATGTCACCATCATTCAGTGAAATAACCATTGTACGGATAATGTTTTAGCAGTATTCTGTATACTTCATTACATATATACAGTTACAGCTCCTACTTAAATGTCCATTGTAAAAAGAATTAATTTAAAATTTATAGTTATTTCAGAACTTTGAATAATTGTAGTATGGTAGTATGGTAAGTCTCTCCTCTTAAAGTACCAGCAGGCGCGGACATATCATTGATACAACCAGTGCAGGTGCACAGGGTCCCAAGAGGCAGAGGGAACTGCAATTGGAATAGTGTGTTTTCATGAGTTATTGCCTAAAAAGGGTCATACTGTGTAATTCCAAAGGTTCCCTTTACTGTTTATGTCTGCCTCTGTTGTTCTGTGCCTATTTTGATCTATAATGAAGATAGTAACTCAATACATTTATGAATATATAGAAGACTTGCATTTTACTTAAATGTTTTGACAGCTTGCATCCTTTAAAGTGTTGTCCAGCCTTTTTCTAAAGGTACTGTTACACACTTCAATATCGTTTAGATATCACCAACAATCTCATAGGGCCGCGGTCGTTAGGACATCGCTTAGAGATCGTTGGTGAGCTGTCACACGTGTAGATATCGTGGACAACGCACCAATGATGTAGCGAGAAGCTATCGTTTGCACAACCCAGTGAACGATACTTGTTCATTGTTGTGAATAGGCGAAGTCGTTAACGATATCGTTATCGAGGTGTCACACACAACGATACAGCAGGTTGGCTGAACGATGATCTTCTGATTTGAGAACATGTTCTCAAATCTGCGATAAATGGTCCAACAATTTATCATAGTCGTATCGCGGTGTTATACGCAACAACGTCCTAATGATGTCGTTTCAGCGACTACAAACCCGTGACATTTTGAGCGATATCATTCATGATCTCATACTGTGTAACTGGGCCTTTACTCTGATGTGGTATGAAACAGGGTGCATCACTAATAAACAGTTTAATAAGGAACATGGGGTGCTGCATCATGCAAAGTAGAATGTATCAGAGGACAAGTAGAGAGAAAAGGACAATACATAAAGGGATGCGCACGTGTAATATCCAATAAATGATATCATTTTAAACCATAAAAAAACTCACATTTACACCATAAAAAAGTTCACAGTAGGATTTGTTGCCCATCTCTGCTGGGGCACCCCTTGGTCATCATACATTTACTTTCCGTTTACATGTTTATAATATCTACATCTTGACCAGACAAGTCAAGTGGCAGTGGCTTCGGTGACTGCAGAAGAGTCAGACAACATGCCAGAGGAGCTGTGTACTGACAACCTGACTGAGCTCAGCACTGAGCCATTGATTGAGGTGAACTGCTGAAACACTGATTACCTGTAGCCGGGCACACTGTGTAGGCTTCTCTACCCACCCTGAAGTCCAACTTCAGTGTGCGTAACTGTATATGGATATCCCTGATAACGAGCATATGTCTGGTTTAGCAACACCACATTGAAAGGTTTTCTCACATATTTCATCTATAAAGTATATTTGAAAGTTTATTGAAATTGCTTGCTCTATATTATGATTAGCTTAAAATTTAAACGGTGGTGACGATTTAAGGACTCATTTCTCCCAGTATACACTACAAATTGTCATCATTATGTACTCATTATTGTATGTGCTTCGTTTATGTATAACATAATATTACTGTTGCCATTCATATATCCTTCTGAGGTCCTGCTTATTCAAGAGAGTGCCAATTACAGCCCACTGTGGACCCTCAGCGTTATCTAACTTTGTTATTTGTACTTTTTTTAGATGTGTTTTTATATGTTTTTTTAAATAATAAAACTTTTTGGGTATTAGGTGTGCATATGAATTCATGCATTGTCCTTTTGTCTTCTTCAGTCTTTTGCTAGCAGTCTGCATTCACTTAATATGACTACAGATTTCTAAATTCTCACAACTGTACACTGTGGAGATTCTCCAATGATGCCGCTAAGGCTGGTTTCACATAGCATAATTTTACCTGTCCATGGGATCCTACTTTTTGCAGGACCCCACGGACAAGAACAGACACCATAGGAGGTGACCTATTTCTGTGTCCAGGTCCATAATTTTCATGGGTCCGGATACAGAAAGAGCTGTGCGGGGCACTTTCACTTCCGCAATGTATATCCATACACTGCTGAAGTGAAATTAAGTGAAAGCAAGGGTTAAAAATAAAAAAAAACCTATTCTCACCTTTCCAGCGATCCCCCATTGGTATCTATCTCTGGATGCTTACAGGACCTGGCTGGGTGGGGCTACCAGATCAGTGTTATCGGTCACATGACCAGTTACCGCGGAGATGCCGCACATCGGGGGATCGCAGGACAGGTGAGAATAGAAATTATTTTATTATCATTTTATTTTTAACCCTTGCTTTCAGTAAATTTCACTTCCGCAATGTATGTATATATATTGTGGAAGTGAAATTAGATGGCACAGAGCAGTTTTAGTGTACTGAGCATGCTCAGTACACTAAAATCGGGTCCGAGAAATGATCCTATGTTTTCTCGGACCTGTGCTCCATAGACCCCCATGTTAAAGGCCGCAGATCGGGTCAGATCCAATTCGGTCTGATTTGGTCTGCTGTGCCCAAAATTTGAGCAGTCTCCGATTTTGGGCACAGCAAAAAATCGGACACAAATCGGATTCAACAAAAATCGGATGGCAATTAGGCCAAATCCAATCCCATGCTCATGCCCATAGGATAACATGGGGGCCAAATTGGATCTGTGGCTGTCCGTTTTACAACGGACAGCCATGGATCCTCAAAAATCGCAATGTGAAAGCACCCGAAGAGCCAATGATCTTGTGATCGCAAGTATGCAATTTGCATAGCATATTTCCAGCCACAGTCTGGCTAGACGTGCATGTCCTTGCACAACACAAGTGAACTGAGTTAGACTGCACATCTAGTTGGAATGTGGCTGGAAATATGCAACCTGCGCAAGGGTCAAGGCCATCGGAAGGCCACCAGTGTAAAAAAGGAAAATCATGCACCTAAAATGCCACTCTCAGTGATTGACAGCAGGATATAAGGACTTTAAAGCAGCAATCAGAGCCAAACAATATTTATGGTGTTAACAGCAGCAATTGGAGCCACTCTCAATTGTTGTGCTGATGCCCTGTGACATATTTCATTGAGCATAAAGATAAAAACTACAGAGAGGTTAGATGAGTGACATAGATAAATGTGTACCAATTGAACCTGCCCAGTTGTGGTATATATTGAGCAATACGTGAACAGTTAGTTTTGGAAGTTGATGTGTTGAATGCAAGAATAAGAGTAAAAAATGTAAATTGTAAAAGCTAGATGACGAAGACAGAGCATACTGATCTTAAGAATGACAACCAAAGACAGGATCATCCCTAGCTCACTGGAGTGAACAAGTAGTGAAGAGCTCCTGTAGCACAAACTGCTGTAAATATTAATGCTGCTTATGATATAACCTAGTGCCCACATAGTCTTGTGGGATGCAATGCATGTTACCTTATTGTATTGCAACCAGTGTGACAGTGGGGTGTCTATTCAGCAAAAGCTGCACACATTAAAGATCAATTAAAGCATTAGATCTTTACAAGCAATGTAAAGTAAGTTCAAATAATCACTTACATGGTCAATTAGCTCCTTAACTAGCCCATTCCATTGTCCTTTTTCATCTTGAGATCCATATCTGCCATCTTCAACTAAACGTATATCGTATTCAAAGCCAAGGATTTCAGAAATCTTCTTTAGGAGATCTATGCAAAAGCCTTCAAACCGATCTTTGCCAAAAAGTGGTGTATCTGACTTTTTAAACATAACATAAGGCTCCTCCTGTTGAAGAAAAAAAAAACATGCTCCTGAAAGTTTTGTATAAACTTAGATTAAAACTGTCTAATTTTTATGATTAAAAGCTTTGTCCTGTCTACTGGTTAAGGAGAGCAATCACTATATATGACTGCAGACTTTGAATGCAGTGGGCATGCTGTAAATATTCCAATCAGGATTCTCTGGTGTTGTCAGTGAGAGCGGGTGGTTACATGACTGCAAGCGTGAGATTTGCATACTGTAAGCCATATTTTGATTGTTTGTACCCAATTCAGTTGTATTGAGTGAAGTCAATCACGTCTAGTTGGCATTTGACCGTCTTTATGCAAATCATCTTGAGTTCAGAAGACCATGAGCTCTAATTCGCAACACCAGAATGTCCTGATAACATGCACACACTGTTAGGATTCAGAAGTCTGCAGTCACATAGAATGACCTCTCACGTTCATCAGAAGACTAGACAACCCAGTTACTTAAACTTATACTATAAAAACCTATATTGCACCAAATGTATCAATCTAGCCGATTCTGTTTGATATCTATGTTTGGGGCTCTGTGGGGCCATCATACTGTGTGTGTGAGGCTGGGGAACATAATAGTAAGGCTGAAGGCACACTACAAGCGTTAAAAACGGAGCGTTTTTGTTGCACGGCAGTCCTGCGAGTGCTTTGCATATTGTCCTGTGAGTTTGGTTGGATTTTCAGGTTTTGCAAACAATTATGATCAATTGTATAGTAAATGACGGTCAATTAGCTCCTTAATAGGGTCACACTTGAACGATTCGAAGTCCCCTGCGTTGTTTGCAGAAAACTTAGAATCTAAAAATTCTAAGTTTTCTGCAAACAAGGCCGGGGACTTAGAATCGTGCAAGTGTGACCCTAGCCTAAGGTGGATCACGCTTGTCCAATATTACTGGATGGTCCTGAACAAGCACAATTAACATCTCAACATTAATATACCAGGACATGATGCAGGATCAGGCTCTGTGGAGGAGGAAACACAGCTTGTGCTTGTAATGGGACCCTAATTGCAGCTGCACTTCCTGATAAGCTGATGAGTCAATTTACTGCTCCAAACTGTTTGTGTGTTTTTCATGCATGACACTCGCCTTGTGTGTTACAATGGTGCGGTTTTTTCATGCATCCATTGACTTACATTGGGCTCCCGCACGTGAAAAACGCGTGCTATCGCAGCATGCTAAGATTGTACTCGCATTGCCCTCGCAATGCATGTTCGACGCGAGAAAAACGCACCAATATGCTCTGCAGTATTGCTTAACATTGGTCCGAGTGCAATGCGATTTTTTCACGCATTGCACTCGCGCTAGTCTCACGCCAGTGTGCCTTCAGACTAAAGAAAATAAATGTATCATACTAGAAATGCAAAGGGGCATTATTATAAGCAAGTGGGCGGGCATATTTACTGTTATTATGAGGAGGTCATTATTATGAGAAGATTATTATTGGAATGATTAAAAGGGAAGTGTGTAAAGTGGGAACAGGGGGGATTATAAACAAACACAGGAGAATATTATTTCTATGTGGTGCTGTATAAATGTAAATAGACACAGGAGAGCATTATTACTTTGAGGAAATGCAAGGGAAGCAGTATGTAGTGGTACAAAGTGGGCACTGATATTGTATGAGGTAAAAGAGCATACCATTACAGTTCAGTGGATGAAAAAAGTGATTGTGGTGGTACGGGCTAAATGGAAAAGAAGAGGGAAAATGAATGACTACGAAACATTACAGGCGAATATCTGTGAAAAATAAACATACACGGTTGTAGAGCACTTTTGTGGAACTGATATAAGTCCTATTTGTTCCGATTAATGATTAGTATGGCAGTACTATCACATTTGTATATGCTTCCTAATATTTGATTTTGGATTGGTGGTATTATTTGTCTATTATATTGCAATGTTGATGCCAATAGAGTTCTTGATACTGTGATGTTTGTAAAAATGTTATCCACCCTTCAGTAAATTGTCAGCACGCAACACAGCTTGCCAAATCCCAAAGATGTGTTATTTTAAACGCTATTAGGATTCAACTTTGCTAGTTCTAGCAGTTGTCAGATGATTGTATATATGTGATTGGCATACTTGCAGTTATGTTTCAACTAGAATAGAACATTGTGAATAGGGATGGGCGAATCTACTCGCTAGGACTCGTTATTCGGCGAGTAGTAAGGGACTCGCAGGACTCGGTACTCTGCGAGTTTCCCAGTGATTACTCGCACGAGTCCAATGCAAATCAATATCAATCCTAGTTTTGTCAGAAACGCTGACAAAACTAGGATTGCCATTGTTTGCATTAGACTCGGCTACTGTGCCAGTGATAGCAGGGAAACTCGCAAATAACTGCTGTTACATTGTGAGCCGAGTCCAGCTGTCTTCTCTGTACAGCTCCAGGGTCCTAGAGCCCGCCTGCTCACAGAGATGATGTAGCAGTGCTGAGATTGTTCTCAGTCTGCTTATTCCCTGTGCATAGACATCTATATTTATGCACAGGGGATGTAGCAGAGAGGACATCGCGTTTTGGACTACGTCGGACAGAAGAGGATTTTTTTAATTAAAGATGGAGTCCCTAATGGCTTTTTTTTTTATTTCAAATAAAAAATTTTCTCTGTGTTGTGTTTTTTTAACCCTTTATTGGAGATTCTTAGTGGCTGGGTCAAACGTGGCCTGACATTAAGAATCTCGGGCTTAATACCAGCTTGTATAACAAAGCTGGTATTAACCCCTTTATTACCCAGCGTGCCACTGCCACCAGCGCCGCTGGAAGAGCGGGGTTCAGCGCCAGAGGATGGCGCTTCAATGAACGCGCCATCTTCTGGGGCGGCTGCGGGCTGCAATTTGCAGCGGGGGGTGCCCAGAAAGCTTGGGCATCCCTGCGCTGCGGATTCCAGCCCCCAGCTGCTTAGCTGTACCTGGCTAGACATAGAAATTGCGCGGAGCCCCACGCATTTTTTTTATTATTTAATGAATTTCAGAGTCAGAGTCTCAGAGTCAGAGTCTCAGAGTCAGAGTCTCAGAGTCGGAGTCTCAGAGTCGGAGTCGCCTCAGAGTCGGAGTCGCCTCAGAGTCGGAGTCGCCTCGGAGTTGGAGTCGCCTCGGAGTCGGAGTCTCCTCAGAGTCGGAGTCTCAGAGTCGGAGTCGCCTCAGAGTCGGAGTCGCCTCGGAGTCGGAGTCGCCTCGGAGTCGGAGTCGTCTCGGAGTCGGAGTCGTCTCGGAGTCGAGTCGGAGTCGGAGTCGTCTCGGAGTCGTCTCGGAGTCGGAGTCGTCTCGGAGTCGAGTCGGAGTCGGAGTCGTCTCGGAGTCGGAGTCGTCTCGGAGTCGGAGTCATCTCGGAGTCGGAGTCGTCTCGGAGTCGGAGTCGTCTCGGAGTCGAGTCGGAGTCGTCTCGGAGTCGGAGTCGTCTCGGAGTCGAGTCGGAGTCGGAGTCGTGTCGGAGTCGTCTCGGAGTTGGAGTCGTCTCGAAGTCGGAGTCGTCTCGGAGTCGGAGTCGTCTCGGAGTCGGAGTCGAGTCGGAGTCGGAGTCGTCTCGGAGTCGGAGTCGTCTCGGAGTCGGAGTCATCTCGGAGTCGAGTCGGAGTCGGAGTCGTCTCGGAGTTGGAGTCGTCTCGGAGTCGAGTCGGAGTCGTCTCGGAGTCGGAGTCGTCTCGCAGTCGGAGTAAAAAAAATGCGTGGGGCTCCGCGCAATTTCTATGTCTAGCCAGGTACAGCTAAGCAGCTGGGGGCTGGAATCCGCAGCGCAGGGATGCCCAAGCTTTCTGGGCACCCCCCGCTGCAAATTGCAGCCCGCAGCCGCCCCAGAAGATGGCGCGTTCATTGAAGCGCCATCCTCTGGCGCTGAACCCCGCTCTTCCAGCGGCCCTGGTGGCGGTGGCACGCTGGGTAATAGAGGTTAGGGCCAGCTTTGTATTATCAGCTGGCCCTAAGCCCGAAATTTATGGCAGTCACGCCAATATTAGACATGACCGCCATGAATTTCTATTAAATTGTTTTAAAAAAAACACAACACAGAGAAATTTTTTTATTAGAAATAAAAAAAAAAGCCATTAGAGACGCCATCTTTAATTAAAAAAATCCTCTTCCGTCCGACGCAGTCCAAAACGCGATGTCCTCTCTGCTACATCCCCTGTGTATAGATATAGATGTATATGCACAGGGAATGAGCAGACTGAGAACAATCTCAGCACTGCTACATCAGGCAGCAGGCGGGCTCTAGGACCCTGGAGCTGGCAGCCATCACACAGAGAAGACAGGACTCTTATCTGTGCGAGTTTCCCAGCGATTACAGTTGCAAAGTAAACGAGCAATGCAAATAAATGACAAAACTAGGATTGCTTCAGGCTGAAGCTTCCGAGACACATCTGCGATTTGTAAATCTCACACTACTCGCTATTACTCGCTTCCCCATTCATTAACATTGGACTCGCTAGACTCGCAACGAGTAGCGAGTCCTGTGCTCGGACTCGCTAGAGTCAAGCGATTCCGAGTAATTTAGGATTCGCCCATCACTAATTGTGAAAAATGGCTGAGATACTGGTACGTTCATGACCACAAGTAACAAAATCTCATACTTGCGATCACTTGATGACTGTTTGAACTGGCAAATTGAAGCAAACCCTAATAGTTTTCTAGCCTTCCCAATTCTAACATTGTGAAATATATACACTACTTACCAAGCACTTTCTTAGGTGTGTACAACCCCTTTAATCATCGAATAAGATGGCATTATTATGTCACTATATGGAGGTATTATGCAGTCCTGGTGTAGCGCAATTATTTAATCTATTATATAATTGCCGTAGCGACTTCCGTCGCAAACGGCGCTACTTCCGTGGCTTTGTTCGTGGCTTTGTTCGTGGCATGCGACTCACTGCGAGTCTCCCGCCCCGGCGACGACCGACGAGAGCCGAGACCCGTGGCCGAAAATAGAACCAAGGGCCCGGCTATATGTCGCTCGAAACACCGCTATGTATCTCTATGGGAAGTGAGGCGCTATGCTGATTGGTCGGCGCAGCACACAGCGACCAATCAGCATAGCGCCTCACTTAAGCGGCAAATTTGAAACTCAAAGTCCTCCATTATATCTCTATGGGAAGTGAGACGCTATTCTCATTGGTCGCTGTGTGCTGCCGGCGACCAATGAGAATAGCGCCTCACTTTCAGCGGTAAATTTGAAACTCAAAGTCGTACATTATATCTCTATGGGAAGTGAGGCGCTATTCTCATTGGTCGCTCTGTGCTGCCGGCGACCAATCAGAATAGCGCCTCACTTTCAGCGGTAAATTTGAAACTCAAAGTCGTCCATTATATCTCTATGGGAAGTGAGGCGCTATTCTCATTGGTCGCTCTGTGCTGCCGGCGACCAATCAGAATAGCGCCTCACTTTCAGCGGTAAATTTGAAACTCAAAGTCGTCCATTATATCTCTATGGGAAGTGAGGCGCTATTCTCATTGGTCGCTGTGTGCTGCCGGCGACCAATCACAATAGCACCTCACTTTCAGCGGTAAATTTGAAACTCAAAGTCGTCAATTATATCTCTATGGCAAGTGAGGCGCTATTCTGATTGGGCGCTGTGTGCTGACGGCGTTCCTGTTTGGGACAGAATGGTAGTGTAAACACAGAGCAGAGTGGCTTAAGCCACGGATAAGCGTCCATCTACCGAGGGGAGGGAATCCTTCCCTCTGTAGTTGTGATGTTACCGGAAGTGGCAAAATCGTAAAGTCTATTACCGTTCTGGTCATCTGTGAATGGTGCCGAGCACAAAAGGCAGGTAGGTGCCAGCTGCCTGCCTGTTAGTGCTTAGGCACACTTTTTTGTATTGAGTTATTCTGATATCTTCTTTAAGTGGAAGGCACCTCTCAATGAATTTAGTGCATCTTATTCCTGCATTTTCCCATACAAAATACTAGTCTCAATGTGCAAGTTGTGTGCATAAAGCGGAAGACTGCATAAGCCACAGAAGACTGACACAAACTCAAGGGCAACCATGCAGACTTTCACGTAATGCCGTGTAACTGTGAAATCACATGGCACAGTGCTACCTATAGGGCTCGGACACACTCTGCTACTTACATCCGAGTTTGACGGACGAGACTCGGAACAGGTTGGAACAGTGACCCTGAGCGACCTCTCTCTCTGTGGACAGGGAATGCGATGCTGCACTGAAACACAAGCAGCTGTCATTCCCGTCCACAGAGAGAGAAGCCGTTCACGGTCATAGATCCAGCCTGTTCCGAGTCTCGTCCGTCAAACTCGAATGTAACTGGGAGAGTAGTACCAGATTCAGTGTGATTGATCAATGATATAATGTACTTGGCATCAGTCCAGCTACCTTTGAATTACAATGTATTCATTCATAATGCACTAGAAAGCAGCAGTAAAGCAGCACAATGTAAAAAACAAATCTGAATGTAATGTCAGAAATAGAGTGCGTGCTTGTCATAATCAACTGTACTGCTGATTTGTATTTCTTATGCAATTCTTTAGTAAAGGAGGAATAATTGTTTTTTTAAGAAGACAAAGGAAAATTCCTCAAAACTCAGACATTTAACTGTTACTTACTACCTCACAAAGTGTTTGTTCCAAGCTATTTTCTTTTGCATTTTTTTCACTATTCAATTTTTCCACATTTAAATCTAGAATTGTACACGCCACACCAATATAGCGCTAATTTCTGTATGTGTGCATAACTCACATATTTTAGCACATACATTTTTGGACAGAGGCTATTTTCTTGCCAAATTATTGAACTGATTTCCATAAGAGCATACATTTCTGTCATTTTCACATTAAATTCAGTAGGAAGGAATAGGTTAAAGGGGTTGTCCCATCTCAGAGATTGATGGCAATTGCATACATTAGATGTTACATAAATATTCCACATAGCAATACTCTTAAATTCTACTAGAAAATAATTAGCTATGCAAGTAGATACCTTATGTCTGGCCATTAGATGACTTGTGTCTTTCATTGTACATGAGTTTTCCCCTCTTCAGGCTCTAGCTCTAATTTTGAATTGCCTCTGAGCTAGTAGGTTAATATAAGGTGCTATGATGCCTTCCATTACTGTACACAAAGATTTGAGGGACTCCGGCTCTCCTATCTCTATGTATTACATGTTCAAGAAAGGCTCGTCTATAGCAGTATCGAGCATTGAAGCTGTGAATCTAGCCCTGACGTGAGGTGAATCACTAGCTTGAGTGCAGCAGTATGGGACTTTGTGTTATCTTCTTCTTGTTTTCTCTTCACCCTGCTCCTATCCTCATTTATATTGAATTCAGTTGTCAGCTTAAGTTATCCGATAGTTATCTTATTAACACCTAAACTAATTTTAGCTGTATTTTAGAGTCATGAGTATGGGAGAGGAGGAAGAAGAAAACTATTTTTTCTGATAAAACATATTGAAACGTTATTGTATATTTACTGTACAATTAATCCATACAACATTTATGGAAATGAGAGTAATTTTTTGATTGATGATTTCTATGTGTAAGCTCAAATATTAGTTGACTCTTCCTTTCACTGAGTATTTTCTATTTTTTCCTTTTTAATACACTATGTGAGAAAAGGATTGTGTCATACAGACTTGTGTCTTCTTCTACCTGGTTAACTCTTAGATGTGCCACCTTCTTTACCTACAGTAGTGACATTGTGAAGGTCACTGCTTTTCAGACAGCAGAACTAAATGGTAAGCTCCACAGAACAAGGACATATTGTGTCTGCAAAAAATGTGTTGTACACATCTGTGTATACCCTGCCCTCTTGTAGAAGAAATAAAATTGTATTTATAGTAATGTATTTATAAAATGCAGATATGCAATTATTAAAGAGCCAACAGCTTTTATAAATCATAAGCTGCTATTAATTTTCTGCTGTCATGGAATAGCAGTATGCATATTTTAATAGCTGTAGCTCTTAAAATCATGTAATGTACATTTCATTTTACACTTTCATGTTGGGTTAATTCTTAAATGCATGAGGCTCTTTCTTGCAGTATCCTTCCTTATTTATTGCTATAAATGGACAGGCTTTGTATTTGAAAGCATCAACTTCTTTTCTAAATTGATTCTGTGGCTGGAGGTGCCTTCGATATGGAACATTGTAAGCTGTGAAATTACTGTTCCAATGGGGTTACTGCTGCATGGGTCATATATCTATCCATGAAGAAGTCATATTAATATCAGCATTGAGAAAAGGCAAAATAAAATAGGAAGTCACTCATCTAGAAGATAATTCAGTAGCTTTTCCATATGATTAAACCCCATCACAATCAGGGCATCCTTGTTGCAGTACATTGGCAATAACAACAAAACTAAACTGGATCTGCGGCAGTAGGATGATGAAATAGTAAGTAATGGTTTTTTCTTAACTTGAGGCCATTTCTTATTCGTAATGTAAAAAAGAATCCAGAAGATCCCTTAAATGCAAACAAGGAGATTCACACATATGATTAGTACTTTGTTGGGGTTTTGAATGACATTCCCAGTAAAAGGTTTCCAACAAAAATCCAGAAAGAGCCCTGACTAATGGCCACTTTACACGTCCCGATATCGTCATCCAACTTCGATAAAAAGTCACGTGGTTTGTGCGTTGGCCCCAATATCGTTTGTGCGTTGTGTGGTGTAAATGACCAATTCGATGCAAGAACGATGCCAAAACGATATCGGGGAAGAATTGTGCAGGCTCTCCAACTGCCCGATATTGGATGGACGATCTGGCAGGATCGTTCTGTGTGACAGCCCAACACCGACTTGGAGCACAACTTCCCCTATTCACTCCCATGTTAAATGGCCGTTCCCAGGTTCGCTCATCCAAGGGGGCGTAGACATCGCAGTTGTGTTGCCTGCCGATATCGCCCTGTGTAACATCTCCTATGCGATCTTGAATTTCAGCCAAAAAAGTGCATGCTCCCATGCCGTTGTATACAATATCGAAACAATGTTGGGACGTGTAAAGTGGCCATAAGCTATTTATTATTAGGCCAAATTCACATTGCGTTGGGGCTACTTGTTGAGGCTTTTGCCTGAAAAATAGAAATAAAGTGCAACCCAAGTCAATTAGGTCATTGACTTTATTGAGGCAGATCAAATAAATGTGCTTTTTACCTGACCTCTTTTGGCAGTGTATGCTTTCATGAGGTGGGCACAAAAACACAGTCAACTTTTTGCAAACGCTGCCAAAATTGAGGCCAGCCAGAACTAGTCTACTCTAGTCACTCTACTTAAACTCAATCTCACACTCTTTATGCAGATGAGGAGACAAAAAGAGAATAGTGAATAGTAGGGTTTCCAATGATCATGTATGTATCACCTGTACCATAGAGACAATATAAATAAATCTACTAAAAACTATTTAAGGAATGGATATCTGAAGAAAAAGAAAAAAAAAATATTGCTTCATTATAGATCCATAATTGGGTTTCCCCTGAATCTCCCTTTTCAGGGCTTCATACAGATGCACTGATGGAGATACTGAGCTTTCATGGAAACACAGTACTAAGTTGGGACTCTATCCAAAAAGTGTCCATCTTTTTCAAACATAAACTAAAGTATGGTAGACTACACTTTTCTGCACATATAAAAAGATAAACACTGCAAAGACGGAGAATCGCTCTTTTGTGTTTTACGTTACAATTTTTATTAGGGGTTATGATAGAAGCTGCAAAGAGGTCTGCATAAAAGAGAATCAAGTCTAGATGAAAACTGAACATATAGAGATAATCTGGGTTGTTTTTTTCTATACATACAGGCAATAAGTAGACTATCACAAACCTCAAAGCAGTTAAGCAAAGCTCACAAAAAGGTAAAAATTATAATCTTACCAGAACTGTAGTTACAATGAGCGTGCGGTTTGTGAGGGACTCGCTTATATTTGGTCCTCTTCCTTTAGCAACTTCTGTGATGTTTAACCCATCAGCGGGGTTCCAAGTTCCCACCTAGGAATAAATAACAAATATGCATAGTGCAAATATCTTATCCAAAGGACTAAATTATGAGATGAATTGAAATGAAGGAATGGCAGAGTAGGTAATGATCTATAATTGGTAAATATTTTATCGCTTCGGCCACCATCTAATTGGATCATGTCCTGTAGCATCATCAATTATGTTTACAGAAAACCTGTTATCAGTGTTTTAGGGGGCAAGAAGAAGAGATGGTGTATAACCCAGTATTCAACAATTAAAATTATACCTACATTATCCTGCTTAATTGAAGAGAAATAGCTATTTTGAATTACAGTATATGAATGTAAGACTGCATGTGCGCTTGAAACCCACAGCTTAATTTCAAGACTACTTGCCAGCTACTGCCCAAGTTGCTTGATTAACAGGAGAGACAAAGATTATTTTGAATTGCTAATGTCATGGACAACAGCCTTTTTTTCTGCTGTCAATTATTTGCAGGTAGCACTGTGCAAGGGGTAGTTAAGAGGAGCCATTAATTGCAACCACATTTGAAGTCTAATTTACATAAGGATAATATTAAGAATTTTTTTGTGGCTCCAACAACTATACCAGGTGAGCCTCCAACTACACATATATACTCTTTCCTGGAAGTATTAGAACCTATTTGCGCCTTTATCTTTTCCAGATCTTTCAGTATTTTGTGGATTAATAAAACTCACCACAAATTCCAACCAAGATTTAAGAGCTACTTGTACATTTTAACACAAGTAGCTACACATCAAACCAGCAAGGAGTCAACCTAGCAGTGAATGATTTTAACAAGATCCTGTTTACCATGGCATACCTACAGGAGCAGGCCTCTGAAGAACCAAATCCAATAGACATCCAATAGACCTACAAATAAATAATGCCAAAAATGCTTTGACAAAGAATGCAAGGCACTACGCAACTCCATAAGGGTGGCCTCAAACCAAAAACACAGAGACCCCAACAAAAGAGACCTAGAGCAGCTCCTGACACCCTACAGAGTTAATACAAGTGCATCCTAAAAGGAGAAAAAAAACAGAGGCACATCTACCAGAAACTACAGCAGCATGAAGACTTTCTCCAGGACAACTCATTCTGGGAGACCTGGAGTCATATCGGCACAAAGCCCAAGTAGAACACTCTCAACATCCAGAATGGCAACATCTCAATGGCAACTTTGAGGGCTTTTACAAGAACATACTGGGAGAAGACCTAAACCAAGAAAAGCAGCATCTAACTAATAAGATGATTGATATGTAGGAAACAATCAAAGACTTCCAAAATCCTCTGGACACATCAATCATTGTGCTGGAAATACAACACAGAATCAGACTGATGAAATGCAAAGGCCAGGGGCAGTGATGGCATCCTTCTAGAGATGATCAAATACAGTTCCCGAGACATACATGCAGCACTGGCAAAACTCTTGACCCACGTCCTGATCCTCTGTTACTTCCCCCATTGGTGAAATCATGGTCTCAACTCATTCCACCAGTGAGAGTTTGGCTTACGATACTCAACAGCATTTTCACCCCTATACTGCTGAATGATAGCGAGGTATAGGGCCCAATGAATGACCTACCCAGACAAGACAAAATGAGATTTCAGCCCAACCAAAGTCTTATACCTGGAGTTCTGCAAATATCTCATTCAAGTACATAGCAGCAACTAAAACAATGCCTGCCGGGCAGAGTTGGGCCGATTCCCCTTATGGATAGCTATACACAAGAGGGTGCTATCACACCAAGTGCACATACAGAGCACCCACCCCAGCTTATACTATCATAAAGCCCTGCTGAACAAGAGCCAAGAGCAAGCCATGAATTGTGGCAGCCAGGCCAGCCAAAGCCTACAACACCCCAGACAAAAGCCCCCAAAAAATGAAGATCTCAGAGAGCTGCAAGGTGCAATATATATAGGGTTCCTATATGGGACCAAGTGATGATAGACGATCCGTGCTGCTGCACTTAAAAGATGAATCCTACAAGGTCTTCAGGGTAAAGGTGCTTATTGCTTCAACGCATTTCAAGACCTTCCTGGTCTCTTCATCAGGAATACACCAAAAATTTATGGTTCATCTTTTTAGGATTCATCTTTTAAGTTCAGCAGCACGGATCATCAATCATCGCTTGGTCCCATATAGGAGCATAGTCTTGCCTTGCACAAGGAATGGTGGATACAACAGCAGCTGTACGAGGTTAATATACTGGTTGTGGGTCTCACAACTGAATGAAGTGAGCAGTTAATGCACTGATTTTTGTTATAAAAAGGATAAAACCCTATTGTGCCCTTGTATCCCCTCGGTTTCCAGGTTATATACAGAGGGTTGATAGTGTGCATTAGAGAAACTCCCAGAAACCCACCATCTACTGATCACTGCTGAGGGACTACACTCTAGCCCCATATCTGGAGAGGTTACATCATTCCAAAGACAGGCAAACCCTGAATCTGTGCACCACAGCCTAGAGATGGAAACAGGGCAGCACACAAAGACATACAAATCATGAAACAACAGACTGTGCCAGCACTGCCAGTAAGGAGCCCTAGAGGACGAGGCGCACTTTCTGCTACACTACAATAAATTCTCAGCTGCGAATGAGGCAAGGAAACTCTGCATCCTACTGGGGGAAGAGGAATAAATGGTGAAGATCACTGCCCAATACGTCACCATATGGAATAAGCTGAGAGGAACGCAAGACCCCCGAATGGACCATGATTGCACGGATTATGCCCCCAACACCACATCGCCATAACCCCTCATCTCCTCCCTTGCTACATTTATTTTTTTTGCATTAGAAACACTAAATGTATTTTGGTCCTGCAAATAAAGCCTATTTGGCTTTTAAGTTGAATTTCTATGTTCGCAAGAATGGCAGATTTGCAATTTTCATTTAGCAACATCTATTGACGCTTGTTTCTGGAAAACACCCCTGAAGTTAAAATAGTCACTAATAAATACCTGTGGATAAATTCACAGATGGGTGTCATTTCTAAAATGGGGTCACTTGAGGGGATGATTCTGCTCTTCTGGCACTTATGGGCTCTGTTTATGTAGTCCGCAGACTTTCAAGAAAAATCTGTACAGCAAAGGTCAAATAGCGCTCCTTCCCACATTTGCAAATCTTTCCACGTGGCTATGCAGTACTACACAGCCACATATGAGGTATTGCTACACTCAGCAGAATCTGTAGGACATATATTTGTGCCTTGCTTACTCATCTTCAGAGGTGAAAATGTAAAATCTGAGGCTGAAAGAAAATTTTAGTGGTAAAAATATAACTATTTTTTTCTGCACCGTTCATGGTACACAATTTTGTGACACATGTGGTGTCAATAAAATCACTGTACTGCTACATGAATTCATTGACAGGTGTATTTTGTTATATGAGGTCACTTATGGGAGGTCTTCTGCTGTTCTGACATCTAAGGGGTTCGGTCAATGTGAACCTACAAATCATA
Source organism: Allobates femoralis (assembly GCA_033576535.1). Taxonomy (NCBI): domain Eukaryota; kingdom Metazoa; phylum Chordata; class Amphibia; order Anura; family Aromobatidae; genus Allobates; species Allobates femoralis. The sequence continues at coordinate 346,930,511 of JARQOC010000002.1, forward strand.
AAAGCAAAATCTGCAATTTATTTTGAAGCTCCTTGTCTTCTGAACTTTTCACTGTGCCTTAACAGTAGTTCCTGATAATATGATTACATCAAACTGCATAGACCATTTTTTTCGTATTAGAAAAAATAAAATTTTAAAAGTTAGTACTAAAACATAGTATTTTTTTCACCATCCAATGGTTTAAAATTCTAAGAGGTACATGTGATGTTATCATGCTCACTGCATCCCTAAATTAATTCAATGATGGTTGTAGTTTGTAAAATGGGGTCTTTTAGAGGGGGATCTAGTTTTCAAGCACCTCAGTGACAAGCCAAAGTGACATGGCATTCTCAAACCATTCCAGCAAAATCTGCATTGCAATGTGGCACTCCTTCCCTTCTGAGTTTTCCAATGTGCTTCTAAAGTAGTTCAGTCATACTTTGGCCCACGTCACACCTGGCGACGTAGGCGGCGATTTTTTTAGGTGACGCTGGGGCATGGCCTATCGTCACCGATGTCGCCAATGCATCGCCCAATGTAACTTGGCGAGGGTGATGCATTTGACTGGTCGCCTGGTTTCACAGCAGCGCCGACGGCGATCTGACAGGCGATGGGAGGCATAGACTCCCATTGTACTGCATCGCCGCTGGGGTTTTGAGACACCCCGGCGAAGATGCCGTCTGTCAGATCTCCGGTGCGTCGCCCAATGTAAACGGCATCTCCGGCGGCGTTGCCAAGTGTGACGTGGCCCTTATAATCAGGAGAATAGTGTTCTCTCCACTAATCCCACTTTTGAAGATATAAAACTTGGGGCCAAAGCAACATTGTATTGGAAAAAATGGGAAATAGTCCAATGGCATATAATTCTGGGAATTGCCTAAAAGTGAAATATACTCATATTGCCACATAGATAAGTTCCTTGACACAATTAGTTTCCTAAATGGGCTTATTGGTTGTTGTTTTTTTTTTCTGTTTTGTCATGTCAGGAGCTCATTACATGTGAAATGACACCTGCTATTTATTGCAGCCAAAATAGAGCTCCAAAATTCAAGTAGCACTTTTTCCCTTCTGAACCCTGTTGTGTGCCATGGAAGTCTTTTTCCACCATGTACTAGGCATCAATGTATGCAGGAGAAATTTCAAATCTAATGGTATCATTATTATTGTTGTTATTATTAATTATTATAGTGTCATTTATCCCATGGAGCTTTACATGTGAAAATGAGCATACACAGACAAGTACAATAAACATGAGCAATATAAGTGCTTTAACAGCCGGCGAGTTTAAAGTGTTTTTGGCGCCACACTCGCACCGTGTGCTGTATGGGGGCGAGATTTTCTCACCCCCATACACTTGCATTGTGGTCATGCGCATCAGAAACGCGTGCAGTCGCAGCATGCTGAGACTGCACTTGCTTCTGACTCACAATGCGAGTTAGGTGCGGGGGACTCGCACCAGTGTGCCCTGCCTGATAGGGCAACACTGGTCTGAGTGCAATGCGAGTCCCTCACACCGTGTCCCTTCAGCCTTACAGTCACACTCAGACATCCCCATTTACCAGCCAAATCAAAATCATGTGACCAGAAATTTAACATGAGAAAAAGCATCAGTTCACATGGAAGAGCAACAAAGATGTACTGAAAAGCTTTGCTTTGTTAGACAGAACACACTGGGCCACTTCTCAGGCATTGCGATGACTGCATGTATCTACAGGTTTGTCTACTTCAAACAAGTATGTGGCTTTGGGTCCAGTTGCATTATAGCATTTGGACATCACTGAGTGGGTCCCTCAACTGGGATCCCATATTATAAGCGCGAATAAAAAACTGCTTGATGTCTCCAACCCTGACAAACTTACAAGAGTGCTATGTTCTACTCTAACAAATTCAACTGTCAGCCCTGGTTCCCACTCCTAGCACCCTTGGGAATCAGCTGATTTCCACGTATGCTGAGAGTAAGAGACAAGATAATTAACTGATTTTCCTGATGGGTTTTAAAAAGGGAGGTCACCTTTTATACACCCCTTTTAAGAATAAAAAGTATTCAACTGGCTCTTCCATCTTGATATGATATATCTTGGACTGTGATTAATATAAATATTGCAGTAAGATTTCTTTTAATGTTAAGCCCTTGTGACTCCATTCGTAGCTGAACTCTCTCTACATATATGTAGCAGAAATCTAGATCAATAAGATTTCTGGTCAAACAGAATCATTATTTACTTATTTGTAAGTGCAAGCTAAGGCTAGAGTCACACTTAGCATGAGTTTTTTGGTGCCTTAAAAATAAGCATGCGTTTCTGCATGCTTTTTTCATTTCTGCATGTGTTTCTTTAGGTGCCTTTAGGAACCCATGCGTTTTTCCATGCGTTTTTGAATCAGCAGAAAAAAAAAGTTCATGTACCATTTTTTGGTGCTGATTTAAAAACGCATGTGTTTTTTAGAAAACGCATGCATTTTTTAACATGGACCCCTATGGAAAACGCATGCGTTTTTGGATGGTACTAAATGGTATTAAGGTACCATGCGTTTTTGCATTTTGCATGCATTTTTGATGGCAGCTCCTCACATAAGTGCAAAAACGCATGCCAAAAACGCATGACACTTTAGGTATGCATTTTTGCTATTAAGACGTGTTTTTGCTATTAGGGCACGCGTTTTTTGCATGGGGGCCTATGGGTGGGTTTTTACATGCGTTTTTAAAAAATGTAGGTCTACAAAAAAGCATGAAAAATCTGCAAGTGTGACCCTAGACAGAGAGGAGGAGAACCTGCTGGTGTTAATGCTATTTTCAGCTGGATATGCTTTCTCTGATACTGATTTGACTCACCGTGGCCGGGACTCCGGTTTAGACAGGCGATGCTTCCTTCCTCCTTGTCACAGGTGGACCGCGCCTGCCGGTAGTGGGGCCCGGTGTAGTACAGATCAAAAGTGAAGACGTCTTGGTGGAACAGATTAAAGGGGTTTTTTAATTTATTCGTGACGCCACCTATGAGTAGATTCGGTAAGGGCTACCGACGCTGCGGAACCTCCGGGGGATGGACAGCAGCAAGATGTTACGCTCCCCACAGGCTGAGCGGTGATCCCCGGAGGCTGGAGCTGCTCAAGATGTTGTGCGGCAGCTGCGGTTACCTTGTTGTGCGGATGGACAGTTCATAAGGAATCACAGACACAGAAAGTCTCTATAACGGGTCTTTACTGTAACCAGCAGGCAGTACATGGCATACAGTGGTTGAGTAGTAGACCGGGTGGACTCAGCAGGGATAGTGTCCCTCAGAGATCCGCAAGTGTTCCTCCATTCTACCTAACTTGTTGCCAGTGTCGCCCAGGAATACCAGGTCGGGTACGGGGAGGCTGCTTCAATGCCCTATCCATGATGTACGTTCTGGGTGTTTTGGGGAGCCTTGGATCCCTCGGTGGGTACACCGCTGGTTAGACGACTGGAAGTTGGCTGGTGGTGGGGTGCTCCTGTGAAGCTGCTCCTCCACGCTTTCTGGTTCGCGTAGCAGAGGTGAACTGCTGCCAGCTTTGGTACCAGTGAACCGGCTGTAGGTTGTGGGCACGGGAGTCTTTTGGGGACCCGTGTAGATAACGCCCAATCCCGGTAGTTAAGGCCTCAGGTGCTGACACCCGACCGGTGACGGCCCAGGGGCCCGCACGGGGTGCGGAGCCCCCGCTCCTCTCCAAGTTCTAGTCCTAGACCCTTCTTCTCCGATTTCTAGACTATTCTGTCTTCTGCTACACTTCCCTAACACTCCACCCACCAGGACCTAGGATTGTCCCTCTGTTCTAGGTGATGCATGTTGGGTTGGATCTCAAAGTTAACTATATCACTGCTGTGTCAGAGAATATTGCGGCTGCAATACTCCCTTGTGACGCACTCGTTGCGGGGCACCACAGATTCAGTTAAAAACTAATAGTAGAAACCCATTTGTGTCCCAATACCATAACAACCTACCTGCCTATCAGAGACCAACAGCAGTAGGTGATGCCAGCAGCTGGTTGTATGTGGTGCAATCATGTCACAGACTGCACCAGGCGATTTAGCAGGAACAAGATGCTACTCTTTGTAGGAATGGGGAAAGGTGAGAGGAAATTTTTTTTCTAAATTGCTATTTGAGCAGCAGTGAAATGGGAGACATAAACACATGGAGACTAGAATGGGGGACATTACTATTATAGAGAAGCCAGAAGGGTGACTTATAGTGTATAAGGACCAGACTGAGAAGACATTTTTTTACATAGGGGCCATATGGGGAACCTATACTTTATGGAGGCCAGACTGTGGGACATTACTGTATGTAGTCCAGAATGGGGGATATTAATTCTGTATGGAGCCGCAAGAAGGGGCATTAACACTTAAATTTTAAATAGCACATAGTTTAATTCCTTCCTGTTCTGTAACATACTTATACATTTTTGTAGAGATGCACATAACTTGTTTTCACCAGAAAACTCCTTTATCAGAGGATAGATGATAACTTATTGATCGGAAAAAGTCCATTTGCTGGGACCCCCACCAATCAACAAAATGGGGAACGGTTATCCTCACTGAAATTGAGCAGCTTGTTTGATAGCTGCGCCATGCTTCCTTTAAGGCCCTGCTAAGTGCTAACACTGCATTAACAGGCAGCCCTTAAAGAAAATAAATAGAGTGGCTGTTGGACACCCAACAAGCTAATGCATTAAGAAACATGGAAACAAGTGAATAGGAGATAACGTCTTAGACTGTGAGCCCTCGCGGACAGGGCTCTCTCCCCTCCTGTATCTGTACGACTTGACTGTCCATACATATTGTACTTTTCCTCGTCTACCCTTTCCACATGTAAAGCGACATGGAATCTAATGGCGCTATATAAATAAATAATAATAACTTGTTTTCTCTATTGAACCCTTTTTGTGCAAACCATTGTAATTCACATTTATTGTTTGGGCACAGTGGATATGCAAGAACAATCTGTATATTCCAGTTGACACTCCAGTTTAAAGTGGATATTGCAGGTATTTGCTGCAGTGTTGAGACTCTTGAGTCAATTTACATGTGGACCTTAAGCACTGCATCTGAGCTGTGAATATTAAACAAGTCAATAACCTGTCAACATGTAGAATATGTAAATGTTAAACAATTTGAATAAAGTATAATGACTAGTCATAAAACACTATTTTGATTAAAGGGAACTTACAAGTCCATTCATTCCTCCCAAACCATGAGTAGCATGAATCAGAGTCTAGTTTCACAGTGGCAGCTAGCTGTATTTTTTCTTGAAACTTTTCCCAGCATTTCAAGGAATGTATAATTGAAGAACCAAATCAAATCCAAAAAATTAGATAAAAATAGTTTGGTAGCCACCCAATTGACCACTTCAGTTGATTGACAGGTTTCTCCAAATAAGTATACAACAGGAGAGACCATTTAATCACCTCTAGTAGTGATGTTGGAAAAAGGCAACTGACTCATATCTGCCTATAATCTCTGGCCGGCCATAAAACAATAATTTATCGTTACACAAGAGGCATCAAACCCAATCAGGGCTGGGGCACATAAATAAGAGATTCATGCTCTTCAATGATGGTTTGGGCAGCAATGAAATCAAATGACAGTTACCCCATATAAAGGCCTCAGTGCACAATAACGAGGCACAACCAGACGCTATGCCCGTCACAATAACGATTATACGATGTGCAGAGATCGCGGGTGCATGTTTTTCACATCGCTGGTAAGATGTCAAACAGGTGTCTCATCAGCGAATGTGAAAAACATGCACCAGCGATCAGAATTATACCGAGGTCGTTGGAATTGTCACTCCATAGCGTAGCATTGAGATCATTGGTCATTGTCCCTTTCAAACACAACTGATAGCTAGCACAATGACCAGTAATGACCAGAGCAGTATGTAAGATCAACGATCTCACAACAGGGGCCAGATCATTGGAGCGTGTCAACATAATGACATCGTTAGCGGGATCGTTGTTGCTCACAAAATCTGTGACGTTACAACGATCTCGTTAGCGATCTCTTTATGTGACAGGACCTTAAAAAATACAAGTATCTCATTGATCTGTATCTTTAAAAGCATTCAGCAAATAACATAAATGCAGAATACACAAACAAAGCTCTCGGAGGAAGTCACATCATCTAATATGAAGTAAAACATAGAAACCGCAGCAGCAAGTGCTACGGATGAGCGTGTACATAAATCAGTCTTGCAGGGTTTCTACTGCTCTTATGTTTACATTATTTGACATTTATTGCTGGGCGCTTCAGAGCGTTTATAGCATGTTCAAGTGTGGCATGGGTTAAAGCCGAGTCTCCATGGAAGCTGATCCAGTTTATTATAGGATTACCTATTGACTGAAGGATGCAGCTGCACATCCCTGTTATGGATACACGAAAAGCTCATGTTGACTCAACAAACAGATTATCAGAACAGCATGGCTTGGGAAAACAGCAACCAATGTACTATATCAATTACCATAAATTGTGTTAGCCCATTCAATAAAGGGTAAATGACAGAAGAAACAGATAAACAGCACAGAATAAAGATATTTATTAATATGTATTAGCTGTGCTTTGATTCTGGAATGGTTTGCTTCTTTTTATTATTTTGTTTGTTACTTACCTAATATGTATTCTAAAGACACCCCATGCTTTGTCTCTTTTCACTATATTTTCACAAGAGATTTTGATGCCATATTTTATTCTTTTATATTTTGTGTATGCATTTTACTTCTTTTTAGATTGCTAGAGACGTATATGGAGAAAAAGCCATAAAATGCTACACCCAGAGGATGCTTGAAATGGACTCTCCAATTTTAAGGCTACATTCACTTGATGGGTTTTTGATGCTGCACATGGACATTCCAATTTTAAGGCTACGTTCCTTTGATGGGTTTTTGATGCTGCTATTTTTGCAGCAACGAAAAGCAGCATTTTACAGTTCCGGCAAGGTGGATGGATTTAAAGAATTAAGTTCCTACTGTGCTTATTTTTTTACTCATCGTAATCTGACCTGTGTTGTTTGTTTCAAACTGTAACACGTCAATGTCTCTTGCCGGTACACTGAGTTTGTGTCCAGACTTTCCCATAGACTTGCATCACATGCGGAAATTGCACAGGTAAAAAATGCACATTTGGATTTGATGGAATTCAGCTGTGGAAACCCATCAAAAATGCATATAGTCAGCACATAAGTATCTCAAAAAGATTTTTCAAAGCCAAATACCTAAAGTATCAGAAACAAATCAGATTTTTTATTGATATGCCAAAAAGAGACAAATCCGCAGCTTCAAAAATTCTTTAAAAACACATGAATTACCTCTAAGATTTAAAAAGGGCTTACTTACTTTCTTGAAATATATATAATACTAGCTGTAGTACCCGGCTATAACAAAATAGAATTGAACATGTCATATTAATGACCTGTAGGAAAACAGAAGTTGAGATGTGATTGGTTGCTATAGGCAGCATAATAAATCTCCAGCCAACAGTAACCCTCCCCCCGGCCGGGCAGTATATATTACCTTATACATACACAAAAAGACAGCTCATGTGACTGACATCTGCCTTAATTCCCTATATGGCACATGTGTTGCACATTGGCTGTTTTTAATTAGATGTTTATTTTTGGAAATTAAAGATAGCACACGTATGAGGCGATTGTGTGAGGCAATTTGTGCACATCTGTGTCTGTCTGTGTGGTGTGTGTGTCCCTGTGAGTGTGTATGTGTGTGTGTCTCTGTGGTGTGTGTGTCCCATGTGGGGTGAGTGCATGTGTCCCTATAGGGTGTGTATGTGTGTGTGTCCTGTGGGGGATCTGTGTGGTGTGTGTATCTCTGTGTTGTGTATGTCTCTTTGTGGTGTGTGTGTGACCCTGTGGAGTGAGTGCACGTGTCTCTATAGGGTGTGTATGTGTGTGTCCCTGTGGGGGGGTCTGTGTGGTGTGTGTGTGTCTCTATGTTGTGTGTGTCTCTTTGTGGTGTATGTGTCCCTGTGGGGTGAGTGCATAGTGTCGCTATAGGGTGTGTGTGTGTGTGCCCATGGGGTGTGTGAGTGTGTGTATCTGTGTTGTGTGTGTCTCTTTGTGGTGTGTGTGTTCAGGGTGCGTGCTGAGTATCCAATGTTGGGGCTGCACCTTAGTGACTATACAATTGCTGTTACTCTTTGTGTGCGTGTGGTGTGTATACATGTCCCCGTGCGTGGTGAATATTCCATGTCAGGGCCCCACCTTAGTGACTATATGCTGGAATATGCTGTTAGTCTTTGGTGCGTCATTAAGCCCCTCTCATTTACAACTGTCAACTGGTAACTGTCACTTTTTCCCCATTATGTAGATAGGGGCAAAATTGTTTGGTAAATTGGAAGTGCAGGGTTAAAATTTCACCTCACAACATAGCCTATGACACACTCGGGTCCAGACGTGTAACTGCAAAATTTTGTGGCTGTTGCTGGCAGCTGTCGATTTTTCTCCAATACTTTTCCTTTCACTTTTTCCCCATTATGTAGATAGTGGCAAAATTGTTCGGTGAACTGGAACGCGCAGGGTTATTATTTCACCTTACAACATAGCCTATGACGATCTCGGGGTCCAGATGTGTGACTGTGCAAAATTTTGTGGCTGTAGTTGCGACGGTGTAGATACAAATCCCGGATATACATACATACACACATACATACATACACACATACACACATTCAGCTTTATATATTAGATTACAGGTTATATGTTCTAGATTCAGTATGTGGAGTCAGGAAGGAATTTTTTTCCCCAATGTGGAGCTTAATGCTTTTTTGCCTTCCTCTGGATCAACATGTAAAGGCCACTTCACACACACAGATATCTGAGTCCAATATCTGAACAGATCTCTGGTTGCAGTGAAATCATGGATACATTGCTCCATGTTGTACACAGCCACAAAATGGAGCAATGTATCCATGATTTCACTGCAACCAGAGATCTGTTCAGATATTGGACTCAGATATCTGTGTGTGTGAAGTGGCCTTTAGGCTATGGATTGAACTAGATGAACTTAAAGTCAGCCTTCAACCTTAAAAATGTTGAAACTATGAAACATGTAAAAAAACATAAGTATCTAAATTTATTTAATAGGTGCAGAAATGCTTGAGAAATTCTACAACATCAATAGCTCACCAAACACTCATCCTGGTAGCATAGCCCAATGTAAATTGCGTTACTTGTGTTTTTGAGTATATTTATTTTAAATGCATTTTTATTGCATTTTAGAAATTAATTTTTTTTTTATCTCTTGATGTCATTTTTATCCCATTAAAGACCCATGACATGGATGTAAGTCATAGGTCACCTCACTGCCTTTGATATGGGCTTGCACGCCAAATCCACATCTTTCCCTAAGGCTGGTTTCGCAGTACAGTTTTTGCCTGATCAATTATAGTTTTTCTCTGCAAGTTGTACTCCTGGTTTGGGCACACAAAACCTGACGAACCCTGATCAGGGAAAAACTCCAGTGTGAAACCAGCCTAAGGTCGGCTTCACATCTGTGGGGTCCGAGCTATCCTGATGTTGACTGGACAGCCCCGATCTGAATTTGCCCCCATATCTCCCTATAAGGCTGGGTAACTGTTATTTGCCCTCTGGTTTTGGGCTTTTCTGGGAGGATCTGGTTTTGTCCAATTTTTGCATCAGACACAAAATCAGAGTCTGCAGCATTTTTTGGTTCAATGCAAAAATCAGATAAAACTAGATCCTACACGCCTGCATAGGAGCAGAAAATCGTGGCAGTTCCCAGACGCCTGGTGCTGAAAGAGTGGTGGTTGTTAAAAGCAGCCGCCACTGAATTTTATCACCTGGAGGGCTCCACGGCTGAAATTACAGCACTGCGGCCAGCTCTCCTACACACAAGATGGTGAAATTTCAGCACTGGACAGCGCCAGCGATGAAGCTGGTAAACAAATTAATCCTCCCATTGTGCTTGTCCAGGGCTGTCAGGTTCTGTCCGGTGCATTCTGAAAAAAAAACAGACAGAACCTGACAGTGAAAAATCGTGGTGGGAAGCTGGCCTTAGGCCGGCTTCACACCATGGTTTTCAGCATCAGGTTGGGTCCACTTCGAACCGGACAAAACCTGATCTAGTTTTGCCTCCCATGTATTCCTATGGTGCCGAATTGGTCCTATTTGGTCATCAGGTTTTGCGTTTTCTGCACCTGATCCGGTTTTGTTAGGTTTCTCCTAGCCCCCAAAATGGGAATCTGCAGCATTTTTGTCTCCGGTGCAAAAATCGAACAAAACCGGACAGAACAGGATCCTGCGCAATCCAGTTTCCATATAATGGGAGTCTATGGTGCTGGATCCGGTAAAAACCTGATTAGTTTCCCTGATCTGGTTTTTAGTACTGAGCATTCTCAGAATACTCCTTTAGCACTATGGACAGCAGCTCCACCCATTATACTCTATGGAAAAGTAATTCACAATGCTTTTCAATGGAGAAATGAATGAAACAAATCCTGCAAAAATCAGGATCAGGGTGCTTATTTGTCATCCGGTTCAACCCATCAGGTTCTATTCAGTCCTGTCAGGGTGATCCTGCAAAAAACAGGATCCACCCTGACAAACAAAAATCATGGTGTGAAGTCGGCCTTACATGTCAGCAGATTTAGTCAAGTAACACCTGTGGGTGGATCGAAGGTAATGAGTTCATGGGAAATTGTTATTTCTGCTGTACAGAGCAGTGCTGATGCTCTGTTTTGTATAGCACGAGTGATTGGATGATCACAGCTACACGTCCCTTAAGGTAACTAGTGAAAACAGTAAAAATGTAAAAAAATAAAGTTAAGAAATATGAAAAAATAAAATAAAAAAACAACTTTAAATAGTCCCCCTTTTGCCCCATTGAAAAATAAAATAGTCAGAGAAATATGAAAAGTACACATATTTGGTACTGCTGAGTTTAGAAAAGTGCAATCTATCAAAATATAAAATAAATTAATCCTATCAGTAAACAGTGTAACAAGAAAAAAAAGTCAGAAATGCAGTTTTTCAACTGCCACAACAGAATAAAATGTAATAAGTGATCAAAACATCCTGTATACCCCAAAATAGTGCCAATAAAACCATTGGATGGGGCACAAAAATCAAGCCCTTACACAGTGCTAGATGTCAAAAATGTAAAATGCTATGGGTTCCTGTTAAGTCATGACACATGCAAGATATTTATTTTTTATTTCTGATTTTGTTTCTACACTTAAATAAAACAAAAACTATAAATGTTTGATATCTATGTAATCATATCTACCTGAAGAATCATACTGCCTGGTAAGTTTTATGAAAAAGTTAAAGTTCTAAATCAAAAACCACAAAAACTATGGCAGAATTTCCTTCTTTCTCTATGTTGCCACACTTGGCATTTTTTCCCACTGACCATTGCATCATATGATAAAATGAATGGAGTAATTCAAAAGTAGCAATCATTCTGCAAAAAACAAGCCCTGAAATGGCTATGTTGATGAAAAAAATGTATGGGTCTTGGGATAGGGGGAGGAAAAAAAAAAGAGCAAAAATAATAAAAAAAATCACCCACTCCATAAGGGGTTAAACAAAGCTGCAATTTTTTTTGATATTTCTCAGTATTTGGCTTTGCCAAAACCTAACTGATACAGTCATGTGCATTGTATGTGTGTTTTTGGCACAAATATGCACTGAAATAACGTGGGTTATTTGCTGATGGATTTTCCTGATCTAATGCAAGTCTTTCAGAAAAATCTTCACATAAGGCTGCTTTCACATCACGGATTTTGCATTTCCGATACTGTCCGATCAAAATCGGACAGCATCGGATCCGAATTTGGACCCCATGCATCCCTATGGGTATCGGACCGAATCGGATGTGCACTAAATGCCATCCGATTTGGTCCGATCCGATTCTGTCCGATTTTATTATCGGTGCAAAAATCGGAGCTTGCTCCGATTTTTGCACCGAAAATAAAATCTGACAGATTCGGATCGGACCAAATCGGATGGCATTTAGTGCACATCCGATTAGGTCCGATCCCTATAACATGGGGCCCTATGGAGAAGGGTCCGAGGAAACATCTGATGTCTCCTCGGACCCCGTTTTACTGTACTGAGCATGCTCAATACAGTAAAACTGCTCCTAACTAGGAGCATAAGGGTTAAAAAAAAAAAAAAAAGTTTATTCTCACCTCCCCCGAGCCCCCGCCGTCTTCCGCCATCTTCTTTGAGGCTCCCGGTGGCTTCCGCAGGCTCCCGGTGTCAGCAGAGGGCTTCCTCTGCTGTATAGGACCTGCGGTGATGTCACAGTCATGTGACCGCGGGTTACCATGGTGAACAGGTCCTGAACACCAGAGGAAGCCCTCTGCTGACACCGGCAGCCTGCGGGAGCCACCGGGATCCTCAAAGAAGATGGCGGAAAACGGCGGGGGCTCGGGGGGAGGTGAGAATAAACTTTTTTTTTTTTTCACCCCGCAGGGAGCGATTTTATGCCGGAATCGGGTGCCTATTTGGCACCTGATTCCAGGCATCAGAAGGGAGCCGATGCTGTCCGATTTATATCGGACAGCATCGGCTCCCTCAAAATCGTAATGTGAAAGTAGCCTAAAACTCAGTGTACTCACAAGCGAGATTTGCATGATGTTGATTAGAAAGATGAATCCCAGGTCAGTTTTTGTTAAATAAAAAAAAAGCACAGTGGGCATTGAATTTCTATAAATCCCATTCACTTTGCTGGAACTGTAATGTACTAAGTGAAGTTTTTGATTAGGTAGAATGTATTGTTCCTTTGTTCGGTAAACCAAGAGAAGTTAACCATTGTTTCATGTCAGACTGACCAGAGCCATATTGTCTGTTGATTTGTGGATTGCCTGCTAAATTTTGAAGGCTTGCAACCAGAAGGAACAGAAGCACCGGTGTCAGCATAAGCAAAAAATGGAAAAGGTAAGGTCATAAAGGGTTTAATCTCTCTAAAGGGGGTGTCACACGCGTCAATGTCGTCAGTGAGATGATCGCTGACAACATTGACGGCTGATCGCTGGGGAGCTGTCACACAGACAGACTCACCAGCGATCAATTGACCAGAGACATCGTGGAAATGATTTAAATATCGTTTCCACGATGTCTTGCTCCGCTGCCAGCCTGCTGGAAGCGGGAGCAGGCTGGTCTCCAAGGTAAACTGCGGGTATCTAGGCAGCGCGCGCTGTCTAGATACCCGCTGTGTACCTTAGATACCAGCCGGTGGCCGGAGGAGGCTGGTAACTAAGGTACACATCGGGTATCTAGGCAGCGCGCGCTGCCTAGATACCCGCAGTTTACCTTGGATACCAGCTTCCAGCGCTTGTGAGAGGCGCTGGGAGCTGGAATATCGCTACTCCCGGTGTCACACGCAGCGATGCTGCGTGTCCACCGGGCGACCATCGCCAGGTTTTAGAACAGATTCTAAAACCTGGTGATCATCAACCAGCGATTTATTGCTGGTTGATTCAGTATGTCACACGCGTCAATATCCCTGCAACGTCACGTGCAGCCGTGATCGTGCAGGCAATATTGACGCGTGTGACATACCCTTAAGGGCCACGTCACACACACAGATATCTGTGCAGATATTGTTCGCAGATCTCTGGTTGCAGTGAAATCATGGACACATTGTTACATTTGTACACAGCCACAAAATAGAACAATGTGTCCATGATTTCACTGCAACCAGAGATCTGCGAACAATATCTGCACAGATATCTGTGTGTGTGACGTGGCCCTAAAATCCAAGTATTGATGCAACCCTCAATTTCTTTTTTACAAAAAAAGATCCATGGTAACTGAAGAGGTGGACAGTCTTATATGCCTCTGAAGGACTCGTTACACAGCACAACATCATTAATGACATCACTGATACTTCACGGGTTTGGGGACGTTCCAGCAACCTCGTTACGACCACGTTGCATGTGATTCTGGCAAGTTGTAACGATAAATTGTTGGATTGCTGATCGCAGGTTTGAGAACATGTTCTCAAACCACACGATCAACGACCATCCAACCTGGTATATCGTTGTGTTTGACACTGCGATAACGATGTTGTTTATGACTTTGCCCATTCACAGCAATGAGGAGGAATCGTTCGCTGGGTTGTGCGATCAATACCTGCTCACAACATCGTTGGTGAGTCGTCCACAATATCTATACGTGTGACATCTCACCAACGATGTCAAAACGATGTCTGAAACAACCGCATGCCCACAAGATCATTGCCGACATTGTTCCAATGCTGTGCTGTGTAACGGTACCTTCAGCCAGACTCTTAAATATGCTCTTTCAAGACCACTCTCTCTTAAGCAAACAAGTTTTATGCATTTTAGTTCTTGGTATGAAGTCAATAGCACAATCATTTGCAGCAGAAGAACATCCCACTTAAGGCCACGTTACACACACAGATATCTGTGACCAACTTCTGAACAGATCTCTGGTTGCAGTGAAATCATGGACACATTGTTACATTTGTACATAGCCACAAAATGGCTATGTGTAACGTGGCCTTTAGACACAGAAAAAGTAAATACTAAATGATTTCTGGAAGGTGAGAAGTCATCAAAGCCAAAGACCTTGATGCACATCCTAATCTCTTGAATCTAAGAAATGCTTACAGGATTGTGCTTAATTAAGCATGGCAGGTCTAAAGGCCAGTTTACACATAGCAACATCGTTGATGATGTTGCTGCAACTTGTGACATTGCAGCGACCTCTTAACAATGTCGCTGCATGTGACATGTACCAATGACAAGCGATCAGCTCACTGATCGCTGATTATTGGTAAATGGCCAGCGCCGTTTTCCTGTCGTTGGTCGCCCGCTGGGCAGCACACATCGGCATATGTGATGCCCTTCTTAATCCAATGTGCTCCCTGGTAACCAGGGAAAACATCGGGTTACTAAACGGGAGAATGTAGGTAACCAGGATAAACATCGGGTTACTAAGCAGAATGTTTTATATTCTCTCCCACAATGTCGAGGTCATTACACGGGTGGCTGATCGCTAGTGAGTCTGTCTGTGTGACAGCTCACCAGTGATCAGATAACGATGTCCCAGCGATCCCGATCGTTAGTCGGGTTGCTTTGACATCGTAGCGTGTAAACCGGCCTTAACACTAACTTTGCAGGAAGAGAAAGAAAAACATGAATAAAATGGACTCAATATCTAACACTTCTACATCCATACATACAATATCGGCTTTCATAGTAACATGACATTGTGAAAGAGGGATGTTATCAATTGCCAAAACTTGAATGGGAAGGCTGAGAGAAAAGAAATCAAATCATAACTGCAGTAAACAGTGAAATTATGATCAATTAGAATCAGGGCAAAACCTCAGTCCACAAATGAAGTTTCAAAAATAAAACGAGACCTAATCTGAAACGATCCCTCTATGAGAAAATTGGACAAACCTCAGACTCCTGGAACCTTCATCTTTAAATTTTAGTGCCACTTCCTTTTTTTATTTTTTATTTGTTTTTGTTTTTTAGAAATTTATTTATTATTATTATTTATCCGAAATCTTGAACCAAGATGTGACTATAGTGACCACAACATAAACAAAAACGAGGTTGTGCTCCAATTCTGTATTGCAAGTTTCAACTAACAGCGAGAAAGATGCCACTGAAATTCCTTTAAATATGTCTGTATCTCTATGGTGTCAATCTAAACAAAACAACCAAGTTTCATATCCTTCTCCAGGGATGGCAGACAAGGAGAGTAGACCATCATATCCTTAATCTGATCTGAAAGTCCAAGGCAAAACTAATTTGAAAAAGCAGGGTCATTTCCGGAGATCTCTACTGCCCAACTCTGAGCAATACAGCTTTCTTTTTCAAACTTACGGATCTTGGATTTAACCCCAGTGACTTTGTCAGGGTCGTCACAAAATGAGGCCAAGAGAGGAGCTGAGCACTCACCTCAGGGTTCCAATATGGCAATCAATCTGGCATCATAGAATGTAGAATAAATAATGGAAAAAAATGCTTAGGGCTCCGTTGTATTTCTCAGTCTAATCACAGATAAAGCTTACAGCTACGAGCTGTCACCCTCAGCTGCCATTTTTATCTTGGCTGGAAAAAAAAAATGTGTATGGCTCCACCCTTTTTATAATTGTCGGCCAAGGTAAAACTAGGCAGCTGGTATTCTCAGCGGAGTGAGGGCCTATCATTTAAGACACACTCCTTGCTTTAGAGCAGCAGCCTGCCGATGCCCTTGAAAATGGTGCATTCATCATAGCGCCATTTCCAGGCGCTTTACCCGGCTTAACAAGCGGCTCTGGTGTGGTGCCACGCTTGATAATAAAGGGTTAATACCAGCCTTGTATTATCAGCTGGCATTAAGCTGGAAATTCTTAATGTAAGACCAAGTTTGGTCTGGCCATTAAGAATTTCAAGTAAATAGTAAGGACAACACCACACATGGAATTTTTTTATTAGAAATAAAAAGAGACACATTTAGGGACACTAAATTTTTTAACCACTTGACCTTCATACACTTCTTTGGATCCTCTGTGATGTCTTCTTGAATGGAGGTTGTGATGAAGAATAAAGCATCCTCATCATAGCCTCCAATCACTGAATGAACGGGTTGCTGCCCCATTTACAGTGACTCCTGAGATCACCTTAAGACAGGTCAGGAAATCATGGTACCTGCTCCAAGCTCACCTGCATGGTGACCTCAGGAGACCTCAAAAAGTTACCGCACACCCGGAATGGAAGTCGCAGGAAATGATGTGCATAGTCATCTGATCTGGTCACTATAGCAATCATAATGTGTTGCTATGGTGATCAGATCAGGTGACCATGCACTTCACTCTATGAGACCTCCGCATGATTTGGTCACCATAGCAATGCATCACAATCAGCTGACATGATCTGGTCACGTGACACGTTGCACTGATGACTAGATCATGTGACTGTGCACGTCACTATCGGCACCCTCTGTGTGATCTGGTCACCATAGCAATGCATCACGATTGGCTGACACATTCCAGTCATGACTAAGAATGCTAGTTCTTTCGAAATGCATTGACATGGGTCACATTCACAGCGGCCGCTAGGGCCTGAAAGGTCTTACTGGAGTGAGGGGCCTGCCCATCATTGGAGGGGGAGTGGCCATTAGAACAGGGGCAGGGGATGGCGGGGGGCGCGGCCATTTGGAGCAAGGAGGCCCACTCCCCCGGCCAGCACGCACGATGATTGAGGCTGTGTGTGCTTTGCCAGCGGCATCGGGCAGACTCACATTCATCCTGCACCCATTCTTTTGTAATGCACCATTGTGAATTCTATTAAAAGAAAATAATTTTCTACATGTCCTGAGCAAGATTCAATTTTTCTTCCAATAGTAACAGGAAAAGCCCCCACTTTTATTCCGATTCCTGCAAGGTAGCGAATAGGTGCTGCTAAGTGCTAATATTATTAAAGAGGAGATAGTTGGATTTTTTCAGGTTGAGGATATATTCAAAATCAACCCTTCCTGCAAGCAGTGGCACATAGGTTCACCTTCCAGCTGAACAACAATCCTAAACATACCGCCAGAGCTACAATATAATGGTTTAGATCAAAGCATATTCATGTTTTTCTTAGATCCAGTCAAAGTCAAGAACTTAATCTTTTTGAGAATCTGTGATAGGATTTTAAAATTGCTGTGTTCACAGATGCACTCCATCCAATCTCACTGAGCTACAACTGTTTTGAAAATAAGACTGAGCAAACATTTCAGCCTCTAAATGTGCAAACCTAGTAAAGTCTTACCCCAAACGATTTGCACTAATAATAAGGTGGTCATACAAAGTATTGAATCTGTGGTGCTGAATGCAAATGAACATCACAATTTTCAGATTTATATTTTTTAAAAATGTAGAAAATCATATATTTTGTCCTTCCTTGTGGGAAATAAACCTTAAGCAGTCCATTTACTTCTCTTCCTTTAAGCAAAAAATAAACATTTTGGACCACTCTTGAAAGAGGTTATCTGGGGTTTTAAAAAAAAAAGCAACCACTGCCACCTACATGCTTGTTGTGCCCGACACCGTTCACCGCCGACACAGGGAGGTCTGAGATCCCTCCTGTTGGTGATTTTGTTGCTTCCGGTTATGTCACTTTTACAGAGGGGGCAGCTTCTCCCCTCTGTTGATAGGTGCATAGCCGACATCAAGTTATTTGACAGCCGACTCCCCCAATCAGGTTGCGAGGAGCCGGCTGTCAATCAGCGTGACTTCGGCTACGTGCCCACTTAAGCAGAGCTGAGCGGAAAAAAACGCTTCTGCTCTGTTTATCCCACCATGCTGTCCCTGGCAGGATACATCTGTACCAGGGGTGAACGTAGGTGACTGGCACTGGGCACAACAGGTGGGTAGGTAAGAGCTACCTGCCTGTTAGTGCTTGGGCACTTTTTTTTAAATAAAAATGTCCTGGACAACCACTTTGATTTGTAGCCACTATTGAATAAATTTAATTTTGGGTTTTCTTAAAAATGCCGCCGTATTTGCCTCCTATAGCCAATCTATTACTTTGTGTATTTCTATAATGTTTAGAACTAGCTATAACTGTCTATAATGTGTATAACCTTGTTAACTCATTCTGCAGCCAAAAATATACATTGCAATACAAAGACTATAGGAGGCAAACAGTGTAACATTTTTAATGAAACGCAGCTGCAAAAATTTTTTTTTTATGTAATTAGGACATATATCGATCCAAAAGGTGGATACACCCTTTAAAAGGTTGAAATCTTTAAAATTATTATTTAGATACTTTATGTTAATGCCGGGATCACATAGCTGTATAACATGGATGACAATCACATTGCAGTGCACGCACTGACCACAGCTGTCCTGACCCGAGCATGATTGCTTCATGTATGTCTCTGCAGCTGTCACACTCTGATTAGGAGAGCTGCCGGCCAGTCCAGGCATTTTGATGCAATCGTTGTCCATGTCATACAGCCATTGGACCCTGGGTTTATACACGTTCTTAAAAAAAAAACTTGCTAGATACTTAAAATTTTAGTGCTTTAGTGTATGGATGCGCATAATTGCTATTAAATTCTAAATTGTTGTTTGTACAGGTTTAATCATCCCTATCGAAATCTGGTGTATTGTTGATGAGAAACAATATTAATGTAAATTTCTTTAAGACGAGAACAGAGTTAATAGGAATATATAATTCTCTAAATAACTTTGTGAAATGTCACAAATTATAATATCTTATGTATATAGTAATTCAACTCTTTACAGTATTCCTATATTGGGAAGATGTTGGATTGGTTGAGGCACAAACCATGATTTATGATGCTATATTCAAGAGGAGAATCGGTGACAGCAACCCTAATAAGATAGGGACCTTAGGGATGTCTTCTGCGGAAAGGTTAGCTATGCATGCAAAACCTGGAGAAAGACAATTCACTTGCTTTTTGTCCCCACAGATACAGCACATTTCATTAAAAGCTGGCAGCATCAGGAAAAATCAATCGCAAATGACTTCTCGCTTTCAGGCCGAGGAGAGCACAGAAGTCTGTAGACATGGAGCATCATGGGAGATCAGCCTCTTAATGTAAAAAGACTGCTCTGTCACAAGTTCTCAATAAATCAGTCCTCCAAACTGTAAGACGCTTACCTTCCTCTCCGAGAGCTCAGGTCCATTGCGCGCATGCTGTGAAGCCACAACTTTAATCTGCAGTTTCACATGAAAGGCTTAAAGTAAATACTAGGAAGTGACTTTGTGGCTTGTGAGATAAGTACTTTATATACAAAAAACTTCTAGCAAGTTGATGTTATTTTCTGTATTAGGAACAAATTCAAGTAGTTTTAGCATGGTTTGTGTTCATAATATCCTTTATGTACATATGAGCTTTTATTGTAAAGCGTATTATGTTATGATCAACTACATTCTAGTAATACAAAATGTCTAGGTAAATTTTCAGCTTAAGGGTATGTGCACATCAGTCGTTTTGTGGGCTGCTTTTGGACGTTTTCCGTCGGCGTTTTCCGCTGAGTTTTATGTTAATTTATGTTAATCCTACCCTCCGGTTGGATTAACATGCTAGTCAATGGATTTTAGAAAACTCTGTCTACATTACAACGTTTTTCTTCTGGTCGCTTTCAGTCAAAACTGAGTTTTTTCACCGGTTTCCAAAAATAGAGCAAGTGACTTCTTTCCTCCGTTTTTCCACCGGTTTCAGCTGAACAAGTGCACTAAAAACTCAGTTTTAAAACCGCTCAGAAAAACCGCCGACAAAACGCTGTAAAACCGGGCGGAAAACGAGCAAAAAACGAGCAAAAAACGAGGGACACTGCTGAGCACAGAAAACTCAGTTTCTGCCAGTGTCCTCCGGTTCCCGGTCGGTCTGCAGAAATGCAGAACCGACTGATGTGCACATAGCCTTAGGGCTCAAACACATAATTAAGAAAAAAGGAATTGGACTGATGGCGAGAGTATCTCATGTTTATGGACAGGTTTACAAAATTCCAGAGTTTTCTTAAGACCTCACTCCAGAGTAACTCATACACCCTGTTGTCATACAGGACAATATTGTCATACAGGACAAAATTGTCATACAGTCATGGCCGAAGGTATTGGCACCCTTAGTATTGTTCCACAAAATTAAGCATTCATCCAAGAAATTTATTGCAATGACACATGTTTTGTGATACAAATATGTATTTCATTTGCATGTACTGGAACAACACAAAAAAAAACAGAAAAAGGCAAATTGGACATAATTTCACACTAAACTCCCAAAAAGGGCACAATAAAATCGTTGGTACCTTTTCCAAATTGTGGGTAAACAACTTTGTTTCAAGCATATTCAACTTCACCTGTTGCAATACCTATCGTGTGTGCGGGTTTGGAAATAGTTGTCTCAATCTTTACATTGTTTGTCTGTGTGTGCCACACTAAGCATGGAGAATAGAAAGAGGAGAAGAGAACTTTCTGAGGCCTTGAACCAAGAGTGTTGAAAAATGTCAACAATTTCAAAATTACAAGTCTATCTCTAGAGATCTTGATATGCCTTTTTCCATGGTGTGCATAATAATCAAATAGTTTAAAACCCAATTTCAAAATTACAAGTCTATCTCTAGAGATCTTGATATGCCTTTTTCCATGGTGTGCATAATAATCAAATAGTTTAAAACCCATGGCACTGTAACTAATCTCCCTGGATTAAGATGGCACGTAGAAATTCAAGCTGTTCTATACGCTCAAGATGCATCAGTGTCAGCACAAACTATCTCTCGACTTGTGAGTAAAATGAAATGCTATGGCAGGAGACCCAAGATAACCCCAATGTTAATACAGTGACATACATTTTGGCAAATTGCATTTTAGCTTTTTTGAGTGAGTAAGCAAAAATCCTTCTTATCTTGTGAACAAATGCAACCAATATAGTTTTTCGTAAAGGAAAGTTTACCAAGTAAACTGGGTTGAAGCTCAACACTGTGTGAGACTGTTATTTCTGCACATGAGGAGAGGTAGAATGAATCACCGAGCCGGCAGCAGGAGCTTGCCTGAAAGTGTCCCTGATCCGTGTCAGCAGCTAGCTCAGCCCCGCTGGCCTTCTATTCCCTTCTATTCCCTAAATAACTTCCATAGACTTTTTGGTTGCCCTGGGGACCTGCTCTTCCTGTGGAGAGCTAAACCATCACAGCTGATACCCCCATCATCCCCAGAGGTCCCGACTACAGCGGCCACTTTCCACGGGTGGCATCACGATGAAAATATAAAAGTAAAATAAAAAAAGTTTTTTTTCATCCCTTTTTCAATTACCCTTTTGTACTGATCGCCTGACGAGGGGACCACGGGCTGGGTCACGCCACCGTGACATCCCACAGCCCCAACGATGCTGAGAGGTCCCAATTCAGAGTACCCCACGACCCTCGCCGGGGCGAGTCAATATATATATATGTATATATATATATATATATATCTTTGGCCAAAAGTATTGACAACCCTGCAATTCTGTCAGATAATACTCAATTTCTTCCTGAAAATGATTGCAATCACAAATTCTTTGGTATTATTATCTTCATTAAATTTGTCTTAAATGAAAAAATACAAAAGAGATTGAAGCAAAAAGCAAAACATTGATCATTTCACACAAAACTCCAAAAATGGGCCAGACAAAAGTATTTTCACCCTCAGCCTAATACTTGGTTGCACAACCTTTAGACAAAATAACTGCGATCAACCGCTTCGGTAACCATCAATGAGTTTCTTACAATGCTCTGTTGGAATTTTAGACCATTCTTCTTTGGCAAACTGCTCCAGGTCCCTGATATTTGAAGGGTGCCTTCTCCAAACTGCCATTTTTAGATCTCTCCACAGGTGTTCTATGGGATTCAGGTCTGGACTCATTGCTGGCCACCTTAGAAGTCTCCAGTGCTTTCTCTCAAACCATTTTCTAGTGCTTTTTGAAGTGTGTTTTGGGTCATTGTCCTGCTAGAAGACACATGACCTCTGAGGGAGACCCACCTTTCTCACACTGGGCCCTATATTATGCTGCAAAATTTGTTTGTAGTCTTCAGACTTCATAAACCATGCACACGGTCAAGAAGTTCAGTGCCAGGGGCAGCAAAGCAACCCCAAAACATCAGGGAACCTCCGCCATGTTTGACTGTAGGGACCGTGTTCTTTTCTTTGAATGCCTCTTTTTTTCTCCTGTAAACTCTATGTTGATGCCTTTGCCCAAAAAGCTCTAATTTTGTCATAGAACATTACTCCAAAATGTGTTGAGGGCACTGTACAGGATCATAATTTACAGGAGTTACTTTGAGGTCATCATATTGTGCACATTAACAATATTGTGAGAGAATTTACTGAGGGTATTAAACTTTGTGGGAGCATTTTTCGGTGTATCATATACTATGGCAGCCATAAAAGGGGTCCAGTTTGAAACAATAGAAAGACTCAGAACCTCATTGATCGATTTGTATATAGGATAATTTTAATATTTTCTTAGTTCTCTTTTAAACATTTTGAAAAGTTGTATAATTTATTTAAATGGGAAATCTATTCCGTTATATATAGAAATCATAGAACAAATGAAAATAAGCCCCTCCCCTTTGTCTAGGTTGAAAAGTAAAATAACCACTTCAGTTTTGATTCAATGTACCACATACCTAAGAAAATTAAGTCATGACTCACAGCATCATCATTCCTTTTGGCATAAAAGCTTGCCTGCTCATGGAAAGATTAATAACCACCATGCAGAATCCCTGAGCTGTTTGTATAATCAGGCAGTATTGATGAAGGCCTATTCCTGACCATAAAGAGAATTTTACAGGCTAAGGGTACATTTATCTGAGCAGATACACATTTAAATGAACAATGTAATTGTAACTCACAAATAGGAGTACCAGATGGGTCGAGAATCAAGATGGTTGAATAATGATCACTACATCATAACATTGAACATCATGCACTGTGATCACAAAGACAGATAATATGAAATGTAGGTGTGTTCAATGTTCATATCTACAGATAAGCAGACTTTTGGATGTTCAGGTTTGCAGGTTTGACCAGACTAAAAAAAAGTTTAGTTCGGGAACAAGCTTTGACCCAACCTTGACCACAGAAAGAAACTCAATACAAGTCATTGGTTACCAGAAAGGCTAAAAAATGGCTGTAACATGGTCACAGTAAGGGCTGGGCTAGAGGCTGCAAAAGGAAGCAAAATTAGAGTGAGAGCAGGACAATTATATGTACCGTGTTTCCTTGAAGATAAGGCAGCAGACTCTTTTCTGGTCCAAGCATTAAACTAAATGAATATACCCTGCTTTGCCTACCCCTCTCTGTGCAAACCTCTCTGATGGGTTGCAGTCAGAGTGCTACAAACACTTCCCCCTTCCCACCCTCTGTGGGAAGGCATCTGTGATTGATTGCAGTTAGAGATGAGCCAACATTTTGAAGTTCAGGTTTGGTTTGGTTCGCTGAATGGGCATATGTTCTTCAGAACCCCATTTAAATCAATGGGAGGCAAAATCAAGGGCATAGAAAACACCTTCAAAGGTGCAAAAAAGCTGCCATAACAGCTCAAATTAGGGACACACACCAAGAAATGTGCCATTTATTCCTCAGAGTTAAGATTTTCATCATTGTGCATTATGGATACATGCGACAAGACCTGGCCCAGTATTTCAAGCATCAACATTAATCAGGAACAGGGAGACGAGTGACAGGTGTAGGCATGGTGCTCAGAGACCCCTGATAAATTCAGCAACACCTCAATACCAGTCTCCGCATTTCAAAAATTAGGGCCTTATAATACCAAAATGGCATCAATTGACCCAGAATAAAATTTCTATAATGGCACAGCCTGCATGCATAGCCCAGGGTCTGCAACAGGGCCTGGCCTAGCATTTGATGATTAAACATTGTTGATCGGCAACAGGGGGATGAGTGACACTTGTAGGCCTATTGGGCAGGGGGCCCTCATACCACATACAACTGCTCCAATAAATGTTGTACTCCTCCACCGTTAGGTGGCACAAATATCACTTTAATGGAATACTACCCAAAGAAATAGCTGGGTCATCTGGGTCAGTCACATGTATAGGCCTACAGGAAAAGGGGCCCTAAAAACTCATGCAATCACTCCAATAAATTTTATTGCTCCGCCACCTTCAGGTAGCACAAGTATTAGTTTCATGAAATATTACTGGAAGAACTATTCAGCTGGGTCAGTCATATGTATAGGCCTATTGGGCTGAGGGCCATCATACATCATGCAACCGTTCCAATACATTTTTTGCTCCGCCACCCTCAGGTGGCAAAAATATTAGGTTCACAGAGTACTAAAGGAAAAAGGATTCAGGAGGGTCAATGATGTGTGTCGGCATGGTGCTCAGAGAGCCTGCTAAATTTACAAAACACACAACAAAGACACCCCAAGAAACATCTCCAGATTTCAGAAAATTATGGCCAGTTACCCCAAGGAGGGATCAATTGACACATAATATAAATTATACAATGGCATAACCTGTATGCATGATACAGGATCTGGAACAGGCCTGGCCCAGCATTTCAAGGTTAAACATTCATTAGTAACAAGGGGATGAGTGACATGTGTAGGTACCATGTTCAAAGAGCCCTGCTAAATTCAGGTAACAGACAAAAGGAATACCCCAAGAAGAGTCTCCACATTTCAAAATATTAGGGCCAGATACCAACAAAGTGAAATTAATTGAACCAGAATAAAAATTGTATAATGGTGCAGTCTGCATGTATTAATAATTACAAGGATAAAATTGGTTATACTGAATCCTGCAGGGCTCGAGACTGTTTCAATTCATCTCGTTTATTACACATATAGGTTAAAATTCTAATAACTAATAACTACACAATGCATGTTTCATGTTTCTTTGATGGTCTGTCCCCTTCCTCAGGAGAAGTTAGAGAGCTAGAGGTTTATTATATCCACTGACTTGACATAGGAGTGCATTTTCTTCTCTTTCTATCCAGCCTGCATGTATGGCACAGGGTCTGAAACAGGGCCTGGCCTAGCGTTTCAAGGTTAAAAATTCATTAGTAACAGAAGGATGAGTGTCATGTGTAGGCATTGTGCACATAGAGCCCTGCTAAATTCGGGAAACAGGTCAAAAGGAGATGCCCAAGGAGAGGCTCCACAATTCAAAAAATTAGGGCCAGATACCACCAAAGTGGCATAAATTCACCCACAATAAAGGTTGTACAATGGCAAGATAAAGCAGCACACTAAAAAGTACAACATCGCCTTCTCTGCCCAGTCTGCCACTGGCGTGAAAAAATTCTTTGAGATCCATGACTTGTTCATCTTGATGAAAGTTAGGTATTCCAAACTTTCAGAGGACAGATGTTTATCTGTCAGGACACCATCAGCTGAATATATGTTTTAAAGAACGCTGGCTGCCATTCATAACAAACCTCCAGGGTTTGACTGGCAAGCTCATGTCACTCCTCTATTATTGAAGCCCAAAATGCAAACGGTACTAAATCTCTCCCTGATGGATGTTGAGCTCTAGATACTAGTAAACCATCCTTTCCAATGGTTCACTATGTGTCATACTTATACTCAGTTCTGCGGGTGGATGGGCTGGTTTAAAAAATTGGTCAAAGGACTCATAGAAATTGCATCTCATAGTTAAACTGCTGCTGCTCATGCTGACACTTTGTCCCTTGGACTGGAAGTTTAGATCTGTGATGTGCACTGTGTCCCTCACTGCTGTTTTGAATAATATCAGACCTAAGACTGTCTACCAGCTTTTTCTGATACTCCAGCATGCACGTATTTTTGTCCAAGGCTGGAGTATCTGGTTACATTTACTCTTGTACCATGGATCCAAGACTGTGGCAATCCAGTAATCATTACTAATTTGAATTCTAATGATATGGTCATCATGTTGCAGATAGTGCAGCAAGAAGGTTCTCATGTGTCTGATGCATCCATAAACTTGGAAGAAAAACAAAACAAGGAGCGCACCATGAGAAGGACTTGACATTAAGATTAAAGTTGCCTCAGGTGTGGCTACTCACCAAACAGGTTGTACAAAGTTGTACAACCCCTGATAAGGCAGTTAGAGGGGAGCCAGCATTGAGGAAACGCTGCAGGACGCCGAGGCATGGAAATCCTCCCAGCTGCGGTCACGGGACTTGACCGCGTGACCAAAAGGGCGTTTCCTATTGACATCACTGCAGGTCCTTGACTCCAGATTTGGAACAGTGCTGACAAGTGCTCACCTGCAAAATGTGGAAACCGTATGTGAAACATGAAACAAATTGTGCAGTGTTTGTTGGAGCGCTAAGGCACACAAGGGGCAAAGATTGGAGTGGTTAAGTGGAAACCTTTATTAAAGCTTAGTGTATGCCACAACCTGTTTCAATAGCCAACTGCTATCTTTCTCAGGTGGTATATTAAAACATGTTGCAGCATATACTGAGCCTTTAATAAAGGTGCGCGCTTTAACACTCTAATCTTTGCCCCTTGTGTGCCTTAACGCTCCAACAAACACCACACAATTTTTTTCTTGTTTCACATTGACAAATCGATGAGGCTCAAATCTTTGATGTGTTAGTGGCAGCATAGACATTGAGCTTCCTTCCTCCATCTTCTCTCGCCAGCATTAGACACCAGAAAGAGGAATCATTTCTTACTCTTCTCCTGACTATTCTGTGCCCATCACCTTTTCATCCTGTGAGGTAGCGCCCAGGGGAACCCGCTTGGCACGGGGAAATTACATTAGTAACTACATTTTTAACGGATAACATAACACACAGTAGTTTATTAACGCCATAAACCACTGGTAACACACAACACCCTTTATATTTTCACATATAATATGCACATTAGTACATCACATGACATTAGACTTCCGTTTTCCCCAGAACTTCAAGGCGTCACCAACGACCCTTGCAGACCTCAGTCTGGTTCTAAAGACGACTATCACCGTCTATCACCCTGACAGGGATCTTTCCCCATCCTACTGTAGGGATCCTCAACCTACTCCTAGGGAGTCTCAACCCACACTGCATCATACATCACACATGGCACTTTTCCATAAGCCATCACATCCATCACACATGGCATTTTTAAATACGCCATCACATAGTCAACGGGACCATATCACGACTAGCACAGTCAGTCCCAAAGTCGGCTACACTTATGACCGCCTGGCCCTTGAGCCGTCCTCGGTCTCTCTCGCCGTCCATATGACCGCCTGGCCCTTGAGCCGTCTTTGGTCCTCATCACTGGCTGGCATGCACACATCTTTGTGCCACCGGCATGGAGTTGGCAGGCTCCCTTCACTTCCCCCACCGGGGATGGATCACTTCCAGCACGTCTTCACATGGCAGTGGTCTGGTCTGCTCTGATTCCCATCGTCCTCACTTCACTCAGACACCTGGCAGGTTCTTATCCAGGCTGCCTCACTCACAGCTGCAACCCAGTGAGTCAATCAGCAGATCTCACACAGACCTGAGATGTGATTAACCCCCTGTGCACCATTCAGGTTTAGCCCAGCAAAGCACTCATACACAGGTTCAGACACAGCCGCTCATTAGGCTCATGAAATAACCCAGATCTTCAGCACTCACACTCGGCTGTTTCACTCAACTCATGAAAACCCTTCAGCTGTTAACCCCTGTACACCGGACAGGTTTCACACAGCACACACAATCAGGAAAACCGGCCCATGTGAACAGAGACCTGCACTGATAACCCGTGGGATGCACCCGGCCAGGGGCCACATCACCACAATCCTCATCCTCTCCCATTTGTTCCTTGGCTCCTGCACCTTCAGTACCACTTTTTATGGTACCAAAAGCCCCCTCTATCAATCTACTCCACCATGCTATACCACCCGGCTGTATGACGAGAGTCCGGACCTTTGAGATATTGATATCCTTTATGCATCCTCCTCTTTTTTTCTCCTTTTCTTCCTCTAGTACGACCACCTCATTCGGCAGATTTTTCAAAGTTTGCTCCAGCATGTAGATGACTGGTAAAAAGATGACGTTAATGAAATCGTCAGCACTAATCATCTTAGTAGCCTTTTCGAAACTGTGCAGAGCCTACTCTGCAAGCATTATTTGCACCATATTCGGCTCACTTTGAGCTACTGTACATGTCATTACATCCTGCACCTGGTCTTGTAACTGTAGCCACAGTAACTTCTACAGGTACAGATTGGAACTTCACTGTGTTGGCACAACGCATATCAAACGGTTAACCGGTTGTCTGAAAGACCACTGTAGCTATGCTAGTTGATGAGTCGCGTGGTTTGAACAATATAATTGAGCACAGAGCGACCATGCCTTGTGCAGTAACTCATTGAGGCCGGGATAGTGGCATAGGAATTTCTGTACAACCAGGTTGAGGACGTGGGCCACACAAGGCACATGTATTGGTTTTACCTGGCTGCCACCAGATTTGCCCAATTATCGCATATGGTTTCCCCATCTCCAGATTTAGCGGAGAGAGCAATTGCTGAAACTTAGCTAAAGAGTTGTGCACAGCTATGCAGGCCGTATGACTCACATCTCCAAGACATTTTAATTTCATTACTGCCTGATGGTGGTGAGCTCTGGTAGCACAGTATAGAGGTGGGGTGGGTTCTGCCTGAACTGCTGCAACATTAAGGGAGAGGTTGAAGGTGCAGCTGGAGGCCTAGAGGAGATGGAGGGGGCAGAAGCAGTGGATGAAGAGGTAGTTGCAGAGGTTTGACTCTAAAGTCTTGGGGATTTCAAGACTTGGGGAGTGACCCTCTTCCCCTCCACAGTCACAAAGTGACCAGTGAGCGAGATGTAACGCCCCTGGCCAGATGTCAGTGGTGATATGCACCCTGTCTTACACAGAGTTTCTCAAGGAATGGGTGATGTTTTCAGTGACATGCTGGTGTAGTGCATGCACAGCTATATTTGAGAAGTAATAGTGACTAGGCAACTGATACTTGGGGCTGCAATGGCCATCGGCTTTTGGAAAACGTCTGTATCCATCAGGCAGAAAGACAGCATTTCCACGACCAAGAAATTGGAGTTGGTCAAGTTCAAGATCATTGCTTTGGGATGTGTAGGAGAAAATAATCCCACTAGGTACAGTTTTAGCACAGTAATTTTCCCAAAGTAACGCCTGGTGCTGTGCCATGTGGCAAATCATGTATGTAGTAGTTAAATTGTGGTTTTTATTGTCACTACTAAAGTTTTTTGCAAACTTGTCAAAAAATGACTCAACTCACATTATTTGCAAAGTGCAGACCCCTTACCGCTGCTGTCCAAAGCTAGAATTGTGGCCAAGGATGCAGTGTTTGTCATGCTTGCAGGTCTCAGTCTCTGTGCAGAAAGACACAAACTAACCGATTCATCTTCCACTTCCACCTTCTCTGCTGAGTTACTCTGCTGCATGACTCTGGGTTGAATCCAAGTAGGATCTTGAATCTCATCATCATTCTCTCTGCTGTCTTACTCCTCGGCCTGAGAGTAACACTCTCCTCTTCCTGCCCTGAATGCACAGTAGAGTGTGGAAGCTCCTCAGGTATCTAAGTCTCATCATCATCATCACCTCCACCCCTAGGTGTTAACATCTGGCGAAAAGGGTCTGGATTCTGCTGGGACCCTAGTTTCTCCAGCCCCAGATCCAACACCAAAAGATTTTGGGCATCACTGCAGATGCTTTCCTCCTCTGGAATATGTGAATCTTTGGAGCAGATCTACAGTTGAATGCCCATGCAACCATGGAATAGAAAGTGCGAACACCTCTGCAGAATCACCCATCTTTATTTCCCACAAACAGTTGTCTGGTTGGAGAGTTGTGACACAGGGTGACACGTGTAAGTATGGTGCCACCTCTGAGGACTGTAGTGTTTGTGATAATGAGGTGGAAGAAAAGGAGGACAGGCCTCTTGATGCAGCACTGGCCAAAAACTATAACAAAAGCTCTTTCTGGTCCTCATCCACAACTCATATCACTCTGATGCTGACAAACAAAGAGACTAGAGTAGGCTTTCCAGTAGCACTTTGCTTGGGATACGACTAGCCAATGTTTGGTCAGTACAGCTTTTAGTAACATTAGCAGTAAGTAATGGATTCCCCGGAAGACACTGCACTGCCCTCTCCCTCCATCAACTGCTTCCCCCCCATAACTGAAGACCAGCTCTCCTCCCTCCTGTCAAATCCGCACCTCACCACCAGCGCCCATGACCCGCTCCCATCCCACCTCATTCCCAACCTCGCCTCCGTTTTCATCCCAATCCTAACATCTTTTCATCTTATCACTTACTACCGGCGCCTTCAAACACGCCTTGATCACACCCATCCTCAAAAAACCCTTCCTCGACCCAACATTTGTCTCTAACTATCGCCCCATATCTCTACTCCCTTTCGCCTCTAAACTACTTGAACAGCATGTCCACTCTGAACTGTCCTCCCACCTCTCCTCCTGCTCCCTCTTCGACCGCCTACAATTCGGTTTCCGACCCCACCACTCCACTGAAATAGCCCTAACCAAAGTCACCAACGACATACTGATCACCAAGAGCAAACGTCAATACTCCATCCTCCTCCTCCTCAACCTATCTGCCGTTTTTGACACTGTTGACCATTCCCGTCTACTTCGGATCCTAGAATCCCTTGGCATCAGTGACCTAGCCCTCTCCTGGATCTCTTCTTACCTAGCGGACCGGACTTTCAGCGTCGCCCACTCCCACACCTCCTCTTCGCCCTACCCCCTATCTGTCAGGGTCCTCCAAGGCTCGGTCCTGGGACCATTACTTTTCTCAATTTTACTCTCTCCTAGGGCAGCTCATTGAGTCCCATGGCATTCAGTACCACCTCTATGCCAACGACACCCAAATCTACCTGTCTGGAATCAACATCACCTCCCTACTATCCAAAATTCCACAATGCTTGTCCGCCATCTCATCCTTCTTCTCTGCTCACTTCCTTAAACTGAACATGGAAAAAACTGAGTTCATCGTTTCCCCCCCCCAAGCAACTCTCCCCCACTAACCAACCTATCCATCCTCGCCAACGACTGCTCACTCTCCTCAGTTCCCCAAGACAAGTGCCTCGGACTAATCCTTGACTCTTCCCTCTCATTCAAGCCCCACATCAAGGCCTTTGCCACCTCCTGCCGACTCCAGCTCAAAAAAATTTCATGGATTCACACTTTACTTGACCACGACTCCGCTAAAACACTTATTCATGCTCTTATCATCTCCTGCCTCGACCACTGCAACCTCCTGCTCATCGGCCTCCCTGCTGCCTCCCTTGCATCTCTCCAATCTATCCTAAACTCTACTACCCGACTAATCCATCTGTCCTCCCGCTACTCCCCTATCTCCCCCCTCTGCAAAGCTCTTCATTGGTTCCCCACTTCCCAGAGATCCCTATTCAAAACACTAACCATGACATACAAGGCCATCCACAACTTGTCCCCTTCTTACATCTCCAACATGGTCTCCCAATACCGACCCTCACGCAACCTGCAATCATCCAATGAACTCCTCTTCTACTCTCCCCTCATCTCTTCCTCTCATAACCGCATACAAGATTTCTCCCGTGCATCTGCTATTCTCTGGAATTCTCTTCCCCAACACATCAGACACTCACCTACCCTGGGAACCTTCAAAAGAAACCTGAAGACCCACTTCTTCCTTCAAGCCTTCAACCTGCAATGAGACCCAGTCCACTGCCGTGCGACCAGCATTTCCCCCTCCTACTGTATCCCCATCGCCCCTCGTAGACTGTGAGCCCTCGCGGACAGGATTTTCTCCCCCTTGTACCTGCATGACCCTGATTGTCCACATTTATTGTGCTTGACTTCATCTGCCCTTTCCTCTTGTAAAGCGCCATGGAACCTAATGGCGCTATATAAATAAATAATAATAATAATAATAGTAAGTAAAACATATATGGACAATCAAGTTGTACAGATACAGGAGGGGAGAGAACCCTGTCTGCGAGGGCTCACAGTCTAAGAGGGACGGGTGGGGGATACAGTAGGAGAGGGTAGGCCGATAGTGAGACGGTGCGGTGAACTGTGTCTCATTGCAGGTTGTAGGCTTGATAGGAGGTGTGTGTCTTCTGGTTTCTTTTGAAGCTTCCCAGGGTAGGCGAGTGCCTGATGTTTTTTTGGGGAGAAAGTTCCAGAGTATATCGGATGTACAGAGAAATCTTGTTTGCGGTAATTAAAAGAGGAGATGAGAGGAGTACAGGAGCTCTTGGGAGGATCTGAGGATGTGTGAGGGTATGTAAGTGATAAATGCATATCAATGTGTTTCAGGGCTCCAGGGCCCCTTCCTCAGGACAAACCAACATTCAGTGAAATGCATTGACTAATAAACCACAGTTAATACTTCATGATCGATGTCCTTTGGAGTTTTATATCTCGTGTCCAGCAGCATGGTCAATTAACCCTTTCTGCACCAGTGTTTTGTATCTCTCATCTCTGGGGACTTCTGCAGCTGTTGCCAACTTAGATAGTGGTTGTGGCTTCTCACAACCCTCATAGGTGATCCTTATTCTATTTATATTTTGATGTTACCACAGATAAGACCCTGTTTTCCCTTTATTTTCCTAAATTTAGTTTTGTATATTTGAGTTTGAGACATACAGTCTGTGTTACAGTAAAGTTTTTTTGTACTTCACTCCTTGTGTGCTGAACTGTTTCTACAAACAGGTCCCCTAAAGAGACTGGTGAACCAGCTGCAGGCTTCTTGCTTGATGGTCTGAGGTAAGGAAATGCAATAAACTACACATACTTATGTAGAACAGGGCTGGAATAGCGCAGTCCTCAAGGGCTGAAAACAGTGCATATTTTCAGGACTTCCTGGGAATTGCACAGGGTGCTGGATTCATCCCCGGGCCGGTGATTAAATTAGCACCTGTGCAATGTTAAGGAAATCCTGAAAACTTGCACTGTTTATAGACCTTGAGGACTGTAGTGAACAACCCTTGACCTAGAAATCTCTGTGTAAGTAGCCAGGAGGCAAGTGGAATCCTCTTGCCCTTTCAACATAACTGCATTTCTGCCTGGGCCCTCTTAAGCCCTATGATCATGGTGTGTTGTTAGATGCTTTTTATGATGTAGGTTTTGAGAATCTGCATCAAAGTCTGCATGTCTATCCTGAGGCAAGCAAAGTCTATGACAGGTCAGAAGAGCTGTCCCCACATTTCATTTTTTTTCCTTGCACGTGTTTCAGATTTCTTTATTTTGCCCCAAAATCTGCATTAAATTTGCAAGGAAAAATATCATGTTTGCCCAGCACTTTTGAACTCTCATACACTTTGCTGGCTTTAGGATAGACATGCAGATTTTGATGCAGATTCAAAAATCTGCTTCAAATGAGGCATTAAAAAACATACCGTTGGTACGGGTCCTTATAACAATATAATGGGCTGATGTTCAAAGAAAGCATTCTCCATATGCTGTGAGAGCAGGTACACAGGCATTGAAGAGTGTGACAAGTGGTGTCATCACAAACATTACTGAACTTTAGACTTGAGGGGTCACACATGGGCTATCCCGCAAGTTTAAACTGCGCTACACTCCCTGACTTCTCCGCTTCTCACATGCGCTGTCTTATGACACTGATACACAGATATATCAGCTATGTCTCCCGCAATATCAGGTGAGGTTGGTCACACAGCAGGATTCCCTGCTGCATGATACCCACTGTGAAACCTGAGACATTCTCATGACTTCCCTGAGGTTATCTGAGATTCATGTGTGGACCCAGAAGCATGGTGAGTGGTGACAGTGGCACTGAAGCTTGCTAAGTAATAGTGTGTGAAGATAATGTCTATGCCAAAACAGTGGGGTTCCACTGTGAAACAGCTTGATCATAGTTTACAGCTTTTTGGTCGTCTTTAAGGTGTTTTTCTAGGCCCTTGATTATGCCTCCATTTGATTTAAATGGAGTTCAGAAGTTCGGCCAACAGTTTGCCGATCTATTCGGCGTACATACGCCCATTCGACTAACCGAAAAAAGAGCTGAAGTGCTTTGTTTATGGCTGGCTGTATGTAGGAAGAGAGCCTACCTGCCCAATCATTGACTTCCAATGAGATTTAGATCACGTTCAGATCCTGAACAGAAAAGTCTATCTAAAGTCTATCTGAATAGAAGTCTATCTAAAGTCTGGCTGAACCTGCAGAACCTTAACTTCAAGTGGTCCACTCATCTCTAAATGTGAATATTTTTTCAGGGATAATCAATATTTTCTCATTGCAGTGCTACAACTGCTACTGGACCAACATTTTCTCATTGCAGTGCTACAACTGCTACTGGACCAACATTTTCTCATTGCAGTGTTACAACTGCTACTGAACTTGAACCAAAATTAAGCCTTTTTAGGACTTTTTTTATGTGAACAATCTCCAGTTACTTTACACAATTTTCAAAAGTTAAATGAGAATTCACTTGCTCTTCTAAGCAATGTTATGCTTAATGCACCTTTTTGGACACATTGTTTGGCCGATGGAAGGAGGAAAGAGGTAGCCAAATAATCAGTCCCACATTCTGTTATGGACGACAAAATCATTGCAAGGTACTGTGATAGCAGAAGGGGCTATGCAAAGGAGTCAGTGAGAGGGAGGCACAGATTTGGGAAGGGGGCATAAGGTGTATTGTAAGTACAGCAAATACATCAGAGACATCCTAAAGTCATCTGTACAGCAGAGGGGAAAAACAAATTATGAAACATAGGGAGCAGTTTATAAAAGAAGGGGCCACAGGGAGCATCCTGTCTAAAGGTACCGTCACACACGGCAATATTGCTTGCAATTTCACTGGCAATTTGCTGGTTACAGTGAAATCATGGACACATTGTTCTATCTTGTTGCCGTGCACAAATGGAACAATGTGTCCATGATTTCACTGCAACCAGCAAATTGCCAGTGAAATTGCCTAGCAATATTGTCGCGTGTGACGGTACCCTTACAGACAGGTGAATGTAAAGCATTATAAGAGAGATCAGGGCATGAATACCAAGCAATCTGTATTTGGGGGATCATGGGGAGCAGTTTGTTTAGGGGGCAGTCATGGGCAGCTATCTTTAAGAGAGGAAGGACATATGAGCATTTAAACCTCAACTTTCCTGGTATAGGAACAACTCTAGGAGTCTGGAAGGGTGAGTAATTAAATGAACACAAATTAAGCATCAGTAACCCTTTTTTCTACTTTAGCTCACCAGAGATACTGATGTTGACCCCTTTATATCCAGCTGTGACCAGACTATTAAAAAATATATTATTTAACCTAAAAATCAACCCTAGGGCTGCTTCACACTGCGGCGTGATCCGGTCCGGGGCTGTCCGGGAGGACCCTGACAGCCACAAGCCGAAACAGCACACAGGACTGGGGGGCTACTACGCCCTCTGGTCCGGTGTGCAGCGCACGCAGCTGCAGCCACTGACAGGTCAGGACCGCGGCACCGTGGTCCTGACTTATCAGCAGCAGGAACTGCGTGCGCTGCCACCGGTCCGGAAGGTATATTAGTCCCCCAGTCCTGTGTGCTGATCCGGCCCCGAGCTGTCAGGGTCCTCCCGGACAGCCCCGGACTGGATCACGCCGCAGTGTGAAGCGGCCCTTATGGTACCTTTACACGCTGCTACAGAAGGTTAGAAACAACCGGTGTCTCACGTGCACGAGCACGTTTCAACGGTTCCTAACGGTACCTGATACCGCCTTTACACGCCGCTACAAGGTGCTCTACAGAAGTTTTTTTCTATCCCTGGAGGCACCGACGGGTGCCGCAGGTTACCTTCTGTAGAGCACCTTCCCTCATTTACACGCCGCTACCACAAGGTAATATGGGAGGACCTGGGGCAGCAGGGACAACACATAGGCGTGCCAGAGTTGTGGATTACGAGACGCTCGTACGGTCATTGGACAAAGCAATAGCATCATTATTGGCCAGCCAGCGCAGGAAGGCTGGCAAATACATGATGCTATTGCAATTGTGTAGTGTGACTGGTCAGCTCCTTAAATATGCCGCCCTATGCAGGGCCAACCAATCGTAACGCAGGAGCTTCCACCAATGATCGCTGAAGGGGGGCGGTATCCCGGAGGCTGTGTCATGCCCCAGGGAGTTCACTAGGTGTCGCAAAAACCTTCCTGTTCCTCGATTACACGCCGCTACCATCGGGTTGAAACCAACCTGTTTTTGAGCACTGCTGAAAAACAGGTGTCGACAGTGACCGGTGGCAACAACCTGATTTACATGCTGCTACCTCGCGGTGTTTTGACGGTGCGAGATACAATTGTCTCCGACACCCGGTTGTTTCTAACCTTCTGTAGCGGCGTGTAAAGGTACCATTAGGGTTGATTTTTAATCACTGTACAATTTTATCACCGTTGTCTTTCCTTATTAAATGCATGATTTATCTGCGACTTATGACTAGAAGGGTTTTCACAGGCAACAATAGTAGAATTTGTAATGTAAGTTTCACTTCTGTAAACAAAGTAGCATTTTAGATGGACTGCCAGTATTAAAACATACTGTGTGTTACATTAACTACAGTATACTTTCTCCCGTTGAGTCAGTTCTGTTTACTAAAATTGCTTCAAGTAATTGCCCTTAAACTTTCCAGACCTGCTCTAATTTACATCAGTCTGCAACTATGAGCTTTACTTTTCATAAAGAAGCCTGTTTAATTTTTCCCAGCTACATGGTACCACTTTGCCAGACGCTGTTTATCAGTGGGAACTCTAACGTACAAGAATAGCATGCAATTTCAATCAGAGAGACTATTCCTGGGCCTCAATTGCTACAAAGAATAGTCACTTCCATCCAATCAATATGTAAATTAATTCAATAAACATTACTAACTTTTTCCCCAGAGGTTCCACAGTCACATTACCTCTCTAAAAAAAGAACAATCACCCAAAATTGTCACCTGTATACTTGTTTATAGAAGTAATTAGAAAATACTTTCGTTTTATATTATAAACCACTTCTTATTAGGTATTATATTTTTGAAATACAAAAGCACAGCAACACCCGTAACATATGTAGAGTAGTTAACAGGCATGCTATAATTTGTAACTGTTACAAGAGATGAGTGGATCCGTGGATGTTTGCGTTATGGGGGTTCAGCCACATTTTTTTTAAAATTCTGTTCAGAAGTCAAACCTTATTGAAAGTTGCTGATTGAGCAGCTCTGCTGTCTGCCCTTATACAGCCAACCATAAAGAAAGCACTTCTGGGGGAGGGAGGGGAGACAGGGTTTTGTCATTTTTTTTTTTGGTACACAATATAGCCCATAATACTGATTTTACCCCCAGTGCGAGACATCCAAATACTGCAAGCAGCTATCACTGGGCTGAGCACTGAGTGTACCCGAGCACAGCACTGCTCTCTCCAGTGATCTGTGTATATAAAACATCTAAACTCTGAACATTTTTGTAAAGTTTGAGCTTGGTACGAACACTGAACTTTAAAGTCCAGTTCACTCATCCCTAACTTTTACTATGCAAAACCCATTTTGCATTTATGGAAATGCCCAGCGCAGGTAAAACAAAAAAACTGCAGGCTGCAACCCTCAGCTGTTTGCTTTACCTTGGATGGTCATCAAAAATAAAGAGAATGCTTTTTAAATTATTTTTTTAAATAATAAAAAAAACCTGTGTGGGCTCTACTCAAAGCTCCATAGGAATCCATGGATGTCGTGAGATATTACTTTATATTACATCAGAACATACAGGATTTATTTTGAAGTAATCAATTGGTAAAGGGGGGCATTTGGGGGAGCGATTATTAAAATATTTTTTTTTCCCTGTGTCTTTGCTTTTTTTTAACTCAGAAATTGATAGGTGTCTGCCAGACACCTATCAAGTATAAACACCCGGTCTTGATTCCACCTAACCATTCACAGCTGACATCAACTGCAATAATGATAATAATAATTTATTCAATTATATAGTGCTATTAATTCCATAGCACTTTACATACATCAGTAATGCTGTCTCTCTTGGAGCTCACAATCTACACATCCTATCAGTATGTCTTTAGAATATGCAATAACTTACAACCCCAGTTGTCAATACACCAGGGCAATCGGGAAGAGCCTGTCAGGTGCCAGAATTGATGCACCTAATGTGATGGGTCAATTTTAGGGTGGCTTGAGGCTGGTATATTTAGGCTGGGAAAGGCGATATTACCATGGCCCTTCCTTCCCTAAATATACCAGCCTCCAGTTGTCTTCCTTACCTTGGCTGGTTATCAAAAATAGACTGTAGCCAATACCATTTTTTTGTTTGTTTAAATAATGACAAAAACGACATTAGATCCCCTCTGTTTTTGATAACCA
The DNA here is from genome assembly GCA_033576535.1 of Allobates femoralis. NCBI lineage: Eukaryota > Metazoa > Chordata > Amphibia > Anura > Aromobatidae > Allobates > Allobates femoralis. The sequence goes on from JARQOC010000002.1 coordinate 346,969,279, forward strand.
GCCAAAGTAAAGCAGACAGCTGAGGGTTATAACCTATAGCTGTCTAGTTTACCTGCAAAAGTTATGAAAAATAGGCGAGAGCCGAAACCAAACAATGAGGTGCACCACCCTGGAATTGAATGTCCCAATAAGGGACATTCAATTCCAGGGTGGTGCACCTCATTGTTTGGTTTCAGTGCTTCATACGTGGGTTACCACGATTCTGGAGTGTGCACACCCATGACTGGTTGTTATTGTCATTTAAACATTTTCTCTTTATAAAAGTGTGGCTATGGCTTCCTCCTGGGAAACCAGGGAGTTGGCCTGGCAGTTGGAGTCCAGTAGAATTTTTGGGGCGCAAATCGAGGATGGGAATACAGGCAACAACGATTTCAATACACTGAGTAGGGAAATTGAAAGCTGCCACAAGTTAGCTACACGGGTGTGGTGGAATATTAGATGTTTGGAGGAGTATTTGAAGTTGTCCATAGTACCAAGGGGCTTGAGAGTCCAGATTTTCCCGGCTTGGGAACCCAGCGATGCATTTAAACAATCATGGGAAAAAGGGTTGATGCAATGTTCACGCATAATCATTAATATGCTTATTGACCATGATAAGACCCTACTAGTAGCTACCAAACTTAAAATCACGGCCCTAGAGGAGAAACTCTCGGACTATGACCAGGACAGTATGGTTACACCTTTTTTGACACGTTTAAAAACTAATATTGATAAATTTGAAAAAGAAATAATTGAGGGGAAACGGAAGAAATTCTCACGAGACAAAACTGACTTTACAACAAATGAGGCGTTTAGATGGAGACATAGGGGCAATGGACGACCTCCACGAGGTCCCAAACCCACACCGAAACCTAGACCCAACCCTCTCCCGAAGAACACACCACAACCCGATCCTAATATTAACACAGATACCGAACCATCTAGCGACAGTGATTTTTTAGGGCAAAGAGGAAGCGAATCCGAGGAAGAACCAGGCGGGGCGGCCGGAGGGCCCGTGGAGGACATAAGACCAACAGGACCGAAACGCCCGAGGGGGAAACCTCGGGGACGATACCCACGGTATTGACGGCCGCTCCAAATGACGAATATCATGGTGGACCACCAGGGGCGACATGTACAGGTACCTTACAGATCATAAATTTGTCCAACCGCACACTTACTTGTGATGAGGTGTCAGTTCTGCAAAGGGGATTAACTTTCTCTCCAGAACATAGACCTGACAAATTTTCTATCATAAAAGACGTGTACCTTTTCTGTCGCAAACTTGTCCTTTCTGCCATTCACAGAAATCCCACGTTGTTGGAGAATCCTGCATTTATTGAACAGAGAACACTGCAAGATATGTTGGATTTACTAGAAGAAGATTCTTCTAATACAGGTAGGCGTCCCTGTCCTTTGAGGAACAAGTCTTCCACTGCGCCTCCATTATCCTTATTCCCGGCGGTTCAAACCTTCTTTGACTTAGTGAAGAGAGACATCTCACGATTACCAGACGTACATGGGTGGGGTGGTAACCTAAGTAGCAAGGAAAGAAGGGCCCTTTTGGATCTGAAAAAGGATACCACCATCATTATCAAAGAAGCCGATAAGGGAGGGAACGTGGTCATTTGGCCATGGGAGATGTATGTGGAGGAGGCCAAGAGACAACTTGGTAATGGCAAACATTATTCTAAGCTACCATCGGACCCTACAGCATATTTCCAACGACAATTTGCAGGATTACTAGATGCAGGACTTGGGAGTGGTGCTATTACTAAGAGGGAGAAGGATTTCATGTGGATAGCGGAACCTGTTACCCCCACTCTGTACTTTCTTCCAAAGGTCCACAAGAATCTTTCGAAACCACCAGGGAGACCAATAGTCTCTTGCATTGGGAGCATTTGTGAGAAGGTTGGATCCTATATAGATTATTACTTACAATCGATGGCACAGGAATTGACTTCGTACATCCGAGATTCCACGGATTTCATCAAGAAGACACGTTCACTCCAGATTCCCACAGGTAACTTGATAGTTACATGCGATGTCGAATCTCTGTAAACCAATATCGCACATAACCACGGTATAGAAGCGGTCACCTATTTCTTGGACAAAAAAACCAACAGTGACCGACTACATGATTCCTTCCTTATAGATCTACTCGATTTTTTGTTGTCCCATAGCTACTTCACATTCGATAGGAGTTATTTCAAACAAATCTCCGGAGTAGCTATGGGGGCCAAATGCGCACCGGCCTTTGCAAATTTATTTTTGGGCTGGTGGGAGGAACAGGTGGTTTATCAAAAACCAGCCTACAATACCCATGTCCAAGGGTGGTACAGATATATAGATGATGTTGTGTTTTTCTGGGATGGAGATGAAGAAACATGTAGATCATTTTTGGAAGAGTTGAACTCCAACGTATTAAATATTTTTTTAACTTTCACTTCATCCCCTATAGAAGCCACTTTCTTGGACCTAAAGATCTTGATTAAAAATGAACGACTATATACGGATCTATATAGGAAATCCACCGCGACAAACAGCCTCCTGCATTATGCGAGTTTCCATCCCAATCACGTAAGGAGAAGCGTACCGATAGGTCAATTTTTGAGGGTCAGACGAAATTGTGCAGACGACGAGAATTTCAAGATCCAGTCACGAGCTTTGACAGAGAGACTTACAGCGAGACAATACCCTAAACGCGTTATTTCTAATGCTTTCAGGAGAGCCAAATCAAGTACACAGGACGCTTTGCTACAACAGCGGATCAGACCTGCGGACAACTCATCCAGGATAATCATGGACTATCATAACCAATGGACTAAGGTTAGTAATATCATACAAAACCATTGGGATGTTTTATCCATGGACCCCAAAATTCGATCAGATGTGGGACATAGACCAAGGTTAACAGCCAGACGGGCCCCGACTTTGAGGGATACATTGGTGCGGAGTCACTTCAGGAGACCCACTCGTTATTTGGGAAGCGGTATAAGATTGAAAGGATCATTTCCTTGTGGTTCCTGTAACGTATGCCCACTCATGAACCCCGTCAGAGACACTTTTGTGAATCCTAGGGACAACACACGACATCAACTAAAGCACTACATAAATTGCAAAACAAAATTTGTTGTTTATGCAATCATTTGTCCGTGCAACAAACTATACGTTGGGATGACGGGTCAAGAGTTACGGAAGCGCATACAGAAACATGTATCCACTATCCAGTTGGCTGCCCAGCACCACGATAGGGGGATCCCTCTAACCTCTGTGGCTTCCCACTTCCTGACCCACCATCAAGGTCGATCCTCAGGGAGTCGAATCGTTGGTTTGGAAAGACTCCCTGACAGCATTAGAGGAGGAGACAGGAGAAAACCTCTTTTGAGGCTGGAATCGAGGTGGATTTACAACCTCAATTCGATTTCTCCCCAAGGAATCAACGAGGAACTCCTCTTCTCCGGTTTCTTGGGGGTATAGGTATATAATTACATATTTTTTCGGTTTTTAAAAATTTCCCTCCTCCTGAGGTCATTCTTTTTCCGTCTCTCTTCTCTTCTCTTGCTTTTAGGATTTGGATTGGACCACTCGTTTCACATCTGGTCATTTCGTCGGAAGATTGGAATTCCATCACCCTCACTACAATATTTTCTTACCTCTCAGGACGTGACATTTGCTCCCCATCCAATGGAATATCGTTCCCATGGTGATTCTATGTACACGGATCTGGACCTGTCTACATATATAGATCTGCGCGTCTTTCTAAGGGATGTCTCTGACATACTCTAATGGTTTTCCTACCCTCTTTTACAAAAATTATTTTCTTATATATATATGTAACAGCTTGTGACATTCTAGGTGTATATAGGTCATTTTCCATTCAATTATGGGTTACTAGGTCCCCCCACCTATAGTGTGACATATACGTTCTTCCATTAGTTACACTCAGATCTTTATATTGATGTATGCATTTTTCGTTGATGCTCTATATATACAATAAGAAACCATGTATAGTTTATTGGGATGACTGTCTGTGACTTGAAATATAGCCATAGGGGTTTTTTCTGATTTTTTTAAAATGGTTTTTGATTAGGATAGTGAACATGGAACATACCGGTGGGCATACCATGGAGACCCCTTGTCTTTTGGGTGTGCCGGGTCATGATTGACCCATATAGATTTTCCATACTTGATAATACAAGATAAAATAAAAATAATGTACATAATAGAGTTACTAGGATTCTAAAGTAATAGGTATTCATGGTCAATAGGAATAACCTTTTAACCCCTTTTTTTACAAGAGCTATTCCCTGCAGTGATGTAAATGCAGACATATACAGAAGTTTTTCCTGGACTGTACAGGTCCACTTTGCAATGTGTTTTATAAAATATCCCTTGCTAATGGACATGCCTGTCACATATCTATTATTTCCATGTGGCCTAGGCATCTATATTTCCCTTCTTGCCATCACAGAAAACCTCTTGTCACTTTTCTGGCTGTCCCTGTATATATAACCAGCTTTTCATTCATACAGGATCGCATGGACGACTCGCGCCGCGTCATTTCCGGTTTCCCTCTGGGAACCATGGCTACACACGAGGCGGCTGTCACAGCTGCTTGATTAAGCGAGTACTTAAGGGCGGATTGCCGGACCCATAGCCACGCCTCCCTGACGAAGCCGCTCGCACAGCGGCGATACGCGTGGGGTTTCGGGCTCCTCGCTCCTCACAAACATTTTTCATCTCTCCTGAGGCTAGAGACCCCCCTCCCTTCCCTCCTGTAACATTCCAGCACCATACCGGCTCTGGATGGACTTTCATTTCTGGGCACACAGCGTACAGGACAAATGGGCAAGTGGTGAGAGAAACCTTCTATTACATTGTGTTTATTTTGCATGCAGCCCTCCGTGCTTTGAATTGCACGGTGTCCTACGTATTTGCAGCTGTGTGCCTTGACTTTATTATTCTTAATGGGTGGTTGTATACAGGGGTTTTCAAGTACCTCAGGGTTTGCATAACAGTCTGCTGTGTTTCAACAGTAACACATGGATTATTGATGTTCTTGCATAAAATTTGACACTAAGTTGTGGTCATTCCTCCAATCATGTGCATATGTGGAGTGTGAGATGAATTATTATATGATCACATGGCTTTTTGATCTATTATATGCAGTGTGTCATTTCAGTATTTAAGACTGGATATGTTGATTTAATATTGTCATCTGTGGAGCCCTATTTCCTGCGGACTGTTGGTCCGAAAACTGTTTTTAATGTTTTTAGATGTGTGTTATCCGTTCTAAATAAAGTCACATTGAAATTGATTATATTCCTTGTGGTGGTGTGCTGCTATTGCTATTCCTTTTCTAATATTCAAATGGGCGAGAGCCCACACTATTTTATTTTATTTATTCCACATCCACATGTCTGTAGGGCAATTTTTACTGCTCTTACCCCATTTTGATTCCTTTTTCAGACTCATACCCCTTACTATTACCATTTTACAGCTATTTTTCAGCACAGAGTTTTGTGTCCACATTGACTGGTATGTGGTTTGGAATCAGTAGTTAGGTTAAGAGAATTCTGGGTCCCGAACCCAAATTTTTGTTGAAAGTTTGGTCGAATCTGGTGAACCCAAACATCCACGTGTCCACCTATCACTAGTCTTCAGCTTATTATTGCAAGTCGATCCACTGATTTAGGGTACTCATCCATTTTAAACACCAGTGATAAAGCGCATTGTGATAAAAAATAACACATAGCATAGATAGATTGATATGAGAGATATAGATAGATGACAAACAGCTATATAAAGTCCGACCCGTAACATATTCTAAGCTTGCACCCATTTGTGCGTTTCATGTGGACTAAAGGGTGTTTAGCCTTGTATTTAGCAGCAAAATAAATAATTAATTATAAATGATATGGGGTCTACCTATTCTTGTTAGCCAACTAGGGTAATGCAGACTGCTGCAGTCCCTTACCTGAAAGCATTACCTTATGTGGTAATCCAAAACAGACATCACTCCCCATTGTTTTTTTAAATAATGTAATTATAAATAAATAATAACTAAAATGGGGTCCTTTCAACTTGGATCACCAATCATCATTGGATGGGAGGGTCCATGGTTCTTAGTCTCTTCCCAGCCTAAAAATAGCAGGCCAGAAAGCCTACTCATGCCACCATATGTCACACTCTGGGTCTCGCTATGTCTGACAGTGGCTGCTCTTCCAGCATATGAAGAATGCATTTTCTGAATGTACTTCCCAAACGCTGGGAGACAGACGTCGTGGGACCTCCATGGGACTTTGTCGAACATGCCTTGGATTTTGATGGGAAGTAAATTGATTAATGAAGGTGTTTCTACTGTTTATTTATTTGCTAATTCTCTCTTTTTATGTCTTTTGTCTTGTAGGTTTGCTTTTGAGGATTACATCAGATTTGGTGGATTACTGCAGATTTTTTTGGGAGAGAAGGAGTTAGTAAATTTGTGAAACAGGGAGTGCCGGGGAGTTTTATTTCAAATAAAATATTTTGGGTGTGTAATTTTTTGTTATTCCTGACCGGGTTTGTAATGTCAGGTATCTGATAGATGCCTCGATATTACTAATCCTTGGGTTTGATGCCATATGACATTTGACAGCTGGCATCAACCCTAAATATCATTACCCTGTTTTCCATTGCACCATGGCAGTGGAAAGAGCTGGGGCAGAGCACCAGGATTGTAACATCTAATGAAGCCACTAGTTCTGGGGTAGCTGTGGCCTGCTATTTTAGGTTGGGAAAGGACCAAGAACCCTGGCCCTTATCACCCTGAGAATACCAGATCCAAGCTGTCAGTTTCACTTAGGGTCCCCTCCAAATTGGGTCATCACCCAATGTTTTCTACTTAAATTTATTTATAAATAAATAGTATAAAAAAAATCATGGGGTTACCTCTATTTTGGATTACCAGCCAAAATAAAGTTGCCAACTGTGGGCAGCAATTCTCTGCTTTACCCTAGTTAGCCAACAAAAATAGGGGGGACCACACATGTTTTTTTTTAAATTGTGTGGGTAAATACGAGGTTAAATACCCTTAAGAGCAATGTGAAAAACACTAAATGGTGCAAGTTTATTATATATAGGAGGGAGGAACATTATATAGCTGTTTGACATCTATGTGTCTATCTATATATAATTTCTCTATATCTTTATATGCTTGCTATCTTCTGGTTGGAAAAAAGGACAATACAGTAATGTAGCATGTAAAAGATTATGTTAAAAATGCACAGCACATGGATGTCACATGGACGGTACATGGACAATAGGCGAGGAAAAAGTTGCACTCAAATAGCACATGAATGCCATATGGAATGACATTCACATGTTATTCGCATCTCACTCAAAGACGTTTTCAGGAGCAACAATGGACCAATTTTTAAAACGCCTTTGTAAGAGCACCCTTAAAGGAAGAATTCGGCACTTATAGTTAGTGCTATTTGTTGGACATAATCTATGCTGCTACGGGATTTGGATTATGTGTAAATTCATAGACTAGGAACAGCATAAAAAACTTTAAAATCCAATGAATTAAATTTTATACTACATGTCAAAATTTCTAATAAGGCAAGTAAAGATTTGAACAGAGTCCTTCATCAGGTTTCACAATACCCTCCACCAGTCAACCACCAACCTGATGAATTCTATCTGAAACGTCACTTCTAGAATATCAAACTCTGTTGTGTTAAATAAAATCACATGCATTGAACTGAATTAAAAGGAAAAAAAAACAGTCAACTATGCATTTTTTATGTCTAGACCTTTAGTAATATTTGACAATGTATCAATGTACTAAAGAGGTGTTTGCTTCAAATGAAACAATTGATTATTGAATAGATTGAAAAATATTGTGAATTACAAAGGTGAATGCATTAGGGGTCATTTTTGCATGCAGTAGACTAGGGGTGACACAATATTAGTGACAGCACATGCAGTAAGTGAATTGTTAATACCTTCTCTAAGCCATCTTCCTTGAGACTTATAATATCAAGATCAAAATCTGTTCGAAGTCCACTGGTTTTGTTAAACACAATTCGTCCGGTCAGCCCTTCCCACTGGGCCTGTAGATAAAAGTAGGACATTTATGACAATTAACAAGACTTATAAATCATCGCTCAGTGTTCTAGCACAATGCTAAATTGTAATTACTCTGCACATGGTCTTCTTTTCCAACCTTCTCTAACAGGTCCCTAAAGGCCCTAGTTAATTAATAATCATCTCATCATAGCTTTATCCATGAAACAAGGTATACATTTCCACAAAACCTGTTTAAACTACAATATAGCCTTTGCTGTTCTCATTGTCAACGAGAATCATCTTTTAAATTTAGGACATAGAAGATGAATATATTTGTTTCTGTGCCTGAAAAATAACAGACATATGGTGGCCGAAATCAAAAACATAAAACATTCAACATATACATCCTGTACTTTTAATGAACAAATTAATTACCCTAGTTTTTTGTGTCCTTTAGACGTATGTTGCACCTGTGAACATAACTGCACTATGGCTTCATTTATAATGTGATAAATTAAGGATTAGAGGCATGTATTTGTATAAAATAAAAAACCCTTGAAAGAAAATAATTGAAGCATCTTTTTTAGCACAGTTTTGGTGGGAGTGGGTTGATAACCTAGTAGCATATAATTGAAGCATTCATGTCTCACTTTTCATTAACAGCTATCTCCTCTTCCTTTCCTATCTCTAACCTCTCCCTTAAATTCAGCAGTTACCAAAAAATGTTTTCAATGATACATAACATTGTACACAGAGAAGGATGGAAGGGAGGAGGTTACAGCTGCTGCTTCACTCTCTGTTTTTACATTATGTGTGGAGCAGAAGTACAAAGACTTTCCAATTGTTCACAATGCTGAAAATTGTTGTACCTTCCTAATGTCCACATATCCCATAGTACATAGTATTTTCGCTGTAAATAGATGATGTTGGGAAAGATAGAGATCCCGCATGTTCAATTTTGAGTTGCCTTCCTTTAGTTCTTGTTTACATAAGCCACCACCAGAGGGTCAGGCAGGTGCTCACTCATAGAATGCACCAGAGAGCTGAGAGCTCCAGTGTATGGAGGAGTCAGAAAACAGCTGTCAGCCAAACAATAATCCAAGGCATTTTTTGCTTGGTAGCTTTTTATTCGGTACAGGAATCATGCTCTTCTCTCTTGTTATCCCATCTTGCACAGCACTTCGTTCTCACATATACTATATAACTATTTATCAGACCACTTGTTCTGCATGAAATACCTATTAGGAGTGTTGCCACTGAGAAGACATAGGCTGCCTTCACATCACCATTTTTGGCTGTCCGTGGGGATCTGTGTTTTGGTCAGATCCCCCGGACAGCCACAGATCCACACAGATTCCTGCATTTGGATGGAAAATAGCCATTCCTTTTCCGTGTCTATGCAGGATCCATGTGGATCCTGTGGTACCTGTCTCTCCCTGTTCTCCCTGCATCTTCCCTGTCTGTCCCTGTCTCTCCCCCCTATCCACTATCCTGTCCCCCCTGTCCTATCAACTGTCCTCTCCCCTCCGGCATATAAAAAATAATAAAACTCCTCTCGGAAGATACATCACCTTTCCGGCGGCTCCGGGGATGCGACAGTCTCCATCTGCCAGGTACAGGACCTCTTGTGATGTCACAGAGCCGATCATGTCAACATTTGGTGGTTATGGTGTTCTCCGCAAGGAGCCACCCCTTGGATGGGTCCTTCCCTGGAGGGATATATGGCTAGTCCTGTGTTTGAGACTCCTAACCGAGGCTCCACAGACTCTATTTGCATGTTCATATTTCCCAGGGGGCAATGTGCCTAGGAATTCACTGTGTTTGAGCGCTTTAGCCAGCTGCCCGCAGTGTTTTCTTGGACTGGTCTCCCTGAGATCAGTGAACACTTTGCAATCTTGGTCTACTAGGCCTTGCTCCCACCTAGCCAGAATCCTACTCCACACTGATGAGGGGCAACACCCTGAAACAGCTGTATGTGGATGGATACCTGGCCTTGGTATTCCCTTGTCATATCTGTAAACTTGTAAAAGAGTTGGATATTGACTTAAAGGGCCACTTCATTTGGTGGTTTATGGTGTTCTCCGCAAGGAGCCACCCCTTGGCTGGGTCCTTCCCTGGAGGGATATATGGCTAGTCCTGTGTTTGAGAGTCCTAACCGAGGCTCCACAGACTCTATTTGCATGATCATGTCAACATGTCAGCTGATCGACTCTTTGACATCACAAGAGGTCCTGTACCCGGCAGATGGAGACTGTCGCATCCCCGGAACCGCCGGAAAGGTGATGTATCTTCCGGGAGGAGTTTTATTATTTTTTATATACCGGAAAGGAGAGGACAGGGGATAGGACATGGAGGACAGGATAGAGAATGGGGGGGAGGAGATGGAGTAGGGAGAGACAGGGACAGACAGGGAAGATGCAACGACCACAAGATCCACACGGATCCTGCATAGACACGGATATGGATGGCTATTTTCCATCCAAATGCAGGGATCCGTGTGGATCCATAGCTGTCTCTCTGGGAGTCTCAAAGAGACGTTATTCTCCTCAGTGACTACCCAGCCAACTACCCGCTAAAGAACTGTAACTGTGAACCTGATCTGTGCACTTTTACATCTCCTAACTTATTCGGGAAATGAAGAAAATCCAGCTTCTGCGACAAGAGACTTTTTTAATAAATTTCTTTTCAGTGCATTACATGGAACAAAGTTGCATGAACGGTGTTAGGCAACGCATTTCAGGTGACTGAATGCACCCTCACTCATAAATCATGATTAGTTGGGTCGTAAAAATGAAATATTACGTTTTTTTAACAAAAATGATACGGAAGGCCCAACTTTTTAATTTTCACAAGGATAACAGTGAAAATGGACCACAACATTTGTTTTGCAATTTCTCTTAACTATAGAAATACCCCATATGGGGTCAGAAGCTGCGGACACCCGCTCTACTGCGCAGACACGAATGCGGTTGTCAGCCTTCCAGACTTAATTGGAGGCCAGCGCTGGACAGAATAAAAGTTATTTTCTTAGGTATGAGGGGCATATTTGAGCACAAACAGGGGTTACTGGAACCCCATTTACATTACGTGTAAGATGATGGGCACAGTTTAAAATGCCCAAAGGGGGTGACAGGTTCCCTTTAAGAAGGGACTTGTGGAATACATTGGGTAACTTGAATGATGGAGGACATTTCAAATGAAACGTTACAGGGTTAAGAATCTTGATAATTTCATAAGGACAAATAAAGCTGGGACCCAGTTTGGTAGAAGCACCATAAGTTTGATATTTTTGATAGATAGACATTCTAGGAGCCCAAACCTGGGAGTTGGGATCAAGATATGGCTCTTATTAGCAGCTATAGCCTGACCACCCTTTGCCATCTTCAAGTTTCTCTGGATTCAGACCAGATAGCTTTTCGTTTATCCACACATTTTGCAATCCCTGGAATGTCCATGTCCATAGTAGAAAAAGAACTGAAGAAAGGAAGAAATCCAAGATTGCAGGAAAAGGAAGATGTTTTGGAAGGACACTTGGTATTGATTATTCATAGCATATTAAGCTAATGGCAGATGTTTAACCCAGTCAGACTGATGCTCAGACACATAACACCAAAGATATTGCTTGAGTGCTTGATTAGTACATTCAGTCTGATCATTAGTTTCTAGAAGATATGCAAAAGAAAAAGACAATTCTAAATTGATCTTTTTAGAGAATGCCCTCCAAAATTTGGAAACAAATGGAGTCCCCCTGATCAAAAACTACATTCCGAGGGACTCCATGTAACTGCACAATGGGATTAATGGACTATTTACTTATGGTATCAAAATTATGCAATCTAGGGAAGAGTGGGTAGCGGCTAGGGTGACCAAAAAATTCTCTTTGTGTATCAACCACCTGGAGCAGTTGAAGAAGATTCATTTACATTGGTATTTAACATCGGATAGACTCTCTAAATTTGGTGGTTCTTCCTCGGAGCTCTGTTGGAAAGGTTGAGGTATGTTGGCCGACATGGTTCATGCCTGGTGGGCATGTCCTAATGTGCAGGGTTTTTGGTCACAGGTTGGAGATCTTATTAGGAAGATATCTGGAGTGAACATAATTCTGTATGGCCCATTGGCAGTGTTGAACATTGGATTTGACTCTATCCCTCAAGAGCTAACCCTGTCCTGTCACATGTTCTAACTGCGGCCGGCAATGCCTGGCAAGGTGCTGGAGATCAGATTCACTGCCTACTCAACAGGAGCTAATTGGTTGACTTAGAAACCATTCATGCTGATAATGCGAATTGTCGTCCTCTCTAAAGCAAAAATAACGTATTGGATCTATGGGCCTCTTCTGAGTTTGCACAAATAATATCTTAAGTCTCTGTTTTATTGTTTATCTCATGTTATAACAATTTATGGACACTCCCGAGGTTCCCTCCTCTCCCACTCTTTCCTCTTGTGCCCTACCCCCCTGCCTCACCCCTCCCCTCCTCTGCAATGATCCATCTGATATTTCCATATGTGTGCTCCTCTTGTTTCCTACCACTTATTAAAATTGCATTACTTTTTAATTGTTTGTATCTTTATTACATCTGAAGTTTTCAATAAAAAAATAATGGTTAAAAAAAAAATTAAGCATTCTAGACAGAAAAACAAATGACACTGCTTTCTGAAACTATTCACCACCACCCTGATACAAGTCTTCCCTTCTGAGGGTGGGAGTTCATTAATGAAGTCCATTCAGAGGTGGGTTCAAGGACTCCCAAGGTTAGGTGAAACTGGAGAAAGATGGCAGGATGGATTTGGGGTGTCCTTGCTTCACAAGCCAGTACCTATTCCTTACAGTCTTTATCAATAGTAGGTCACCAAAAATTCCTGGTTACTAGTCGAATAGTATTGGTTATTCCATGATGCCCTACAAGCACAGAATCATGAGACTGCTGAAGGACACATAGGCAAAATTAGGGGGCAACAAATAGTTTTTGGGTTGAAGCAGTGTCATGAGCTTTCTATGATCTCCTCTTACTGATCTCCTCCACTAGATCTAAGGAAAGAGATGATATAATCATGTATTCAGCTAAAATTGACTGAATCCAAGTCCTCTATCTGCCAAAGACAGAAACTTCAGGAAAGAGCAGTTTTTCATGCCAGGTAGGAACATAATCACAGAATCCAACCTTGAAAAGAAAAATGCCCACCTTGCTTGCCTATAATTAAGTCTTTTAGCTGACTGCAAAATAAGTTAGATTTTTGTGCTCCATGATGACAGTGATTTTATGTTTAGCACCTTCCAGCAAGTGACACCATTACTCGAAGGCCCTTTTAATTTCCAACAATTCATGATTGCCAGTATCATAATTCTACTCAGCAGCAGAACATTTTCATGAAAGGAAGACAGTAGGATGAATTTGAGTGAGACACCTTGTAATAGCACTGCTCCGGTTCCAACTTATGCAGCATCAACCTCCACAATAAAAGGGCATTCAAGATCAAGCTGAACTAATATTGGGTCAGAAGAAAAACATTTATTTAACTTAGGGTACTTTCACATCAGCGGTTTTTTTAAATTGCGGCAGATGCGGTGAAAAAACTGCATCTGCCGCGATTACCGCATAACCGCTGCACTTGCGGTTCACTTGCGGCAAGCCCCATGCAATGTCTATGGGGCTTGCGGTAAGTGTGCGGCAGGTGTGGCAAGTGCAGTATCGGCACTTGCGGCAGGTGCTGCTGCAAAAAAACCGCGGCTGACCGCGTTTTTTTCCGCGGCCGCACCTGCAGCAAGTGCCGGAACCGCACTTACCGCACCTGCCGCACACTTACTGCTAGCCCCATAGACATTGCATGGGGCTTGCCGCAAGTGAACCGCAAGTGCAGCGGTTATGCGGTAATCGCGGCAGATGCGGTTTTTTTCACCGCATCTGCCGCGATTTCAAAAAACCGCTGATGTGAAAGCAGCCTTAGATAAGGCATGGATTGTTTCAGGCTTCCAATTAAACCAATCCACCTCCTTCCTAGTCAGATAAGTGATTGGCTCAGCTATCTTGGAGAAATCTTTAAGATAGCGAAGTAGGTGAGTAGATTGTAAGCCACTTCCCTCCTCTCAGATATATGCAAATTTGCACTTCACTAAGGAAGTTGAGAAACTCCCGTGCCACTTTTAAGCAGCTTCCTCAAAGTCATAATCGCTTTCCTACAAGCTTTTAATATAACTAAGGGATTTGTGTGCCAGATCAGAACCCCAAACTACAGACGCTGCGTTTCGGGGTATCTGCCCCTCATCAGTGTAGTGTGTGGGATATTCTGATCTGGCAGAGTGAGTGGGCTAAGACAAGGACTGGGAACTTGCTCTCAACCTTATGGAGAGAGCGAAGTAGGTGAGGAGATTGTAAGCCACTTCCCTCCTCTCAGATATATGCATATATGCAAATTTGCACTTCACTAAGGAAGTTGAGAAACTCCGTGCCACATTTAAGCAGCTTCCTTAAAGTCATAATCGCTTTCCTACAAGCTTTTAATATAACTAAGGGATTTGTGCCAGATCAGAACCCCAAACTACAGACGCTGCGTTTTGGGGTACCTGCCACAATCTCCTCACCTACTTCGCTCTCTCCATAAGGTTGAGAGCAAGTTCCCAGACCTTGTCTTAGCCCACTCACTCTGCCAGATCAGAATATCCCACACACTACACTGATGAGGGGCAGATACCCCAAAACGCAGCGTCTGTAGTTTGGGGTTCTGATCTGGCACAAATCCCTTAGTTATATTAAAAGCTTGTAGGAAAGCGATTATGACTTTGAGGAAGCTGCTTAAATGTGGCACGGGAGTTACTCAACTTCCTTAGTGAAGTGCAAATTTGCATATATCTGAGAGGAGGGAAGTGGCTTACAATCTCCTCACCTACTTCGCTCTCTCCATAAGGTTAAGAGCAAGTTCCCAGACCTTGTCTTAGCCCACTCACTCTGCCAGATCAGAATATCCTACACACTACACTGATGAGGGGCAGGTACCCCAAAACGCAGCGTCTGTAGTTTGGGGTTCTGATCTGGCACAAATCCTTTAGTTATATTAAAAGCTTGTAGGAAAGCGATTATGACTTTGAGGAAGCTGCTTAAATGTGGCACGGGAGTTTCTCAACTTCCTTAGTGAAGTGCAAATTTGCATATATGCATATATCTGAGAGGAGGGAAGTGGCTTACAATCTCCTCACCTACTTCGCTCTCTCCATAAGGTTGAGAGCAAGTTCCCAGACCTTGTCTTAGCCCACTCACTCTGCCAGATCAGAATATCCCACACACTACACTGATGAGGGGCAGATACCCGAAACGCAGCATCTGTAGTTTGGGGTTCTGATCTGGCACAAATCCCTTAGTTATATTAAAAGCTTGTAGGAAAGCGATTATGACTTTGAGGAAGCTGCTTAAATGTGGCACGGGAGTTTCTCAACTTCCTTAGTGAAGTGCAAATTTGCATATATCTGAGAGGAGGGAAGTGGCTTACAATCTCCTCACCTACTTCGCTCTCTCCATAAGGTTGAGAGCAAGTTCCCAGACCTTGTCTTAGCCCACTCACTCTGCCAGATCAGAATATCCCACACACTACACTGATGAGGGGCAGGTACCCCGAAACGCAGCGTCTGTAGTTTGGGGTTCTGATCTGGCACAAATCCCTTAGTTATATTAAAAGCTTGTAGGAAAGCGATTATGACTTTGAGGAAGCTGCTTAAATGTGGCACGGGAGTTTCTCAACTTCCTTAGTGAAGTGCAAATTTGCATATATGCATATATCTGAGAGGAGGGAAGTGGCTTACAATCTCCTCACCTACTTCGCTCTCTCCATAAGGTTGAGAGCAAGTTCCCAGACCTTGTCTTAGCCCACTCACTCTGCCAGATCAGAATATCCCACACACTACACTGATGAGGGGCAGATACCCCGAAACGCAGTGTCTGTAGTTTGGGGTTCTGATCTGGCACAAATCCCTTAGTTATATTAAAAGCTTGTAGGAAAGCGAATATGACTTTGAGGAAGCTGCTTAAATGTGGCACGGGAGTTTCTCAACTTCCTTAGTGAAGTGCAAATTTGCATACATCTGAGAGGAGGGAAGTGGCTTACAATCTCCTCACCTACTTTGCTCTCTCCATAAGGTTGAGAGCAAGTTCCCAGACCTTGTCTTAGCCCACTCACTCTGCCAGATCAGAATATCCCACACACTACACTGATGAGGGGCAGGTACCCGAAACGCAGCGTCTGTAGTTTGGGGTTCTGATCTGGCACAAATCCCTTAGTTATATTAAAAGCTTGTAGGAAAGCGATTATGACTTTGAGGAAGCTGCTTAAATGTGGCACGGGAGTTTCTCAACTTCCTTAGTGAAGTGCAAATTTGCATATATGCATATATCTGAGAGGAGGGAAGTGGCTTACAATCTCCTCACCTACTTTGCTCTCTCCATAAGGTTGAGAGCAAGTTCCCAGACCTTGTCTTAGCCCACTCACTCTGCCAGATCAGAATATCCCACACACTACACTGATGAGGGGCAGGTACTCCGAAACACAGCGTCTGTAGTTTGGGGTTCTGATCTGGCACAAATCCCTTAGTTGTATTAAAAGCTTGTAGGAAAGCGATTATGACTTTGAGGAAGCTGCTTAAATGTGGCACGGGAGTTTCTCAACTTCCTTAGTGAAGTGCAAATTTGCATATATGCATATATCTGAGAGGAGGGAAGTGGCTTACAATCTCCTCACCTACTTCGCTCTCTCCATAAGGTTGAGAGCAAGTTCCCAGACCTTGTCTTAGCCCACTCACTCTGCCAGATCAGAATATCCCACACACTACACTGATGAGGGGCATATACCCCGAAACGCAGCGTCTGTAGTTTGGGGTTCTGATCTGGCACAAATCCCTTAGTTATATTAAAAGCTTGTAGGAAAGCGATTATGACTTTGAGAGAGCTGCTTAAATGTGGCACGGGAGTTTCTCAACTTCCTTAGTGAAGTGCAAATTTGCATATATGCATATATGCATATATCTGAGAGGAGGGAAGTGACTTACAATCTCCTCACCTACTTCGCTCTCTCCATAAGGTTGAGAGCAAGTTCCCAGACCTTGTCTTAGCCCACTCACTCTGCCAGATCAGAATATCCCACACACTACACTGATGAGCGGCAGGTACCCCGAAACGCAGCGTCTGTAGTTTGGGGTTCTGATCTGGCACAAATCCCTTAGTTATATTAAAAGCTTGTAGGAAAGCGATTATGACTTTGAGGAAGCTGCTTAAATGTGGCACGGGAGTTTCTCAACTTCCTTAGTGACGTGCAAATTTGCATATATCTGAGAGGAGGGAAGTGGCTTACAATCTCCTCACCTACTTCGCTCTCTCCATAAGGTTGAGAGCAAGTTCCCAGACCTTGTCTTAGCCCACTCACTCTGCCAGATCAGAATATCCCACACACTACACTGATGAGGGGCAGATACCCCGAAACACAGCGTCTGTAGTTTGGGGTTCTGATCTGGCACAAATCCCTTAGTTATATTAAAAGCTTGTAGGAAAGCAATTATGACTTTGAGGAAGCTGCTTAAATGTGGCACGGGAGTTTCTCAACTTCCTTAGTGAAGTGCAAATTTGCATATATGCATATATCTGAGAGGAGGGAAGTGGCTTACAATCTCCTCACCTACTTCGCTCTCTCCATAAGGTTGAGAGCAAGTTCCCAGACCTTGTCTTAGCCCACTCACTCTGCCAGATCAGAATATCCCACACACTACACTGATGAGGGGCAGGTACCCTGAAACGCAGCGTCTGTAGTTTGGGGTTCTGATCTGGCTCAAACCCCTTAGTTATATTAAAAGCTTGTAGGAAAGCGATTATGACTTTGAGGAAGCTGCTTAAATGTGGCACGGGAGTTTCTCAACTTCCTTAAGTAAGTGCAAATTTGCATATATGCATATATCTGAGAGATGGAAAGTGGCTTACAATCTCCTCACCTACTTTGCTCTCTCCATAAGGTTGAGAGCAAGTTCCCAGACCTTGTCTTAGCCCACTCACTCTGCCAGATCAGAATATCCCACACACTACACTGATGAGGGGCAGATACCCCGAAACGCAGCGTCTGTAGTTTGGGGTTCTGATCTGCCACAAATCCCTTAGTTATATTAAAAGCTTGTAGGAAAACGATTATGACTTTGAGGAAGCTGCTTAAATGTGGCACGGGAGTTTCTCAACTTCCTTAGTGAAGTGCAAATTTGCATATATGCATATATCTGAGAGGAGGGAAGTGGCTTACAATCTCCTCACCTACTTCGCTCTCTCCATAAGGTTGAGAGCAAGTTCCCAGACCTTGTCTTAGCCCACTCACTCTGCCAGATCAGAATATCCCACACACTACACTGATGAGGGGCAGATACCCCAAAACGCAGCGTCTGTAGTTTGGGGTTCTGATCTGTCACAAATCCCTTAGTTATATTAAAAGCTTGTAGGAAAGCGATTATGACTTTGAGGAAGCTGCTTAAATGTGGCACGGGAGTTTCTCAACTTCCTTAGTGAAGTGCAAATTTGCATATATGCATATATCTGAGAGGAGGGAAGTGGCTTACAATCTCCTCACCTACTTCGCTCTCTCCATAAGGTTGAGAGCAAGTTCCCAGACCTTGTCTTAGCCCACTCACTCTGCCAGATCAGAATATCCCACACACTACACTGATGAGGGGCAGATACCCCGAAACGCAGCGTCTGTAGTTTGGGGTTCTGATCTGGCCACAAATCCCTTAGTTATATTAAAAGCTTGTAGGAAAGCGATTATGACTTTGAGGAAGCTGCTTAAATGTGGAACGGGAGTTTCTCAACTTCCTTAGTGAAGTGCAAATTTGCATATATGCAGAAATATTTAATAAATTTATGGTACTAATTAGCAAATCCAAGAAAATGCTGCAGGGGCTTTAGAGATTTAGGTTGCACCGTTCCTTAATGTGTTGAAGTATAATGGGATCAATTCAGAAAGGTCTCACTGACAAAATGTACCCCAGAAATGTTTTCAAGTTTAGCAAACAAGGAATCTGAAACTCTGGACTACAATATGGACATGTTGGGTGTATAACATAAGATCAGAAAAATAAATCAGGATGTCGTCCATGTAGATGACACATATTGACCACGGATATATTCTAGTATGTCACTGGAAAAAATCTGAGATACAGCTAGTGTGTTACTGAGCCCCAAAAATATCACAAGGTACTCATAGTGTTTTCCACTTATAACCTTCTCTGATACGGATAAGGATTTACGCACTGCTGAGATCAAACTTGGTGAACCAATGGGCTTCCATACAACTGGTTATAGAGATTAGGGATGAGTGGAAGGGGATACTGATTTTTAACAATAATACTGTGAAGTTCACGATAGCCAATACAAGGTTGGAGACAACAATCTTTTTTATCCACAAAAAGAAACCGACACCTATAGATGAAGTGGACAGGAGAAGGCTCTCGTGGTGAAGTGACAATTACAATGTCTATCTATTCTTTGATTTGCAGCACTCCACAACATTTCCATCTTGGTGTTATAATTTGAATGTTGGGGAGTGTAAAAGTGATATTTAGACTTTCTTATACCCCGCAGTCCATGATTCTTGTAGTTCAGTCTCTTGAATACTTATAGTAACTGACATTCATCCTCACTTTGGGTGTATTTGCATCTTTAGACAGAGTACATGTAAACAAGTTTTCAAGACCATTAATTTTCACTTCTTAATATGACTTTAATCCACTTTAATAATGTAAATATTTTCCACTGTTTTCTCAGCATAAGAAAAATTTCAAAACAATTAATTTCAAGAAAAAGAAAGAGAGAGGTTGGGGAGTGTAAAAATGAGGATGAATCTAGATGAACCTTATAAAATGAAGTAGCAGAATGAACAGTTTGATTGGACATTTGTGAGAGCAATAGATCAAAAGGGCGACTTGTAGCGAAAGCTGTTAGTGAGAATAAGGCAGACAGAAATTCATTTATTTGAAAGGTAAATAATTACTGGTAATTACTAAATTCTTTTCATTTACTGTACTTTCTACTGAAATCACAACATGCTAGAGCTTAATTGCTGGTGTAATGCCACCATTTATGACTGTAATTAATCTAGTACCACTTTGTTACATGTCACTCTTTACACTCTGAAGTTAAGGAAGGAGCTTTATATCTCTTGCATTTTTCTATATTGTGTGGATGAAAAATAGTGAGAAATTCTTTGCATTCCACCACCTCGTGGCATTTTACTTAGTAAATATTAATGCTGGCCAAAAATAGCCCCACCCTCATTTTCCCCTCTCAGTATCACCAAAACAACTGTGTGAAAGTATTATTCATGATTTTAAAGAATCTGCCATAGAGTGGACAGTATACGAACCAACAGTAGTTGAAGGGTTAATGACTGCACTGTCGGACTGCTAGAGACATCAGATTTCAGCAGGCATCAATTGTTGAATCATAGTTCTGGTTTATTTGTCAACACGTTACAGAGCTCTCTAGCCCCCTCCTCAGGACAAACCAGCATACTGATTCAGAGAGCCCTGAAACGCACTGACCAATAAACCAAAACTACGATTTAACGATTGATGTATTCTGAAAACTGATACCTCTAGAAGTCTGTCAGTGCAGTCATTAACCCTACAACTGCTGTTAGATAACATACTCCTTATTGGGGACTGCTGCGGCTGCTATATGCTTTAACAATGGTTGTGGCTCCTAACAACCACTAAAGTGAGCCTTGATACCTTTAATTTTTACGCTTAACCTCATATAAGACACTATCTGCACTTTTGCACTCATTCTTTTAGTTTGGCTTGATCTCCTTATTACGAGTCGATCTTAGATTTTTTTTTGTATGCCACTGCCCACTCTGAGTTACACCTTAGCCCAGTGTTTCCCAACTCCAGTCCTCAAGGCACACCAACAGGTCATGTTTTTCAGGATTTCCTTATCATTAGACAGATGATGGAATTATCCCCTGTGCAAGTGATTAAACTAACACCTGTGCAATCCTAAGGAAATCCTGAAAACATGACCTGTTGGTGTGCTTTGAGGACTGGAGTTGGGAAACACTGCCTTAGCCCATTAAGCACAGGGTAACATTTTATTTTTGGGCTCACAGTTTTTCAACCCCTTATTCCTAAATCCATAACTTTTATATTTTTCCATCAATACAGCAGTATAAAGTCTTTTGTTTTTTTGTGGGATGAAAAGTACTTTTGATTTCCAAGTATCGCGAAACAGCAAAAAAAAAGGAAAAATCTTCAATTGCTTTTTGTTTTTTTTAATTTTTATTTACAACATTCATTTTACCATAAAACTGACCTTTCAATTTGATGACTCTCCAAGTCAGTACAAATATGTAGAAATCAAACATGTATAGGTTTTTCTTTTATTTAAGTGGTGAGAAAAAAGTCTGAAATTTAAAATAAAAAAATCTATCTTATGTCTTGACTTTCCAAGGGCGGTAACACTTTAAATTTTTGGGATATTGAGCTATGTGGGGGCTTGCTTTTAGCATCACGAGCTGATATTTTTATTGATATTATTATGGGGAATATTGGATGTTTTGATCACCTGTTATAAAAAAAATTTCTGTTGTAGCAGAGGCCATAAAAACTGCAATTCTGGCATTATCTTTTTTTTTCTTTTTATGCTGTTTACTGGTCAGAATATTTTATTTGATATTTTTGTAGATCAGACTTTTATGAATGCATTAATACCATTTATGTACAAAGTAAAATACAAAATAATAGTGTAGTACCGTGTTAGCCAGAAAAATCAATGTACAGGGTAGGCCATTTAAATGGATGCACCTAAATAAAATGGGAATGGTTGGTGATATCAACTTCCTGTTTGTGGCACATTAGTATATGGGAGGGAGGAAACTTTTCCAGATGGGTGGTGACCATGGCGGTCATTTTGAAGTCGGCCATTTTGGATCCAACTTTAATTTTTTCAGTGGGAAGAGGGTCATATGGCATATCAACCTTATTAAGAATTCCATAGGAAATACAATGGTGTGCTTACTTTTAACATAACTTTATTCTCTCATGAGTTATTTACAAGTTTATGATCACTTATATAATGTGTTCAAAGTGCTGCCCATTGTGTTGGATTGTCAATGCAACCCTCTTCTCCCACTCTTGACACACTGATAGCAACAACGCAGAATAAATGTTAGCACAGGCTTCCAGTATCCGTTGTTTCAGATGCTGTACATCTCGTATCTTCACAGCATAGACATTTGCCTTCAGATGAGTGATGAGGCAAACTTTTTAGTGAATGGAGAAGTTAACAAACAAAATCACTGCTATTGGTCTGACACTAACCCACAGTGGATAGATCCCTCCAAGACTGTTGGAAAACAAAAATTGATGGTATGGTGTGGTATATTGGGTACAAAGATAGTGGGGTCATTCTTCATCAATGGGAACCTCAATGCCACTGGATAAGTGAATCATGTAGCAATTTCAGATAGCATATTTCCGCTATATTTATGACCTACTAATAATCTGGTTATGCTCAAAGGAGGATCTGTTTACCTTCCACAAAAATTCAACAAGTTCCACCCAACAATTAAGCTAACCCTCAACTTTTCAACGTCACAAATACATTTTCTGGACACAAACATATACATCAAAGAAAATACCATACTAACGTCTATTAACTAGAAACCCACAGGATGTCCGTCATACCTGAGATGGAACAGGTTTCATCCAAGACACAGCAACAAATCAATAATCTACAGTGTGCAATGATGACACCCAGCGGGGAGTGCTAAGAGTCTGTGAGGAGGGAGAATGGAGCCACGGAGACCATCCATTCCAGTCTACCGATATAAACTGGATGTAATTTATTAAATCATTTTTCACAAGCTTTATAGTGCATTGTTAGGTCAGAGAGGGATGGTTAGGGATGTGCTAGCAAGGTGCAGGGACAGGTAGTGGTAGAATTGGGGGCCAAATCGAGCTGACAGGTTCCCTTTAAGCACTACTCCAGCATTTAATTTTAAGTGCTGAAGTGGTGCTGTTCAT
Organism: Allobates femoralis; assembly: GCA_033576535.1. NCBI lineage: Eukaryota > Metazoa > Chordata > Amphibia > Anura > Aromobatidae > Allobates > Allobates femoralis. The sequence continues at coordinate 346,992,347 of JARQOC010000002.1, forward strand.
TTTAGTTCCCTGCCCCTAGTAATAAATATACTCAAGTTCCAGGGTTTTCACTTTCTTGGAGTTTCTTTGATTCTGTGGCGCCATCTGGTGATCGTAAGTTCTAACTGTCCGGAAATCAGAAGTTATGTCACAAGCTGTCAATGCAAGTGTATGGGCCTTTTAACATCAGTATTTTGCTGCGTTTTGGAAGCATTGCGTTTTTCAATGCGTTTTTGATGAAAAATGCATTGAAACGCATGTGTTTTTGTCTCCCATAGACGTACATTGTTACAAAGCTTTCAAACGTGGTAAAAACGCACTGCAAAATGTGGTTGCGTTTGAATGCATGCGTTTTTACCTAGTGCACAGGAAACATTCTGGCAACGTAAAAACAGGTAAAAACACATGCGTTCAAATGTAACCCTGTTTTGCAGTGCATTTTTACCGCGATTGAAAGCGTTTTTACAATATAAGTCTATGGTAGACAAAAATGCATGCATTTAAATGTTTTATTTGCGGTAACACAGTGAAAACGCAATGTGTCCAAAACGCAAAACACTGCATTATATGTGAACTTAGCCTATGAGAGCCAGAAGAAGAAAGACTTGGAATGAGTTGTTACCTCCAGTTTGCTCCATGAAACATTGGAGCAGCTGACCAGTCATATACTTGAGAAGATAGAAAGGAGCAGCACAGATAACAGATGAAGACTTTGGAGGGTTAGTATAACAGGAAGAGCAGGGGACTTAGATTAGAAGTACCAGCTTCAGTAGTGAGATTTAAAAAATGCTGGAGCCGTGCTTTAAAGAAAAAAATCTTGGAATATATGGTCTGCTAATGGGATGGGGCAGAAGTCTCTTAGGCTATTTGCATATGCTCATGTAAACCTAGTCTGAGTTTCATTCAGAAAAAGCATTGATTTTCATCTGTATTGTCATCCATATGCACTAATATGGAATCTGTCTTCATCCATTAGCAGTTAATAAAACTGACAACAAATATAGTTTCCTATGTTAAAGAATTGCAAAGTATATGTAAACATACAATGATTCACTGGTGATCCATACAGGATCTGATTTTTTTTGCGCACCCATAGACTTGAATAGGTAAGTCTCATCCAACATATGGAAGATACAAGTGTCTGAGTGCTGGCACTCAGCCCATAAATACTGACATGTGAAATTGGACTTACAATGATACAGCTGAACCTCATTCAATTCAGGAACATTATAAAATCAATAAAAAAGAATTCTATTACCATATTTGTAAAATGTCAAGAAGGCAGACATTAGCCACTTTCAAATTGTCCAGAAGCTGACATTCCCATAATAAAGTTAATGCTTTCTAAAGGAGATGATGCAAATTTATGTAAAATCACAGCTTTCACCTTCATTCCTCAGAACATTCAGATGTAAAGTTGTTAGAACTGCTGGGTCCTATTCCTTATAAATATTGCATATATTTCTAAAGTTCTAGAAAAATTCAGTTGTTAAAATATATGGTGCTCCAACTTAAATAAGAAGGCAAGAACAAAGAATCAAGAAAAGAATAAAAAATGTTTAAACATGATCAGCCACCAGATTTCACAATATAATAATAATAAACAGACCTGTCATACCAATGAAACTGTTGTACTTACCTTGAAAAAGCATGTCAGAATGGCTGTACAATCCTTCTTGAAACAAGAGAGTGAAATAGCTCATTGCTGAAATGCCACACTGCGCAGTGCAATCTGCAGTTGTCAGGATGGAAGACGGAATTAATACACGTCTTAATGAACTCACTCACTCTCTTGCTTAATTCAATCTTTCCCAAAAAATTATATAGCTATACTAATATGGATTTTTTTTTAACAAGTAAACCAGCATCCGTATGGCATTCATGTGTCATCTGTATGCAATGCAGTTTTTATTCTAATCAACTATGATTGTACAATCACTTACAGCAGGGGTACCCAACCACTGCGGCGGCGGGAACCAGCAGACCATCACTACACACAGTGTGCTCTGCGGCGGCTCAGAGTGGCGGCTCCCGGAGTGATGTCCACACCCCCCCACACCTGCTGCATTACGTCCCCTCTCTGGTCTTTTCCTCAGTTGTGTGAATAGAAGTACATGAGAAGCCATCGGCAAATCATAGTACAGCAGCCAGGCCAACCACGATGCAGCAGCAGCGGGCCCTGATTGGCTAGTGGCTCTTGCACTGTGATTGGCCCAGCTGTTGCACTATGTTTGGCTGATGGCTTCTCATGAACTTCTATGCAGATGGCTAAGGAAAAGATCAGAGAGGGGATGTAATGCTTCAGGTCGGGGAGAGGGGGTGGTGACTGAACTGTGTGTGTGTGTGACAGAGATTGTGGGGGCTGGAAGAGGTGGCTGGGGGCTGGAAGAGGAGGCTGGGGGTTGGAAGAGGAGAATGGGGGTTGGAAGAGGAGAATGGCTACTGGAAGAGGAGGATGGCGGCTGGAAGAAAAGGATGGAGCTGCAAAAGGAGGATGGCATCTGGAAGAGGAGGATGGTGGGGGCTGCAAGAGGAGGATGGTGGGGGATGCAAGAGGAGGATGGGTGCTGGAAGAGGAGGATGGGGCTGCAAGAGGAGGATGGGGCTGCAAGAAGAGGATGGGGCTGCAAGAGGAGGATGGGGGCTGCAAGAGACAGATGATTGGGGCTGGAAGAGGAGGATGGTGGGGGCTGGAAGAGGATGATGGTGGGGGCTGGAAGAGGAGGATGGTGGGTGCTGCAAGAGGAGGATGGTGGGGGCTGCAAGAGGAGGATGGTGGGGGCTGCAAGAGGAGGATGGTGTGGGCTGCAAGAGGAGGATGATGGGGGCTGCAAGAGGAGGAGGATGGGGGCTGCACACTGATTATGATGGGTCTGCAAGGGGATTATGATGGGGGCTGCAAGGGGATTATGATGGGGATATAGTAGTGGGTGCAGCAAGGGGATGATGTGGATATTATGGGCTGCAAGTGGATAATGGGGATATTGTGCACTGCAAGGGGATGATGGGGGCTGCAAGGGAATGATGGGGATACCATATTGGGGGCTACAAAGGGATGGAAAAATAAGACACCCCCTGAAAATAGGATGTAGCATCTGTCAGGAAAACAGGGTACTAAACTTCAACCCTTCTCCATAACCCCACCCCATATGACCAAAGCTCCACCCCCCACCGGGTCAAGGAAAAATGGTTTTGTATGAAGCCGGTCCCCGATGCAAAAAAGGTTGGGGACCACTGATTTACAGGAAAAAGAGCTACAAAATTATAATATATCAGCAAAAAATGAATGCGACTAGGATGGCCCATATGCTGTCTTCGTTTATTTCTCGCACCCATTCACTTGCATTGATGAGTCTCACACAATTAACGGATCCATGCTACTTTTTTCTCATCCAGAATCTGAATGAGAAAAAAGCTTAACACAATCGCTCATCTGCTCAGACTCATTTAATGTATAAATACAAGAGGGGTAGGGGACAAGAGGCGCAATAGTGCCCTATCACTAGTGACACTAAGATATGAAGGTGGTGCTATGGATCCACTCACCTGGTTCAGTTGTGGTACCCACAACTGGTTTGAAGGGCATCAACAAGTAAGCTGCTGCAGGACCTCCACCAACCACTCGCACGTGGAAACATCCAGAAAAAAATGGGATTGAAGAGGTGTATCACTGTCCGCGCTGCTATATCCAAAGAAACACTCGCATGGAAGGCAGGATTTCAAAAGCAGTTTCTTTCCTTTATTCCAACGCGTTTCGGTGCACAACCTGGCACTTTCCTCAGGAGTTTTTCTTTGAATATAGCAGTGCGGACCGTGATACACCTCTTCAATCCCATTTTTTTCCAGACTCATTTAATAACATTAGTGCAGGTGCAATGAGAGATTTTCTCTCAATGCACTTGTATGATTAGCACGCCCATGTGTCCGAGCCACAAGAGATCTCTTTATCATTATTGTAAACTCTGGTGACAAATCCTTTTTAAGTAAAAAAAGATGCAAGAACTAGGGATGGGCGAATCTACTCGCTAGGACTCGTTACTCAGCGAGTAGTAAGGGACTCGCAGGACTCGGTACTCTGCGAATTTCCCAGCGTTTACTCGCACGAGTCCAATGCAAATCAATGGCAAACGCTGACAAAACTAGGATTGCCATTGTCTTGTATTAGACTAGGCTACTGTGCCAGCGATAGCAGGGAAACTCGCAAAGTAACTGCTGTTACTTTGCGAGCCGAGTCCAGCTGTCTTCTCTGTGTGCTGGCTGCCGCAGCTCCAGGGTCCTAGAGCCCGCCAGCTCCAGAGATGATGTAGCAGTGCTGAGATTGCTCTCAGTCTGCTCATTCCCTGTGCATAGACATCTATATCTATGCACAGGGGATGTAGCAGAGAGGACATCGCGTTTTGGACAACGTCGGACAGAAGAGGATTTTTTTAATTAAAGATGGAGTCCCTAATGGCTTTTTTTTTTATTTCTAATAAAAAAATTTCTCTGTGTTGTGTTTTTTTAAAAACAATTTAATAGAAATTAATGGGGGTCATGTCTAATATTGGCGTGACCGCCATAAATTTCGGGCTTAGGGCCAGCTGATAATACAAAGCTGGCCCTAACCTCTTTATTACCCAGCGTGCCACCGCCAGCAGGACAGCTGGAAGAGCGGGGTTCAGCGCCAGAGGATGGCGCTTCAATGAACGCGCCATCTTCTGTGGCGGCTGCGGGCTGCAATTTGCAGCGGGGGGTGCCCAGAAAGCTTGGGCATCCCTGTGCTGCGGATTCCAGCCCCCAGCTGCTTAGCTGTACCTGGCTAGACATAGAAATTGCGCGGAGCCCCACGCATTTTTTTTTTATTATTTCATGAAATTCATGAAATAATTAAAAAAAAGGGCTCCCCTATATTCTTGTGTCCGGCCAGGTACAAATAGGCACCTGGGGGTTGGGGGCAGCCCGTCGCTGCCTGCTGGATCCGGCTGGTTGCAGAAATACGCGAAGCCCACGTGAAATTTGTTTCTGACAAATCCATAAAACAATGTAAATAAAAGGGACTGCATCTTTATTAACCCCTGGACCATGGGCGAGTAAAAGTAATATAAATAGCAATAAAAAAGTTGCATGTTAACAAAAATGACATCAATGGACAGCAATGGCAACAACACAGCACCCTCAGAGGCAATATAAAAAAAACTACAGCTCTCAGAATACAGTGATAAAAAAGCAAATCTTTTTTCTATAAGGTTGTTTAATTGGTGTAAAAGTGCCAAAACATAAAAAATTATATTAATGTGATATCACTTTGTTTGTAACTGACCAGAATAACAAAGCTGTCTTATCACCTTTATGACACGAAGAACGGCATTAGAAAAAAAATCCTGAATTGCTGTTTTTTCTTGATTATTCCTTAAAAAAACACAATAGAAAGTGATCAAAAATATGATGTGGCCCAAAATTATGAATTGGTGGTGAATGGTGACCATCACCTAAATAAACGTATTTGTTTTCATCATTATGTCTCATTCAAAGATGTCATGCTTCAAAAATCATTGCACCTAACCCCATCTTAGTTGTTACTGTATACCTTGTGGCCTGGGGAATTTGATTTATGACAGACAGTGATGTTAGTTCTGCAGCCCACCACTTAGAGGAGCTTATGAGGAGCTTGACAACAAGAGTGTGCAAACATTAAAATCCTGTAGTGATTGCTTGGGTCTGAATCCTGTCAGTGGAAGAGGTGGGCCCTTTAGGCAAAGTAGGGGAAAAGAGTTATTAGCGGTCTCCCAAGAGCTGTGCCTGCTCTGCTCCAGAATCTGTGATTCTCCAGCCCCATCTACTGATTGCAATCACTCACTTGTCCAGTGGATGGGGCTGGAGATCACAGATTCTGGAGTAGAGCAGGCACAGCTCTTGGGAGACCGCTAATAACTCTTTTCCCCTGTGTACACACCTCCCCCCAGGAGAGCGGTAGGAGCAGCACAGGACCTTACATCACTGCACCAGGATGAAGGACCTGTGGGGATGTGATTAACTCTCCGCCCATTACCTATCACATGATTGGACCCCGTGACCTGGAACCAGGAAGCGTCTGGCAACTTGAGAGAGTGGCGGTCACCGCTTGTCATCCCACCAGAGGCCACTTATCCTCACCTCAGGTGATCACCGGGTTGTGCAGGGTGCACAACCCCTGGAGGTGAGTGCATAACTAGCACACCTAACCAGTTACCCACTAGACCACCAGCCCTAGCTCATGGGCGCATCCTGTTCTCTTCTTTTTCATAAACCTTAGGCAAAGTAAGCACAAAACCAGGGAGCTCAGTCAGCATCTCACTGACATCTTCCCAGTGCAGTACAACACAGTTACACTATCTACTATTACAGTTAAACTTGAAACTGTGCAGGTATTACGCCCTAGTTTGGTATTGCATCTCTTGCAAAGCATGCCTGATCTGGAGGAGGTCATTTTCCTAAACACCACAGGGGTAGAGGGTGCTTCATCATCATCAGCACCAGACCCGGATCAGCATGAACAGGACATGAACACATATGTGACATGGAGCTCCACCACACTACCCACTTTGGGCCTCATATACGATGAGGAGTGGATCTAATCCTAGGCTCCAATACCAGATGAGAACCTGAGAAGCTCACAATCAAGAGGAGACCCTTTCCCTATGCAATCAGGAATTGGGAGCAGCAGATGTCAGATTGCACATGGTCTTGCAGCATGTCTGGCTGGATTTCACCTGTCACAGGTGATCCAGTAGCTGCTCCCTGCAGCTACTGGATGACCAATACCACATGGATCAGGAGTATTAAGAGGTGGCCAAAGATGAAGAGATGTAGGTAGAAGAGGCAGAAGGCCTTGTTTCCCAGCCATGTGTAGCATCCTCACCAGAGGCCTTCGACTGGGACAATGCCATGTGGGGACCCCTACCCATTCCAAGCAACTATCTGAAAAGGCATCAACCATCACGACCTGTGTACTTTATTGAGAAGATTTGGCTCAAGGATACCATCACCTGGAGATGGTTGAATGGTCCATAGGCCAATCACTTCTATGACCAGTGTAACCGAGGCAAAGTGGTGGTATTCTTTCAGGATAAGAGGTTTGGTTTCTTAGTGGAACAAGGTACTGGGCATCAGTGGTACGTTAACCGGTCCACCCTGCTGCATCACAATCTTCCTCAAAGACTACTCACCGTCTTTGTCTGGAAGATTATTTATATGAAGGTGTGGGGCAGCATGGGTGGATCACAGTTGGCGTAAGTTGGGTTGGCACCACCGACGACTTTGGAAAGTGTGAGGAGGAGGATGACCTGGAGAGAATTTGGAAGTCGGCTGAAGCTCATGTCTCTTTGTTGGCCAGCCAGCAGCACCCAAACCAGAGGGCCTATTGGTGTTCCTCAAGATGGTCCTGTCTGTGCTAGTGGGCATGGTTCTTGCCTAGTTGCTCCATCATCTTCTTCAGTGGAGGCCATGTGGAGTGTGCTGAGTGGTAGGTGGTGGACCATCAGGGAATGTCCAGCAGTGGAGTACCATCTCTAACGCAGACTTTTAGCCTTCGGCAGGGCTGAGAGAGCTGCAAGAGAGTTTTGTACACCAAGTGCATGGATTTTCCTAAAAAAGCCATCTTGTTTGGTCGATGACTCATCCCTTTGTTAGCATTTTGGCTAGAGAAGGAGTTTTTTGAGTTAGGTATTTTTCAGTTCCTCCTTGACCGATGACTTTGTTTTTTTTTAAAGTTATATTTCCACTTCCCATATTTTGCGCCGTTTGCACTTCTCTCTGCTGGGCACATTGCAGCCTTCAGGGTTCAACTCAAAGACATTAATAAAAAGACAATTATCAAAGAAGCATACCATGCATAGCCACGAAATCTATGAACTAATACACTTGGTAGGATATAGCCATTTTGTAGAGGCAAGCACAGGATCAAGATACTGATGTAATCACTCTTAACCAGCCAATACATGGGGAGGTGAAAGACATCTTATATGTTCTGGCCATAACATGTACCAATACCTCATCAAAAAATTTTGTATGAAAAAAACATTTTTTTTACTTTTTTATTTTTTTGTGCGGTGCAGCTGGGTCCCTGGGTGCATCATTCATTTAGTGGTCAGAGGCATTGTACTGGGCTGCCCGCCTGGTCCAGTGACCAGTTCTGGATCAGTGGGTAGCATGCAGAAACTCTGCACCATATGTATCGGTTTGAATGTCTCCCAATGTTTGCCAGCATACTGTGTGCATATTAAACTATGTCCTTCACCTCACCCATGTATTGGCTGGTTGAGAGTAATTACATCAGTATCTAGCACCTGTGCTTGCCTCTACAAATTGGAGTCTGGCTGTATCCTGCCAAGTGCATTATTTAATAGATTCCAGTGGCTATACACGGTATGTTTCTTCAACTCAAAGACCTTAATGGACTCTGCCCTTCATGGACTTCCACCACTTTAACAGTCTAGTACTTTAGCTGCCTCTAGTGGCTGAACTTTTTATCAGCATCAGTTTTCTATGTTTTATATATCTGTCTATGCTCCCTTTTGCAATGCATTATGGTACTTCAGTAGTCTCCATTTTCTTTTCGTGCTTCATACAGAAGACAGTATGCAACTTACCTGATAATCTGTACACAGGCAAAAAGTACAAAGTCTTGTGGTAGTATTACTGGTAAGAGTTTATGTTGTCTCAAGCCATTAACTGCTCCAAATGTTACTCTGGGCTTGTCTGTTGCATCCCAGGTTAGACTCTGGCTTATTTAGGTTTTAATGCATATTGTTTAGCTACCACCACCGTTCCTGGTGCCCAACCACCACCTGATCTGGCGCCCCGCCACTGAAGCTGCCCCAACCCATTGTCTCCTCCCCATCATCCTATAGAATCTAAGCCCACGAGGGCAGGTTCTCTCCCCTCTGTATTAGTCGGTCAATGATAGTTTGTTTATTGCATTTTTAACTTGTTTTGTATATAACCCTTTCTCAAATACAGCACCATGGAATCAATGGTGCTATATAAATAATAATAATTATAATAATAATCTGTGATATGTTTTTTTTTTTGCTGTATCATACCTGCACGGATTGTATGAATCACTATTGTCACCAGTTTCACTGAATCATACTACCACGTTCAATAAAACATAGACTTCAGCAACAGTCTTTTAATTGGACTCAGCACATCAGTTTAGCTGCCTATTTATTTTCATATGCCCAGGGCCCAAGTAGCAATTGCAGAACAGCGTTGTTTGATGCTATTTTTATGCAGATTTTGAGAATCTGCATCAAAATCCTGCAAAGGCCAGCAAAATCTAGGATAGGTCAGAAGTGCTCTGCCCATGTTGCTTTTACTTCCAATGTTTTTTTAGCTGTGTACTTACCCGAATAATTATGCTTATATAACAAAATAGAATTGGAATATGTCATATTAATGACCTGTAGGAAAATAGAAGCTGAGCTGTGATTGGTTGCTATATGCAGCCTAATAAATCTCCAGCCAACAGTAAACCCTCCCCCTGGCCAGGCAGTAATGTTACCTAACACATACACATAATAGACAGCTCATATGACTGACATCTGCCTTAATTCCCTATATGGCACGTGTTGCACATTGGCTGTTTTTAATCAGATGTTTATGTTTGGAAATTAAAGATAGAACACGTATGAGGCGAGTTGTGTGAGGTGATTTGTGCACATCTGTGTCTGTCTGTGTGCTGTGTGTGTCCCTGGGGTGTGTGTATGTGTGTGTCCCTGTGGGGCGAGTGCATGTGTCCCTATAGGATGTGTATGTGTGTGTGTCCCTGTGGGGGGGTCTGTGTGGTGTGTGTCTCTGTTGTATGTGTCTCTTTGTGGTGTGTGTGTGTGTGTCCCTGTGGGGTGAGTGCATGTGTCCCAATAGTGTGGGTATGTGTGTGTGTCCCTGTGGGTGGGTCTGTGTGGTGTGTTTGTATCTGTGTTGTGTGTGTCTCTTTGTGGTGTGTGTGTGTCCCTGTGGGGTGAATGCATGTGTCCCTATAGGGTGTGTATGTGTGTGTGTCCCTGTGGGGGGTGTCTGTGTGGGGTGTGTGTCTCTGTGTTGTGTGTGTCTCTTTGTGGTGTGTGTGTCCCTGTGCACTGAGTGCATGTGTCCCTATAGGGTGTGTATGTGTGTATGTCCCTGTGGGGGGGTCTGTGTGGTGTGTGTGTGTGTCTTTTTGTGGTGTGTGTGTGTGTTTCCCTGTGGGGTGAGTGCATGAGTCCCTATAGAGTGGCTATGTGTGTGTGTCCTTGTGGGGGGGTCTGTGTGGTGTGTGTGTCTGTGTTGTGTGTGTCTCTTTGTGGTGTGTGTGTATCCCTGTGGGGTGAGTGCATGTGTCCCTATAAGGTGTGTATGTGTGTATGTCCCTGTGGGGGGGTCTGTGTGGTGTGTGTCTCTGTTGTGTGTGTCTCTTTGTGGTGTGTGTGTCCCTGTGGGGTGAGTGCATGTGTCCCTATAGTGTATGTAAGTGTGTGTGTCCCTGTGGGTGGGTCTGTGTGGTGTTTGTGAATCTGTGTTGTGTGTGTCTCTTTGTGGTGTGTGTGTGTCCCTGTGGGTTGAGTGCATGTGTCCCTATAGGGTGTGTATGTGTTTATGTCCCTGTGTGGGGGGGTGTCTGTGTGGGGTGTGTGTGTCACTTTGTGGTGTGTGTGTGTGTATCCCTGTGCGATGAGTGCATGTGTCCCTATAGGGTGTGTATGTGTGTGTGTCCCTGTGGGGTGGGGTCGGTGTGGTGTGTGTGTGTCTCTTTGTGGTGTGTCTATGTGTCCCTGTGGGGTGAGTGCATGTGTCCCTATAGGGTGGCTATGTGTGTGTGTCCTTGTGGGGGGGTCTGCGTGGTGTGTGTGTCTGTGTTTTGTGTGTCTCTTTGTGGTGTGTGTGTGTGTCTGTGGGGTGAGTGCATGTGTCGCTATAGGTTGTGTGTGTGTCCCCTTGGGGGTATGTGTGTCACTTTGTGGTGTGTGTGTTTGTTCGGGTGCGTGGTGAGTATCCAATGTTGGGGCTGCACCTTAACGACTATACACTTGCTGTTACTCTTTGTGTGCGTGTGGTGTGTGTACATGTCCTCGTGCGTGGTGAATATCTCATGTTGGGGCCCCACCTTAGTGACTATATGCTGGTATGTGCTGTTAGTCTTTGGCGCTATCATTAAGCCCCTCTCATTCACAACTGTCACTTTTTCCCCATTATGTAGATAGGGGCAAAATTTTGGTGAATTGGAATGCGCGGGGTTAAAATTTTGCCTCACAACATAGCCTATGATGCTCCCAGGGTCCAGACATGTGACTGTGCAAAAGTTTGTGGCTATAGCTGACAGCTGTTGATTTTCCTCCAACACTTTTCCATTCACTTTTTCCCCATTATGTAGATAGGGGCAAAATTGTTTGGTGAACTGGAACGCGCAGGGTTAAAATTTCGCCTCACAACATAGCCTATGACGCTCTCGGGGTTAAGACGTGTGACTATGCAAAATTTTGTGGCTGTAGTTGCGACGGTGTAGATGCCAATCCCGGATATACATACATACACACACACACATTCAGCTTTACATAATAGATGTCCCAAAATCTGCACTAAATCTGCAAGGAGATGAATAACATGTTGGTACAGCACTTCTAAACTATCATAGACTTTGCTGGCCTCAGGATAGACATGCAGATTTTGATGCAGATTCTCAATATCTGCTTAAAAAGAAGCATCAAACAACCATAGGCACATCAGGATTCCATGCTGCATGATACCCGCTGTGCAACCTGAAACAACCAAGCAAGCATGGTGAGTGTGACTGCGGTGCTGAAGCTTGCTAATTAATAGTGTAGGAAGGTAATGTCTGTGCCAAAACAGAGGGGCTCCACTGTAAAACAGTTTGAACTCTGTTTGGCAGCTTTTGTGCCCTTTTGAATATGTTTTCTAGGTCCTTGATTTTGCGTCCCATTGATTTGAATTAGATTTGGATGTTGGATAAACTGTACAACTAAGTGTTCGGCAAACATTACCCATTTGGCAAATGGAACCAAATTCAAACTTTCAAGGGTTCACTCATCTTTAAATGTGTAAATCTCTGAAAAAAATTAAAATTCCCAGGGGAAAATTCACTGTAATGAGGCAGAGGGAGTCACTTTGAAATCCCTTCTGACCTGTTATCTGTTGGTGTTGCATCTTTTGAGTGTCTTTTTAGACTTGCACAAAAGTGCAGCCAATCACTGTTCAGTAATTTCCTTTTTACAAAGGTGCACAAAACTGAGGCCAAAAGGAGTCCAAAGTAATTCTGCTGCTTCATTAGTGAATAGATTTGTTGGGGGTTTCACCTCAATCACGTATTTTGTAAATGTAGTTGGAAATCTGAATGTAAGTGCACAGCAAAGAGCACAGGATAAATGTAAACTGACAGATAAAAAATGTCCTCTACCCAAATTATCATCAGTTAGCATTCAACTCAACCCATAAAAAACAAGTCCCACCAAGGTCTGTCATCTGTTAGCAGAAATATAGGAGGCTTCCTCAATACTGGAAGCACAAAGGCTTTGTAAATGCGCTATCGCTCCTCGCCCCCCAAAAAGAAATCCAGCAAAACCTCCACTCCTAAATCCAAAAGCTTTCCTGCCTTCTAAACCGCACACTTTCTAAACCACAGCTAACATCCACATGTTTGGCACTGCTACAGTAAGAAAACCCTCCCAATTTACTCCAAAAGCATAAGCTGGGTACAATGTATGAGGATTACAATGTACTGAGCACTACAAGGGCTAATATGCAAACAGTAGTTTTTACCATAGGGTATCTGCATACTCAGGAGAAATTGCCCAACAAATTTTAGGTCCCGTGGCTCAGTGGTTAGAAATGCCACCTTCCAGTGCTAAGGTACTATGTTTAAATCCCAGCAAGCATAACATCTTAAAGGAGTTAATAGAAAAAGGAATTCCAGTGAAGTGTAATCCAATATGCAGTTTTATTTAAGGGAATAAAATTCCATCATCCATATTGCAGTGGGACAGCGCGAGTTAAAGCCAACGCATTTCAACAAAGGGTCTTATTCATGGCCATGAATAAGACCCTTTGTTGAAACGCATTGGTTTAACTCACGCTGTCCCCCTGCAATATGGATGATGGAATTTTATTCACTTAAATAAAACTGCATATTGGATTACACTTCACTGGAATTCCTTTTTCTATTGATTTGGCCCGACTCCAGGGCGGCACATCCGTGCGGAGGTGTATCCAGGCTGAAGGACATTATTTTTACCGGTGAGCTGCCATTTCCTTTTCACCTTTCCTGTAATTCATCTTAAAGGAATTGGTATGCTTTTTCTATGTTTTGGGGGGTTTTCTCTGGGTATTCCAGTTTCCTCCCTCATGCCAAAGACATACAGTACTGATAGGATGTTGAGGTTGTAAACCCCAATGGGGACAGTATTGCTGATGCATGTAAAGTGCTGTGGAATTAATAGCGCTCATACAGTGGCGTAACTAGAGGTTTAAGGGCCCCGATGCAAATCTTAGACCAGGGCCCACACCCCCCATGTGCACAGGCTGGTCAGATGTATGAGCCCCGTTTAATACTAAATTAAAGGGAAAAGGGGTCAATTTGTACCTCTTTGTGGAATTTAGAACATTAATGTCCCTCATCCTGCTATATATGGTCCTCCTCCTGGAATGTGGCCCTTATCCTGGTATATATGGTTTTCCTCCTCATGCCACCATAGTCCTCCAATTACTATGCATCCACATATCCCTCCATGTGTTGCAATGCACCCTCCATAGTCTTCCCCATTGTATAATGCACCCCATAGCATTAGTCTCCCCCACCATTATGAGCCTCCCTCCTCCACCAGCAGCCTTTCACCCCCACCATCACCAGCCTCCACCAGAAGCCTCTCTCCCTCCCCCCATTACCAGCCTCCACCAGCAGCCTCTCTTCCTCCCCATCACCAGCCTCCACCAGCAGCCTCTCACCCTCCTCCATCACCAACCTCCACCAGTAGCCTCCTCCCTCTTCCATCACCAGCCTCCACCAGCAGCCTCTTTCCCTCCCCCCATCAGGAATTAAAGCAAGCAGGTAGTGATGAAGCGTTAAATAAATACAGAAAATTAAATAACATCTGTAAACAGCAAATCAAAACAGCAAAGATTGAGACAGAGAGACTCATTGCCAGAGAAAGTAAAAATAATCCCAAAATATTTTTTAACTACATAAATAGTAAGAAACTAAAAAATTATTGTGTTGGCCCTTTTAAAAATAATCTGGGTGAAATGGTGGATAAGGAAAAAGCCAATATGCTAAATGACTTTTTTCAACAGTATTTACACAAGAAAATCCCATGACAGACAATATGATCAGTGATACCAAAAACTCTCAATTAAATGTCACCTGCTTAACCCAACAGGAAGTACGGCATAGTCTAAAAATCACTAAAATTGACAAATCCCCGGGTCCGGATGGGATACACCCCAGAGTGCTGCAGGAATTAAGTACTGTCATAGATAGACCATTATTTTTAATATTTAGAGATTACATAATAACAGGGTCTGTATCACAGGTCTGGCGTATAGCAAATGTGGTACCAATATTCAAAAAGGGGACAAAAACTGAACTTGGAAATTATAGGCCAGTAAGCTTAACCTCTACTGTGGGTAAAATCCTAGAGGGTTTTCTAAGAGATGATATACTGGAGTATCTGAAGAAAAATAACCTTATGACCTAATATCAACATGGGCTTACGAGGGACCGTTCCTTTCAAACTAATCTAATAAGCTTCTATGAAGAAGTAAGTTCTGGACTGGACCAAAGAAATGCAGTGGACGTGGTGTTAATGGACTTTTCAAAAGCTTTTGATACGGTGCCACACAAAAGGTTGATACATAAAATGAGAGCAATGGGGATAGGGGAAAATATGTGTATGTGGGTTAAGAACTGGCTTAGTGATAGGAAACAAAGGGTGGTCATTAATGGAACACACTCAGAATGGGTCACAGTTAACAGTGGGGTACCACATGGGTCAATGTTGAGCCCGCTTCTTTTTAATATATTTATTAATGACCTTGTAGGAGGCATACAGAGTAGAATGTCAATATTTGCAGATCAAATAGACAAGAGGTGGGGGAACAAGAGGCGCAATAGTGCCCTATCATTAAAGACACTCAAAGTGTGGGTGGTAAACAAGGTTCACTTACCTAGCCCAGTTGTGTGACCCACAACTGGCTTGAAGGCAAAGGATTATATTTGGCTGCTGCAGGACCTCCACCGACCACTCACACGTGGAACGACCATCAAAGGATTTGCTATGCAAATTGGATTCCTGGTAATTTGTGGAGACTTGGCAGCGCGGACTGTAACACACCTTGTTTTCCCTATCCTTTAATATTTGCAGATGACACTAAACTCTGCAGGGTAATCAATACAGAGGAGGACAATTTTATATTACAGGAGGATTTATGTAAGCTAGAAACTTGGACTAATAAATGGCAAATGAGCTTTAATGGGGACAAATGTAAGGTCATGCACTTTGGCAGAGGAAACAAAAGGTATAATTATGTGCTTAATTGTAAAACACTGGGCAAAACTATCACTGAAAAAGATCTGGGTGTATGGGTAGATGACAAACTCACATTTAGTGGCCAGTGTCAGGCAGCTGCTCCAAAGGCAAATAAAATAATGGGATGCATTAAAAGAGGCACAGATGCTCATGAGGAGAACATAATTTTACCTCTATACAAGTCACTAGTGCGACCACACTTAGAATACTGTGTACAATACTGGTCTCCGGTGTATAAGAAAGAGATAGCTGAACTAGAGCGGGTGCAGAGAAGAGCAACCAAAGTCATTAGAGGACTGAGGGGTCTGCAATACCAAGACAGGTTATTAAACTTGGGATTATTTAGCTTGGAAAAACAAAGGCTTAGGGGTGATCTTATAATAATGTATAAATAGGGGACAGTACAGAGACCTTTTTAATGATCTCTTTACTCTTAGGCCTGAGACGAGGACAAGGGGGCATCCTCTACGTCTGGAGGAAAGAATGTTTAATCATAATCACAGACGTGGATTCTTTACTGTAAGAGCAGTGAGACTATGGAACTCTCTGCCTCATGATGTTGTAATGAGTTACTCACTACTAACATTTAAGAAGGGCCTGGATGCCTTTCTTAAAAAATATAATATTACCAGTTATATATACTAGATTCTGTGCTAGGGAGTTGATCCAGGGAACTAGTCTGATTGCTATATCTGGAGTCAGGAAGGATTTTTTTTCCCCAATGTGGAGCTTAGTGTTGCCACATGGGTTTTTTTTTTGCCTTCCTCTGGATCAACATATTTGGCTATGGGTTGAACTAGATGGACTTAAAGCCTTCCTTCAACCTTAAAAACTATGTTACTATGTTACCAGCCTCCACCAGCAGCCTCTCTCCCTCCCCCCATCACGAGCCTCCACCAGCAGCCTCTCTCCCCCATCATAAGTCTACCCCAGCAGCGTTTCTCCCTCCCCATTATCAGCAGCCTCTCTCCCTTCCCCATCACCAGCCTCTCCCCCACCATCACCAGCCTCTCTCCCCATCACCAGCCTCCACAAGAAGCCTCCCTCCCCCCATCATCAGCAGCCTCTCCCTCCACCAATACACAGCCTTCACCAGCAGCCTCTCTCTCTCCTCCATCACTAGCCTGCACCAGCAGCCTCTCTCCATCCCCCCATTACCAGCCTGCACCAGCAGCCTCTCTCCCTCGTTCCATCGCCAGCCTCCACCAGCAGCCTCTCTCACTTCTCCATCACCAGCCTCCACCAGCAGCCTCTCTCCCTCCTCCATCACCAGCCTCTACCAGAAGCCTCTCTTCCTCCTCCATCACCAGCAGACTCCCTCCCCCCATCACCAGCCTCCACCAACAGCTTCTCTTCCTCCCCCATCACAAGCCTCCACTAGCAGCCTCTCTCCCTCCACCGTCACCAGCCTCCACCAGCAGCCTCTCTCCCTCCCCCATCATCAGCCTCCACCAGCAGCCTCTCTCCCTCCTCCAGCACTAGCCTCCACCAGCAGCCTTTCTACCTCCACCATCACCAGCCTCCACCAGCAGCCTCTCTCCCTCCTCCATCACCAGTCCTCCACCAGCAGCATCCACCATCATCCTCTCTCCCTCCTCCATCACCAGCCTCCACCAGCAGCCTCTCTCCCTCCTCCATCACCAGCCTCCACCAGCAGCCTCTCGCCCTCCTCCATCACTAGCCTCCACCAGCAGCCTCCCTCCCTCCTCCATAACCGGTGTTTTGTAAGATGCACCGTACAGAACCTGATAGCCCCGGACAAACAGAACCAGAGGGCAAATATGCCATCTGATCCTGTTTTATCCCGGAATCATTCCTGCGCATGGCTGCTGCTGTCCAGTGCCTAAATGTCAACATAGTGGCTGAAGGGGAGCTCTCAGGTGCTGAAATTTCAGTATGGCGGCTGGGGGGGAGCTCTCCAGGTGCTGAAATGTCAGCTGCGGCTCTTTCAGCTGCGCTGTCCAGGTGCTGAACAAGCTCGGCTTGAATTTCAGAGCAGCCGCTCTTTCAGCACCCGGCGTCCAGCAACCAGATCGTTTTTCTGCTGGATCCTGGGCCCATAGACTCCCATATTATGGGTGCCAGATTGCCCCAGATCCGGGATGATCCGGATTTATTAAATTTTTGCCCCGGACACAAAAAATGCTGCAAGCTCCAGGGCAAAAAACGAAAACAGACGGATCCTGCTGGACAGACACCAAACTGGATGGCAAATAACTGCCATCCAGCCCCACCCAGCACCATAGGGATACAATAGGGGCAAAATTAGATTCATACCAGACAGCCCCGGACCAGAAAACCGTGGTTGAAGCCGGCATCACATGAAGAGCAATATACAGTGCTGTGCAAATTAATTGGGACAAAGCAAGTTTTTCTTGCATTGATTTTACTATTTCTCATAAGTGTTTTATCAGTTCTTGGTGTCGTTTTCCTTTTTCTTCCACATTTCCCTTTTCGTTTTGGAGAAAACAATCCAGTTTAATTGTGTTTGCGAATAATTCTTGAAACGGTAGATTTTCCAATACCAACAGTGGAAGCGATTTCTCTTACAGTCAGACTTGTATGTTCATTAAAGGTACCTTTACACGTGGCAACTTTTCTAGGAATTTCACTGGCAACTTACTGGTTGCAGTGAAATCATGGAGACATTGTTCCATTTGTACACAGCAACAAGATAGAACAATGTGTCCATGATTTCACTGCAACCAGTAAGTTGCCCGTGAAATTCCTAGACAAGTTGCTGCGTGTAAAGGTACCCTTATGGTACCTTTACACGCCGCCACAACAGGATGGATACAACCCGCTACAGGCTACAAATGTGGCTTGTCGCGCCAATATCGCCCGTAGTAGCGGCGTCTGAAGACGGGACGACACAGCCGGCTACAGATACATCTGTATCCGTACACTGCCCATAAACAGATGGCTACATCGCCGATTGTAGCGAGCTGTCTCGGCGTGTAAAGAACCCACAGAAGGGAACTGTGGACACCCGGCGATGTAGCAGCAATGTAGCTAAGGCGTGACCAAGGCTCCGTGTTACCGCGCCCCATCTGCGATCATTGGTGGAAGCTGCTGCGTTATGATTGGCCCATGCCTCACAGCCCTCCATCTTGGCTGAGCTGTCCCTTCAGCACTACACATACGCGCCGTATGCACGATCATATAGTAGTACAATTACGCGGACACAGACTTGAACGAAAATTCATAAATGCCTCATGATCTACATACAGTGTGCACATCCTCTCAACACATGATAACGAATAATGCTGTACACAGCGCACAAGTGTGTGTTGTAAGCCGCTACTGTGTGTCACACAAACGCACCTCAGTGCAATCGGCACACGCCGCTGTCACAAGCGCTGATCGTGCGTGACAAGGCAAACACTTGTACTACGCACACATAGCCCCGGACCGCTACTTTGATACACACGGGGTATGTGACTGGCCACCGCTCTAGCGTGACCCATTACCATCGATGTCGATGCATTCCGCATGCTCCGCCATGTCACAAGCGCTTATTCCGTGCCACACTCCGATCACTAGTACGGCACGTCGCGCCCATCCTCCCTTTCCGTCGTGCCCAATCACAACTCCGTAATGTTGGCCAATGGTTGTGGTTTGGGCGCGGCGTACAGGTCTGTGGCACGCCTATTTGTTTACGTCCTGCCTTTGTTGCTCCCAGATCACTCTGTGGTGGCGGTGTGTAAAGCTGGTACGCTGAGCTACCGCCGGCTACTTGCGACACCCGGCGATGTAGCTAGCTGTAGATGTAGCGTAGCGTAGCGCACCTTGTGGCGGCGTGTAAAGAGGGTGCGTTTCCCGTTGGTAACCGTTCGGGCGTGCTCGTGCACGTGAAGTAGCCGTTGGTATCCATCCTGTTGTGGCGGCGTGTAAAGGTACCATTAGAGTAATAATTCTAGACCTCTTTCATGGAGTAACATCCATTTTTACAGGCATGATTTACACTGAGAGAAAAAGTACACTAAACCACTCCTCACAGAAACAAGCTCTCAACTGAAGCTGAGGGGGCAGCTAGCTGTTATTTTCTGACTAAAACCAGTCAACCACATTTTGTTACTCAAGGTTGTACACTCACAGCTGTTCAAAGCAGTTAAAATTGGTTTGAATCACTGACTGGTAACCAACTTATGATTTTACTTAAAAAAATGCTTTCTTCCAATAAGTTTGCACAGCACTGTATAACGAAAAAACAAGTTTCAGAATCACCAGGCTCCATTGAAGCGATCAAGTGCTATAACCTCATAAGTAGACACAGGTCAGCATTTAAAAAAAATGGACCAGTCAGGAAAGTGGAAGCAGGCTGGGTGGTGATGGAGTTAATGAGTTGTAGATAAAGCAGAATAAAGATTGTAAAGCAGCAAGTGTGCTTGCATCAAAGGGAGTGACACAACTAGAGATGAGTGAGCTTTCCCAAAACATATTCGCCAATTTCAAGTTTGGCATAAACATGGCAGATTCGGCTTGTGATCAGAAACCCAAGCATTTTGAAAGAAAATCACCAAACGTGGCTATGCTCATGAAAAAAGTTTAACATGACCCTAAAATTTTCCCTGTTTGTTTGGAGCCAAAACGCTTGCTGGAAGACCGTTGTTTGGGAACACACTGTACCTTAAGGTTGGGAGTGTTCTTGTAATCAGGTCTACCCGTTTGTATCAAGCTGTTGAATTATTTGGAGCTTTAAAGTAATTTTGTAAGCTTTCTAGAGTTTCTATGTGTTTTGACACCTGCAGGATATAAATTTTGGAAACCGTACCAGATGTGGCAGCAGCTGTGAAGTCCAAGAATCTTACAATGTCTTTAAAACATCCGTTTAGGAGTGCTTATTATTTTTGTGGAATTTTTTTAATATTTATTTATTTTGTATGGTATTATTTAATGTATGTATCATTAATAATATTATGATAATTTTTTTTGGGGGGAGAAAAAAACTTTATTATTGCAGAGGATCAGAAGCATCCAAGGCCACCTCTTCTATACTTATGCTATTTTTAACTGAATTGATAGCAAATATGTCCCTTACTTGACACTGATGGGGCTCTGCTGTATGTTTGGTCACCAGCATATGTGCAGCAGGCAGGTACAGGCTGCCTCAGCCTCCAGCTGTCTAGTTTTAACTGGTGGTAATTAAAAATACTTTTTTTTAGTTTTTTTTTAATTATTTGAAGAAATAATAATTATGTGGGGCATCCTCTGTATTTTTGGTTGCCAGCCAGGTACAACAGGCAGGTTTGTGATGCCACCCACCCCCAGCTGCTTAAGTTTACCTGGCTGGAAACCAAAAATATAGGGAATCCCTTTTTTATAATTATTTCTTGAAATGATAAAAAAAGACTACATGCATGCTGTACCTGTGTAGGTGACCAAAAATATAGCAGACCCAAATGTCAACAGCGCAAGATATTCCCTAAATATGCAGTAAATATGCACTGTGTGAACACTGCTGCATAAATACTGTGTACAGTCATGGCCAAAAGTTTTGAGAATGACACCAAAATTATATTTTCACATGATCTGCTGCCCTCTGGTTTTTATTTGTGTTTTTCTGATGTTTATATCACATACAGAAATATAATTGCAATCATATTATGAGTACCAAAAGGATATATTGACAGTTAGAATGAGTTAATGCAGCAAGTCAATATTTGCAGTGTCAACCCTTCTTCTTCAGGACCTCTGCAATTCTCCCTGGCATGCTCTCAATCAACTTCTGGACCAAATCCTGACTGATAGCAGTCCATTCTTGCATAATCAATGCTTGCATTTTGCCAGAATTTGCTGGTTTTTGTTTGTCCACCCGTCTCTTGATGATTGACTACAAGTTCTCAATGGGATTAAGATCTGGGGAGTTTCCAGGCCATGGACCCAAAATCTCTATGTTTTGTTCCCTGAGCCATTTAGTTATCACCTTTGCTTTATGGCAAGGTGCTCCATCATGCTGGAAAAGGCATTATTGGGCGCCAAACTGCTCTTGGACGGTTGGGAGAAGTTGCTCTTGGAGGACATTCTGGTACCATTCTTTATTCATGGTTGTGTTTTTAGGCAAGACTGTGAGTGAGCCAATTCCCTTGGCTGAGAAGCAACCCCACACATGAATGGTTTCAGGATGCTTTATAGTTGGCAAGAGACAAGACTGGTGGTAGCGCTCACCTCTTCTTCTCCAATAAGCTGTTTTCCAGATGTACCAAACAATCAAAAAGGGGATTCATCAGAGAAAATGACTTTACCCCAGTCCTCAGCAGTTCACTCCCTGTACCTTTTGCAGAATATCAGTCGATCCCTGATGTTTTTTCTGGAGAGAAGTGGCTTCTTTGCTGCCCTCCTTGAAACCAGGCCTTGCTCAAAGAGTCTCCGCCTCACAGTGTTTGCAGAAGCACTCACACCAGCCTGCTGCCATTCCTGAGCAAGCTCGGCACTGCTGGTAGTCCGATCCCGCAGCTGAAACAGTTTTAAGATACGGTTCTGGCGCTTGCTGGTCTTTTTTGGGTGCTCTGGAGCCTTTTTGACAACAATGGAAGCTCTCTCCTTGAAGTTCTTGATGATGCGTTAGATTCTTGACTGAGGTGCAATCTTTGTAGCTGTGATACTCTTCCCTGTTAGGCCATTTTCGTGCTGTGCAATGATGGCGGCACGTGTTTCTTTAGAGATAACCATGGTTAACTGAAGAGAAACAATGATACCAAGCATCAGCCTCCTTTTAAAGTGTCCAGTGGTGTCATTCTTACTTAATCATGATTGATTGATCGCCAGCCCTGTCCTCATCAACACCCACACCTGTGTTAATGGAACAATCACTAAAACGATGTTAGCTGCTCTTTTTAAGGCAGGACTGCAATGATGTTGAAATGTGTTTTGGGGGTTAAATTTAATTTTCTAGGCAAATATTGACTTTGCAAGTAATTGCTGTTAAGCTAATCACTCTTTATGACATTCTGGAGTATATGCAAATTGCCATTAGAAAAACTGAAGCAGTAGACTTTGTAAAAATTAATATTTGTATCATTCTCAAAACTTTTGGCCATGACTGTATTTAGGAGCTACATAATTCATGGAATTTCTACATACTTCAGTGCAGTGCTAGAGTGTAGTGTTAGCTTTTAAGTCAACCGCGGGTGCGAGAAAGTGACACCTGTCTCACAAGAAGGGCTTCTGCCAGCTGTCAATTGTCATCTGGCATCATGCCAAGGGGTTAGGAATGGAAAGGGGTATATCAGACACTCCCATTACTAATCCAGTAAGTGAAAAGTAAAAATACTCTTAAACAGAAAAAAATAGATTATTTGAATAAAGACTCCTCAATACTTTCTCTTGTTCACCAATGTATTATCAGAAATGTTCCCATGAAGCTATGATGAAATCCACATTCCATGACTGCAGCTCTGGCGACTGTGAATAGCAGTAGAGTACAGCTATTCACAGTCGCTGGATTCTGACTACAATGATCATCAGAGTCACTGGTTTATTGTTGTGCTCAGCTAGACCGAACGACGCTGATAAGTGTTGTAATCTGTACCTTGCACCTGTAAATTGTTGTACTGAACTGCTATTCATACATAGCTTTGTGGGAACACTTTTGATAATAAATTGGTGAACGTGAGAAAGTGTAGGGAAGTCTTTATTCATATGAACTATTTTTTCCTGTGTGTATGTTTTATAATTTTACACTGACTAGGTTAGTAGTGGGGGGTGTCTGATAGATGGCTATCCATTAATAATCCCTGGGCTTGATGCCAGCTGACAATTCACAGCATCAAGCCAATTAAAATATAACCCCAAATGCTATTGCAGCAGAGCAATCAGGAAGAGCCAGTGTGCAGCACCAAATCTGGTGCAGCTAATATCATTTACCAATTCTGGAGAAGCTAGGCTACGAAGGGCCAAATAACTATGGCCCTTTCCAGTCTGATATCAAATCCCTCAGCTGTCTGCTTTACCTTGGCTCGTGGCCACAAAAATGGGGAACCCCATGCTTTTTTCAATTATTTAATTTAACACTTCCCAACTGTGACCTTGGAGTCAAAGCTACATCCAGATGTCATCACAAGGCATTTTGCGCACTCTTAGGTGTATCTGCCTGAAACATACTTGCATTAACACACAAAACCACAGCTATTGGTCTGACACTAACCCACAGTGGATAGATTCCTTTAAGACTGTTGGAACACAAAAATTGATGGTATGGTGTTGTATATGGGGTGCAAAGATAGTGGGGCCATTCTTCATCAATGGAAACCTCAATGCCACTGGATATATGAAATTTCTACTTGATTCAAATATCCAGTGGCATCGAGGTGTCCATTGATGAAGAATGGCCCCACTATCTCTGTACCCGATATACCACACCATACCATCAATTGTGTTCCAACAGTCTTGGAGGGATCTATCCACTGTGGGTTAGTGTCAGACAAATAGCAGTGGTTTTGTTTGGTAACGTCACCATTCACAAAAAAGTTTGCCTCATCACTCATCTGAAGGCAATTGTCTATGGTGTGAAGTCACGAGATGTGCAGCATCTGAAACAACGGATACTAGAAGCCTCTGCCAGCATGTCTTCTGCGGTGTTGCTATCAGTGTGTTATGATTGTGAGAAGAGGGTTGCATTGACAATCCAACACAATTGGCAGCACTTTCAACACATTTTAAGTAGTCATAAACTTGTAAATAACTCTTGAAAGAATAAAGTTATGTTATAGCCAAGCACACCATTGTTTTTTTTAATGAAATTCTCAATGCGTTTAATGTGTCACATGACCCTCTTCCCATTGAAAAAAATATAGTTGGATCCAAAATGGACAACTTCAAAATGGCCACCATGGTCACCACCCATCTAGAAAAGTTTTCCCCCTCCCACACACTAATGTGCCACAAACAGGAAATTGATATCACCTACCTTTCCCATTTTATTTAGGTGCATCCATATAAATGGCCCACCGTGTAGTTACTTTTGCGTACCCATACCATTTTATTAATGGGTCAAAGTGGGTCATATACACAGTGCTAAGAGACCTCAGAGTGGCCTGCGGAAGTTTAAAGTATTGCAAATGGAAGCTTTGTAATACATTAGGTTTGTGTCAGATCAAATTGCCTGGTATTGAATTTAAAGGGGAACTTTATGGAGATAAAAAAAAATGGTACCTACATGCCTATACTATAGTGCTAAACTGCCTGTTACATTACTACAATGTTTATAACACTTGTAAATCATTTCTTTATTACCTGCTCCTCTCCCGTCATCCCTCTCATATGAGACTTCATGTTTGGCTGGTTTCCCATTGTGATTTTGTTAAATCCGATGCTATCCAATGAAAATCAGACAGCATAGGATGCACTAAATCGGATCTTGTTGATCGGATATGATAGAAAATCGGACCGATGGCATCTGATTTTGTCCGATTTTCCATCCAATCCGATCCCCATAGACTACCATTTTATTTTAATCGGAACGAATCGGATCCGATTTGATCTGATTTTTCACTCGGAAACCAAAATCGCAGCAGTCTACGATTTTAGCTACTGAAAAAAATCGGACAGCGTCGGATCTGAGGCAAATTGGATGGCATTAAGTGCAAATCCAATCCGATCCCCATTGGAGAACATGGGGGCTAAATCGGATCCGATGCTGTCCGATTTTCATAGGACAGCATCGGATTAAACAAAATCGCAATGTGAAACTAGCCTTACTCTTTGATGTCTCCTTCTGTGCAGTGAGTCAGGGGCGAGGCTACACCTTCTCTCAACAAGCTGACTGCGGGAAAAGCAGTTATTAGAGACTGGCTGCCACAGTAGGACCTTATGTGATGACAGGCCTATGTGATTGGAATGTTATCAGATGCACTGATGATTGCTCACTGCAGGGGGAGCTGCTCAATCAAGCGTAACATGACATCCCATAAGGGTGGGATAACAGGTGAGGAGCACATATTAAAGGCATGCTTAGAACACTTGTAAATCATTTAAGTGTAGTAGGCAGCTCAGCATTATAGTACAGAAATGCGAAGATCATACAATTGTTTTATCTCCACTTAGTTCCCCTTTAATGGTTACATTTGGCAAAGCTAAAAAAACTTGAATTTCGGAAGATTTGATCATCAGTAATTAGCGTATGTATAAAAAAGGGCTGGTGCATGAATTGTTGAAAGGAATAGTAGCAGTTAAATAACCAAAAAACTACTTAAAAATACAAAGAGAATATGATAACTTTGAAGAACACCACAAGTACCGTATTTTTCGCTTTATAAGACGCACCTGATTATAAGACGCACCCCCAAATTTGGTGAAGGAAAAGAGAAAAAAATAATTTTTAATGTTAAATGGGGTCCATCTTACAATGCCAGTGTCCGTCTTACAAATCATATCGGGTATATGTCCCTCATAGCCCCCTCATCCTGGTACATGGTCTCTCATCCTGGGATATAGCCCCCTCATCCTATAATTAGCCCCCTCAATTTGGATATGGCCCCCTTATATTGGATATAGCCCCCTTGTGCTGGCATATGTCCTGCAGTGCTGGCACACGTCCCCTATTGATGGCACACGTCCCCTATTGATGGCACACGTCCACTATTGATGGCACACGTCCAGTACACCTGGCACACATCGCCTACAGCTGGCACGTCTATTTTGTGGCTCACATCTCCTACAGCTGGCACGTGTCCCATATTGATGGCACACATCCCCTACAGCTGGTACACGTCCCCTACAGCTGGCACACGTCCCATATTGATGGCACACTTCCCCTACACCTGGCACACGTCCCCTACGGCTGGCACACATCCCCTATTGAAGGTACACGTCCCCTGCAGCTGGCACACGTCCCCTATTGATGGCACATGTCCCCTGCAGCTGGCACAAGTCCCCCATTGAAGGCACATGTCCCCTGCAGCTGGCACACATCCCCTATTGAAGGCACACGTCCCCTGCAGCTGGCACACGTCCCCTATTGAAGGCACACGTCCCCTGCAGCTGGCACACGTCCCCCATTGAAGGCACACGTCCCCTGCAGCTGGCACACATCCCCTATTGAAGGCACACATCCCCTGCAGCTGGCACACGTCCCCTATTGAAGGCACACGTCCCCTGCAGCAGGCACACGTCCCCTATTGAAGGCACACGTCCCCTGCAGCTGGCACACGTCCCCTATTGAAGGCACACGTCCCCTGGAGCAGGCACAAATCCCCTGCAACTGGCACACATCCCCTGGAGCAGGCACACGTCCCCTGGAGCAGGGCACACATCTTCTGGAGCAGGCACACGTCCCCTGGAGCAGGGCACACATCCCCTGGAGCAGGGCACACATCCCCTGGAGCAGGGCACACATCCCCTGCACAACTGGCACATGTCTTCCTGGTGTCTCCCACCTAGTTGCTGCAGGACCGGAGCAAGCAGTGGGAGCCGCCATGTTTTTTGTGGCCGGCTGCATTCAGTAACAGTAGAGGCTTCAACAAAATGTCCGCCGCCATAGTGGAAACATGCGGCCAACTGAGGTTTCTACCTCTACCGGCCAGCTGCTGCACAGTGCACAAAAAACATGGCGGCGCCCACCAAACGCTGCAGCCGGTAGATCTCCGTTGCTCTGGTCCTGCAGCTGTGCCCCCCACCCACCGGAAGCTGCCACTAAGCCGCCGCACCCCTCACCACCCTCCACCGGTAATGTTTAATTTTTTTTTTTTTTTTTTTTTTTTTTAGATTCGCTTTTTAAGACGCACCCCCATTCTCCCCCCCAGTTTGGGGGAACAAAAGTGCGTCTTAAAAAGCGAAAAATACGGTATGTCAATCTAGGAATAAGATAGTATCAAAAACTTTTAACCAGTATCAGCCTTCACCTATCAGATGTACAAAGACCTTGAAGAAGTGTTTTCCCTCGTACATTTGTGGCAGAACATGTTTTGAGGAGAAAAATATACTGTATATAAATTGGCTGGATTCTTATATCTTTTATATTTTTTCAAAGTGCTTATCACAGCTCAATGAAAGATAGTCGGACTGTGCAGTAATAAGCACCTTTAAAATGTATCTAACAACCTGTTCAGACTTTGTTGCTTTATTGTAAATTTTCAACATGATTCCCCTGGCCTTTGCCTTTGAGTTATGATGAAATTACCAAGAATGTGTGTTCAAATAACCAGCACAAAAAATTAACAAGCAAAAAAAGAAAAAATCATGTTTTTCCCCTATAAATATGGGCCAAGTAACCAGTGACAGGTTAAGGTGTTTATTCTTTTTTTTAATCTTTATTTTTTCCTTTTTTCTATACCATCTTTTTTGCATTGATTTTCAAGTCTACTTTTCTATATTCATGGGCTCAGTATACTCTCTATTGTGCAATAAATTAGCTGTTTCTGACCACTGAATTCCAATAGTAACTTGCATTTTTATAAATGGGAAGCAGCTGTTTTTGGAGGATCAATACTGTGAAGGAAGTACCATATTTTTCGCTTTATAGGACATACTGGATTATAAGACGCACCCCATGACCCACCAATCCTGTTATATATGTCTTCTATCCTGGTATATATGGCCATCATCCTGGTACATGTGTCCCCCATCCTGGTATATTTGTTCCCATCCTAGTAAATGGTTCTCCATCATAGATATGGCCCCTTATCTTGGATATGGCCCCCCTGTGCTGGCACATATAGCTTCCCTGCTCTGGCACATATAGTCCCCCTGTGCTGGCACTTATCCCCCTGTGCTATAGTATAGAGTAATCACTGCACAAGTACAAGTTGAAGGTATGCTTAAGGTGAATTTTTATTTATGCTGCTTGGTGATCCGACAAATAGTTTTTGGCCTAATGTAGTTGGTTTTGTCATATTTACAACTTATTTACTGTACAATGTAAGTAAAATACACATATACATTCTGATAGGAAGACATGCAACCGTAGGAGGTAGCTTTGTTTTGTTTGGAAAACCATTCATGTTAGTATAATCAATCAAAAGAAGGTCAAACGATTGAAAGATAAAGTGTTTATCATGGTATTAGGATTATTGGGTAAAGTAAATGCAACATTAACGTACCCTCAATTGATGTGCATCAAAATAAACTAGTTATGCCCTTATGGTTTGGGTTGTCAACCATCATGTGGTACGAGTTACCCCATGAGAAATGATGAACAATATTTTAAGCACTGGTTGGTTAGTGTCCATGAGATGATGTGGACTCCGATAGTTGCTATTAATTTAGTGTTGGTAAAATGGACAGGTGTTAGTGGAAGCTCAGACAGATAAGTTATAGATAGGATTTGTCTTAGCACAGGATAAATGATAGGTGCATCAAAAGGGAAAGAATCCTGTATTATGTGAATCTATTTATCCAACAGAGCTAAGATTAATGTATGTGGATATCAGATATTGCTCAGTCTATTAGGTAGTAATCACATCCACAAGAGTGCAAAATAAGCATGCAGTCTGTGATAGTGCTCTAATAAGTGTTTTAGAGTATCTAGTAATTACCACAAATAGTTAATTCCTGTCAGAGTTTTACAAAATTATTGATGCAGCTATGGTCACTAGAGGTATATTGCCAAGTCTGTTCTGGAGCTTTCGCTCTGTGGAGACTAGAGCGGAATAATAGTGTTTAGTATATACAAAGTAATAGAAACAATAGGGTACTTATCTTGTGGTTCCTCAATCCCCTACATACGTTGGTGGCACAGTGGTGTAGATGCTCACACTTCAGTGTTTGAGCATGGAGTGATGGTGAAGTGTCGGTCGGCGCTTCTATTTAAAGCCCGGCTGATCATGTGACCGGAAATGACGTCGGCTGCTCGCGCATGCACAGATGTACGCATACCGCTGATGATCCCGCTATCCCGGCCATGAACAATCCTAGTTGTTGTAGCATTGTCATGGCAAATGAGGGAAGGATCTTATGTTGTCTTCCCGGCCAAGATGATGTCATAATGCATCTATAGGAAAGATATTTGATATAGGAAGTTACAATGTGGGAGCACAGGGAACATTCTTAAGATGATGGTGTACATTATATAGAGGAGTGGTATAATGCTAAATAAAGGTTAGACTGACAAATGAGTGTTCCTATATGGATGACTCAGGTTTATAACCAGATAAGGTTCAATGTGGGGACAAAGGGAGAAATTGTATTATTTTGATAGTGGTGCCATTAGGTATGGTGATGTTACGTTAATTTCTATTTGTTAAGGCCACTTTACACACACGATATCTGAGTCCAATATCTGAACAGATCTCTGGTTGCAGTGAAATCATGGATACATTGCTCCGTGTTGTACACAGCCACAAAATGAGCAATGTGTCCATGATTTCACTGCAACCAGAGATCTGTGACCAATATATCTGTGTGTGTAACGTGGCCTTCAGATGTATCTAAGTGATGGTGGAGAATAAATAACATTTCCTTAAGGGTCAAGGCTTTGTGTTATGATATGACTGGTTGTATGTTGGTCTGGTAGCCTTGGTGGAAAGAAGAGATTCCAATTGAAAATGCATAGATACATACATAGATGCAAGGAAGTAGCACATGAAAATGGCAAACAACACTGTTGATCAAATAAACATAAAAAATAAAAATAAATATAAACAAGTAGGAGTCCAAACTGAAACAATATAATAAATAAAAATAAAATGAAGGGGAAATTAATTGAACAGAAACTTATAACCTAGAGAACTTAACTATATACTCTAGTCTAGGTCTAGGTTTATATGGTCTAGGGTCTTACTAAAACGATAATGGCAATAGACGTGATCATATGCTGTATAGCGAATGTCAATTGACCTGGGGAAAAATATCACATTACGTTAGCCAATCAATCTCACAGTTTAAACCCTTAGGACTAAGTGTGTCTAAGGTGTATATCCAGTATTTTCCCATTGCTTGAGTAATTGGATGTGGTTCCCACCCCTCCTTGGTCTGTGGACTTTCCCAATAACCTGGAATCTTAATTGAGGTACATTGTGTCTAGCTTCCTTAAAGTGTGCCGTACTTTCTCACATCTGATGGTTCATTTGTGGCTCAATGGATGTGTACAAACTATTTAACTTCCCATGTATTCAAGATGCTATCTGAAGGGATTGTGTTGATGTCTTTTAGTTTCTGTAGGAAGGCACCTGTGTCAAGAAGGAAGGATTTGGTCATGTAAGTGTATAGAGTTAATAGTTTCTCTAGGAAGATAGATAAAGGGTTAAGAACAGTATCTGTTGCAACTATTGGGCGGCCGGTATGTTGTGTAAGTCCTGTCATATCCAGCCTTCCTAAAATACACAAGGAGTTACAGGGTGATGGTTAATTAGGAATGTCTTAGTCTTTGTGTCAATTGTTTTGGTTTGTAGGTGTTTGTTTAGTATGGTGTCAATTTTCCTGAATATGGTGGTGATTGGGTCAGTATATATTCTCTTGTAAGTTTTTGCATCTGAGAGTTGTCTACTGATCTCGTTTACATATTGTACTTTATTCATAACCACGATGGCTCCTCCCTTGTCCGCAGGTTTAATGATTATGTTTTTGGTTTCCTTTAAAGATGATAATGCCTGTTTCTGAGAAGGCGTTAAATTATGGTGAATGGGGAGTAAGCCTATACATTGGTACGTTGGTCATGGATAGTTTGTTTAATGTCTCTATCAAGTAAATTGATAAAAGTTTTGACTGCATCGTTGGTTTTGGGAGGGATAAAGGTGCTTGGATTTCTCAAACCTAATTTGTCTATGGTTAGTTTTGGTCTCCGGTCCTGGTCTGGTATTTTACCTAGTGTGTTCGGAATTGAATTATTTTCAAAGTGTACCTATGACATTGCGATAAAAGTGTTGGGGATCTATCTCGAACTGAAAGGAGTCCCATCTAGGGGAGGGACAGAATGATAAACCCTTGTTGAGGACCTTTAATTCTAGAGGAGAGAGGGAATAATCAGAAATATTTACTACTACATTTGGACTCCTACCTGTGACTGTAGAATCATCTGTCGATCCGGTTCTTGTCCTCCTGGATCTCCTAGTGGGCGTAACATTTAGGCCTAAAAAAGCTGGTCATGAAGTAGGGGCCCCACCCGTGTCACTCCCAGATCCTGGAGAGGAATCACCTGCCGATGAAAAACCTCCAGACATTGTGTTCCCTCCTGCTGGGCAGCGTGGTTTTGGACGTGGACATCTGTGCTGGCAAATATTCCCCTGTGCTGGCATATATTCCCCTGTGATGGCACATATAGCACCCTCTGTGCTGGCACATTGCCCCCTGTGCTGGCAGATATTCCCCTGTGCTGGCACATATACCCCTGTGGTGGTATTTATAACCCCCCGTGATGGCACATAGCCCCCTGTGCTGGATATGCCCCCAATCACTCTATACTCCACTTTGCTGGCATAAACAGTAAAATAACAAACACTGTTACTCACCTTCCGTCTCTAACTTCATGCTCCCAGCTGAGCGGTGACTTCCTGTGTTGGTCCTGGGCATCGGATCATGTGACCAAGATGCACAGTGATGACATCACTGTGCTGTGCCAATTACGTGACCATATGCCAGCACAGACACAGGAAGTCATCGCTTAGCTGGGAGTACGGAGCTAGCGACGTAAGGTGAGTAAAATCTTTTGTATGCCCCCCTGCTGGCATGCACACAGTAAGATAACAAAGTGACAGGGGGCCATATCCAACACGGGGGGTGAGTGCAGGCACATGTAATATGCGCCGCTCCCCTGTCCACAAGTCAGCGTGGCTTCAGCACTGATGTGATGGACAGTGGGTGCAGTGAATATTGCATTAGGCTAATGAGCGGGTGCATGTGACCTCCCACTATCTCCTGCAGCCTGATCCAGCCCGCTCCAGCCCACAGACACCGTTCCAAAGTATTCCCTCCTCCCATGCAGTACAAAAAAACAGATTCAGATTATAAGGCGCACTCCCCACTTTCCCCCAAAAGTGCATCTTATAATCCGAAAAATACAGTATTAGCTCCCTTGCGGATTTTGTAAGTTTGCCCACTGACAAAGACATGAATAGTCTATAATTTTAAGGGTAGATTAATGTTAACAGACAGAGATAGAATATCAAAAATAAAATCCAGAAAATCATTGTCTAAATTATATAAATGTATTTAAAATTTGAAGAGAAAAATAAGTATTTGACCCCCTACCAACCATTATGAGTTCAGACCAGTTAGACGCTCCTGATCAATTCGTTACCTGAATTAAAGACAGCTCAGGAAGAAACTGAGTATTATCTGACATAATTACAGGGGTGTCAATACTTTTGGCCATGACTGTAAATGTATTTGCATTTGAAGAGAGAAATAATTTAGACAATGTGATTTTCTGGATTTTATTGTTGAGATTCTATATCACGCTGTTAAAATGAATCTATCCTTCAAATTATAAACTGTTCATGTCTTTGTCAGTGACAAATTAACAAAAGCAGCAAGGGATGAAATAATTATTTCCTTTACATGTGCACTTTCTCAGGGGATTTGGCTTTAGAGTAAAATGTTGTGTCTACCAAGTAAATAAAATAGGGGCCATCTTTCAGGTCTCCTTTAAATGGTTCCTGACAAAGCTTATCCAAAATTTAAATGTATTCACCAGAAGAGAGACAAAGACTTTTGTGGATTTGTTATAAGATTAAGAAGATTTATCTAAAGTAAGGGCCCTTTCACATCAGCGTTTTTTTAAATTTGCGGCAGATGCGGTGAAAAAACCGCATCTGCCGCAACTGCCGCATAACGGTTCCACTTGCGGCACGGTTGCGGTTTTTTCCATAGGAAGTATAGGGGGACTTGCGGCAGATGCGGCAAGTGCGGTATTGCACTTGCGGCAGGTGCGGCAGAGAAAAAAACCGCAGTAAGCCGCGGTTTTTTTCTCTGCCGCACCTGCCGCAAGTGCAATACCGCACTTGCCGCATCTGCCGCAAGTCCCCCTATACTTCCTATGGAAAAAACCGCAACCGTGCCGCAAGTGGAACCGTTATGCGGCAGTTGCGGCAGATGCGTTTTTTTCACCGCATCTGCCGCAAATTTAAAAAAACGCTGATGTGAAAGGGCCCTAAGACATATTCACTTGAGGAATGTGAACAGTGTAGATGAAATAACAGAGTGAGAAAGAAATGTACGGTTTGTCTTTTGAACATTGGTAGGTGGATGTTTGTAAATTCTAGCTAAACCATATCAAGTAGTACTATCAAATTAATTCCTATTAAATTCAAAATTCCATAAATGAAAAAATATAGTAAAGGTTACATTCATAACGGAAGATATGAATGTCACATGAATGGCCAGTCAGTAGTGGAAAAAGGCACTAAGCTACGAATTTGAATTTAAATTTTTATTTGTTTCATTACTTTAACCCCTTCCTGACCTATGACGTAGAAGAACGTCATGGGCCGGTAAGGGGTGTTTGATATGAGCTCTGGCGTGGAGCTCACATCAAAGCCCAGATATCTCAGCTGATCTCATCAGCTGAGATGTCAGGGTAACAGCGCCGATTGGATCCGGGATCTGATCGGCGCTGTTAACCCCTTGGATCCCGCTGTCAATCACTGACAGCGGGATCCAAGGCGGCTGCGGCGGGGAACGTGCTGTTCCCCGCCTGCTCTGAAGATCCCCCGATACTATCGCGGGATTTCCAGTGCTCACATGACAGCCCGGGGTCCTGGCTAGTCTCCGGATGCTGTCACAGAGCAGTTTCCTGCTGTGGTTGGCAGGCGCTGCCAACCACAGCAGGTCCGTGATTCTGGGAGATACAGATGAGCAGCTTATCTGTATCTCCCAGAAGCGATCAGACTGTGCAGCAAGGTGCCTCTTAAAGGGGCAGTGTAAAGATAAGAATGAATAAAAAACTAAAGTTTTTAAAAACCTGTAAAAAAAAAAATATATAAAAGTTCTAATCATCCCCCTTTACCCCCAATCACAATAAAAGTATAAAAAACAAAACAAAAAAAACACATGTTTGGTATCACCGCATTCAGAATCGCCCGATCTATCATCCTATTAAATCCGTTAATGGGAGCCGTGAACTCCGTAATGGAAAAAATGGTCCAAACGCCAAAATTCCGTTTTTTTGGTCCCCACGTTATTGCTATAAAATGTAATAATGGGCGGTCAAAACTGTGGATCCCCCCAAAAATGGAATAATTAGAAACGTTAGTTCAAGACGCAAAAATAAGCTATCACACAGCCCCAGATCCCGAAAAATGAGGGCACTACGGTCGCAGAACATGGCGCAAAAAATCAGTTTTTGTTTTTTTTTTCAAACTTCTGAATTTTGTTTCACCACCTAGATACCAGTAAAGGTATACATGTTGGGTGTCTATGAACTCATACCGACCCGAGGCATCACACCTCATGTCAGTTTTACCATATAGTGAACATGGCGACTAAAATACCCAAAAAACAAACGTGTCATTGCACTTTTTTTGCAATTTCACTGCATTTAGAATTTTTTTGCAATTTCACTGTACACTATATGGTAAAATAAATTATTGCATATGAAAATACATCTCGTCCCGCAAAAAACAAGCCATCATATGTCTATATTGACGAACAAATAAAAAAAGTTATGACTCTTGGAAGCAGGGGAGCAAAAAACGATAATTAAAAACGAAAAATTCCCGGGTCATGAAGGGGTTAAATTTTCATTATAGACTGCAATTTCAAAGATCATATGTAACATTTAGTTGTCTTTTGGAGCTTTATTTTTACATTCATTTGATGCAGTAACATGATTGGCTTCCAAAGTCATCACTTAACTTCTTGGATCACAATGTACTTCATTTTGCA
The DNA here is from genome assembly GCA_033576535.1 of Allobates femoralis. Lineage (NCBI taxonomy): Eukaryota > Metazoa > Chordata > Amphibia > Anura > Aromobatidae > Allobates > Allobates femoralis. Next base: position 347,027,614 of record JARQOC010000002.1, read on the forward strand.
GTTTTACGATTTTTGCATTTACTCCATCAGTGAACAAACTTTTTTGGTCTGAGGTCAAACTTAAAACTTTGAACTCCAAAGTAGTACAATTATCTGAAACATGTATAACCTACAACAATCAAATATCTCTCTCTTAAATTGAGGTTTTATTTCTAAGGGCTTGTTCACACATTGCATTTTTGCTGGAGGCAAGGGGTTTCTGTGAGCTTTTCATGTGTAAATGCAGCATTGCTTTACAGAAGCAGCAAAATAACGAAGGCTGGCTTCATACTACATTTTTGTTCTTGTTCGTGGGATCCTGTTTTTTGAAGGATCCAACAGACAGGAACAGACAGCACTGGATTTCCAACTCCAGATGCCATTTCTGTGTCCGGGCCAATATCTTCACACAATCATAGTGCAGCGTGGAGCTGAGCCTGTGACAAGTGCTGTCGGCGTTGTTTGACAAGTGCTGTGTAATATCACTTTATTTAATATCACTTTAGCAGTGTATATTAGCTAAAGGGATGGTTAAAAATAAAAAAATAATAAATTCTCACCTTCTGCCGACTTCCTAGTGTCCCATGGTTAATTCATCTATTGGCAGCTAAAAAAATTTAACCCCGCCTGCTGATGCGGTCATGTGATCCATCAGCTGATTTGGTTGCCCCACCCCTTTCAAGGCCATTTAGCTGCCAAGAGATGAATTCACCGCAGGACACTTGGAAGTTGGTGGAAGGTGAGAATTTATTATTTTATTATTTTTAACCATCCCTTTATTTAATATCACTTTAGCAGTGTGTATGGATACACTGTTAAAGTGATATTACACACATGTACTATGGGTACAGAGCAGTGCTCTTGTTCTGAGCATGCTCTGTACCCTGGAACCGGATCTGGGAAACGATTCTGTTGTTTCCTGGATCCGGCTCCATAGGCCCCCATGTTGTATGTGCCGGACCGAACCGGATTTGTTTCTGTACGGTTTTGTCACCCGAGCTCAAAAATTATACAGACATCAATTTTGGGACTGGTGAAAAACAGAACAGAAACAAATCCTGCACTGCATTCACAAAACCGGATGGCCAAATACGGCCAGTCCGGCACCTTAGGGATACATGGGGGAACAAAAACGATCCTGTTCTGCTTGTTTCAAAAACGAACAGAACAGGATGGTAAAAGACGTAGTGTGAAGCCAGCCTTAGATTTCTAAAATGTCATGCGCAGTGTGCCTTTTTTTCTTGCGTTTTTTGAGTTGTAGGTGTTCAGGTTTTCTTTTTAAACGTCTGCATGTTAATTATGTTACTGTTTTTGCTAATATCTTTGCTAGCCATTTCATGGAAATGGATTAAGATACATCAAAAATGCTTTAAGAATGCATGAAAAACATAAAAATACTGCAAAAAAACCACACTGTATTAACATACTCTAAAAAACTGGGAAGGTCCAGCACTGTAACCTATTACTAAAGGGAGGAGGACACAAGGTGAAGATAAGACAGCACTTGCCCACAGCCATCACCTATGGAATTTATAGGAATTACAGAAACACTTTAAATGTCTATGATGGCAATTCACCAATAAAGAACCATTATGTATTTGATCAGTGTCATGTTTTAGCATTAGTGATTTTCTCATATACAAAAAAAATAAAAAGATTTCAAAGCTTCTCCAACGCATTATAATATTAAAAGTAGACATCATTCAGATGGCCATGTTTTTATTGTACTCATAGACTTGTATGGGTGATTTTGATCACTAACTTGAATAAAAAAATGAAGATATCTCCATGATTTCTTTGTGGACACATGGTCTTCAAAAAAACACAAACCTATGAACAGTCTAAATTATTATAATGGGTATGCATTTTGTTTGTTAAAACACAGAAAACGTAAGTAAAACACAACCAAATGAGTCCTAAGCCTATGCCACACTATACTAGAACACAATCAAAGCTATGATTCACACAATGAAACATAAAAGCAAACATATCAATAGTAAAAAGAATAAAGTATGACACTGATCAAATACATAGAGGAATGTGGCACAGCACACTTATTGGTCTATTTTGTTTTACGTATAAGAAAGCAATGGATAGCCCTGACGGAGCAGTCTCTGCAACACCGCAAAACCTTCTGTAAGCAAAGTACATTGCAGAATGGTGACCTTCATCACAGACATTGTTCAAAATGCTTTCCAGTCTTTTTACTCTGGTTAAAGAGGACTGCCCTAAAAGAGGCCTGTTTTTGGGTCGCTGATCCGTCCTGGAACTTCCCGGTTGGCCAGATTATTACTTTTTTGAGTTCTCAGAAGAGTAAAGCCTGTTTTTTTATTAATTTTATTTTTCCTCTTCCCAAGTTAACACCAGTTGTGCTTCCCCTTGTTGATTAGCAGAACTGCAGCATTCAGGTTACAACTCGAAGTCAATAATGGACTGTGCCCTTAATGGACTTTGATCTTAATGGTGTATTCCTCATGTTAATGGAGTCTTCTGTTCCTTGTGGGACTTACTTATATACGGTGTGTCTTCTAAACTTATGGTCTGTGCTAAATGCCTATTTTAAAAATATCACTGTGTCTTATAAATGTTAACATTTACATCATGTACCAATATGTGTTCTTTAAAAAAGTTGCTACAGAAAAAAAAATTTCATTCCCTTCTTGTTTGCTGGACTGTTTCTGCATACTAAGAAATTCTTTGGTACTGACCTACAGATGCTGGTAAACAAGCTGCTGGCCAGTGGTCTAAAGGTGTGAGGTATGGAAATGCAAGACATGACACACACCGCTGTGGAAAATGGATGAGCAACTGCAGTCCTCAAGAGCCACAAACAGTGCATGTTTTCAGGATTTCATTACCATTTCACAAGGTGTTGGAATCATCACCTTAGGTAAGTAAAATTACCATTTGACCATTGCTAAGGAAATCCTGAAAACCTGCACTTTTTGCAGACCTTAAAGACTGTAGTTGCCCACCCCTTCCCCAGAGGTCTCTGTGGAGGTAGCCAGGGGGCAGGAGAAATCCTCAAGCCTTTTCACCACAAGTGTGGCTCTCCCTGGACCCTCTTAAGCCCAGTGACCATGATGCATTGTTTGATACTTTTATAGACACAGATTTTGAGAATCTGCATCTGAATATCTATTCTGAGGCAGGCAAAGTCTATAACAGTTCAGAGGTTCTGTGCCCATGTTGCTTTTTTTTCTTGCAGATCTGGTTCAGTTTTTATCTGCCGCAAAATCTACAAGGAAGAAAACTATGTTGGCACAACACTTCTGAACTGGCATGGACTTTGTGCATCAAAGTCTACATGTCTATCCTGAAGCCAACATTCTAAAAATCTGCTTCATAAAAAGTATCACACAATGCTCTGTGAGTACAGGGCCTTACAAGCAGGGGGGTTCACATTAACAAAAAGCATCCCCCATATGTTTTAAGAGGAGGAATGTATGCACTGATCACAGTGTGACAAGTGGTAACATCCCAAACATTACTGCAGTTCAGAGTTGAGGGGTCACAAAAGAGCTATCACAAAAGTTTAAACTGCACCCCCTAATGTTATTGCTCCTTACATGCGCTGTCTCACAATACCAGCGAGACATACCCGTTACATCTCGTGCAATATCTCGGCTGTCACAAGACAACTAGGTTTATTATTGCTGATCCACTAATATTGTTTCAGGTCACACAGTGGGATTACTTGCTGTGTAATACTGACTGTATAACCTGAGATAACTTGCCGGGAGCCGTGCAGTGCCTGCTGTCCCACCATATGGTGGATGCCTTTATTGATCTTGCCACCCATATCTTGGGGCTCCTTCAGCATTTTTGATTTTTTTTTTCTAATTATTTTTTACATTCTTTTTTGGATTTTAATTAAATAAAAAAATGGTGAAAGGGAAATATATTGTGGTTAATTTTCAAATTGCATATTTAGTGTTGTGGTAATTTGTGTCCATACTGAATCAGTTATTAATGTGGGGTATCTGATTGATGCATCAACATTAATAACATCTGGGCTTGCTGTCAGCGGACATTAACCCCTTATTATCCAGTCTGCCACCAGCACCAGGGCAAGTGGAAGACCTTGATTACCACTCAGAGGCGCCAATTTTGGGGTGGCTGCAAGCTTCAATTTTTAGTGTATGTGGCCCAGAACATTTGGACCTCACCATGCTGAATATTCCAGATTCCAGCTGCTTGGGTTACCTTGGCTAGCAACAAAAATACATTGACGTGCATGCCTATTTTTACAATAATTTATTTATTTTTACAGCAATCTGATGTCAGTTTTGCTGCTATACTAGAAACCAATCACAGATGTCAACAGAGAGGGTAGGCGGGAGTTTGATTTTCACCAATCAAGGAGAGAAATAGTCAATATGTCTGAGGTTCATGAGTGGGCCCAGAAGCAGGGTGAAAGCTTGTTAAGTAATAGTCTAGCAAGCTAATGTCTGTGCCAAAACAGTGGGGGCTCCACTGTAAAATGGTTTAAGCTGCGTTTTACAGCTTTTGGGCACCTTTGAAAGTGTTTTCTAGGCCATTGATTTTGCCTCCCATTGATTTGAATGGGGTTTGGAAGTTCAGGAAACCGTTTGCCGTCTATTCGGCAAACAGAGCCAAACCTGAACTTCAAAAGGTTTGCTATTCTCTATTTGTGAGTTGCAATCACCTAGGTTGTTTTTAGAGAAATAACTGAACTGTTGTATAATTGCTGCCCTTTATTCTAAGTATCAGATACAATTGTCTTTTTACAGTAACAACTTTCTAACTCATTTGGACACAACAGAGCACAGTTGTGTCACAATGGTTAGAGGTCAGCATACTAGCTACATGTGGTCCCTGCACTCCACTGCAGGGTATGCATACATGATTTAGAGCAGTTTTCAGGATTTTCTTAGCATTGCATAGGTGATAATTTAATTACTTGCACCACTTATGATTACAACACGTATATAGTAAGCAAATTCTGAAAACATGCAGTTAGTTGGCTTTGAGGACTGTAATTGGGTGCACTGATATAGACTGCTCTTCAAGGACCGTGTAAAAAAAGGCTATACTTACGGTAAATATATTGTGGTCATTAAATGCTTTTTTTATAATAGCCATATTAAAATGCAAAAATATGTAAAAATATGGTATATGGATTTTCACAGCATTGTAAGTTCTACTATTTGAGTGGAGTCACAATTTAAAGAATTTGCACTGTTGCAGTTCTTCGCCAGTAGCACTTTATGCATTATTGATATATCCACCAAAAGGAATGCCATTTACTAAGACAAGACTACATGATTTGCAAATAGCAAAATAGTAAAATCTATTTGTATGTTGCTTATAATTTGTAAATGTGTTAAGATTGTGCATTCACTTTAGTAAAGCAGTGTCTGCTTTGCTTTTTAAGGGCAGAAGGAGCTCTGATAAGCTGTCATGCAGCAAGCAGTCGCAAACAGCAAGCACTGAGTAGCGAGGATGCTTCCAGGCATTTGCAAAAAGAATAGAGTCTTACAAATTATTTACACTATTCCTTTCTTCTATCTTGACATTTTCCTGGCAAGAAGCCAGGAAAGTAAAGTATAATTGAGCATAGTACTTGCTGAAATAATATCTATACTAGAGTGAAGAATGGATAACATGGTGAAATAATGATTAAAAGTGTATGAATAAGTGATGCTATGGTTAAAAATAGGTTAAATCCATACGAAATAAACATACGAAAATATATCTGCTTAATTTGATGTAAAAAATAGCAAACATATTAGTTACTTTTCTCAATTCTCTTTTTTCCCTTCTTTTTAAGCATGGCACTATGCACCTTCACTTGAATATAGCAGTAGGATCAACCCTCCTAAACCATCTATATGGGCATGTAGGTCTTAGAATGTTAAATTGAATGATACCTTGACATCTGTGATCTGATGTCTTATTCTAGAGAAATCCATATATTTCTTATATGTAAATGAGCTGTTAAGATATATGGCCTAGACACTGATCTCCTGAGAAGCTGCCTTCAGAGCTCATTTTAAATGAAAGGGGCTATTACCAGTGTGACACACGTAGATCAGCAGAGCAGACTGACATCTTAACAGCTCATTTACATATAAGGGAAAACATAGATTTCCCTGTAATAAGGCATCGGGGTTGTGGATGTCAAGGTATCATTTTATTGAACTTTCTATGATCTAACCTGCTTGTGTAGACGACTTAGAAAGGTTGTTCCTATTGCAGATTCCCAATGGATGTGATTGAGGCATCATATGAGAATAATCAACTTGACGGATCCAGTGCATCACTAGTGAATTTCTGTGCTTTCATGGTTTGACCATCCACCAAGCCACAGTAGCCAGTTATATTAAAAAAGGATACGAGGTACCAGAACAATTTTTTTCATGGAAAACATTGGGGCCAATCAATCAAAACTGCCAGTGTTCACATCGATCTTGATGAGTGGGCATGTTGGATCAGATGCTCATGATTCATAAAAAGGTGCACACTTATTTAATGAATCTGGAGCATCTGATGAGTGGAGTGCTCCTGCGTGTGCTATGCCAGATATATCACTCCAGTTAGATATACTAGACTAAGATTTTGTGTGTACAGAATGCCACAGCTCATAATCAATTAGATAAGCTGTAGAGTCCATCTCTTGCTTTGCCCCCGCCCTATCCCAGCTCAACCCATTTTGCCAGAACTTGAAGAAATTGGAGTGAAGACGCAAAAGGTTGCAAAATTTAGGCACAACTTCGAGTTGCTTCAAAATTTTGCGGTTATTTAAAAGCTTTTATGCCAGAATCCTGATGGGAAATCTTTCAGAAAATGGGCCCTTAGCTTTTATTCTATCCTTAAAAATACACAGCAATAGAAATGATACATTGTAACACTGTCCGTTTCTGGCTATTGTTAACCTAAAATTTCAGAGATAAAATACTGTTAGGTTTGTACTTTATCTCTGACATTTTGGCTTCCAAAAAGGCCGCAAACAGCCAAAGCACTGGAATTTATCTTTCTTGATGTTATTTTTAAAGATGGAATAAAGCTAGCTATTTGATGAACAGAATTGTTCTGGTACCACAGATCCTTTTGAAATATCATATGAGCATCATACAATAGAGCACTAATCTTGAAGAAAAATAAATAAAGACTTACTTGTGAATCTAACAGGTACAGGCAGTAATGCTAATAAATACTTTGTTAAAGAGAACCTGTCACCATCTCAAATTGAGATGCTTTTCCTCTCTCTTGCATATATATATATATAATTTCCCCGAAAAAAATTAAGAGACCACAGCAAAATTTTCAGTTTCTCTGATTTTTCTGTTTATAGGTATATAATAATGCAACTAAAACAAGTTCTTATGCATTTAGAAACCACAATACTCATGTTTTAACTCAGGAAGAGTTCAGAAATCAATATTTGGTGGAATAACCATGATTGTTAATCATGGCTTTCTTGCATCTTTGGGTGACCTTATGCCACTCTTGGCACAAAAATGTAAGCAGTTTTTCTTTGTTTTCCTTTGTTTGATGTCTTATGACTGTCTCGTCATGTAAAGCTAGAAAAAAAGCCTTAGATCAATGAGAAACAAAGGAGAGCCAGGCTGAAGTTTGCCAAAGACCATAAGGATTGTACCGTAGAGGACTGGAGTAAGGTAACCTTCTCTGATGAGTCTAATTTTCAGCTTTGCCCAACACCTAGTCATTTAATGGTTAGACGGAGACCTGGAGAGGTGTACAAACCATAGTGTATTGCACCCATTGTGATCTGAGGATGCTTCAGCAAGGCTGGAATTAGGCAGGTTAATCTTTGTGAAGGCCGTATGAATCAGACCGCATACAAGGTTATCCTTGAAAAACACTTGCTCCTTCTGCTAAGGCAATGTTCCCCAACTCTGAGGACTGTTTTATTCCCAGCAAGACAATGCCCCATGCCACACAGCTTGGTCAATAAATGTGTGCATGAATGAGCACCACATCAAGACCCTGACATGGCCAGCCCAATCTCCAGACCTGAACCCAATTGAAAACCTCTGTAATGTAATCAAGAGGAAGATGGATAGTCACAGGCCATCAAACAAAGAACTGCTTAAATGTTTGTGCCAGGAGGGACATAAGGTCACCCAAAAGCAGTGTAAAAGACTGGTGGAAAGCATGCCAAAACGCATGAAAGCTGTGATTAAAAATCATGGTTATTCCACGAAATATTGATTTCTGAACTCTTCCTGAGTTAAAACATTAATATTGTTGTTTGCATATGAATAAGAACTTGTTTTCTATGCATTATTTAAGGTCTGAAAGCACTGCTTCAGAGAAACTGAAAATTTTGCAGTGGTCTCTTAATTTTTTCGGAGCTGTATATATATACATATATATATATATATATATAACGAAAAAAACTGCACAGCACTCACAGACCAGTGTGAACTGGTGCAAGCAGGGACACAGAGATATATATATATATAGTAGAAAAAATTCCTTGCAGCACACAGCTATCACCAATGTTGCATAATGCTATAAGCCATGTGGTTGAGAAAAAAGTTTAAAAACGTACGTTTTTCTGAAAAAACTCAAAATCTTATCTTTTAATTCTGAAGTTCTTAGTACAAACATTGGCCAAGATCTGTTTGCTCGTCGAATGCCACATGGCTTATAGCATTATGCAACATTGGTGATAGCTGTGTGCTGCAAGGAATTTTTTCTACTATATATATACTAGCTGTGAGCCGTCATGCAATGCATCGGGATTTTTGATATAGAAGTGCATTAATTTGATTTAGTGTTATAGCTGGTGTGAGACTTTTCGGGGGGGTGTGAATAGTTTTTTCGGGGGTGTTAATAGTTTTTGGGGGGGGTGAAATACTTTTTTTTGGGGGGGTCACATACTTTTTTGGGGGGGTCCAATACTTTTTTGGGGGGTCCAATACTTTGGGGGGTCCAATACTTTTTTGGGGGGTCCAATACTTTTTGGGGGGGGTCCAATACTTTTTGGGGGGTCCAATACTTTTTTGGGGGTTATCCAATACTTTTTTTGGGGGGTCCAATACTTTTTTGGGGGGTCCAATACTTTTTTTGGGGGGTCCAATACTTTTTTGGGGGGGTCCAATACTTTTTTTTGGGGGGTCCAATACTTTTTTGGGGGGTCCAATACTTTTTTGGGGGGGGGTCCAATACTTTGGGGGTCCAATATTTTTTGGGGGTCCAATACTTTTTTGGGGGGGTCCAATACTTTTTTGGGGGGGTCCAATACTTTTTGGGGGGGTCCAATACTTTTTTGGGGGGTCCAATACTTTTTTTGGGGGGTCCAATACTTTTTGGGGGGTCCAATACTTTTTTTGGGGGGTCCAATACTTTTTTGGGGGTCCAATACTTTTTTGGGGGGTCCAATACTTTTTTGGGGGGGGGTCCAATACTTTTTTGGGGGGTCCAATACTTTTTTGGGGGGGTCCAATACTTTTTTGGGGGGGGTCCAATACTTTTTTTGGGGGGTCCAATACTTTTTTGGGGGGTCATACTTTGGGGGTCAATACTTTTTTTGGGGGGTGGGTCCAATACTTTTTTTGGGGGGTCCAATACTTTTTTTGGGGGGTCCAATACTTTTTTGGGGGGTCCAATTACTTTTTTTGGGGGGTCCAATACTTTTTTGGGGGGGTCCAATACTTTTGGGGGGGGGTCCAATACTTTTTTTGGGGGGTCCAATACTTTTTTTAGGGGGTCCAATACTTTTTTGGGGGGGTCCAATACTTTTTTGGGGGGTCCAATACTTTTTTGGGGGGGTCCAATACTTTTTTGGGGGGGTCCAATACTTTTGGGGGGGGTCCAATACTTTTTTTGGGGGGTCCAATCATTTATTTGGGGGGTCCACTACTTTTTTTGGGGGGTCCAATCATTTTTTTGGGGGGTCCAATACTTTTTTTGGGGGGTCCAATACGTTTTTGGGGGGGTCCAATACTTTTTTTGGGGGGGTCCAATACTTTTTTTGGGGGGTCCAATACTTTTTGGGGGGGGTCCAATACTTTTTTTGGGGGGTCCAATACTTTTTTGGGGGGTCCAATACTTTTTTGGGGGGGTCCAATACTTTTTTTGGGGGGTCCAATACTTTTTTGGGGGGGTCCAATACTTTTTTTGGGGGGGTCCAATACTTTTTTTGGGGGGTCCAATACTTTTGGGGGGGTCCAATACTTTTTTTGGGGGGTCCAATACTTTTTTTGGGGGGTCCAATACTTTTTTTGGGGGGTCCAATACTTTTTGGGGGGGGTCCAATACTTTTTTTGGGGGGTCCAATACTTTTTTTGGGGGGTCCAATATTTTAATATATTTTTTTTTTTTTTTTGTTATTTTTATTTTTTATTTTATTATTTATTTATATTTGTTTTTTTTACTATTTTTATTATTATTACATTTATTTATTATTTGTTATTTTAATTGAATTTAAAATTATTTTATTTTATTAAAAAAACGCATCTGCAGTGCGGTTGCGGTAATCCCCATACAAAGTATAGGGGACTTGCGGCAGGTGCGGCAAAACCGCACTTGCCGCACCTGCCGCAAGTCCCCCTATACTTTCTATGGGGATTACCGCAACCGCGCCGCAACTTGCACTTGCGGCGCGGTTGCGGTAAACCTTATGGGGATTACCGCAACCGCGCCGCAAGTGCTCTCACTCAGCCAGCGACTCGCAATGCGGCGCGGTTGCGGTAATCCTTATGGGGATTACCGCAACCGCGCCGCAAGTGCTCGCACTGAGCCAGCAACTCGCAATGCGGCGCGGTTGCGGTATGGTATGGAGGAGGAGGTGTGCGGGCATATGGAGGAGGGGGTGTGCGGGCATATGAAGGAGGGGGTGTGCGGGCATATGGAGGAGGGGGTGTGCGGGCATATGGAGGAGGGGGTGTGCGGGCATATGGAGGAGGATGTGTGCGGGCATATGGAGGAGGGGGTGTGCGGACATATGGAGGAGGAGGTGTGCGGGCATATGGAGGAGGGGGTGTGCGGGCATATGGAGGAGGGGGTGTGCGGACATATGGAGGAGGAGGTGTGCGGGCATATGGAGGAGGGGGTGTGCGGGCATATGGAGGAGGGGGTGTGCGGACATATGGAGGAGGGGGTGTGCGGGCATATAGAGGAGGGGGTGTGCGGGCATATGGAGGAGGAGGTGTGCGGGCATATGGAGGAGGGGGTGTGCGGGCATATGGAGGAGGAGGTGTGCGGGCATATGGAGGAGGGGGTGTGCGGGCATATGGAGGAGGGGGTGTGCGGGCATATGGAGGAGGAGGTGTGCGGGCATATGGAGGAGGAGGTGTGCGGGCATATGGAGGAAGGGGTGTGCGGGCATATAGAGGAGGGGGTGTGCGGGCATATGGAGGAGGGGGTGTGCGGGCATATGGAGGAGGGGGTGTGCGGGCATATGGAGGAGGAGGTGTGCGGGCTTATGGAGGAGGGGGTGTGCGGGCATATGGAGGAGGAGGTGTGCGGGCATATGGAGGAGGAGGTGTGCGGGCATATGGAGGAGGAGGTGTGCGGGCATATGGAGGAGGAGGTGTGCGGGCATATGGAGGAGGGGGTGTGCGGGCATATAGAGGAGGGGGTGTGCGGGCATATGGAGGAGGAGATGTGCGGGCATATGGAGGAGGAGGTGTGCGGGCATATGGAGGAGGGGGTGTGCGGGCTTATGGAGGAGGGGTGTGCGGGCATATGGAGGAGGGGGTGTGCGGGCATATGGAGGAGGGAGTGTGCGGGCATATGGAGGAGGAGGTGTGCGGGCATATGGAGGAGGAGGTGTGCGGGCATATGGAGGAGGGGGTGTGCGGGCATATGGAGGAGGGGGTGTGCGGGCATATGGAGGAGGAGGTGTGCGGGCATATGGAGGAGGAGGTGTGCGGGCATATGGAGGAGGGGGTGTGCGGGCATATAGAGGAGGGGGTGTGCGGGCATATGGAGGAGGGGGTGTGCGGGCATATGGAGGAGGAGGTGTGCGGGCATATGGAGGAGGGGGTGTGCGGGCATATGGAGGAGGGGGTGTGCGGGCATATGGAGGAGGCAGCGGGATGACAGCGGCAGGGCTCGCAATGGCCGCTTCGCGGCCAATGCTTCGCCGTGATGACGTCACAGAGTGTGACATATCCACGGCACGTTTTCGGGGTCCGACATGAAAATGCCTACGGCAATTATAGAGTAGATATATATATATATATATATATATATATATATATATATATCACGAAAAAGGAGGACTTGGGTGTCAGCGATAGGACTCGTCGTGCCTGAAGTCACTTTGTCGCAGTCGACGAGCAAACAGACCTTGGCCAATGTTTGTACTAAGAACTTCAGAATTAAAAGATAAGATTTTGAGTTTTTTCAGAAAAACGTACGTTTTTAAACTTTTTTCTCAACCACATGGCTTATAGCATTATGCAACATTGGTGATAGCTGTGTGCTGCAAGGAATTTTTTCTACTATATATATATATATCTTTTGTTCCAGAGATTTGGGACTTCTCCAAATAGCTAATTATGAGAGCAGCCTACAGACATGTCACTAGATAATTTTATGAGCCAAGCACCTTTGGTACAGACCATTAAAAATACCACTATGTGAAAAGATTCATAACTTTGGATATGTATGGTGTTTTACAAAAAGATAAAAAATAAGATGAGCAACTAAAATAAATTAGGAACAAAAACTGTCCATTTTTCACCTCTTGATCGGATTTCTTTAAAATCAAAATATGCATACAAGAAAAAACAATACACACATACATGTCAGTGATAACCCAATCACAACCTTTGTTGTACATCATGACTATGCCGAATATAGACCCGTAGTTGTTAACCTGTTAAATCATACTGTCAGTCTCTGACAGTGGAATTTAACATGCGTCGGCAGTGAGGCATGTCATTCATTGCTCTGGATCAGCATGCATGTCACATGATTGTAGGGCACAGATGGTTTCTCATAACTGCTCAAAGTTAGCTGAAGAATCCAGTGTCTGTCATTATGATCCTGCTATGAACGCCAGCAGCAAGGCATAGGAGACCATGATTTCTACTATATAGAGCAGTGCTGATGCACTTCTCTGTATAGCACAAGAGAATGGTTGAGCAGCTTCAATTCCTTAAGTGGACTAGCATTTATAGTTGAAACCAGAAGTTTACATACAATATATAAAAAAAGACACATATGCATGTTTTTCTCATTATCTGACAGGAAATGAAAATAACAATTTCTGTTCAAGGTCAATTAGGATTACTATAATTTATTAATATTTGCCAAATGCCAGAATAGTTAGAGAGAGAGAATGTTTTAAGGTATTATTTTTATTATTTTCTGCAAAGTCACAAGTGAACATACACTAAGATTACTATGCTTTTAAACAATTTGGGACAGCCCATATGATGATGTAATGTGTTTGGAAGCTTCTGATAGGTATAATGGCAGTATCTGAGTTACTTAGAAACACAACTGTAGATGTATTTTAATGCACATTTGAAACACACTGCTGCTTTGTGTAGCATCAAGGGAAAGTCTAAAGAAATCAGCAAAGATATCAGGAAGAGAATTGAGGACTTGCATAAATCTAGTTCATCCTTGCATGCAATTTCCAAATACTTGAAAGTGTCTTGTTCATCTGTACAATTATGTACAAACAAGATGGGAATGTCCAGTCATCATTCTGCTTAGGAAAGAGACGGGTTCTGTGTTCTAGAGATGAACGTGATTTAGTATGATATGTGCATATTAATTCAAGAACGAAAGCAAAAGACCTTGTTAAGATGATGGTAGAAGCTGGTACGATTGTGTCAATCCACAGAGAAATGAGTACTGTATTAACATAGGCTGAAAGGCCACTCTGCCAGGAAGAAGCCATTAGTCCAAAATAAACATAAAAAAGCCAGATTAATGTTTGCAAATGCATACAGTAACAAAGACCTAAGTTTTTGGGGACATGTTCCTGTGGTTTTACAAAACTAAAATTGAACTTATTGGGCATAATGACCAACGTTAAGTTTGGAAGAAAAGAGAAGAAGCCTGGAAGCCTAAAAACACCATCCAAACTGTAAAACATGGGGGTGGCAACGTCATGTTGTGGTGTTGTTTTTCTGAAGGAGGCACTGGTGCACTTCAGAAAATAGATGTCTTCATGAGGAACAAAGATTATGTAGTAATAATGAAACAAAATCTCAAGATATCAGCCAGGAAGTTAAAGCTTGGGCATTAATGGGTCTTCCAAATGGACAGTGACCCAAAGCATCCTGAAAAACCGGTTTTAATATGGTTTAAGAATAACAAAGTCAATATTTTGGAGTGGCCATCACAAAGCCTGATCTCAATCCTATTAAAAATTTATGGACAAAGCTGAAAAGACAGGTGCAAACAAAGCGACCTACAAACTTGGCTCAGTTACACCAGTTTTGTCAGGAAGAATGGACTCAAACTCCTACCAACTACAGTAAGAACCTTGTGGAAGAATATACAAAATGATTACCGTATATACTCGCGTATAAGCCGAGTTTTTCAGCCCAAAAATTGGGCTGAAAAGTACCCCCCTCGGCTTATACGCGAGTCAGTGCGGGGGCTGCTGTATACAGCGGTATACAGCAGCCCCCGCATCCCCAGTAATGCAGGGCCCCCCCCTCATGCTCCGGTCACCTGTAAAGCAAGTTATACTTATCAGTGCCCGCTGCCGTCCGCGCCCGCCGCTGCCGACATGCGATCCTCCATCTTCATTCATCTTCTTCCTGCTCTGTGCGCGTCGCAGGCAGTGACGTCATTACCGGCGACGCGCACAGGAAACAGGAAGAAGATGCATGAAGACGGAGGATCGGGATGTCGGCAGCGGCGGGCGCGGACGGCAGCGGGCACTGATAAGTATAACTTGCTTTACAGGAGACCGGAGCATGAGGGGGGGGCCCTGCATTACTGAGGCTGCCTGTATACTACCACTGGGACTGCTGTATATAGGGGCCCTGCATTACTGGGGCTGCAATACCACTGGGGCTGCTGTATATAGGGGCTGCAATACCACTGGGGCTGCAATACCACTGGGGCTGCTGTATATAGGGGCTGCAATACCACTGGGGCTGCAATACCACTGGGGCTGCTGTATATAGGGGCTGCTGTATACACCACTGGGGCTGCAATACCACTGGGGCTGCTGTATATAGGGGCTGCAATACCACTGGGGCTGCAATACCACTGGGGCTGCTGTATATAGGGGCTGCAATACCACTGGGGTTGCTGTATATAGGGGCCCTGCATTACTGGGGCTGCAATACCACTGGGGCTGCTGTATATAGGGGCTGCAATACCACTGGGGCTGCAATACCACTGGGGCTGCTGTATATAGGGGCTGCAATACCACTGGGGCTGCTGTATATAGGGGCTGCAATACCACTGGGGCTGCAATACCACTGGGGCTGCTGTATATTGGGGCTGCTGTATACACCTCTGGGGCTGCATATACCTCTGGGGCTGCATATACCTCTGGGGCTGCTGTATACTACCACTGGGGCTGCTGCTGTATACTACCACTGGGGAGGCTGCTGTATACTACCACTGGGGAGGCTGCTGTATACCTCACTGCTGGGGGTTGTATACCTGTGCTGGAGCCCACCCTCGGCTTATACGCGAGTCAATAGATTTTCCCAGGTTTTGGGGGCAAAAGTAGGGGGGTCGGCTTATACACGGGTCGGCTTATACACGAGTATATACGGTAATCTAAGTCATACAGTTTAAGGGCAATGGTACCAAATGTTAATGAAATATATGTAAACTTGTGACTTTTAAGGCATTTTTATTACTTTCTGCAAACATTCTCTCTCAGTATTCTGGTATTTGGCAAATAGAAATAATTATGGTAATCCTAATTGACCTAAAGCACAGAAAGGTTTATTCTGATTTTATATCAGAAAGTGAGAAAACGATGCATATTTGTATTTTTATACAGTGTATGTAAACTTCTGGATTCAACTGTACAAGAAAAAATGGGAAAATAATGTTTTAAAAAATGTGAATAAAATGAAAAAACACAAAAATGTGAATGACCCCTTTTTGCCCTATTAAAAAAATACAATTATTTGGTAAATTAAATCATTTACATTTGTAAATGTCCAATCTATCAAAATATAAATAAATGTATCTGATTGGTAAATGGTATAATGAAAAAAATCAAAACACTAGAATTATTGTTTTTTTTTGGTTGTCATAACAATGCTATAAAATGCAAAAAAAAAAAATCAAAACATTATATCTGCCATAAAATTATATCAGTAAATACTTCAGTTCAGAGCGCCAAAAATTAGCACTCACAGGCCCAGAACCTGAAAATATCATGGCTCATGGAAAATGGAGAAAAAAGCAACAGTTATTTTCTTCTCAAACTTAGTAAAAAAAATTAAAACTTTGTACATGTTTGGTATCTGTGTACTCATACTGACCTGGAAAATTAGAGTCAATCAGTTTTATCATGTAGTGAACATGGTAAATAAAAATGACTAAAAACAACAATTGTGAAATTGTACTTGTTTTTTGCAATTTAAACAAACTTGGAATTTTTTCCCACTTTCTAGTGCATCACATTATAAAATCAATCAAGAGTAATATGCTGGTAGGAAAAGGTGCACAATAGTGTATTACCTGAGAGAAAACAAAGACCGAAATGTGATATACAGGCTCACCTGAGTTGGTTGTGGGACATCACAACCACTATTCAAGCATGTGATATCCAAGATATCAATAGTATCCAGTATGCTGCAGTTTCCCACATGTAGTAATTCCAGGAAAACGTAGAGAAGAAAGTGGACATCAGACTGCGCTCCCATTCCAATAAAACAATAAATCCAATGCAATTAGAATTCATCTGGTGGTTTATTCAACACGTTTCAGGTTTTAAAGAATGCTTCATCAGGAATACCATGCACAAAATGATGTACATCACTTTATGCATGGTATTCTGATGAAGGGGTTTTTAAAACCTGAAATGCATTGAATAAACCACCAGATTAATTCTAATTGAATTGGATCCAATGTGGTTTAAAAACCCCTTCATCAGAAACACCACGCATAAAAGGATGAACATACTTTTATGCTTGGTATTATTGATGAAGGGGTGTTAAACCCTGAAATGAATTGAATAAACCACCAGATGAATTCTAATTGAATTGGATCCATTGCATTATTGGAGCGGGAGCGCAGTATGAGGTCCTCTTGCTTTTCTACGTTTTTCCTGTAATTATAAAATCAATGTAATTTAAATGGAAAAATCATCCTGCAAAAAACAAACCCTCATACAACTCTGGGAATGGAAAAATAATATACAGTGGCAACCAAAATGTGTGCATTATTTAAAAGTGTGATCACTTCTGTCTGATTGTTGTGATGCCATTTTACTGCTGATGAATTGGAAGTGCATGAAGTTGTCATCATACAAGATCCTACTTTTAACCAAAGTGCTTTTGAATATAGGTGTGATCATTTAATGAAAGAAAACTGACTGCCAAAAAGTTTTGCATATGCTATTTATTGCTCACAAAATAGAGAGTAATTTATTGTTTACAATGCAATAGTTTAATGTTTTGTAGCATAATCTCTTGGTTTAGTTACTGCACCACCCAATAGGGGCATTAAAGCCACTAGAGTATTCAAGACATCTTGAGGATCTTGATCCATTTCATTTGCAAATCTGCAAACAATTCTTCTTAATTGCTATGGGTACGTGCCCCAACTCATTGATCTAACTCATCCCAAAGGTGGTCTATAGGGTTTAAATCCGGGGATTGGTTGGGGCATTGCAACAGGTGAAAATCTTTTTTTGCTAATAAATTATTGATTAAATGGGATTAATAATTATTTTCTTGCTGGAATTTCCAGCCCCAGCCTACTTTGGGTTTACCATGTGACAGCATTACAATCTCCAGTATATCCTTGTACATGGTATCATTCATATTTCCATCAATTTTATACTGGCTGCCAATAGAAGATGCAAAAAAGCAGCCCTAAACCTTGACATTGCCGCCACCATGTTTCACTGTAGGTGATTGCTGTGACAACACAGCCTTTTTAATGTGTGTCATCGGTTAATATTCTTAATTTGGCCAGATGTATTGTTCTGTTATTTGTTGACTGATGAGTAGGTGGTCATTGTTTGTTATCAGACTGCTTGGAGCCTGCATTGTCTCAGTTTGTGGATTGCTAATTAAATGTAAATTTCTTCACCCCCTCTTTCTACATCATTCAGAGGAGAATTATGCAGTCAGATTGAAATGCCAACCAATAGGAGTACAGTTTAATCTCACCAATCCTGTTAAAACACAATAAACCCTGAGGGTAAGGCTTGAGATATAAAAAGTAGTTATTAGCGAGTACCGTAATATTTACACTCGCTATACTCCTAATGAGTAGATTTTAATACTCACATACTCGTCCGAATAGCGAGTACAATGTAAGTCAATGAGTGATAGGCTCCGCCCACACACATCAGGCTATGAAACGAGCCTTTCTGAGTCAGAGACCGATGGGTGGGCTTTTTCAAATTTTCACGGCATAAACTACCTTCCAGTGCCCCCCAGAGAGAGTCTAACATTGAATCTGCTCTCCTTGAGGTGCCAGCTCGAATAACAAATAGTGATGAATACACTCACTCATCACTAATAAAAAGGTCTTGCTTCAGTCAGCAGTGGTTCATTTGCTACTTGGACTCATCCAAAGGACTTCGACCCCTCGACCCCAGCTACAGGATAACATTGCATCTTCATGACTTTGGCCTAAGAATTTCGGTTTTGGCTGCCAGGATCACCTTGTGTCTTCATACTCTGCATGACCTCAGTCTAGGAGCTTCTGTTCTAACTAGAGGAGCACCAGCACTGGATTATATTCTGCAGGAGTTCAGTCTAGGATTCTAGGATTTGGCTGGAAGATCAGAGACTATTTAAGGAATTACTTGGACATTTCTAATTTGGAGCCCGGACCTTGGGCGTTTCCGTGCAAAGTTCTTCCAGTGTCAGAGCAGGTGTCATTCTATTAAGACTGGTGAACTGCTTTATTCCCATTCCCCTTTTCCTAATTATTTGCTATACTTAAGGAACACAGGTTTGGACAATTCTGTCACCTTGCTACAGATTTTGCTGTTCTTGGTCAGCTTCCTAAGCTTGCTGCTCTTCCTTTCTCGGTGGGTGCCCTCCAAAAGCGGGTTGCTACTGTATTGGGGTTGTTGGCCCTTGCTGGAAGTTCTGAAAGCATAAATATTCCAATTCCTGGTAAGCCAGTGAAAGGGTGAGACTCTGTTGCCTGTTACATTAGGTGTTCTTTCTGAGTATGCATTATATATTCCTTTGACTGTTGGGGATCCAATAAAGTCTAACTAATGTGTGGTTCCCTCACCCTGTGTTGTCTGAATAGCAGGGCCGGCGTCAGCACCCGGCGTACCCGGGCAAGTGCCGGGGCCCGACAGCTTGGAGGGGCCCACCGGGCCCCTGAGGGCTAGGGTCACACTTGTGTTGTGACCCTAGCCTGACTCAAGTATTGTCTGCTGCAGCGCAGAACGTTTAACGCTATGCGCTGCCAGCAACTGAGCCCATAGAAACCCGCAGTTTACATTGACAACGAGTGGTTGTCACGGTAAACGTCGGGTTTCTATGGGCTGCCTCCAGCGCATAGCAGCGTTGCAACATACAATACTTGCATAAGGCTAGGGTCACAATGCAAGTGTGACCCTAGCCTCAGGGGCCCCTGAGCACTGCCCCCACAGCCAGAGCCATATCCAGGGGCAGCTGTGGGGTCATTTTCAGGCTCCTGCAGGCTGCAGCACCGGAGGTCTCCCTCCTCCCCCCTCCACAAGAGCCGACAGAGCTGCACACACTCTGTGCTTACAGGACCTGCGATGATGTCACATGGAGGGGAGGAGTCAGGGGTCTCATGATCAGCTCCTCAGTGTATCCAGGACTCTGCTGGCTATCAATGATGCTCAAATAAGGTGAAGTTTGTGTGTGGTCAGGAGGCATTTACAGTGTGAATGTAGCAGAGGTGAGTGTGTACTAGGTGTATGGCAATTAGGTGAAGGTTATGTGTGGGGTCAGGAGGGATTTACAGTGTGAATGTAGCAGAGGCGTGTATGTACGAGGTGTACGGAGCAGAGCCGTGTGTGTACGAGGTGTACGGAGCAGAGCCGTGTGTGTACGAGGTGTACGGAGCAGAGCCGTGTGTGTACGAGGTGTACGGAGCAGAGCCGTGTGTGTACGAGGTGTACGGAGCAGAGCCGTGTGTGTACGAGGTGTACGGAGCAGAGCCGTGTGTGTACGAGGTGTACGGAGCAGAGCCGCGTGTGTACGAGGTGTACGGAGCAGAGCCGCGTGTGTACGAGGTGTACGGAGCAGAGCCGCGTGTGTACGAGGTGTACGGAGCAGAGCCGAGTGTGTACGAGGTGTACGGAGCAGAGCCTTGTGTGTACTAGGTGTACGGAGCAGAGCCTTGTGTGTACGAGGTGTACGGAGCAGAGCCGTGTGTGTACGAGGTGTACGGAGCAGAGCCGTGTGTGTACGAGGTGTACGGAGCAGAGCCGTGTGTGTACGAGGTGTACGGAGCAGAGCCGTGTGTGTACGAGGTGTACGGAGCAGAGCCGCGTGCGTACGAGGTGTATGGAGCAGAGCCGCGTGCGTATGAGGTGTACGGAGCAGAGCCTTGTGTGTACGAGGTGTACGGAGCAGAGCCGTGTGTGTACGAGGTGTACGGAGCAGAGCCGTGTGTGTATGAGGTGTACGGAGCAGAGCCCTGTGAGTACGAGGTGTACGGAGCAGAGCCGCGTGCGTACGAGGTGTATGGAGCAGAGCCGCGTGTGTATGAGGTGTACGTAGCAGAGCCGCGTGTGTACGAAGTGTACGGAGCAGAGCCGCGTGTGTACGAAGTATGTGTACCAGTGGTAGCCCCCCGCGGATTCCGCTCCTATAGTCTCAGCCACCTTTGCCAGCAGCATTCTTCTCCATAGTCTCTTCTGCCGCTGTCTGCATTCTGCAGCTCAGCATGGAGGGACACGATGTCATCACTGTGCTGATATGTGCAGAGCGACCGGAGGAGACCGGAGCAGCGAGAAGAAAGGTGAGGAGAGAGAGAGATCTGGACGGCCAGACACTCCGCTTGGCTGCGGTGCCACCATATGGCAGTGCGGCTCCATTGAGCTGCTTGCATTATTTGTGTGCTTCAGGATGCTTGTGTATATACCAAGCATCCTCAGACGCACAAAAATGCAACATTTTGCATTTGAAGGGTATTTTTAAAAGGCGCAAGGGAACGCAATCGCATTTTAGCCCGCTCCTAACAATGTGTAATATACTCACTGTCAGAAACAGCTCTAGCTGGATTCGGCAGTCACTGTTCCTGTAAGGCTGTCTTCACATAGGAGTTTTTTTTTAAATGTGGCAGTTGCGGTAAAAAAAACCTGCATCTGCCGCATTTTCCGCCTAGCGGCTGCACTTGCTGCACGTTTGCGGCAAGCCCCATGCATTGTCTATGGGGCTTGCGGTAAGTGTGCGGCAATATATATATATACATATATATATATATATATATATATATATAGTCCGCGATATGTACTTAAAGGGGGCCCACTGAGACCTTTTCGCCCGGGGCCCACAGAAACCTGGAGCCGGCCCTGCTGAATAGTATTCTACCCATGGGTAAGGATATTGGGCAATCAATGGAATGAGCCCTGGTCCATGTGGTCTTTTTAAAGGCAGCCAGGCCAGTGGAAGATAGCACCTACTGACCCCCGTGTCTCCATATTTGTACCTTACATCATTACATTTTCTAATTGGGCAGTATATTAAGTGCTTGCCATTATTACCAAACAGAATGAACTTGCATTTATTGGACAACAACACCTTAGACCAATCTGTGTCTTACCATTGGCAGTATTCTCCGGCAAGCTCAAGTTGGGCCTTCCATTTCTTTGCAGAGATGAAAGGCTTCTTCACTAGAACTCTTGCATTCACCCCTTCTGCGCTTAGCCATCACACCACAGTTTGGCGACTCACTTTGACTCCATATTCCTCATTCATTTGACACTTGTCTTTGAGAACAGTTGCATTCCATAACTAGCTCTTTTTGACTTTTGCCTGCCTTCATTTTTAAATACTAAGCTTCTTGACATCTGGTGACAAACTTGGCTTTGTATTTGCTATGTTTAAAAAAAAAAAAAAAAAAAAAATACACAAAAAAAATAGGCAAAATTAGACTGCCCATCACACAATATGCAAGACATTTAGCCTGGCAAATGTGGAAAATTAACACAAAAAAAGAAAAAGAGATAAAACAATGTCAAACACGATTTTCATCCTTAGACCTGACAACCATTTGCTTACAATCTATTAAAATCACCAAGAAAGTGGCATCACAACAACCAGACAGAAGAAATCACACTTCAAAAAAATGCAAAATGTTTGGTAGCCACTGTAGTTATGGCTCTTGGAAGAAGGGAAAATAAAAATGAAAGTGTAAAAATGGAAGAGATGAATACAGCGCAAACAAAACCTCATATTGTCACACCTCCTGTTGGCCTTATTGGTTCTCGATTTTTTATTGGATTGATTCCGTTACGTTCACTTGAGTTACACAAGTGATTTACATTTTATAGCACAATGTAACAAACATAAATCCAGCATGAAAAAATGATCCATTTTATAATTAAAAATATTGTAGTGCCTCCACTTAAACAGTAGTTTACCGCCAGCCTATCATTTCCCGCTCTTTAATGGTAGAAGTTTGCATAAAATCCTACTATAGACATGCACCATGAAGATATATTTAGAAATGAATAGCTTTTCTCTCCACAGGTAATGCTTGTAGGGGCTATGGAAGAAAAACTCTTTACAGCTACAAATGGCCATTTTGTGACTGTCTGTGCCCGGATTATGCAAATGTGCTACAAGCAAAACATTTATTTCAAAGCAGGATTTTATGCCTAGTTAGAATAGATCTTAACCTGGCACCAACAGTTTTTGCAGTTTATTGCTAAATACATGACACCATGTGTAGCAGATAGTGATGTGGGAGTACCGTAATATGTTTAATCGCTATACTTGTTATGAGTACTTTCTAATAATCGTGTATTCGTTAAGAATAGCGAGTACAATGTAAGTCAATGGGAGACACAAGTAATTTTCTGCTGGACTCTACAAAGGGTCTGAGGGCCTGAGGAAAAGGCTGAAATGGATAGGAAAATGATGAAACAGAATAGCAACAGCCTGGAGAATATGCCCTGATGCATTTCTGACTCACATATGGTTTGTGGGAATAACTTTTTTGCAGTATTACAACACTTTTAAGGTACCGTTACATACAGAGATATATTGTTTGCAACTCACTGGTTGTAGTGAAATCATGGACACATTGTTCCATTTTATTGCCGGGTACAAAATGGAACAATATGTCGATGATTTCACTGCAACCAGTGAGTTGCAAACAATATATCTCTGTATGTAACGGTACCTTAAAAGATACACAAGAACAACTACCAAACCTAACCTAAAGCTCATTTAACAGGCCAAAAAGGTTCAGAAACAGTTTCTTCTGCATAATCACTTGTAAACAAGGCTAAATAAACCACAGAAACAAAATAATATCGCTTTTAACATTTGTTCACACGTAGTGTTGTGGCTTTTTTTCACCTTTTACAATTAGGAGAGTCCTGACTCGTACATTTTGTAGGTCCCCCTGTCATACATCGTTTTTAGATAGCTATTCCCCAGCACTTTACAAGGTCAGCTGCAACGTATCAGTAGGTAAGTTGATCTTTGACCTCAGAGGCCTCAGATTGCCCTGTAACATACATTCTGGAGGGACCGCTCTTACTTAGACGTTTGGGCGATCCCTCCTTCATTGACACTGTGATAGTGGAATATATATACTTACATTCAAATGTTCAGAGGGCATGCAGTAGGCAGGAAACCAGATTTTGGTGAGGGCCCAGAGAGGCCCTGTAACGTGCTTATTGGAGGGATCGCTCTTACTTAGACATTTTGGGGCTTCTCCGGCATTGACACTGTGATAGTGGAATACATATTCCATAGCAGTTTACAACGTGCCCATTGTTGTGTTGGGCTTCAACCTCCTCCTCCACTGCTATGTGATTCTGCAGCCATACATTTCAATTTTCAGAGGGCCTGCAGTAAGCAGGAAACCTGAGTTTAGTAAGAGCCCTCACATGGCTCTGTAACTTATGTTTGGAAGTGCCCTTCTCTAGAAATTTTGTAGATCCCTTTGTGCACAGTTGAGAGTGCTCTCACTTATTCATATTGTAGGGCTCTCACTCTATGATTTAACTCATTAAAGGGCAGAGACTACATTGAAAAAGGGCAAGTGACATGGAGTAATAGAAAGTAGCAATGAGTGTGGCCTGCGGTACACAGATTTGGCTGAACTCCATGCACCAGAAAAATAAAGCTGCACTATTCAGCTGGATGATGAGCTCAAATACAGTACAGACCAAAAGTTTGGACACACCTTCTCATTCAAAGAGTTTTCTGTATTTTCATGACTATGAAAATTGTAGATTCACACTGAAGGCAACAAAACCATGAATTAACACATGTGGAATTATATACTTAACAAAAAAGTGTGAAAAATGAAAATATGTTTTATATTGTAGGTTTTCTTTAAAGTAGCCACCTTTTGCTTTAATTACTGCTTTGCATACTCTTGGCATTCTCTTGATAAGCTTCAAGAGGTAGGTCAACGGAAATGGTCTTCCAACAGTCTTAAAGGAGTTCCCAGAGATGCTTAACACTTGTTGGCCCTTTTGCCTTCACTCTGCAGTTCAGCTCACCCCAAACTATCTCGATTGGGTTCAGGTCTGGTGACTGTGGAGGCCAGGTCATCTGGCGTAGCACCCAATCACCATCACACCTCCTACTCCATGCTTCACGGTGGGAACCAGGCATGTAGGAGTCCATCCGTTCACCTTTTCTGCTTCGCACAAAGACACGGTGGTTGAAACCAAAGATCTGAAATTTGGACTCATCAGACCAAAGCACAGATTTTCACTGGTCCAATGTCCATTCCTTGTATTCTTTAGCCCAAACAAGTCTCTTCTGCTTGTTGCCTGTCCTTAGCAGTGGTTTCCTAGCAGCTATTTTTCCATGAAGGCCTGCTGCACAAATCCTTCTCTTAACAGTTGTTGAAGAGATGTGTCTACTGCTAGAATTCTGTGTGGCATTGACCTGGTCTCAAATCTGAGCTGCTGTTAACCTGCGATTTCTGAGGCTGGTGACTTGGATAAACTTATCCTCCGCAGCAGAGGTGACTCTTGGTCTTCCTTTCCTGGGGCAGTCCTCATGTGAGCCAGTTTCTTTGTTGATGGTTTTTGCAACTGCAGTTGGGGACACTTTCAAAGTTTTCCCAATTTTTCGGATTGATTGACCTTCATTTCATCATGATGGCCACTTTTTTTTTACTTAGAATTTGTATTATGGCAATAAAAAAGCAGCTAACAGTCTATTTAGTAGGACTATCAGCTGTGTATCCACCAGACTTCTGCACAACACAACTGATGGTTCCAACCCCATTTATAAGGCAAGAAATCCCACTTATTAAACCTGACAGGGCACACCTGTGAAATGAAAACCATTTCCAGTGACTACCTCTTGAAGCTCATCAAGAGAATACCAAGAGTGTGGAAAGCAGTAATCAAAGCAAAAGGTAGCTACTTTGAAGAACCTAGAATACAAGACATATTTTCCGTTGTTTCACACTTATTTGTTACGTAAGTGTATAATTTCACATGTGTTAATTCATAGTTTTGATGCCTTCAGTGTGAATCTACAATTTTCATTGTCATGAAAATACAGAAAACTCTTTGAATGAGAAGGTGTGTCCAAACTTTTGGCCTGTACTGTATATTCTCTCGTGCTAGTCAATGGACAAAGGATATATGGTGCCCTCCCTCCAGGATGGGTTGGAGAAGCTTCTACAAATGTCTTAGAGATTTTGATTGTCAATATTCCAGAGATTATACAGGAATAAAAGACTTCTTGATACTCTACTACTTGGTCCACTGTAGAATGTGCATCATATTTCCAAAAATGACTCCTGGGGCTGTGTCATAGATGCAGGAAGATACCATGACAAGTGCTTCCCTTGACAAATATTATCTACAATGGACTACTGTAATAGTTTAAGTCCTCAATTAAAATTTTCAGAGGGCCATCAGTCGGTCATCAACAATCAGTAAAATTCTATTGCGTATGTATCCCCTATCTCAGTCACAATGTGGCTCAAGCCAGGCATGTTTTTCTGCCAAATAGATTGACTGACAGTAGATTTTGATTGAATATGTATCCCCTATCTCAGTCACAATGTGGCACAACCTGTGACAAGGGCCTCCAATGACAAATATTAGTTTGGTAGGACCACTGTATATTCAAGATTTGTACACTGCAGAATGCGTAAAGGGTTTGAAAAAATTAGCCCAATGGGCTGAGTGAAGTTTAACACAGGAAGACATCATCCCAAGGGTCTTCATTCACAAATAGTAGCTAGGCTGGAGTAGGAATACTTTCCTAGTTTTTCCTCCGCACAATGTGCATAGGGTTTGTAAAAATTAGCCTTATGGGCTAAATTATGGTTGACGAAGGAAGGACATGGGTTTTTATGGGAAGGAGTTGACGTTAAACAGCAGTAGCATGAATCAGAATGTTTGGTGAATTTAGGTTGGTTTGCTATCATCTGGATGAATTACAATCTGTGGAGATATCCCATCCTTTTTGAAGTTAATCAGAGTAAGTCTGTCTGCATTTTCTGTATAGAGACGTGTGTGCACTGTGAGGCATGCTTGCGCTCTGGCACGTGGCCAACATGACTCACATGGCCTGCTGCAATCGGGGACCTTGCAGCACACAGAGGGTTAACAGCAGCGAGGTCTGTGCTGATTGAGAACACTACATTACAGGTGTGGCTGTGGCAGGCTGGATAAGGGCTGCCTAGACCTGAGTACTGGGAGATTTTGAGATTGGGCCATTCAGTCTGAGAGAGAGAGAGCAAGAGTAGAGCAGAGCCTCTGGGAGAGATGAGTCCAATTCCTATGTGATTGGAGCCATGAGGCCAGAAGGCAGAGTGTTTTGCAGCCCTTGTAGTTGAGAAGACTGGGCTGACCCTGGAGGGGCTCACGATGGCGTGTTTGGTGCAGCCGCTTGCCTGGAGGTCTGGTCCTGTGATGGCAGAATTGAAAGCAGCTAGCGACCAGGTAAGACATGTACTGAGGAGTCCTTGGGAATGCCTGGCTTGGCCTGGAGCTCAGGTAGCTAAACCCGGGTCTGGGCCTGGTTCTGACCGGTGTCTTATACCAATGTCGGTGTGTGTATGGCCCAGAATGTGTGCGGGGACAGTATAGAGCAGCAGTAGCTCTGTGTAATGGCTGTGAGCACCTTAGCAGCCTGTATGCTTGGATTGAACTCCTCCAAGGGGAACTAGGCCAAGGAAGAGCCTGGCCGTGGGTCAGAGACTGTTATCTGTGAAAAGGGGTGTATCGGCTGTGCCCGGATTCCTGTGGGACTGTGAATGACCTGTATGCTCTGTGTGTAATGAGCACTGTAATCCTGTTAAGTGTTGTACAGACTGTCCTTTGTATATGTTATGTGGATGTAAATAGTGCTAGGCAGCTGTAACCGCCTTTGGGACTGACTGTCAAGTCGTCAGGGTCCCATTGACTAGTGTATGAGATGTGTGCAGAGTAACAGCCTGTCTGAGACCAGGTGGCATGTGTCAACAGGGATGTACAGTATCGGCTGCATACCGGATCCCTGCAGGTCCATAAGGGTCTTGTGTAAATATATCAATTTGTACTATAGGTTGTGAAGATGTAAATACTGCTATGTGTTCTGATGTAAACACTGCCATGTCTGGTGTACAAAGTGTAGATCAAGCTAGGCGGCCATAACCGCCATAGGGAACTATGATTAGTGCTTCTTGTGTTCTATGGAGCTGTAATCAGGGCTCCCGCGTATATATGCCTTTTAAAGGGGTATATGTGAACTGTAATGTGCTGTTATGTGAGATGTAATGTCATGTGATTAGTGTTACTATGTCAGTGCACTATGTATTATATGTGATGAGAGCAGTTTATGAGTTTAATAAACTGCTACATTATGTTTTATGTTAAAAAAACATTGGTTTGGTGTCATTTCCGTTGTCAAGCAAGCCCCTAGGCTAGCGCTACCTCACAGCAACTATCAGTGATGGTTGACCCAGCGGAACTGAAAACACTCTCTGACATCACAATAGAGGCCGGGCAGACCAGCACCTTCAAGGCGTGTAAGGAGAGATGGGGCCAGCTTGGACACCCAAACATTAAAGGGAACTGAAGCATCAGAAAGGACACATGTATGGGCACTTAAGTACCCCTTGATTATGTTCTACAACTTCTCCCTCCTTGGCAGTGTTATAGGCACAGATAGCCCTTGCTGTTGTGCTGGTTTTCTGAAAATTTCCCAATTTGTGCAAATTTTCCCATCACATCTGTTGGACCTGGTATTCATGTCTCTTCCCATTATACTTTGGTGTTAAAAAGAGCCAGTACGTGTGCCACCAGCATTGTCTGAGGATGATGTTTTCAGCAACTTATCTACAATGACCCTCTTGAAGGAGTCAATTGTAAAACTGTTGGGTCACTCCAAAAGACGAGCTGGAAATTTCTCCTTGTAATGTGGTTTCAGGAAAGGTGGCCCACCAGTGTAGGTTGTTGAATAAAATGTTTTTTCACGCAAGGGTCTTGCCACAGACAGTTACACATGAACTGTGCCAGGTGGACTAAGCTAGCAAAAGGCAAATCTTCTGTGCCCCCAACAGTAGGACCAGTACACATCCATGACTCACCTCCTCCACCTACTCCTCTCCAGCCCATCCAGGATGGACAGACTATAAGCTTGGGTTTGGTGTCCCCTCTGTAACATTAGAAGTTCCCTCGGTAGCACAGAAAAACGAATCCTTTCCCTCCTCATCCTCCTCATCTTCATCACCCACTGTTGCCTCAGAATATTGGCTGGACAGGGTAGTATCACCCATTGGGAAATCTGTCTCCATACCAACATGCTTGTCATTCAAAGATTCCTCCTTGAGATTATGGAGTGACTGTTTCAGGAGACACAGCAGTGGGATGGGTACGCTGATAATAGCCTGATCACCGCTTACGAGGTTGGTGCAGTAATCAAAGTTCTCAAGAAACTGTCAGTGGTGCACACCCACTCGACAGATATGTGTGGTGGCTATCTCTTAAGGTACTGTTACACGGCACAACATCGTTAATGATATTGCTTAAATGTCACGGGTTTGGAGTCGTTGAAGCGACAACATTAGGACGTTGTTGCGTGTGACTCTGTGAAGTTGTAATGATAAATCGTTGAATCAGGGATCGCAAATTTGAGAACATGTTCTCAAATCACACGATCAACGATCAGCCAAGCTGCTATATCGTTGTGTGTGACACCGCGATTACGATGTAGTTTACGACTTCGACCATTCACAGCAATGAGCAAGTATGTTCGATGAATTGTGCGAATGATACCTGCTCACTACATTGTTGGTGAGTCGTCCACAATATCTAGATGTGTGACATCTCACCAACGATGTCAAAACAAAGTCGGAAATGCCCGCGCGCCCACGACATCGTTTCAACGTCGTGCCGTGTAACGATACCGTTAATCTGATCAGCATGTTGAAGATGGTATTCAGCTACTGCCCACTGCTGTTCACTAATCCTCATCAACATATGGTAGGTAGAGTACTTTCACGTGGGCAGGTTTCAAATGAGTTGGTGACTTGGCAAATACAAGCGCTTTTGCAGTGCTGTAAGAGAAGCAAAAGCGCTAGAGTAATGGCGGAAATGGGGGCTAATACGGCGCATCTTCTTAAGGAGGTTCGGTAAGTCAGGGTAAGTTTTCAGAAATTTCTGAACCAGATTCAGAACGTAAGCCATATATGGCATGTCTGTGAGCTTGCTGACCTTTAAAGCCACCACCAGGTAACGCCCATTATCGCAGATGACCAGATCAGATTGGAAGTGCAGCGGGGAGAGCCACTCAGCGCTCTTTTGTTTTAAAGCTTGCCACAGATCAGCTGCAATGTGTGGTTTCTGACCTAAACAGATCTGCTTCATCAGAGCGTGTTGCCGCTTTACCGATGTGCTGCTGCACAGATCCTAGCTTGGCAATGATGGGGAAGGTAATTCTGCAGAGGATGAGGAGCTGGAGGAGGGGAGAGAGAAAGTGCAATATGAAGAGGCGGAAACCCTGACAGAAGTTGGGCCCACTATACTTAGCGTGGGTAGGATGTGCAATGTTCCACTTTGCATCTTTGTTCCACCCTCCAACAGGTTCACATAGTGTGCCATGACAGAAATGTATCATCCCTGTTCACAACAACTTGCCCAGGTGTCTGTTATTAGGTGGACCTTCCCGGTCAGGGCATTGGTGAGAGCATGGTTCAGATTGTTTAGCAGGTGCTTGTGTAATGCAGGGACGGCTGGAAACGCTGTATCGTGGTGCAGCCACAACCAAGAGATCACGGAAAGACTGTACTCACAAGCCTAAATGGCAACATCTCCACAGCTAGCAATTTGGTAATATGCAAGTTAATATTTGTGCCTGTGGGTGTGTGGCTGTGTGTTTATGCTTTCTTTCCAAGCTCTCAGGCACGGACAATTGGACGCTTTGTTGGGACAAGGAAGTGGATGTGGTTGATGTTTGTTGTGTGCAAGTAACCACAGCTTGTGGGCAGGAGCTATGAGTACCTGATTCCTGAACTGCAGATTTAGAAGGACATAGCCCAAGTGACATGGCAGTGGTTTGACCTGCAGACGCAGATTTGGTATCCTAGTTTTCCACCCACCTACTGGGGTGCATGGCTGCCATGTGGTTTCTCATACTGATGGGGCTCATGTAGCCTTTGCCCTGGCCTCTGCTCAACTTGATATGGCAGATGCTACAGACTAAAACGTTTTTCTCTGAAGGACTTTCAGAAAAAAAATTCCACACAGCGGCTGAACCCCCCGACTTTACCCTTAACTGGCCCACAGCAAGGGTGTTTTTTGGGAACAGTTGACACAATTCTCACTACTGGCAAACCACAACCCTTTGGTGCCTGTGTTGGTGCTACATGTCCATCTTCCTCTGTGTTGCTGTCATGGCTATCCATTCCAATGGTCCAAGCCAAATCAGTGTACTCATCATCGACCACCTCATCTTCCACCACATCCTCCTTCCGAGTTGATATTGTAGGCTGACCTGATGACTACTGTTTCATCATCATCAATCTCCACCTCTGGAGACAGTAAATGACGTTCCTCCAAGTGGCTTTCTTCTGGCCGTAGGTCCTCAAATACTTGAGCATCAACGCACACCACCTCCTCATGTTCCTGTTCAATGCTGCATGGTGATAGGGCACAGCCAACCAATGGATACGTGTGAAACTGATCATCGGAATGGCCAAGCTTGAGGTTATATATCTCCTGTGACTGATAATGGCAGAAGGAATGAGAACCAGCTTCAGGATTGGATGGGCCATCCTTCTGTGTCTCGACAGTAGACTATATAGTTGTGGAAAATTTGTTGCTGCTTGACAAATGCGTAGATGCCTTGTCTGTTTTTCAAGGCAGAATCTGCTCTTGCTTTTCTGGCTTCCACACACATTTAATTTCCAGACCGGGAATTTTTTCCAGGGATGTATTGGATGTATCAAGCTTCTTCTGACCTGACACAGACTTATTGCCTTCTCACACAGCACTGACACCAGCACGTCCATGTCCCTGTCCCTTAACAACTGTCTTTTTTGGCATTTTGGTTTTGTTGACAGATTTTCAGATGTGGATGGCACAAGCCAACCTAGCTGTCACAGTCAAAATAGTGGGGAAAATGGGATGGTGCGTGATTGGTAGCAGACAGTAGGATATGTTTGGAATACTGCTTTGCATTGTGCACTAACCACCTTTTTAAGTGTAGTAATGTGGACAGCAGAAGGCAGGCTGCTACCAAGAAACAACAGAGAAAATGGGCTGGTGTGTGCTTGGTAAAAGGAAATAGGAAATGTTTGGACTACTGCTTTGCGGAGGGCAAGAACAGCCTTTTAAAATGGAATAATGTGGACAGCAAAAGGCAGCCTGTCACCACCAAAAACATCGGGGAAAACTCTAACTTAGTTGTGTGTCTTCAGCTCTGAAAAGAGCTATTTTTGAGTGGTATTATGGAGCTAGTAAGCAGCTCCTTTAAACTGTCCCTGCTGGAGTATCTCTCCCTCCATGTACTCTGACTCTGTTCTGTGTCTTCAGCTCTCAACAGAGCTACTGTTAAGGTACCTTTACACGCCGCTACAACAGGATGGATACAACCCGCTACAGGCTACGATCGTAGCTTGCGTCGTCAATATAGCCCGTAGTAGCGGCGTGTGAAGACGGTAGGAGGCAGCCGGCAACAGATACATCTGTTTCCGAGCACTGCTCTGAAACAGGTGGCTACAAAGCCGATTGCAGCGAGCTGTATCGGCATGTAAAGAAGCTACAGAAGGGATGTCTATACACCAGGCGATGTACCTGGTATGTAGCTGGGGCGTGACACAGGCTCCGGGATACCGCGCCCCTTCAGCGATCATTGGAGGAAGCTCCTGCATGACGATTGGTAGTCACTGCATAGGGAGGCATATTTAAGGAGCTGACCAGTCACACTACACAATTGCTCGAGCGTCATGTATTAAACAGCCTCCTGCGATGCCTGCCCAATCATGATGTTCTTGCTTTGTCCTATCAGCGTACGGACGTCTCGTACTCCACAATTGTGGCACGCCTATGTGCTGTCCCTGCTGCACCAGGTCCGCCCATATTAGCTTGTTGTAGCGGTGTGTAAATGAGGTAAGATGAGCTTCAGATGGCTACTTGAGACACCCGGCGATGTATCTAGCTGTAGATGTAACGTAGCGTAGCGCACCTTGTGGCGGCGTGTAAAGGTGGTGCGTTTCCCGTTTGTAACCGTTTGGGCGTGCTCGTGCACGTGAAGTAGCGGGTTGTATCCATCCTGTTGTAGCGGCGTGTAAAGGTACCTTTATGGTGGTATTGTGGAGCTACTAAGTGGCTCCTTTAAACTGTCCCTGCTCGAGTATCTCTCCCTACTTAACGCTACACTGACATATCTTACACTAGAGGTAGCCCTCAAAAAGGCTTTTGTGTTATGAAGAGTCCTAAACATTCTCCCTAACAGTTCAGCGATCTCCCTATGCTTCTCCTACGCTGGCTTTGAATGCAATATGTGCAAAATGGCAGTAGCAGGGCTTAAATAGACCCTATAATGCTGGGCGGCCATAGTCATAGTAATGCCACAACCAAGATGTTTACGACATTACTGTGATTGGTTAAGAAGCCCAGCATGTTTAGTGACTGCAAAGGAGGCGTCAAAACTGTGGGGCAGGACATCCAAATATAGCGAGGTGAGTACGCAAATATTCACAAAATAATCAGTTATGCGAATACCGTTCTATTCGTGCGAATAGCAAATAGTAATGAATACACTTGCTTATCACTAGTAGCCGAACACCATTCAGAATACTTTCATTGTAAACTGTCCTGCTTTGCTTCTACTTATTCAGTAGTTCAGTGAACTTAAAGGGATTTCTGCATGAACAAAGTTCATTTTAAAGTTTTTGATAAATAGATCTTGAAATAATAATAAGATCCACAATTGTATGTTAACAAACAAAATATCCTTGTGCTAAGATAATCTTTTATATGTGTCTCTGCTATGTATTGTTTAATGGCCATGTCTGACCATACAGGAACATGGTCTGATCATACCACATCTCCTGTGCTGAGATAATCTTATATATGTGTCCCTGCTATGTACTGTGTAATGGATGTGTCTGACCGTACAGGGACATGGTCTGATCATACCATATCTCCTGCGCTGAGATAATCTTATATGTGTGTCCCTGCTATGTAATATGTAATGGATGTATCTGACCGTACAGGGACACATGGTCTGATCATACCACATCTCCTGTGCTGAGATAATCTTATATATGTGTCCCTGCTATGTACTGTGTAATGGATGTGTCTGACCGTACAGGGACATGGTCTGATCATACCATATCTCCTGCGCTGAGATAATCTTATATGTGTGTCCCTGCTATGTAATATGTAATGGATGTATCTGACCGTACAGGGACACATGGTCTGATCATACCACATCTCCTGTGCTGAGATAATCGTATATGTGTCCCTGCTATAAACAGTGTAATAGTTGTGTCTGACCATACAGGGACATGGTCTGATCATACCACTTCTTCTGTGCTGAGATAATCTTATATATGTGTCCCTGCTATGTACTGTGTAATGCATGTGTCTGTCTGTACAGGGACATGGTCTGATCAAACCACATCTCCTGGGCAGGGGAGGAAATGAAAAGGAGTATACAGACATTACAGCAAGTGATTACAGCTAATTTTTTTTATGAGGTAAATCTTTTCTCTATAAGTAGAAGAAATCCGGAATCTGCTTCAAGCAAATGGGTAAAACATGACATTTATTTCAATCCAAGCACTGACTGTCATGGGTAAGAACTGAAGTCAGCCTGAAATGCGTAGACTGGATGTGTCTACTATGTGTGGATTTTATTGTACTTTATGTTATTACCTGGATTGACATAAATGTCCTATTTTAAACATCTCCTTGAAGCAGATGATGGATTTCCTCCCCTTATCATTTGCTACACACCAGGAACCAACGTGGTGAGTCTGAGCACAGCACTCAGAGACATATATCCCTGACCATGGTGAGATGTGCTATTTTTCTCTTTTACTACAGCATTTCTCTGCCTGCTAATAATTTTTTTCATCTCGTAGAAAAAATAGTTTGCAATCCCGTGCTGTAATGTCTTTATCCTCTTTTGGTGTCCTCCCCTGCCCAGGAAATGTGATATGATCAGACTATGACCCTGTATGGTAAGACACAACCATTACACAGTACATAGCAGGGACACATATATAAGATTTAAAGTCAAGAAAAGACAGCGTCACAGACCTTCGATGGTGAAATTCAAGGCATCCTTTATTCCATGGTCAACAGAAGCGACGTTTCGACCACTGCTGTGGTCTTTATCAAGCTCTTGATAAAGACCACAGCAGTGGTCGAAACGTCGCTTCTGTTGACCATGGAATAAAGGATGCCTTGAATTTCACCATCGAAGGTCTGTGACGCTGTCTTTTCTTGACTTTAATGATTGATAATAACCGGATTGAACTCTCCGGGGTGGACGTGCGTCCAGGTGCGGACTGAAAATTGAAGGTCCTGCAGACTACCTCAGGTGCTGTGACCAGCCAATCCTTTACATATATAAGATTATCTCAGCCTAAGAAATGTTTTATGATTAGACCATGACCTTGTATGGTCAGACACAACCATTACACAGTACATATCAGGGACTCACATAGGATTATCTCAGCCCAGGAGATGTGATATGATCAGACCATGACCCTGTACAGTCAGACACATCTATTACACAGTACATAGCAGGGGCACACATATAAGATTATCTCAGCACAGGAGATGTGGTATGATCAGATCATGTCCCTGTATGGTCAGACACATCCATTACACAGAACATAGCAGGGCACATATATAAGATTATCTCATCACAGGAGATGTGGTATGATCAGATCATGTCCCTGCACGGTCAGACACATCCATTACACAGGACATAGCAGGGACACATATATAAGATTATCTCAGTACAGGACATGTGGTATGATCAGACCATGTCCCTGTACGGTCATACACGGCCATTACACAGTACATAGCAGGGACACATATATAAGATTATCTCAGCACAGGAGATGTGGTATGATCAGACCATGTCCCTGTATGGTCAGACACATCCATTACATAGTACATAGCAGGGACACATATATAAGATTATCTCAGCACAGGAGATGTGGTATGATCAGACATGTCCTGTACGGTCAGACACATCCATTACAAGTACATAGCAGGGACACATATATAGGATTATCTCAGCACAGGAACATTTATTAAACACATCAAATTGTGAAAATGATTATTATTCCAAGATCTATTGAATAAATTAACTTTGTGGGATAAAACCCTCTAACCTGTAGTGTGTAAAGAAATGCAATCATAACTGCAAGACACCTTGATAATGTTTGAGAGGCAGTGTTCAATATAAAGAAAATTGTGTATCAAAATGGTCAAGAAGGTTATTAGCTTTGATTAAAAAGCAAAGAAATCTGTATAAATAACGTGAAAGTAAACCATGGGCTGCATGAATCATTCTGGCTGCACAATTGCTGCCTTGTGTATTTTTTTCAGAAATGCATTTCAGAGAAAATATATGTAGATTTGGCTTGAAACAATAGCAAGATAAGAGACTAGTACAACTGACTTTTTACAGTGCCTATCATGTCATAGACAGATATACTGCTATGGTAGACTCCTGTCAATTCACCTGGAGCGATGCCAGAGAGGTGACCCAAGGCGGAGTTTATCTTCTACCTAAATTCCTGTAAAGTGCTGAAGCATTTTAGAGAAAAATGTACTTGGCTGCAGTTGTGCAGATGGGATCTCATTTATGTTGCCTGTGGCTTGGGTAACATGAATCAAGTGACATGTTTCCTTCAATGGGAAAGTATATTGCATTACTTAGCTGCTGTCCAGTAATGCTTAGCAGGTGTGAAGATTTCCAAGGTATTTAGTACGGACTTTTAAAGAGGTTGTCTAATAAATTGATATTAATCTCTATTATTAGCTGTCTTTCAGCTTTGTCAGTTTACAGTGGAATAAAGAGTTGCTCGAGTCAATGGGTACGTGGTTTTATTATCTTTGAGGACACACGATGTAAAGCCGTTTTTTTTTTCTCCTTTATATATGATCTGCTATACCGGTGGATTGCTGCAGTTCTGTGGATGCTGTGGTTTTACTGGAGGTGCATATAGTTGTTGTGTCATTACACAACTAAGCCAGGTGTTTGGATCCATATAGAAAATTGACTATATACAATTGAGATAAGACCCTAGAGTGCGCTTTCTTCCCCTCTATTATAGCTTTGTCAGTGGCAGTCAGATATAAACAGTGTACAAGCTGAATAGCAGAGCTCAGCTCTTATTGAATTGCTTCATGTTTGAAATTGTTTACCTATCTTAAAGCGTGACCGTCATTTTTATTTCATAAATCAATAGGACACATGACAATAAGCAACTTTGTAATATATCTATGAGACCGATTATGGAAGAGAAGAAGCAGATTTATCAGCCCTTATCAAAATTCTCATCTCTGAGGTAAAATCTGTATTCAGTGAAGACTTTCCCATTACTGAGATAGGAGATGGCAGTGTTTCTGATGAGGAACACTGCCACTAGCATCCCCTACCATTAGCCTTCCTCTGCCTCTAGCTCCTCCCTCCTCCCATCATCACAATCTCCTCAGCAACAACTGCCATCTCCTATCTCAGTAATGGGAAAGTCTTCACGAAATACAGATTTTACCTCCAGGTTTGAGAATTTTGATGATGATAAATTCTGGCAGAGAAAGAAGCCAATTTGTCTGATAAGCAACTGTAATATTTTTTATTTCATGTGTATATGAATTTAGGGAAAAAGGCTACGTTCACACTTTGCAGTGTTTGCTGCTCCTTTTTATTTCTCCCAAAAAGGCACAAACGCGCTTTCTGTTCTCCCCAAAACCAACCAAGGGTGAGATGTCCCTTCACCGTGCATTCCGCCCATTCAACTTACAGTAAATATACAAGAAATCTAAATAAACACAAAGCAACGTTGTGATGAATCAATAGTGCTTTCACTTTCTGCAGCTGTGCGATCCCGGTTCTGAAGGGCAGACTGACAGGTCCTGTATTCAGGGGCGTTCCCGGCTCTCATCGGTTGGGGGTGCGTCATGTGAAATTTATACGCGAAGTCCCGGAACGCCCCCCCTTGATACACAGGTTTGTCAGGAATCTAAAACATCCTAGAGAAGTGGAAGGTAATATATTCTTTTAATTTTCACACATAGTTATTTACATGTAATTTCACAGTAATTAATATCTGTGCAGAATCAATGCAGCCACAGCTGTCATAGAGAGGAAATGCCCAAATTTTCTCACCCTGGAGACACAGCAACGCTGGGTATAACATTAATATAATGTGTATTACGAGCTGCGTTTTCACTCCCAGAATACCAGTGCGTAACGCCCATGTTTACATGTAAGTGATATTCCCCGATTCACTTGTCCAGGCAACAAAAGGCACATTGCGTTTGAGCGCGCGTTAAAAGGGCAATGCATGTGTGGCGTCCTGTGGAAGATATAATTCCTCAACGGAACACATATTAATGTTAGAGGATTTATTCACAATGGTGGACACTTAACCAGCAATTTTTACTTCACTCTTCATGGGAGTGGGGAAACAAAAAAATAAAATAAACTGTGGAATTATTGATTTAAAAATGCCCTCTCCCCTTCTTTTTGTTACCCTTCTTTTGTGTCCCTTAATATAAATTATTACTTCTATAAAGTAAAGCTTGGAATTTTCCTATTTGGTTGCATGAAAAAGTTGTCCCACTATCGTCCTTCAATTTTGCAAGTATACTTTTTTTTCTTACATAATCATAATTCTGTATAAATGAATATTAGATGGAGAGGGGAATAAAGTTGTTCCATAGTAAGTAAAATTTAGCTAAATTAAACTCCCCAATGGGGAGGGGGGAAGAGGAAGAAAGGTGTTTAAAACCATCCTTTTTTGTGTCATATTGATTAGAATGATTAACCCTCTAAGGTCTAGGCTTAATAGGTGAATTCCGCCTCTAGGATTAATTCCCACAGACCCACACACTCTTGCCCTTTCTAACCGCACGACACTGGCGCTTCAAGTTTGGTTGCCTGGACAACGCCTGGCATCAGGGGGCGATAACCTTACTGTAAAACACGGCTGTTAGACACTGGTAGTCTGCAGCCGATTGCCCTGATAACACCTGTTGTCAGTTAATAGGCGACATTTCCGCCATAAAGTATACCTCAGCGTTGCCTGTGTCATGGCGCTGACAGAAATGGCAGTGTCCTCTCTGTGCAGCATTAGGCTGCATTTCTGCACGAAATTGTAATTACTGTGACTTATTCATGTATATACTATGGTGACATTTTTGTAAGCATGTTTTTACTTCATTCTAGTGTTTTTAATTGCACACCTGTATCAAGGAGGAGGTGACGTTTAAGGGAGTTTCCCTATAAATTCTGCCATGACGTCACCTCCCCCAGACCTGTAGAAGCGGGCAAACCGCGAAACAGGACCTGTCGTCTGTACCTTCATGCACCCCCTCCCCGCACCTCTTCAATAAAGAAAGCACCTACGAACACACGGTGAGTGCCGCCTATTTGTTTTCTATACTTGGACTGTAAATTTTTTATTTTCATGTGTACTATTGATTTCAGAAATAAAGTGTGAAAGGACGGTTACATTTTAAGGTTCCCTCAACAGTAGCAACAATGTTTAAAGCGAACCTGTCACCCCTTCCAGGCATCTAAAGATAACATAGCCACCTTCTGCAGCACTAAGGCTGCATTCTGACAAGGTGTCTATAGCATTTATGCTCCCTTGATTCACTGAAATAAAGACTTGTATAAAATCTGTTTCAAACCAGATCAGACGGGGAGGCGGGTTTCAGGTGTCTATCT
Source organism: Allobates femoralis (assembly GCA_033576535.1). NCBI lineage: Eukaryota > Metazoa > Chordata > Amphibia > Anura > Aromobatidae > Allobates > Allobates femoralis. Next base: position 347,067,273 of record JARQOC010000002.1, read on the forward strand.
CCTCTCTGTGGTGTCAGTCATCCCTCTCTGCTCTCATGCACCGCCCCAGGGCCATCTCCCTGCTACAGAGCTTTGCAGCTCTGCTACAACATAGAGCTGTGTTATAGGAACCCACAGTAGTAAATCTAGCAGGAGGATCCTAGCGGACAAAGCCTGCCTGCGAATAAGCATTGAGTGACAGGTTTCATTTCATTTTTGTACCAGCATGCATTGCTCTAGCTTTGATCTAAAGAAATAAACTCTGCTGCACTGCGGACAGCTCGTCAAGGGCATGTAGCAGCAGGCATTCTTCTCAGGTCCCCTGCTGAGATTACTACTGGGGGTTCTCGTATAACAGCATTCTATGTTGTAGCGGGCTGACAAGCTTGTTGCGTGAGCCCGGAGGCGCACACAGAGAGCAAGAGGATGACTGACACCACAGAGAAGGAGATAGCTTGAAACCCACTCCTTTGTCATGGAATCTGGCTTGAACAGATTTTAAAAGTCCGTTATTCATAATCAAGGGCAAAATGCTTAGACACCTTCTCAGAATGCAGCCTAAAGTGCTGCAAAGGCGGCTATTATCTTTAGTTCCGGTACGGTGACAGTGCTTTAATGTTAAGAGGGGGAGTTTATGATCACAATGGTGACCACTCCCAAGTGCGTTTCAGCATAGGTTTTTACTTGTGATACACTCTTTCACCTGGTGGACTGAACACAATTGTTACTCCCCTTTACTATATAACTGTGTGATTATTGATTCTATTATTTTTAAATGTGCCCTCCCCCTTCTTTTATGTAGTAAATACCACTCTCCTTTTTGCTGGTCCTTAATAAAAATAACTATTTTTGTATATAGTACAGATTTTGGTCATTTTTCCTATTTTTTTTTTTTTGTTTTTGCATGCACACATAAGTTGTCCCCATAACTATCAGTCCTTAATTTTGCATAGATGGATATTTTTTTTCTTGCAATTAATCATCAATTGCTGTGCATTCAAAAACATATTCAGGAGTGGAAATAGTTATAATGGCGCAGAGTTTGTGAGAAGAGTGGTTTAGTTATGCACATTATTTGGCCATTGCCTTGTCCTGGAAAAATGTAAATAAACTGGGAGGTAAGGACATGCAGTAGGTAGTGGATCGGAGGTTCACTATGTGTATACAGATTGGTAATTTCTTATCTTGACTTTGCATGGTGCTTGAGGAATAATATACATTTATTTCTGATTAATGTAGTGTTTTAATATAGAGTGTGGCTTTAATGCGGTTTAATCAAAGAGGACAAAAATAGCATATATTCCTTCCCAAAGCCTCTTGAGCATTTAATATGCTGCTGATTATCACACTAGAAATGCATAATAAAATAGCTAATTTGTATTGCACTGAACGACTAGTTTGACAAGTACAAGAGATCAGCAGCACCCCATTGGTTACAGTGTAGAAGAAAGTCTTCATATCTATTGTCAGATATTGATGGAAAACTAAAGCACAATTCATGATAGTTACTTTATGCTTTTTATATTTCTCATAGGCATAGCCAAAGAATTGCTTGCTATAGGGGACCTGCATGCACAGTAAGAGCACTGGCACATCTAAAGTTGACAACCTGCCATCTTTCTGAGTTCATAGAGGCAGGACAGCTACTTATGCCTGGTACTATCACTTTGAATTCCACATAAAAGTAATATGAAGCACTACAGATCAGTAGATTTAGGATATAAAAAGCCAGACCCTGGTGCCAGTCACCTGGTTATGGCTTACAGCAGTGGGATAACGATCGCAGTCGTGGCTGAGACCGGCCCAGACCTGTAGGGGGCCTGACTTCCAGCTGCCCCCTGCGACTGCGAGTTGCAGCTCCTGCTTCACATGGATGTGCGTCCCTGAGGACACACATCCATGTGACAGCGTGACCACACTGGCTCCGTGTGTAAGGGAGAGGAGGGGAGGGAAGCCTCCTGCTTTCCTGCTGCTGTTCCCGCCCCTGCTGTTCTCCTCTGATCTGCCGGCTTCCTGCCCTGCACTCCACTGGGGACCACATACAGCAGGCCAGCACCTCTTCCTCCTTCTCCTCTTCTGGAAACTTCAGTAGCCCGACGGATCAGCGAGGGAACCAGGGGAGATAGGTAAAGATTTGTTTTTGCTGTAAATAAGTGAGTGCAGTATGGGCAGAGGACTGGGGGGGAGAAGGGTTCGGAATTTTGGATGTTTCATATATAAGGCTGCATATATAATACTGCACTATACGGAGAGGCTATGAGGCTGTATTATACCATATGGAGAGGCTATGAGGCTGTATTATGCTATATGGAGAGGCTATGAGGCTGTATTATACCATATGGAAGGCTATGAGGCTGTTTACTATGGAGAGGCTATGAGCTGTTATGCTTATGGAGAGATATGAGTTGCATTACACTATATGGAGAGGTATGAGGCTGTTTTATACTATATGGAGAGGATATGAGTCTGTATTACACTATATGGAGAGGTTATGAGGCTGTTTTATATTATATGGAGAGGCTAATAGGCTGTATTATATTATATGAAAGCTATGAGGCTATATTAAACTATATGGAGAGGCTATAAGGCTGTATTATACTACATGGAGAGGATATGAGGCTGTATTATGCTATATGGAGAGACTATGAGGCTGTATTATGCTATATGGAGAGACTAGAGGTTTATTATGATAGGAGGGATGTAAGGCTGCATTATATTATATGGAGGATAATGGGGGTTTATTATAATAATTGAATGACTATGGGGTCTTACTTATGAATGGAGGACTATGGGATTTATTATAATACATAGATGACTATGGGGTAACATCGTAATATATGGGGATGCAGTATACTAATTGGACGACTATGATGGCGGGAGGAGGAGGACCATATAAACCAGGATGGGGGCATATATGCCATGATAAGGGCCATATTCAAGGACCATATATAACATGATGAGGGACATTAATGCATAATGAAGCGGGAGAGGGGTCAATTTATGAGTCTTTAGAGGATTTAAAACATTACATGAGGCCCATTCATCTTAACAACATTTGGGCGTGATGGGGGGGGAGGGGGGAGGGGGGCAAGGTCTATATTTTGCATCGGTTCCCACCAGACTCTGGTTATGCCACTGACTTACAGTCTGCCTACCACTCCATAAGAATGAAGAGTGCAACAGATATTAGGATACATAAAATAGATTTATTATAAATGAATTATTGATTCAGTAATACAATTTAGGGCTAAATTATTGAGACACCTACCTATTTTACCTATAGGAGCTTTTATGACCTCCCATTCTTAATCCAAAAGGATAATAATAATAATAATAATAATCGCATAGTGGTTGGTTGACAGAATCAGGAGGCAGGGGACTTTTACAAGTGAAGCAAACTGTAGAAACTCAGAAGGATGCACTGGCAGATTATGTGAATATCAACTTGATAAAGATCACGTTGGTGATCAAAACGTCGCTTTCTGTGACCCTGGAATAAAGAGACCAGAAGTTTTCTTTGCACCATCCATGTCTGTGGCACTGTCCTTTCCCATAAGGGTTACTCTTTTTTTATGGTCTGCCACTTTGTGGTTGGGCTGCTGTATTTCCAAAACACTTCTTTTTTTCAATAATTAGTTTTTTTTTCCTTCATAAAGACACCGGTACAACATTGAAACATGTTGTGAATAAAAAAAATCTTAGCATATTAGCATCATTGTTGACTAACTGGTATACTTCAGTAGCACAGCCATGTAATGTATTCTATCCAACTGGATCCAAAGTTTCTGGGAGGATTTATCCACCAGCCTAGGGACAAGAGCAGTTGTTTTTCTTTATGCCTAAATATGAGTGGTGCCTGTGCCAACTCCACCAGGTGAGCATTAACCAAGCACTTACCCACTCTCCCTACATAGAGTATCACCCTATGGTGTGCTCTGTTCACCACATCTAGGTTTCTTCACTTTTCAATACTGATACTCACAATTGATTCTGGAATATTTAGGTGGGAAGAAATGTCATGAACATACTTGTTAAAATGATGTCATTGCACGACAGGACCTCGGTCAAATTCAGGGAATTTATTAACCAGTTTTTTTTTCATAGTTTTTAGGAAAGACAGACTGCATGGCTGTGGACTGTACTTTCTACACTTGTGGCAAAAGGATTGAAAGGAAAACCTAAATTCAATTATTAATAAGGTGTCCCATAGCTTTTCTCCATATAGGATCTGGCCTTGTTATATCACTGCCAAGGTGCAGACATACCATTACTGCAATCTTTCCAGCCGTACAGGGGCCCAAGATGCAAGAGGGCCCTATTTTACTGTTGGAATTGCGTATTATAATAAACTATTGGACTGCAAAGGGCACATACATTGTTCTTACACCAGATCCTTTTCTATCTGTGTCTGCCCCACTACTCATTACTTTTCAATTACAAACGTTTACTGACTGTAAATGCATTATTTTATGACTTTCTGCAATTTAAACTATGAGATATTTATGCAATAATGACTACCATACAAAAAGATGGTAGGTTTATATCTTTAAGCAATATTGTATTTCAGAGCTAATGACCATTTTATTAACGCCCTTTATTAACCAGAGCTTGTTTCATTGTCAAGATTCAGAAGTAGAATTCAGTAGGAAAATATTCTGTAGGATGACTGTGAAGCACACTGAAAGCATTAATGCCATTTCTATGCTTGTTTCCAAATTGCAGGATTTTCCTACAATCTATTAAAAAGCAAAAATCAAACCGTAGAAAAGCAACTTGAAGTCTGTGCTGCCAAACTATTATAGCAGCCCCTAGAGGACACTATTGCTTTATGAGTGTTCTTGATATGAAATGCTTTTTAATGCAAATGCTTATCATTATATGGATGAAAATGTCATTCTAAATTATTTCAACCATCATTTTTGTTTCATCAAATAAAGTATCTAATATTTATAAACACTGAATATCAGTATCGATCATATCTAAAGCGCAATGAAAATGTATCACTTAGTCTAACAAAATTGTGTCCTCATTGAAAGCCTTCGTCTTCAATACACAATCTATGAGCCACAACAGACCCATGAGGAAACCCCTAAGAACACAAATGGGTGTTCACAATTGTATAGAACACATTGTGTATTACATCATTACCGGATATTATTGGTGACAATTTGAATAGAGGCTTTATGTATTATATTGAAATTGTGCACACAAAATGCCATCATTTCGAAAAACTGACAGAAAAATTGGACTTCTTGCTGAAAAGCATTCAGGTCAGCTTTAATTTCTTGAAGGAAATCGTTCACTAGATGCATAGCTGTTATGGTACCGTCACACGCCGCAATGTCGCCTGGCGATATGAGGCGATCTAACGTGGACATGCACGTTTTTCATGGACGCCTCAGATCGCTGATCGCAATCTCACCCTGAAAGTAAGGCGATGTGTCGCTCCTGAAATCGCCTCACCTACAGCAGGAGCAATCTAGCCTCATTCTATCGTCGCTTCACACGCCGCAATTCCAAAGGCATTGTGGGCGTACATGTTCAGCATGGCGAGGAGATAGGCGTGCCACAGTGGTTTATACCACGCCCCATACACGCTCATTAGTCATCAATTGTGGCTCCTGCAACACACTTTCGAGCCGCAAAAGTGTCGCACAGGAGTGGCCTTGTGCATTACAGTTGATTAAAGTAACAATGGCTAGGTGTGCGTATGTAGGTGATTGCGGTAAGCTACAAAAAACACTATGGAAATACAGTTGTGGCCAAAAGTATTGACATCCCTGCAATTCTGTCTGATAATACTCAGTTTCTTCCTGAAAATGATTTCAATCACAAATTCTTTGGTATTATTATCTTCATTTAATTTGTCTTCAATGAAAAAACACAAAAATAGTTGTCCTAAAGCCAAATTGGATATAATTCCACACCAGACATAAAAAAGGGGTGGACAAAAGTATTGGAACTGTTAGAAAAATCATGTGATGCTTCTCTTGTTTGTGTAATTAAAAGCACCTGTAACTTACCTGTGGCACCTAACTGGTGTTGGCAATAACTAAATCACACTTGCAGCCAGTTGACATGGATTAAAGTTGACTCAACCTCTGTCCTGTGTCCTTGTCTGTACGACATTGAGCATGGAGAAAAGAAAGAAGACCAAAGAACTGTCTGAGGACTAGAGAAACCAAATTGTGAGGAAGCATGAGCAATCTCAAGGCTACAAGTCCATCTCCAAAGACCTGAATGTTCCTGTGTCTACCGTGCGCAGTTTCATCAAGAAGTTTAAAGCCCATGGCACTGTGGCTAACCTCCCTAGATGTGGACGGAAAAGAAAAGTTGATGAGAGATTTCAACGCAAGATTGTGCGGATGGTGGATAAAGAACCTCGACTAACATCCAAACAAGTTCAAGCTGCCCAGCAGTCCAAGGATACAACAGTGTCAACCCGTACTATCCTTCGGCGTCTGAAAGAAAAGGGACTGTATGTAGGATACCCAGGAAGACCCCACTTCTTACCTCGAAACATAAAAAAGCCAGGCTAGAGTTTGCCAAAACTTACCTGAAAAAGCCTAAAACGTTTTGGAAGAATGTTCTCTGGTCAGAGGAGACAAAAGTAGAGCTTTTTGGGCAAAGGCATCAACATAGAGTTTACAGGAGAAAAAAAGAAGCATTCAAAGAAAAGAACACGGTCCTTACAGTCAAACATGGAGGAGGTTCCCTGATGTTTTGGGGTTGCTTTTCTGCCTCTGGCACTGGACTGCTTGACCGTGTGCATGGCATTATGAAGTCTGAAGACTACCAACACATTTTGCAGCATAATGTAGGGCCCAGTGTGAGAAATCTGGGTCTCCCTCAGAGGTCATGAGTCTTCCAGCAGGACAATGACCCAAAACACACTTCAAAAAGCAGTAGAAAATGGTTTGAGAGAAAGCACTGGAGACTTCTAACGTGACCAGCAATGAGTCCAGACCTGAGTCCCATAGAACACCTGTGGAAAGATCTAAAAATGGCAGTTTGGAGAATGCACCCTTCAAATATCAGGGACCTGGAGCAGTTTGCCAAAGAAGAATGGTCTAAAATTCCAGCAGAGCATTGTAAGAAACTCATTGATGGTTACCGGAAGCGGTTGATTACAGTTATTTTGGCTAAAGGTTGTGCAACCAAGTCTTAGGCTGAGGGTGCCAATACTTTTGTCTGTCCCATTTTTGGAGTTTTGTGTGAAATGATCAATGTTTTACTTTTTTCTTCATTCTCTTTTGTGTTTTTTCATTGAAGACAAATTAATTGAAGATAATAATACCAAAGAATTTGTGATTGCAATCTTCTTCAGGAAAAAAATGAGTATTATCTGACAGAATTGCAGTGGTGTCAATACTTTTGGCCACAACTGTATGTACCTGCATTTGTCCACACCATGGCAGAGCTGCCATGGCTGAACTGAACTATGTGTGTGCACACATTGTTGCATGAGAGTACTGAGGTGTACCTACATCCCCCACAAACACCACAGCATTCTCCATGTGTGTGGACACAGTCCCATGTGGCCAAACACATCATAATGGACATGTACACACAGTCGTGGCATACAGTGTGGGCCAAAGGGCTGCACCTGTGTACTGGACATTAACACACAATGCTGCACGTTCCGATCAATACCCTTTCACTTATCACATACCTCTGTGCACAGCATAAAGCTATGTGCAACTGCCCTGTAAAGAAAAGTAACAACACACACAGGTTTTTTGTTGTTTTTTGGTTTGGAATTAAAGTCTTTGTGCACAAAAATTATAAGGCAAACAACACAGACAAAACATTTAGAACACAAGTGCCAACATGAAACAAATAAATACAAAAAGCAGAAACAGAATGGCCATACCCAAACATTGCACAGTAGTGACCCAAAAACCTCAAAACTAACTAACGTGTAAACACCCCAAAGCTAAATAAAAAAAAAAAACATATTTGTCATGGTGCAGTCACCCTGGTGACTGCACCCTCCTCCTCATGTTGATGCCTCACAACACCAGCCACCCTACATCTGCTGGGGCTACCAGGCCACTGCCCCAGGGCCATTAAAGCAGGAGCAGTGAGCCTCTGTTGCTCCTGGCATCCTGTTGATTCAGACCATAGCTCAGCAGCTGGAGTGGCGCCATACCATGGTTGGCAGCACACCAATCCCCGGGACGGACCTTCCCTGTTGTGAGGTCCACAGAATCCACATAACTTTCCAGAGTGTATGATGACCGAGCCCTACGACGCAGGAATTTATGCAGCACACAGCAGGCCAGCACTACCACATCGATAGATTCCAGTTTCATATGCAAAGGCGTATGAAGCACGCAGAATCTATTGGCCATGATCCCAAACGCATTTTCAACCACACGGCAAGCCTGGGATAGCCGGTAATTGAAAATGCGCTGCTCAGAAGTAAGCGTCCTCTGGGGATATGGCCATAGTAGGTGAGCCTGAAATGGGAAGGTTTCATCCCCCACAAACGCAAAGTTGAGATGACCGGTTGTCTCATCATTTGAGGGCAAGTGCAGAGCGAGCACCTCTCCTTAGGTCTTGGGTTAAGGAGCAGTGTGCAAACACACCCCCATCTGAAACACGACCGTTCATGCCAACGTCCACGTACAGGAACTCATAGTGAGCATCCACCAGGGCCATGAGGACCACGCTAAAATATCCTTTGTAATTATAATACAAGGACCCGGTGTTGGGGGGTATTGTGATCTTCACGTGCTTACCATCCAAAGCACCGCCGCTGTTTGTAAATTGCCATCGTTCCTCAAAACCTCTGGCAACATCCATCCATCCTGCGAGGGTTGTTGGAAACTGCATGTCGGATGGCAGCAGACAACTACAGATGGCCTCACACGTCTCGGGGATCAGGCGGCTCAGCAGTGCCGTGAGACAGCTGCAGTGTATTGCAGGTCTGTCCTTGAAAGACCTGCTGCCAGGAACTTCAAAGTTACAGTCAAACACTCCTCAGGTGGCACAGCTTGACGCATCAAAATGTCCTGTCGGGCTATCAATGGCGTAATGCATTCCAAGAGGAATGTGAAAGAGTCCTCGGACATACGGAGATAGTTCCTGAAATCATGCGGACTCCTATCCTCCAGCTGATGCAGCAGGCGCATGTGATTCAGGTCGTCCTGTTGCCAAAGCCAATCCCGAGCCCACACACGCCATGGTCTGCGAGCCCGCAACCTCTCAACTCTATTCTCCAGCCACAAGTCCTCTTCCACCAAGGCAAGAGCCACAATAACATCTCCATCAGGGTCCATGATGATCTCACCTACCAAATTCTGCAAAAGGAGCAAAAATACACTTTCATCCAAAGAACACGTTATCAGCCATAAAAACTCACCACTCCCTACACATCTCCTAGCCAGTTACACACATCCTAGCAGACTCTGCTCATATGACCACCCACATACATATTTGGCATCATTCAATGGTCACAAAGAACATTACACTGCCTCACCACAACACCTGTTAGCACCACACCCATGGCCCTCCTCCCCAACTATATCTCCATCGTCCAAATTGTGACCTCATTAATATACCCCCATATAGCTGCTCCTAATGTATAAGTACGACCACAAGGGCTAGGAAAATACAAAGCTCAAACACACAGATAGATGCTTAGTGACAAAGTGATAAAAGAACATGCTAAACGTACCAGAACCATGTGCTACTCACAAATTATCCTCCAACGCAGCTGACAATTGCATAGCCATCATGTCCAACACACATCCCTGTGGTGGTGATAAGGACAGATCTTCACAGGCAGACACTCCTAAGCCACATGGGCCACTCCACATCTCAGTATTGTCCAGATGAATTCCATTCAGTGTGGTAAAAGGCAGTACTATGTGGACACATTTGATATGTGCAACTAAACTAACCACAGAGCCCTCCTTGCTACATGATCCTGTATGGTGAAGGCAAAATGGATTGCCAATGAGGAGGGTGTTTTGTGGCAACGAAAGCCATCCGTCCATTTTGTGGCACAGAATAGCTCCATCAAACACATCATTCCAACCAACATACACCAGGACTTGGGCGTCTGCTACAGTACACAATAACAATAGTGCAAAGAAGGATCAAACACTATACACAGCCATATCAGCAATCATGTGCGAACATCAGTACTTACTTAGTGACTCTGAGCAGCAAGCGTGCCGTGACACTGTCATTAGCGGCTTTTATGTGGTAACCATCCAATCACAGAGCAGCAGCGTCATCTAATTTATGTAGCCGCCTGGGCGTTGCCACATGCGACTACTGATTAGACGCCTGGGCTGCTTTGTGATTGGTCATGCTGTGTACAAAATTGGGCCCAGCTGCTCCGCCACACATACTCCTACTGCAATGTGCATTGACCTAGTAGTGTCTCATCACCAGAACTCTGTTGGACTAACGGTAAGTCAGTGGATATGCTATTGTGCTTCTGATGTATGCTCTATTATTGTCAGCTTTCCAACCATATTTTGTGGCATGTATGGGCGTGTTCGGTGCAGCTTCATGTTGCGTCATGTAGATGTGTGGTTTGCGACAAGTAGGCATTGTTAACCACCTCCACACATATTGTGATGTCATTGGTGGGAAGGATCATTGTGTCCTACACCACTACATCGTTACATAAATATGTGTAGAGGTCCTTTTTGTGTCTACATTTTGTGTGGGACGCCATGTGTGCCATTTCAACATGATCCTGCTTTGTTAATCTCCTTGAGCAGGGCCAAACCACATATGCCCCGTGTCATGTGCACCATGTCGCATGTGTACGTATATAAAGGGCATTAATGCTTCGGCATAACACAGCTAACTACCAGACCACCTGTCCTTGCTAGTGCTGGACATGGATTGGCCACACAGACTAGAATGTGACCTGATATGTACATGTATGTGTTTGGCTACTACTGTATGTTTTCTTTTTGCAGATGGCTACGAGTCCTGAATTTGTGCGTGACCTCCTAGCCTTGTACCAGGACCATAAATGCACCTTGTCGAGCTGGCCAAGCGGCTCGACCAGACTAAGACCTGGATGGTGAGAATGGTTGTGGATCAAATCAAGCACCTGCGCACCGTGTTCACCAAGGCCCACAACAAGTGGATGGACACTTGGTCCGGGGCTAGAGCTGAGGAGGTCCCTATGCCACGTCTGTGGTATTATGACCTCCTCACCTTCACCCTGGGCCCCAGGAGGCTCCTCAGGGAACACGGTGCAGCAGGCGCCATGCACAACCATCCCTGGCCACATCCCAAGAGCCTGGCCCATCACAGAAGGTGCGTAATCGTGTTTTGCTACCTATGTACACACCTGGTTGTTAGCACGGATGTGTGGGTTACTGCACATGTAGAAGTCACAATCGTCTTCTTTGGTGTGTTTTTCTGTGTGTTGCCTCACGGCTGTGGGGCCAGATTGTGCTTTGTTATGTTGGTTCACTTGCCATATCAATTTGGAGCGTCAGGTGAGTACAAAGCACTGGTCCACTTGTTTCTTCATCTCTGTTTCAAACCCTGCTACTGTTCATTTTGGTGTTTGGCATGCTCAAATAGGCACAATGTTGTGCTGGGTGGTTGGTTGTGGTAATTGATGTCAATATATTGCTACTTTGGGTAATTATTGTTTTTTCTATGTTTGCTTTACAGGCCCCTCGGGAGTCCAGCTTCATTGGCAAGGACCCACTCACTGGCCAGGCTGAACCATCTACATCTCATGGGGAGCCGGTGCCTGATTGCAGTGGTGGGGGGCCGTGCCCAGGGCCTAGCTCAGGCATTCAACAGCGCCGTGTGCCTGTGCCACCCAACATTGAGCTGGGTACCTGGGCAAAATGGGTTCTATTGGACCGAGAGAGGACCCCCGCCACTTCGATTGGGCACATGGCCAGTGAGTTGGTGTGTAGAATGGAGCGGAACAACGTGCCATCGCCGAGAGGGCCATCATTTGGGTCCTGGAAGCGGGCATTGATGGGGCACTGAGATAGGGTGGTTACATTGCCATTCCGAAGAAAACACCTCTAGTGCTCCCTGCACACCAACAACCCATGGCTAGAGGTCGCCAAAGTCAGGATCCTCCCCCTGTCCCCCATGAAGACAACAACCCAGACGGGCCCCCAATGTGTGGGAGTACGGGAATGAGGGGGAGGAGCCATTGTCAGATTCAGCAGAAGACGAAGACGCAAGATGTTACTAGGCAATGCACTACCTTGCCTCAAGGACTGTTTGTGTTTTGTTTAGGCTTAAACCAAGTGTGTTTTTTAATTTTATTTTGGTGAAAAAAACAGCCTTTGTTTTCACATACCTACGTCCACATATGTATCTAGTTCTGCAGTATGGTTGTGTATGTAGTGTGTTGTGGGGGTAATGGTGATGTCTTTGTGGCAGAAGGAGAGCCCTCATGTCCACAATAACATAGTTGAGTCATTGGAGCAGACAGGAGCCTATCCATAGGTGACAAGTGTGAGTATGGAGAGGTTAGGATTCTTCTGTGGCCGACATAGGCGAGTGTGTTTCTTTGTGTGTGTTTGTTAATGTGGGTGTGATATTGGAGAGATGATTTAAAATAGGGCTTCATCCGTGGTCCAATGGTACAGCATGATCACATCTTTATCATGTCACACTGCGCACCTATGCAAAGAAATTACCCATGTGTTGTGTTTAACAATGTAACTGGGCAAAGTGTTCCTGTGTGTGCAGAGACAAGGGAACACACAGTATAATTGTTTTCTACAAAATGTATTTTTGGGTTTGTTTTTTGGTAAAAGATGTTGTTTCAGATTAGTAGCAGGCAAACCATACTACCCAGTTTCCCAATGTGGGATACTATAAGAAAAGAGGCCAACAGGGCCTAACAAAGAAGGGTACCAACATGGCAAAACATCACACAACAATGGTCCAACATAGACAACTATATATAAAGGCTCTTGCCAACATTATTGGTGGGGATATGGTGGAGTAGGGGCAATGGGGGACTGGGCTGGCTTAACATTAACATTGCCCGCAACCGGTCCAGGTGGTGTGGGCCTCTGTGTGGTCATGCAGCATGTCAGCCAGAGTTGGTCCACCTGTATAGCAAACAAAGGCCATGAGTCAGTGACGTGTAGGTGTGGGTGGGTGGCTGCCGTGATTGGTGAGGTTTTAACTTACGTTGCAGAGCCCCATCCCGGGATCCATCATCCGGAGATGGCGATGCGCTGACATCCCATCCGGCAGCGCAAACTTTTGCACCTTGACAAAGAAAGGACAAAAAAAAAACACTACTCACATACTGAGGTGAGGGACACACACCAACATGTGTATTCCAAAGCTTGGAGGCCATTTACAACACTTACCACCAATACCAAGGGCAGCAGGCACCATTTCAGGGTGTGGGCCACGGGAGCTGGAGATGCTGAGGGGGTAGGGGGTGGAACCGGGGGTTGTGTTCAGGACCCACACAACAGGGCTTCCGCTTCCCTCCAGGTAGAGTGATGGTATTGTCCCGGAGGGGGTAAGGGACTTGCTGGCCCTCCAGAAAAGGGGATGGTGGTGTCCCGGTGGGTGCGGACTGGCAACTGCCTCCAGTAATGATGATGGGGAGTTCTGGACTGGCTGCGCCTCCAGTAATGGTATGGGGGGGGTCTGGGGCCGGACTAGCTGCAGCCTCCAGTAATGGTGATGGGGGGTCCCAATGGCTGTGGCCTCCATGGCTGGTGATGGGGGGTCCCAAGTGGTGTAGGGGACCGTCGCGCCACCTCTGACGGAGAGTCATCCTCTTCTGTAATTTAACAATTTACAAGACAAAGAATTTACATAAGGAACACAACCTAGGGCAAACACGTACTGTGTGTGTATCAATGTCATTAAGGCGTGAATGCTCGGCTGACTGGGTTTGGTCTTGAGAGACACTATGGTTAGGTGCCAGTCTGTTTTTGAACAACACCACTGAGCACATATTTGGGATGTACAACAACCTTGGATTGACAGAGGATGTATTTGTCAACAAAACACAAGAGAAGACAGTAATCATCTAGGGGGCAAAACACATAGCAGTCAGCTTGTAGTCAGTTTTCCAGATTGAGATCAACGTGTTGTTAATTGCTATGTGTCAGAGTGTGCACATATGTGCTGGCAGGTGTGATGTGACCTTCTGATTAGCATTAATATGTTGAGGACAACTTTGGTATCATTAACACCTACTTCGGCCACACACAGGTGAAGGACCAATATAGGTGTGCGTCAGGATTTTTTGACACATATGAGTGTATTCTGCATTTTCATGTTGCAGTGTGACCAAATGCAAATGCACATTGGTGACAGATCCACATGGTGTTTTATGTGACACTATGTGGCATGGCACAATTCCACATGATGTTTGTGTAGTGTTTGGAGTAGGATGATTGGCATGTGTGTGTTTGGCATTGCCACATACTCACCACCAGCGTGGCAATCCGGCCACGAATATTCACAATCTGCCCGGGGGACTTGTGTTTGAGATCTGCCAACTTCTTTTGAATCTGCTTGCGGGTCCTCTCCACATCCACGTTCTGGAGCAGGGCCCGCTGAATCCTCCTCAGAATGCTCTGCTTGTGAAGGCATGGGCGGCGGTGATGCTGGTGACACCAGTAGTCATGGCGGTCACACAGTTTGATGAGTATCAACAACTCTGCAGACCCTATGTGGCAGCGCGCTGTGCGGCCGCCATGACTCTTCTTCTCCTATGAGCAGGGGAGGGGCAGGCACCTAGCAGGCAGGGAGGAATGAGCAGAAACGTGATGACATCACCACGCACACTGGTGCCGCCAAACAAAGTTGAGGGTGCTAACAAGGTAGACGTCGGGAGTGGGAGGAGTATAATGTACCCAGCAGTGTCACCAAATTCACACGCAATAGGGCAATTGCAGTGCGTGGCCCATGGCACACATCTACGATGTGTAGGCCAACATCTGAGCTGTCATGTTGCCACTATACTCGACACAGCGCTACTTAATATACGTGAACAACATAGCTTGCGCTATTCAATGGCGCGACTAATTTCACTGATTTAGCGGACAATTGTGTAGCTGACGATGTGTGGGGTGCTGAACGGACAGCTCTTCAAATATGGCACCCTATGAACTGACAGCCAATGGGAACACAGTAGCCAACACCAATTATCGCAGACGGGCACAGACTGCAGAATGGTTGAGGCACACCTATGGTAAATCATTGGCAACGCTTTGTCACACGCCACAATACGGAAATCTCGCCTTCAGGATTGTGGCTGATTACTGAGCACTGTTCAGGAATCAGGCGACGGCCAAGGGGCGATTTATCGCCACAAAATTGCCAAATCGCACGCCGCAATCGTGAGGCAATTTCACGGCGATTGCTCCGGGGCGACATTTTGCCTTGATGTTCTCCAGGCAAGATTGCAGCATGTGACGGTACCATTAGAGTGTGTGCTCATGGTCAAGAATTGCAGCATTTTGGACGCAGCGTATTGCCACTGTGTCCAAAACACTGCATTGTACAGTACCAGAATAGTGGACAGGATTTCAAGAAATCCCATTAGCACTATGCTTCTCCCGACCACAGCGAGTTTTCAGCTGCGAAGCTAGTAGCTGGACTTCTGCATCTCCACAGCATGTTAATTTCATGCTGCAGAGTTGGAGGCAGTCCCCAATGGTTGCACGCAGGGAGAAGCTTCCCCGCACCCACCGCAGATCGTGAGTGCAGAGTGGCTGCGATCTTCCTGCGTGTACCCGCGGGTACCTGCAGGTCCAGAGGCACTCCGTCTAACATGCAGTGCCACCAGATTGTGAGCACACAACCTTTGTGACCTAAGCACTGCTGAAAAATACTTATGTGACAAGCCTACGTGTACTCTGAGTGATGTGTGCTGTGCATGTGTAGAGTGTGCTATGATATACTGTACTTTTCAGATGTGTTTCATGCGTGCTCTATTTATCGCCTTTGTATATGTGATTTATGCTGTGTACTTATATGTTTACTTTAAGGGGTGTTCTTATTTCCATGTAACTACAGCAGCTTGTAAACAAATATCAGAGGCACTAAAGAAGGGGCATCACTAAAGCAGCAGAGTGTGCATAACTATACTATTATTTTCCTCTTTAAGAGAGGTGGACCATTGCACAATTCTTGAACAGGGGACTCTTTAGATAGATAAATAATAAAAAACAAAAACAGGAAACAGCACAAAGTTAGGCAAAAAAGTGGGTGCAATACTTCCTGAAAAATTGTGGTGTCCAACCCAAAATACATAAAGCAAAACAGGCAGCACTTCAAATCAAGAAAAAAGTAAACTTCTGTAATCCAGCCCTTAAGGGCGCCACTAAAGGCAGAATTAAAGAAGTCCACTTTTTTCTTGATTTGAAGTGCTGCCTGTTTTTTTGCTCTAAAAAGATAGATAGATAGATAGATAGATAGATAGATAGATAGATAGATAGATAGATAGATAGATGCGCTTACTGAGCATAAGCATAGCTACTAAGAAGGCAAAAGGGACCTTCGCCAATAGCTCTCAAGTGGCCAACACGGAGCAATCATCATAACTATATTGGTGTGTACAGTGGGCCGATAGTTACACTTTATGGTAGAGCAGAGATACATGTTCTCCCTGTACTACTTGTCTCTTGTCTGTAGGCTGCAGGTTATTTTAGATCTAAAACCTACAGAGCAGGTTTGAAGCAAACAAGAAGAGCCCCAAGTAGGGGCGGGGGAAATAATAACATCATCACTGTGAGACCCTGATAAACTATGCGAGCCCCAATGAGATGGTGTAATCATTTTTATATGCCTGTGGTTTGCCGCACTCTGCTAGCAGACTTGGGTTAACTGAGTATGTGATATTTATTTGTGATATTTTTTTTTTTTTATTTTATTAGTAGTATGAGGGCTCTGGGACAGTGGATAAGTGGGTTTTGGGCATTATACTGTGCATAGGTGAGCTGTGGGGGAATTATACTGTGTACAAGGAAGCTGTGATACTGTGTATTGGGTAGATGTAGGAACATCATACTGTATATAAGGAGGATATTAGAAAACCATACTATATTAAGAGGGCTATGGTCAATATGGGAACATCATACTGCGCATAGGGAAGCTGTTGGGCCATCCTACTGTGAGTAGGTGATCTTAGGGGTGATCATACTGTGCTTAGGAGTGCTGTGGGTCCATTACACCGTGTACAGGGGAGCTGTAGAGTCATTATACTGTGTAAGGGGGAGTTGTGGGGGCATCTTTTTGTGTATTGTAGAGCTGTGGGCATACTGTATATAGTGGAGCTGTGAGGACATCATACTGTGTATAGTGGAACTGTAGGCCCATCATAGTGTATTTAAGGAAGCTTTTGCCATTATGTTTTGTATCGGGGGTTTTGGGGAATTATCCTGGAAAGCAGTGGAACCATCATGTTGTACATAAATGACTTAAGAGGACATCATAATGTATATAGAGGATGAGGGAGCATCACACTGTGTATATATAAGCAGTGGGGACATTAAACTGTGCATAGGAGAGCTATGAGCAAAGGATCGCATTCAAATGTGTTTAGCACACCCTATGCCAAAATCCTAGTCACGTCTCAATTATTGGGCATTTGTTTATGCTGCCTGCAACATTTTCGTCCACTTAATAAAATCACTTAATAGAATCAGGGAACTATTGAGATAGAATACAGGGAACAATTTAACCCCAATAATTTAGTATGAAATGTGTAATAACTGAATAATGTACTATCTAGTTGCAGTAAAATCGTGATTGCCCCTGTTCGGTGTTCGCATATATGTTTTGCTGTCCGTAATAAAAGTAAATGTTTATTTTGAACCTATTGTAATATAGAGTTTAGATAAATTGAATATCTTATAGTAACCTCTGGGCTCTAAGGTAAATCGCATTCCCTGTACTTTACTCATAGAACCAACAGAGAATATAGGCTGCTATTTTGGTAGCCAACACTCTGTTAATGCACTATAGCCAGAGGTAGTCATAAACTTCTAAGAGATGTAATGTTAACCTACATTTTTAGTGCTTGTAATCTGTAAAGCCTCCAAGCACAGAGCAGAAAAAATCGTAATTCCCTCCAGCCGTAATGGCTATTATAGTACCACTTATATTAGGAATCAGATACTTATGTCATTAATATCAATCTACCTACAAGTTACTAAGGCTGCCTTCACACTGCGGCAGTGTCCGGTCCGGGGCTGTCAGAAGTGACAGCCTGGACCGGAGTTTTCCTCCATAGAATCCTGTCGGGCTGCACGGAGCTGGATCCCGGCGGGTGGTAATTAGCTGCTATCCGGCTGCTGTGTCGCCGGATGAATCGTGCAGAAGTGGGGATTTTCTGCCGATTCCAAAACCGTTGCATGCACCGGTTTTGGAATCGGCAGAAAATCCCCACTTCTGCACGATTCATCCGGCGACACAGCAGCCGGATAGCAGCTAATTACCACCCGCCGGGATCCAGCTCCGTGCAGCCCGACAGGATTCTATGGAGGAAAACTCCGGTCCAGGCTGTCACTTCTGACAGCCCCGGACCGGACACTGCCGCAGTGTGAAGGCAGCCTAAGTAAACTGTATATTTGAGCAATTTATATTGACCAACAAGAGAATAAGTAAGAGCTATCAGTTCTTATAACACATTTCTGGCATTCCTCATAAAATCACAATGTCAGAATATTTCATTCCTCAATGGTGCATGTCCATTCTCAATTTCACACTGTGCAGTCAGTTCTGTTACTGTCAGATTGTTTACAGATTTAACAAAGAAAATGGAAAAGTTCAGTTGTTAATTAATTCAAAAACTTCCAAGAAGAATAACAGAGGGTAAGCAACAAGTAAAATTCTAAGGCACAAAGTGTTATTTCATGGCAAGATATATTATCGAAACAAAGGAGGCCAGATATACACAATAGCTATAAATCTACCATATATTCAATCATTTCCAAATCCTTGATCATAGCCACAGATTTCCCTACTCTGTGTTCAATGGAAATCTTCTGTGCTTACTTATTTTCCATATTAATCTATTTAATCTTTGATTTATCAAACCGATTTCATGATGGAGAGTTTACGATGGGTTTCGATTTCTAGCCAGAAGAGAGAATGATCTTTGGAGAGTGAGTGTCAGAAGGAATCGTCCAGCTGTAACTAAAGATTGCATTAATGTATAGAGTTACTACATACGACAAACTTACCTAACACAATAGTTACACTGAAAAGTTTTATTTGTCAAGTTGGTATTTTACCTCTTTGATGAAGTTCATAAAGCGGCTGCCAAACCTCCAAGCTTTATGCCGATGGCACTGCAATGAGTTGACCGTCATCTGGGGTGCCCTCTGATAGCAAACAGATACAATATGAACCGCGTCGTATGTCAGAGCAGCATCTGTCTAAAATAAAGGGGAATGGCATTGGGATTGACAAGAATCTCACAACTATATTTGGTATATACAGTGTTCATTACAACACATAAAAAACTCTCACCCAGTCAAGTTTGCCATTAATAAAGGGGCTTTCTGGTTAAATAAAGTTGTCATCCAACAACAGGATTAGTGATTTTTTTTCTTGATCAGTGGGAGCTGCACTAAAAGACAGATTGCACATGTTTGTAGTCAGAAGTCTTACCTGACAAACCATTTTGTAGTTGCAACAGTTTCATTAATTTCTATGAGGTTGCTGAAAAAAGCTGAGTGCAGCACTCCGCAGTCCCATAAGGAATTAAGGGAGCGCAGATCGAGCGTGCACATGTTTTACTCCATTCTGAAAAGGAGTAAAAGTGGCCCATTCTGCCAACCAGAGGAGATCCCTGTGCTGAGCCCCACAGATCAAAAGGTTTTCACCTATTCAGAGGATGGATGATAACTTATTTACATCGAGAAACCCTTGAAGTACCCTCAGGCTCATTCACATGGTTTTTCACATTCAAGTATTTTACTTTCCAGGATAGCACTTGTGCCTATGACTGTCCCAGAGGCTGTTTATATGCCTGTCATCTTTCCCTAGGACTGAGTAGTTCAAGAAAAATAAGCAAATTAATCAACACCAGCATTCCAAAAAAATGGAACCAGTAAAAGTTTCATACAAATGAGTATAACTGCAGGTAGAATAGAGGCATTGTGTGATGGTCTCTAGACAATAAATAATGAAAAAGCAATGAATATGTGGTGCTCCTGCGGTCTGGTCGCCACAGTGATGCTACACCTACTCCACAGGTGCATTGTCATTGTTCCTTGGTGAAAGGGGTCACAAACCCAAAACACAAAACTGCACACAACACCATCCTGAATCATGGCTAGGGGATTCGGGTGGACCCTAAAAAAAAGGAGGGTCCCATCTTCTGGTCAGGAGGAGAGGTTAGGGTGGCACCCCTGCAGACTGGTGGCCACAGAATAAAATAATGGTTTGGGGTACATGGTTCACCATCTCAGCCAAACACCCAACATGCTTCCGAATCCCTATACCTAGGACTTTAAGCCAGGCAAGGGAGAGGTGGGAGAGAGCTGAGTGGTGGGTGGAGCTTAATGGAGACACTTGAGGAAAAGGGGAGGAGCTAGAGTTACCTCAGCAACACTTGTTACCTCAGGGAGAGAGTGACAGAGAGTTTAGTTTAGTTTCTTACGCAGAGGAGGCAAGGAGTAGGAACAGGACTCCTGACAGAAACCAACTAAAGAGAAAACTGGGACCCGGCAGCCGGTGTCATCTGGAAGCTGACCGGGTCCAAGACTGCGGACCAGGTGTCCAGAAGAAGGGTGTACAGTGGAAGACCAGAGTATGGAGCCACTGGAAGACCAAGTCGACGGAAAGGGTACCGGCCCTGTAAAAGTGTTGGCTGCTATATGTCCTGGCCACAGATTAACTGGTGTGGTGAAGGGTCTTTATGCCCAGAACCAAACTGACCATCACACCGAAGGAAGGCCTCACATAGGACTAGGGATCCAAGGGAAAGATACCCAAAATAGTCAGTGACTGCCGGCCCATAGGTTGTGAGCAGTCCTGAGGAGAGACCCAAAAGGACTGTGAAAGGGGGGTGCATTGGCAATCCATCGCAGCTGCTGTTTGGCTACCGGTACCTCTCAAATAAGCAGTGAGAAAAGTACCTGGTTGAACTTGAAATTTGTGTGAGAGAGTTTTTTTGAGCATTCATGATTACAGACAGAAGGATGAGGAACCAAAAGCACAGCTGTCAGAAGTAAGTTGCACCCTCACAGTCACCTCACAACCACCCCACAATAGACTCTTATCACTGGCCCAGAGGATAAACCAGCCCTGCCTGTGGAGGGTTCATCACCTAGCTGCGTCACCTCCTCATCCCCGAGGCTGAGACAAGCAGCGGCGGTCACATCTGGCCGCATACCACAGGTGGCGTCACTGACAAACTTTAATTTTATTTTTATCCCCTTTTTATATTTTTTTCTTTTTAATTGCGGAACCGGTCCACGGCCATTACGTGACATACCCCTGTGACCAGAAAAGCAGGGACCGGTCCCGAGTAACCCATGGTCCTGGTGGGCGATGCATTAGCAGTAGGTTAACAAAGAAGTCAGAGTAGGAGGGGAGAGAACATGCTAGAAGAGAGAACGTTGGAAGGAGTGTCTACAAAAGGCGCAGGACGGAGAGTGTCCTAGGACAGGAGTGGGGATCCAACTGTGTGCCTCAAATCTGGCCCAACCTGAGTTGGGCAGAGGGACAGGTTGCCTGAGGGGACCAGCCCCGATCTGGTGAGAGTGCTGCACGCCTCAGCCAGCAAAAACCGGAGGCCATCATTTATGCATGAGCGATGGCCACCAACCATGGATAATTACCAGGATGGTGGCTAGAACTAGGGTCAAGGGACGTGCCGCTGCAATTGCCCGAGAAGGCCTGCAGCCATCAGCCTGGGACCCTGTCCACGAAGGTACTGGGAAGGAGGAAGAGTATACAGCGCAGGAGAGAGCAACTAGGAAAGGCTATGAATAGTGTCTTGGCAGAGTGACCCTAATCACCTGGGAATTATCCTGGCTGCACTTTGGAGGAGTACAGCACCCTGCTGGGTGAACATGACTGACCAGTGAGTAAAGGTAAAGAACTGCACAAACTCTGTTTGACTCCTTTTTTCTTACCCTGCAACCTTTCCTAACACCAGCAAAGACTGTTCACACCATCCCTGGGACCCAGCTCCACTTGTGCAGAGGTTTACCATCCCAGCTACACTACCATCTGCCCCAGTGAATATATCCTGCAGCGTCGGCCACCCCTCGCCGAGTACCACAGGTGGCGTCACAAACTTTCCCCTATAAATAATTCCCTTTAACTGCAAGTCCAGGGCCACGGAGCCGGGTCACCGCCACCGTGACCTTCCAAGCACAGACCGGCCCAACTACTGAGTACCCCTGGCCCTAGTGTATGTTGCAAATACTACTAATGCGCTAATATCACCAAGAATCACATAGAATCTGCTTATAATCGACCAATTCAGAAAATACTGCAAAAGAAAATTTTTTATAAATATATGCAAATATAAACAAAGTAAAGTAATTAATTTGTTCTATGATGAATAATTCTAGGAAAATAAGGGAGAATTGATATAAGATCTCAATTATAAATAATTGGTCGTGTTCTATGTGGGCAAAAAAAAAATCTCAATGGGTTTCTATAGATCACAATAATTGTCAAACCACCATACACCATGTAGTAGCAACAGAGATGTTTACTCCTATGTATTTACTAGTCCTACACAGTTTCATCCTGATTGTAAAGGAGGACACATATTAACCTTTTGTGTGCAATAATGAATAAACAGGGCACTGTCGTTGAACTGCACTGTACTACTGACGTCCAATAATACGGTCGGTATTTGTTCCATCAGTGATGTCAGCGAGATATCTGGTAATACTTCGGAAAAGATAATTAAAGCAGTATGTTGAAAAGCCTGTGCTGTTATCCAGGCAATCCAGCCACAAGTGTCCTCAGATACTCTAAAGCACACCATATGGCTGAGCGGGTGACTTCACACTGCTCTAAGAGTAAAGCTATGAAGGCTCGCACATGGCAAAAAGACACTGACGCATTTCAAAGGCTAAAAACGAGCCAAATATATGCCCTCCTTTACAACCAGGAAACTGTGTAGGGCCTAGTAAATACACAGGATTAATCATCTCTGTTCCTGACAATTTCACACTTGGTGGATGCATCCTTGCTATGCTACATCAGTGCAAAGCAATTACCTATTGTTCACCAACAATGCTGACAGGTACTTACATTGATTAAACTGATTTGACAACATGTTCTATGAACATACAGCATTGATTACATGTTTAATGTCAGATCCTAGTGAATGTGCCTATAGTGGGACTTTCCACTCACCATGTATTAACCTTCCTGCTCAGTGTAGTCTACCACTTAATATGATAGTTATCAAAATCTAACACATCTTCTTTGTTGGTTTGACAATTAGGCTACGTTCACACGCGGCATAAATGCAGCGTTTTTTGTGGGCGTGTTTTTTCACGTGTTTTTTGCTGCGCTCTTTTGCTATTTTGCTACTTGGTAAAAAATGCGGTGCATTCACACACTGCGTTTTTTTATGGCTGCATTTTTCCCCCAGGAGGCACAAAAGGTAGTGATGTTACACGGGGGGAGGAATAATCCTGTTTTCCTCCCCCAGTGTGACATGTCTAGGCTAAAGTTTTGCTTTCTTAGTGTATCTACTTACACTGTGAAAGCAAGATAAAAGAGAAAAAAAATTGTATTAAAAACAGAAAACATAACGTGCTCCCCTTGGGTCTGAGACAGCCAGCAGAGAAGTAGTTTGATCGCTGCCAGGACCTTAAGATGTGATTGGCCGATAGCGATCAGCAGATGTGTCACGTGACATATCACCTGATCACTACTGGACAATCACATCTTTAAGGTCCTGGCAGTGATCGGACGTCTTCCCCTCGGGCCCCAGACAGCCAGCGGAGAGGTTTTTTTTACCATTAGAGTTTTACTAGGTTTTTTTTTACATACTAGAATTTTTCTCAATCTTCAACCGTGAAAATCAGACCATCTATGGACTGCACACGTCTGGAATCCCAAAACTGTAACATTTTTTCATAGATCTTTAGACTTGCATTGTCAAGTTTGATCTGATCAAAATCGGACATGTTTATGTGTTTTGGTACAGACCACTCGGTCTGCAAAAATACACAGATCTGAACAGTACTGTAGACTATGATGGGTAGGAGCGCTATCCTTAAAAAAACATGAGTACAACTCGTAGGTGAGAAACGGATGTCTGAATGAGCCCTTACCCTCCTTAGACATTGTGTAGTGCAGCAAAAGCAATAGTACCATGACCATTCATAGGGATTCAGGGCTTGACAATTTCTTGGTATGTCTGTTTAAATACATACTTGTCTTTCATGACATACAAATTATGGAGCATCTTTTGTCATTGCACTTCATTGTAATTTTTCTTTTATTCCCTCTGGATTGCTGTGAACTCTTTCTTCTTAACAGAATGCAATCAACCTTTCCAGGAGCAATAACAGAGGAACTGCACAATGCAAAGTTGTAAGAAAAGATGCCCTAGAATTATAACTATTTGCTAAAATATGTATATGAGGAGGGACGCACATCTGAACTTAATGCTAATGGAATCATGTGTCTCTTCCATTTTTAAATTCATAATGTTCCTCCAGCATAGCATTATGAATGTTATCATTTGCATATACTGTACATAGAATGAACAACGGGATGAAATGCAAAGAATTGGTCTCAATGTACAGTATATCAGCTGTGATAGGAATGTAAAGACAATTTTCTTATTACTATTTCTTGCTCAATATTGTGTAATTAGATCTCATTAAGTAAATGAGATGGAAAATATATTTTGTAGGTTAACTGCTATAATTACATATTAGACCTGAAATATTTTCATTGACACATTGTCTTTGCATTGTCACAAAAACCTGTACCATTTCATTTGTTGTCTCTTCATTCCATCTTATTAGTTATTTGGTTAACTTTTGGTAGTTACATTTTTTACCTTTTTATACTTCTATTGTGCTTTTGGAGCATTCATTTTGAGATTTATATTTAAGGCAATTGGTAAAATTTTTAATAACTTTTTTAAAACTTAAACTATGTTTATCACGGTAAACTACATCAATTTCTGAAAGATACATGCTATTTCAAAGAAACAAAATTAGAATGAGAGTTAGTGCCATTTGTGAACCTGATCCCAAACTGCCGCAGCACATTGGCCCAATGACCTGGAACCTCTGAAGCTGCCAATGTATCATCTACTGAGTGTATATGTGACCTCCTTACTGCAAAAGCAGATGATAAACAACACTGGAGGCTAGAGGCATCTGGACTATGAAGAGGTTGTGATTAGAGGTGGAGCTCACTCCAGAGATACAACCACAGGCTACATAGAAAATTGCATGTCTGGAATTCTCCAAGCACAAAAGATATTTGTAAAATACATGGGGTCACAGAACAATGTCAGGAAGGGAAGAGATAGCTGGAGATAAATTATGGGGTGACAATAATGTCTAAGAAAATGAACAATGTTAAAGAACAGATGCTCCTATTAACAGTAGACACCCTTAAAACTAAACATAGGGTTCAGAGAAAAAACATTTTAAGTTTCTAAAAAAAAAAAAAAGGAAAGAAAAGCAGTGATATTTTAACACTACTGGATAAAGCTCAATGTCCAATTTCATATTTATTCAGTTTAATACTCAAATAAAATATGTGTAGGATAGTGGTGAGAGAACCTTTTGATGTTCTGGTTCAGGTAGTACAGCCAAACATTTTGGCACACTGTTTGTGACTAGAGATGGGCAAACCTTCCCAAACATGTTCACCAATTTCACATTCGACACCAACATTGCAGATTCTGTTTGAGATTGGAAACACAAGCTATTTCCTAAAAAAATTGGTGAACGCAGCTTTGTTCGGGAAAAATGTTCGAAATTTAAAAAGGCCCTAAAACTTTCACTGATTGTTTGGAGCCAAAACGCTCACCAGAAGCCCTGGCTGGAAATAACTATTAACCATATGGTTAATAGTGTTCCCAGCCATCGGGCTACCGTTTTCTTTTAACCTGTAGAATTTTTTTGAGCTTTAAAATAATATTTCCTAAGCTCTTGGAGTTTGCAGGTGTTTTGGGTGTGAATTTTGGAAACAGTGCCAGAGGTGACAGCAGCAGTGTAGTCGAGGATCCTTACAATGTCCTTTAAACATCTGCTTAACAGAGTTGTTTTTTTTTGTTTTGTTTTTTTTAAATTTGGAACATTTATTTTTTGTATTTTATTATGTTGTTTGAAGTGCAAATATGTATTTGAGGGTCAGCAGCATGTAAGGCCACTTCTTCTAAACATATGTGATAAAAATTCATATAGAAAAGCATATGGCCACTATATGCTTCACATACATGGTCTTATACAGTAGGTCTGTTCACTCTCTAGAAACACTATACTATGGATATTGCTTCTTCAAAAATGTGCAATCACTTTATTTCATTTGATAGCATACATTTAAAATACAGATTTTTGGCATGTGCACAAGAGTATTATATGTATCATTAATATTGGACTTGTCTGTGCATTGCTGCCCACAAGCGTTATTCAACATTCCAGATGAATTGGTGGTGAGCTGAATAAACTACTTTATTTTTCTTATCTCTCCTCCAAATATGTTAAGCTTCAATAATCACTGCACCCAACCGCAAGCCCAGGTGTTACCTGTGGCATGGAGAAAGAGATTTCTTAGTCAGGTGTTTTCTGTAACCCTCCCCATGGAGGGTTTAAAGGGGTTGTCCGGGCTTTTTGGATAACGTCTATGTGTTTCCAGGCTGCAAAATGTTGACAGTTTGTAATATACTGTACATCCTGTAAACATTTTGCATAGTTAGCCAGACATCACCTATTTGCTGCAGCCAGAGAACATCCAGGGGGTGTGTTTGAGTTGAAGCTTTCATGGAAATGCAGAACTGGACATTATGCCCGGACTCCAACAAACACGTCCCCTCCCCCAGTCTACAGTATGCCCAGCCAACCCCATGGTTCCTACAGACCTACCCTAGTTCCTAATGTCACCACCCACCCCCATTGTACACAGTGATCCTCTGCTTCACTGACACACTGTGTCAAATCTGCAACTGTGAAGGAGATTCGGTACATTGTAAGTGCATGAGGGGACCACTGCATGTGTGTGAGCTCACTCTGTGGCTGTTGTCAGTTTAGCCAAGGTCTGCAGCCTTGGTCTCTGTGCCCTGGAGATGCTCCTTTATTTACCTCCTGTACCATAGAGCAGTGCACAGTGCGGCTACGGTATAGAGAGAACTGGCTCCACCGACTCTGTGCTCCGCTTTATGGTACAAAAGATATATCCTCTTCTCCAGTGGTGGTCATGAAGAGGTGTGCTGATGGGCATGTGGTAGCATAAAATTCCCCTAGAGCAGCCCCTACAACCCCCTGAGACTGTCTGGTAGCAGAGAACCATGAGAAAAGGCATCCTCCATACTGGGCAGCAATGACAAAGCTGCTAGACAGTTTTTCGTCCAATTAAAGAAAGGACTTCCCTTAAAAAAGGCATGTTGTTGGGTCAAAGGTTTTGTTTTATATACCGTATTTTTCGCTTTATAAGACACACCTGATTATAAGACACACCTAGGTTTTAGAGGAGGAAAATGAGAAAAAAAATATTTTGAGCCAAATAGTGTGCCCATGTCTTTTTCTACACCTATGATGAATGAAAAACATTGTTATGGGGGATCTGTAGATGACGCAATGTTATGGGGGATCTGTAATGGTGCACTGTTATGGGGATCTGCAGGGTACAAACTTATGGGGGATCTGCAGATGACGTCTGTTATGGAGAATCTGTGGATGACGCTCTGTTAAGGAAGATCTGCAGATGACGGTCTGTTATGGAGGATCTGTGATGACGCTCTATTACAGGGTATCTGTGGTGATGCACTTTTATGGCGGATCTTTGGATGACGCTCTGTTATGCGGGACCTGTGGATAACGCTGTGTTATGGGGGACCTGTGGTGACGCTCTGTTATCGGGGACCTGTGGATGACGCTCTGTTATGGAGGATCTGTGGATATCACTGTTATGGGGGACCTGTGGATGACGCTCTGTTATGGAGGATCTGTGGATATCACTGTTATGGGGGACCTGTGGATGACGCTCTGTTATGGGGGATCTGTGGGTGACGCTCTGTTATGGGAATCTGTGTGACGCTCTGTTATGGGGGATCTGCAAGTTACAAATTTATGAGGGGTTCTGCAGATAACACTACTATGGGAGATCTGTGAATTACAGTACAGTGCCATATATTGTGACTACTATCCCCCTCATCCTTAGGAATACACCCATGTACTGTATACATTGGTGTATTCTGAAAGATGAGGGAGGTGGTAGTCACAGTTGCAATAAACACTTTGGCCACATTAAAATCCCTCCCTAATTACACCAAATATGGCTACAACCCCCATCAACCATCAGAATACACCCAGTATATTCTGAAGGATAATGGGGGTTGTGTTACCCTTTATTGTGGTCTCACCTCTCCCTAGGATCTCTTGGACTATTGTGTAAACAAGTGTTTCACTGTACATTGTGCAGGGATAGATACGGTATCTGACTAGTGGAGGCAGCCCAGCAACAGTTCCCTCCACCAATCAATATCCATCCCTGCAGAGGAGTAGGAGAATTGATTCTTCTCTCCCTCCTCTCCTTTGGGTCTCCCTGTGCAATGGAGCCCATAATCCTGCCTGCCGCCGGCTTATTCAATATAGTATCTGCAGCGCATGCGCAGATCGAGAGTGGAGTGACCGTAAGCTCTATCTGCGCATGCGCTGCTTCGGCGGCCATTTTCTTGTAGTCACAGACTACAGATTTGGAGACAGAGGCGCGCAATACGAGTTTCCTTCTGCCAACCGGAAACTTGTATTGCCAAACAGGAACACGTCACCGGCGCCTGGATTTGCAATGGCGCCGGCCTGTGCAATGGCGCCGCCGTCTCCCACAATGCCGCCAATCACCGCACCGCTCCAGGACTGCTGCATTGCCCCACCGGCGACCTTGCCTGCTTCCAGGCTCCTCCGCCACCAGCTGCCGCCACTGCCACCGACCTCCGGGTAAGAGAGGGGTTTCTTTACTTTTCACCCCATTTTTTGCACTATCCGCTTTCTAAGACGCACCCTCATTTCCCCCTCAATTTGGGGGGAATGAAAGTGCGTCTTAAAAAGTGGAAAATACAGTAAATACTCCGGCAGAAGCCAGCTGTGTGCGCTGCACACCGGACCGGAGGGCATAATAGCCCCCCAGTCCTGTGTGCTGATCCGGTCCGTGGCGGTAAGGGTTCACCCGGACAGCCCCGGACTGGATCGTGCCGCAGTGTGAAGCGGCCCTTATCACACACTGTAAAGGATGACACCTGGAGGAAGCCTAGCAGCCCAATGATTACGTAACTATTTAGCTGGCTGATAATAATCATATCACTGTCATTTGTAGCTTTAACACAGAAACAAGATACTAGGAGCTTAAAGGTATCGTCACATGCTATGATGTAATGGATAATATCGTTAACGATGTCACGTGACCGCTGTCCAATCAACATCATTAGTGCATTGTCACACGCATGGATATCGTTAACAATGGTAAATTTGGCAATGCGCCAGCTACTTCACGAACAACTTAGTGAACGATTTTACAAAGTGGCAGGAATAGGAGAATTTTGAACATCATCGTTCAAAAAGGTGTCACACTGAACGATGTTGCTTGTTCACAGAACGTTAATTGGACGACGAACGATAGATTTGAGGTCAGGATCTCAAATTTTTGATGAATGATACAATGATTTCTCATTTCAAGATCTTATGTTTACACGCAATGATGCACAAACGATATGGTTCGAACAATCAAAAAAGCGTGACGTTTCAACGATATCATTGACGATATCATAGCGTGTGAAGTAGCCTTTAGTCTCTGATCTGTTCCCTGACTTCTGATCTTGCTACTGACTACCTGTTTTCCTAGCCACTTTGATTTGATCCACTACCTTCCTACAATTTTGACTATGGGCGGTAACTTGACTATGCCTTTGTCTTACCAAGATGGCTCATAATAAGCAAAAGGGGTACCTGACCCCAGACCTCTTGACTACCAAAGCTCATAGCTAGCCTGTGAGTAGTGACTAGTATCACACAAACAAGCTTTATCTCTAATGTAATATATGTAGTTTGTATTGTAAAAGTGGATTCAAACTTACTGCTTAGGTTAGAGATGCTATTCAATTACTAATTTTTCAGTTTTTTTTTTTTAAAAAAGCATGTTTAATTTGATGATAGCCAAACCTAAAAAAAAATATGCAAACTTGGTTTCAGTGTGTTAGTGTTACACTGCAAGGTGAACAGTGTAAAAATAGTAATAAAGTCAATTCTTCAACAACTGTTAATTTGTATAGTTTGCCACCCAAAATTGCAGAAAGGCTTGGCTTACATTTATCCTTCGATCTACGCTGAATGCCTAAACAAAAGATTATGAGTAAATCTCTGAAGTATGTGATTCAGATAATATTCCCAACAGTAAATTCACTGTAGTGAGGCAAAGGGAATCACTTTGAACTCCCATCTAACCTGTGATCCAGCAGTATTCATCTTTTTACACATATTTTTACGCGTGCACAAATGTACGTTCAACCACAGTGAAGTGTGCCATTGAAAAGAAGGACATCGCTATACAGTGGGCAAACGGATACAGAGTAACTTTACTGCCTCATTAGTGAATAGTTCAGTTGGGGATTTTGATCTTAATCACTTATTTGGCAGATGTAGATGCTCAGCAGGGAGCACAGGCTAAATGTGAATGGATCCAAAATGTTTTGTGCCCAAATTGCCACTAGTTGCATTCAACTCAACCCACAAAAATTCAAGTCCCCACCAAGGTCCATAATCTTTTTAATGGAGATATAGGGAGCTTCCACATTATTGGTAGCACAAAGGTTCTGAAAAAATACTATGGCTCCTCGAGCGCCAAAAAGAAAACCAGCCACATCTGCGCTCCTATGTGGCGCCCCGCAAAGAGTGCATCACAAGAGGGTATTGCAGCCATAAATGCAGCCACAATATTCTCTGACACAGCAGTGATCTGGTTAACTTAGAAATCCAACCCTGCATGCATCACCTAGAACAGAGGGCCAATCCTAGGTCCTGGTGGGCGGAGTGCTAGGGAAGTGTGTAGGAGAACAGACCCTTAGTCATAAAGAGAAGGGCTCGAGAACTTGACCTGAGCAGTCTAGAACTTGGAGAGGAGCGGGGGCTCCGCACTCCGTGCAGCCCCGGGCCGTCACCGGTCGGGTGTCAGCACCTGAGGCCTCAACAACCGGGATTGGGCATCGTAACCACGGGTTCCAAAAGACTCCCGTGCCCACAACTCACAGCCGGTTCACTGGTACCGAAGCTGGCAGCAGTTCACCTCTGCTACGCGAACCAGAAGCGTGGAGGAGCAGCTTCACAGGAGCACCCCACCACCAGCCAACTTCCAGTCGTCTAACCAGCGGTGTACCCACCGAGGGATCCAAGGCTCCCAAAACATCCATAACGTACATCTTGGATAGGGCATTGAAGCAGCCTCCCCATACCCGATCTGGTATTCCTGGGCGACACTGGCAACCACTTAGTTAGAATGGAGGAACACTGCGGATTTCTAAGGGACACCATCACTG
Source organism: Allobates femoralis (assembly GCA_033576535.1). Classification (NCBI taxonomy): domain Eukaryota; kingdom Metazoa; phylum Chordata; class Amphibia; order Anura; family Aromobatidae; genus Allobates; species Allobates femoralis. The sequence continues at coordinate 347,098,948 of JARQOC010000002.1, forward strand.
CTGAGTCCACCCGGTCCACTACCTGTTAACTGTATACCATGTACTGCCTGCTGGTTACAGTAAAGACCCGTTGCAGAGACTTTCTGTGTCCGTGCTTCCTTACGAACTGTCCGTCTGCACTACAAGGTAACCGCAGCTGCCGCACAACATATTAAGCAGCTCCAGCCTCCGGGGATCACCGCTCAGCCTGTGGGGAGCGTTCCATCTTGCTGCTATCCATCCCCCGGAGGTTCCGCAGCGTCGGTAGCCCTTACCGAAACTACTCATAGGTGGCGTCACGAATAAATTAAAACCCCTTTAACCTGTTCCACCAAGACGTCTTCAACCCTTTTGATCTGCACTACACCGGGCCCCACTACCGGCAGGCGCGGCCCACCCGTGACAAGGAGGAAGGAAGCATCGCCTGTCTAAACCGGAGTCCCGGCCACGGTGAGTCAGAAAATGGCGTCACGAACAGGATACGAGCAGGCCCGTTATCCAACGGGTATAATGTGCTTAAAAATGACTTTATTGTCTACAAATTGGACTTTGTTCGTCCCTAAAAGAACTTTCCCGCCTTTTCACCGTGGGCCAAGATGGCGCCCAAAATGGCGTTCCCGCTACAAGAATCCGGCACGTGCAAGCCCAGGAGTGAGTCAACCTCCCCCTCATCGTGGGAGGGCTAAAGACAAAAGGCGCCAAACTCTTTGTTCGCCCTGATTGCTCGAATCAACCATGTGGGCGGACCCCAAAGACTTTTCCCACCATTGGACTACAAAAGCCCAGAGGAAATGGGAGTGTCACAGACCTTTCTTCACCAGCTCTCTACGAGAACGGTTACCGGTTGAACGGGTGTGGTTTCCCTCCAAAAAGAAGAGAATGGCCAGCATGAGACTCCAAGACCTAATGCGGGAGGTCGAGGCGGAGGCCAGAGCAGCCATAGGCCAACCGGGTCCGGGTCCTGCCCTTACCATTGACGGCAGCCCCGACTTCTGGCTAGAGGCTCTACAAGACCTCCGGGTGCAATTACTTGAGACTGTAGAATGGACGATTCGCAGCTGGAGTGCGACCCTAGGCAGACGACTACACCATGCGATGCAGCAGAGCCGACCGGGTACTGCTACTCCAGGCCCAGACGACGTCGCCAGCTTCTCAACCACCTCGCCGTCGCCTACCACCTGTCCTGCTTCGTCACCGGAGCCCATAGACTGCATCATTCCAGTGGAGGCCACAGCTCAGCTCGCTCCCGCGATTAATACCGCAGTCGACCCCGTTCCTGAGCCGGAGCTTATAATACGCTCCATGGAAGAACTTGAGCTTTACCAGGTTCCCACCGAGGAACCCGCGACGTGTTTCACAACTACAGAGACAGTCGCCTGTTTCGTCCCCGTACCGGAGGCTTCCCTTGCAATTGCCGAGACCTACCTGGTAACCGGGATTGAGACCCCTCTACCTACAGTTACAGATGAAGAGGCAGGCAGCCTAGAAGCCCTGCAGGACGTCTCTGTGGAAGGCTCCGCAGCACCACCGCCCTGTTGTACAGAGGAACCAGCTTCAACATCTCCAGCCACCAAGCAGCCTGATGTAGTCATCGAAGGAGAGGTCGAGGAGGATGACGACGAGACCCGCAGCATCGCTGAGGATCTCGACACCGGGTTCGCTTGGGGAGACACCGAGGAACTTCCTACCGGGCATCCAGCTCGGGTACACTGGTCGGGTGCAACGCTGACACCTTCCCCTGTGCCGTTCCACCGGATGCTGGTCCAGACTGCCCGCCAAGTTCAAGTTTCCCGCCAAACCAACAGCTCCATCACTCATCTCTACACCCCGAGCCGTGCCGACGGAGATGTACGCCAGAGACGACGAGAGGAGTGGCAAGCCCGTGAACGCGCCAATATGCAGGCCCGTGCCGAGGCTCGCCGCCAACCGCCGCTGCCTGATGAACTCCGCCGTGAAGGTAGAATTTCCACCTTTAACTTACATACCTGGTGGGGGTTCGCTTGGGAGGTGGGTTTGAATGAGGAAGTGTTTGTGGGGCATCGGGAGTTGAGTCACACTTGCCCAGAGGACATCCCGATCGCGACCTATACCGGGGCGATGTAATCACCTATGAACGCTATGCTTGTCCAGATGGGTGGTTCGCTATCCGGGTGCGCCATCGTTCTCCGCACCAGTGACTTTAAGACTTGAACTCACTCAATGACTCTGTTCCTGTTAATCACTGCCTGTGCGATCTTGCGGTCACAGCCTGAACTTTAGATATAAGGACAGCCGACTGCCCGCTGGGTCCGCACCAGGTGTTTTTCCTGTTTATTTTACCTGCCTCACTTTTATGCAAAATAATGACCTGTCATTAATAAAAGTGTATATTACCTGTTATAAAATACAAAACCCTCTGTAATGTGGGTAGTGTGACGCTTGGGGACAAGCGTATTAAACCAAGGGGGAGTGTGGCGCCCCGCAAAGAGTGCGTCACAAGAGGGTATTGCAGCCATAAATGCAGTCGCAATATTCTCTGACACAGCAATGATCTGGTTAACTTAGAAATCCAACCCTGCATGCATCACCTAGAACAGAGGGCCAATCCTAGGTCCTGGTGGGCGGAGTGCTAGGGAAGTGTGTAGGAGAACAGACCCTTAGTCATAAAGAGAAGGGCTCGAGAACTTGACCTGAGCAGTCTAGAACTTGGAGAGGAGCGGGGGCTCCGCACTCCGTGCAGCCCCCGGGCCGTCACCGGTCGGGTGTCAGCACCTGAGGCCTCAACAACCGGGATTGGGCATCATAACCACGGGTTCCAAAAGACTCCCGTGCCCACAACTCACAGCCGGTTCACTGGTACCGAAGCTGGCAGCAGTTCACCTCTGCTACGCGAACCAGAAGCTTGGAGGAGCAGCTTCACAGGAGCACCCCACCACCAGCCAACTTCCAGTCGTCTAACCAGCGGTGTACCCACCGAGGGATCCAAGGCTCCCCAAAACATCCATAACGTACATCTTGGATAGGGCATTGAAGCAGCCTCCCCGTACCCGACCTGGTATTCCTGGGCGACACTGGCAACCACTTAGTTAGAATGGAGGAACACTGCGGATTTCTAAGGGACACCATCACTGCTGAGTCCACCCGGTCCACTACCTGTTAACTGTATACCATGTACTGCCTGCTGGTTACAGTAAAGACCCGTTGCAGAGACTTTCTGTGTCCATGCTTCCTTACGAACTGTCCGTCTGCACTACAAGGTAACCGCAGCTTCCGCACAACATCTTAAGCAGCTCCAGCCTCCGGGGATCACCGCTCAGCCTGTGGGGAGCGTAACATCTTGCTGCTATCCATCCCCCGGAGGTTCCGCAGCGTCGGTAGCACTTACCGAAACTACTCATAGGTGGCATCAGGAATAAATTAAAACCCCTTTAATCTGTTCCACCAAGACGTCTTCAACCCTTTTGATCTGCACTACACCGGGCCCCACTACCGGCAGGCGCGGCCCACCCGTGACAAGGAGGAAGGAAGCATCGCCTGTCTAAACCGGAGTCCCGACCACGGTGAGTCACCTACATCCAAATGCCTCCCTCCCTTCTGAGGCCCACAATGTCTAAGCTACAATTAAGGTACACATGTTTGGCATTGTAGTAGTGAGCAAGCATGCTTAATTTAGAGATTGTGTTTCTTCAGAAGCATGAGCTGGGCACAATGAACTAGCACTTTAATGCATTGGGAACTACAGGGGCTTATTTGCAATGTTTTATTCTGAAACATTCACTGCACTTGTCTCAATGGGTGGTTTCCAGAAATAAAATTGTCACTATACGCACAGATAAACTTCCAGAGGGGTGTAATTTCCAAACTTTGGTCACTTGAGGGGGTTTCTGCTGTTCTGGCGATTTGCAAAGGCCCTATTTTAGGACAATGTAGGCTCCAAAAAATCAAAAAGTACTCCTTGCCTCCTGAGCCCTTCCTTGCTCTCAGACATATGTGGTATAAGCTTTCTCAGGAGAAATTGCACAACACATTTTGGGGTCCAATTTCACCTGCTATCCTTGTGAAAAAGAAATATTTGGCGCTAATACAACATTTTTCTGGAAAAAAATATTCTTAAATGCTGTGAAGCACCTTTGCATTAACAGTGCTTAATCAGACTAAAATGAACGGGAAGCAAAAAGCACAAATAGGGTCTTATGTGGGAATATGATTTTTAAAATTAGATGCATCAAGGCTCACCTTGTGTGGTTGTGCTGAGTCATAACCGCTATAAAACAATATCACAGCAGCAGCAATCCTTAGCGAGATATATGCTAACCAATGGTAGAATGAAGGGTTAATGACCGCACTGCCAGACTTTAGAAACATAAGATTCCAGGAGACATTAAACATTAAAATATATTTGTGGTTTATTTGTCAACACATTTCAAGACTCTAAGGCCCCTTACTTAGGACCAACCAGCATTGATATTAGACTGGTCAGAAATGAAAAAAAATGGCCTGGTCATTAGGGTGAAAACAGGCTGGGTGGTGAAGAGGTTAAAAGGAGTCAGAATGATCCACCTCTTCTAAAACTGTTTAAATAGTCATTTTGCTCTCTGAATACTGTAATCTGTTGCTCATTGCCTGAACTGCTGCGCATAAGCAGAAGGCTGACAAAAAGTGGCGTGATTTGACCACCTTTGAAAATGCCAGATAGTCTTACAGGGCAATCTCTGTTCTTTAATTTTATCAAAACTACATACTGTACACTAAGAAGTCCAGTAGGTGACACATTGTTGGAATGTTGGCACCTGCCCCTACATTATGTTGCTTGCAAATTCTGGTGATAGGTTTTCTTTTTAAGATCTTCAAGTGTAAAATAATTGATATATAATATTAATCATATTACCTTTTAATGGCTAACTGAAAAGATGGTAAATAATAGCAAGCTTTCGAGACTCTAAGGCCTCTTCATCAGGCTTAATAATGACACAATGTCTTAACACACACATATATACAAGTGGAAGGTTGGATAATGCAATAAATAAGACAGGTGAGGTGAAGCAGAACATAGTGGTCAGTGTTGTGGGGGGTGGGAGAAGGAGCTGGTGTAGCAAATTTCTCGAAAGCTTGCTATTCTTACCATCTTTCCAGTTAGCCATTAAATGGTATCAACCACTGAGGACTCTCAGATTTTAACACTTTTCTATCTACTGGCTAACACGGTACAAACATTTTTACTGTACTATATTGGAATTAGTTCAATCTTTTTTTACGACAAGTATGCTGTTCAATATAACTTACAGTTTTTACTACAGATTAAATGGATTTCAAGATAGATAGATAGATAGATAGATAGATAGATAGATAGATAGATAGAGATAGATAAATAGATAGATATAGATAGATAGATAGATAGATAGATAGATAGATAGATAGATAGATAGATAGATAGATAGAGATAGATAGATAGATAGATAGATAGATAGATAGATAGAGATAAATAGATATAGATAGATAGATAGATAGATAGATAGATAGATAGATAGATAGAAGAATATGTCCTGTATATTTGCATTTATTCCCCTGTGTGTGGTCTCAGAATTAAGCAGTGCAAAGACAATAATTTGAATATTTATGGGGGTGTAAAGATAATCATAGAGACAAATATCTTTCTCCATGTTTGTTCCCTAAGCTTTCTCCATCTTTCCTTAATGAACACAAAATAAATAAAATCAATATCAAATTAACCTCAATGTTTACTGTCCTTAACGACTCTCTTGGGATTTTAAGGAAACTAAAATCTTAACTGCATAATCAATTTCTAATATAGTGCAATGAAAAAATATTTGCCCCTTTTCCAAATGTAACAGAATGTATTCCTATTACTTTTGCTGCGTTACCCAGCACCCATAATACCCAATTTAAACACATTACTACCTCTCACTTGAACATATATTAATGGTTGTTCCAGAAAAAAAATTAAATGTCCCTATAAATTGGTCTTTGAACTTCAATCTTTCCTATATATTAAATTTTATTGCATGACAAATTAAATGCAAGATTAATGCACACATTACCTTTATATGACTCTATAAAAACATCTGATATAGAAACACAAGCCTGGGTAGTTTTTTTTCTTCTTGTCATCTCAAGTATTATTCACAAATTATTTATTAAAGTTGTATAATTTAGAAAAATTGGCTTTTATTGAAAACTAATTTTTTTGATTGGTTTAATAAATAAGTTATACATAGGCCTGTAAAACGTACCATACTTTTGTTAGAAAAACATTATTCCTACTGTGACTTACCACTTCAATGAATTAAACACTAAACAAGAGCAAACCGGAATTGTAAACTTGGGAATTTGCACAGAAAACCAGGTGTCAGGGAATTGGACTTGGAAACAGAATTTTTTTAGTCAGTGTCCAAGTTTATTTACATATGAACAATGCTTGAACAATAAAGTTTGTTGAAAGGCTGCAGCACCACAATTTTACAAGCTAGATTGCTTGCAGAAGATGGTTGTATGCTGCTTTGGACAATAAAGAAGAAAAAAAAAAACATCAAGGGCCCCTGCCTATTTCTGAAAACCAGCACAGGTAAAACATTCAGCAATGGGTGGCAACTTTCAGCTGTCTGTTTTACCTTAGCCGGTTTTCAAAAATAGAGGTGATTAAAATAATTAAACTTTTTTTATATATATATCTAGCCAATGTAAATCAGACAGCTGGGGGCTAGTATTATCAGTGTTGGAAGGGTGATGATTATTTGGCTTTTGCCAGCCTAAATATACCAGCCCACAGGCACTCCGGAAGAGGCACATCACATTAGATGCACCAATTTTGGTGCTTTCCCCAGCTTTTTCCAGTTGCCCTAGTGCATTGGCAATTGGGGTAATAGGTTAATGTGGTTTATGTCAGCTGTGAATTGTCAGCTAGAATCTCGCCCTTGTGTTAGTATTGGATAGGAATCTATCATACACTTCCAGTACAAACCTGGCAAGTATAGACTTATAAAAAGACAAAGACAGGGATAAAAAAGTATATTTGAATAAAGACTTCTCCATAAATGCTTGTTCACCAATTTATTACTTCAAAATAAATCCTAGAAGTAATCCAAATAGTAAAGTCCCACAATGCCCTTGGATTCTTATGGAGCTTTACTCTGAGAAAGTACTCAGAATGAGGCTCCAGAGGTACTGCTTCATCAGATGTGTGTTCTGCTGATACATACCATGGTAAAAAACTCATCAAATACTCAACGTGTGCATGTGGCCTTAGAGTATTCTCATAAAAAGGTTCCAGAGGTCACTTCCAGTCAGTGGTATGCAGGGAATTTCTCACGAGAACGCTCTCAGACATGCATTGATTATTACAGAGCTTCATCATGAAATTATTTCTTTACAAAATTTCTAGCTCCCCATAGGAATCCAGGGTTGTCACTGATGTGAGGCAGTGAGGGGAATCCTATGCAAGGGACGATATGTATCCCCCAAAATGGGCACCGAAACATATTGAACTCACTCGAGTGTATTGCAATCACAGGCAAGCCTGTGAGTGCAGGACAGAGGGACAGTCCACTCCCTCCAGCCCGGGTCTTGCATGTGGCTCATGGCCACAGATTCCATTTAAAAAAACTGAACAAAGGTTTGGGGATGGCAATGGTTTGTTTGCAAGCTGCAAAACTGGAATCTCTATGCAGGACAGGTCTGTGTGAAGTCATAACACAGGCCTGGGAGGACGAAGTATCTGGCCACACCACAGAGTGAAATGCCTTTGGAGAAGGTTGCGCCAACAGGTTTCACATTTAGAAAAAAGCTCAGGCGGAATCAATTATGCACATCCCAATATTAGAAAAATATATAAATTTTATTCTACAGAAAGCAAAAAACAAACCACACTATTAAAAACATCTAAAACCAAGTAGATCCCAAACCACAGGTTGTACAATTCAACAAATATGAGCATGATCAATTATCATGCTGGGAACAAAGTATAATAGAGAAACAGTTAAGGTGCATAACAGAACACATATAATCATACCAAATGGTCTCAAGTTGCTACACATCATTAGCAAAACATCATGTCCAATGTTCCTGCCCTAAAGCCTGCTCCCCATCTACCAAGCCCATGATCCAATCACAATATTACCATACAATATGGCTGCAATCTGGGGGTCTGGGGGCCCCACGCTTTCCGCTGCACTTGGCAGCTTACTCAGGGGAACCTGGATCCAACATAGATGTTCCCTGAGGAAGGAGCTCGGTTAGTGGCTCCGAAACGTGTAGGATTGAATAAAGAAAAATCTGCCCAGTTAACTTCTTCATTTCCTGGTGATTCCTGGTGGCAGCGCGGGCATTCTGGCATTTGGTCCTATTAAAGCATTCCTGTTTCCACGTTTATCGTGAAGGTGCGGCCCTAAAGCAGCCATCTTATAAGCTATGTTACAGGCGACTATACTGGTTCTGGGTGACACAACTGAATCAGGTGAGCAGTTCTCAATTTACACCGATATAACCTTTTAAAAAAAGGATAAGACCCTATGCGCATTTATCTCACATTTGCAGGTTATGGTCTAGCAGTCAGCGTCCCTGCTGTTGTCATAGATTCAACTCCGCCCCCTAAGTAGGAAATAGTTCAGCAGAGCTGTGATATTGCCGTTATTAAGCCACTACCGATAATGGTGGCAAAATAACAGCGAATACAGAATCGTTAAACTATAGGATGATCCTAATGTGGAAATGGATAGCCAAAACAAGACACCCACACCATATCAACATGGGAAAGTCACAGTATGCAATAATAGATACCTTTGTTGTTAAGGAGAAAGAAAGGACCAAGCATACCAAAGGAATAGGAATCATGAAACCCCAACAAAGATACACTTAATAATAATGATAATGCATCTTTTATATATACACTTATTAAATAAACAAGCAAAGAAGGAAAAAGGGGGTTCATGGTTACTGATCACGTATAAACAGAACTCCAGGTATAGATTTTATAGGACCTAAAACAGAGGAATACATATGCATGTATGTGATATTAAGAACTTCATCAACCTGTGAGAGCTATAAAAAAAGAGGTACGCCTGAAGGATATAATTGATAAGTTCAAGGATGACATTATTGAAAGAAAAAGCAGAAAGTTTGCACGTGATCAATCTGACTTTAAAGAACAAAAGGCATACAAATGGCAGCATCATAGGAATCCTCGCCCTGGCCTCCCAGGCACCCAAAGGATCTGGTACGTCCCAAACTCAAACCACAGAAACCTTATGAACCTAGACCTCATTCGGAATCACCTCCATCACCTCAGACATCCAGTGAAGGTTTTTTATCCACTGAAAGCGAGTCCGACACCGAAGTCGAAGAGGCAGAGGCAGGAAGACACCTCAGAAACAGAATCATACAGGAAGGTCCAATTTTCCCACCTCCCAAGGGAAACCGGAAGTGACTACTGGAGATATACCAGAACCGGCAGGTGCTCAGCAGGAACAGCTACAGATCGTTAATTTGTCCAATTATGTTCTGAACTATCATGATGAGGCTGTATTGAAGAGGGGTTTGACCTTTTCGCCCACACAGGAGTTGGACAAATTTACTCTTATTAAAGACTTATTTTTGTTCTGCAGGAAATTTGTTCTTCGGTACTCCATCGAAAGCCAGAAACCATCCAAAATCTGAGATGGTGCAAACAACAAACATTCAGAGATCTGTTTGGAATTGATTCAAGAGGATACAACGGATTCAGGTATGCATCGATTTCCTCATAGGGTCCCGTCTACCACCTCACCTCCCTTATCTCTAGTTCCTCCAGTGAAATTGTTTTTTGAATTGGTTAAGACGAGATTGGTAGGATGGCACCACAGAGGGGGTTGCTATTCAATTTGATCAGGGCAGAACGAACTGCATTGGAGTCCCTTAAAAAGAATCAGCAATTTGTGATTAAGGAGGCTAATAAAGGTGGGAACGTAGTTTTGTGGCCAAGGGATATGTACCAGGAGGAAGCCTGTAGGCAGCTGAGTAACCTCCATTACTATCAAAGGCTGCCATCTGATCCTACATCAGTTTTTACTAAGAAACTGCGACGATTGTTGATGCCTTTGAACATGGCATCTTAATGCTCAATGAGAGGAAATACATGTGGCCTACCACTCCAACTATTGCAACATTTTACATGTTGCCAAAAGTACATAAGTGTATAATAAGACCTCCAGGATGTCCAATTGTTTCTTCTATCAACAGTCTGTGTGAAAGGGCATGCACTTATCTTGATTATTTTTTACAGCCGTTGGCCATGTCCCAACCATCATATGTACGGGATACATTACATTTCATCCAAATTACAAAGGATCTCCATTTACCATAAGATGCGTGTATCGTAACCTGCTATGTGGAGTCCTTGTAGTCGAACATCAGGCATGAGGATGGTTTATCAGCTGTGGCATTCTTTCTGGACCTAAAAGTAAGTTCAGATGATATGCATGATTCGTTCATCCTGGACTTACTACAGTTTGAGTTACAACACAATTATTTCCTGTTTAATCGATCATTCTACAAACAAGTTTCCGGTTTGGCGATGGGGGCTCGATAAACGCCGGCCTTCGCTAACATATTTTTGGGGTGGTGGGAGGCGAATATTGTTTACCTGATGCAGGAATATAAAGACCATGTGACAAATTGGTTTAAGTTATATAGACGACATTTGCTTTTTTTGGTCTGGTCCACAAGTTGGGCTGTCTTCCTTCATTGAAACCCTTAAGGTACCTTTACACGCCGCCACTGGGTGGTAGCAACTGCCTGGCATTGGGGATTTTTGTGTCTGTTGCCATGAAATTGCTATCAAATGGCAGCGTGTAAATTGGGAAGTTGATTGCAATACCCGCTGTTGATTGATACCTGTTTCTGAGCTGTGCTCAAAAACCCAAGGCAACACAAAGGCACAATTGCCATGGTAGTGGAGTCTAAATGGGGCACAGGGATGGAATTTCCGTCGCCTAGTGAATTCCCAGGGGCGTGACACAGCCTCATGGATACCGCGCACCATCAGCGATCATTGGTGGGGGCTACTGTGTAACCATTGGCTGTCCCTTCACAGGGCGCCATATTTAAAGAGCTATCCATTCACACTACACAATTGGAATGGCGTCATATATTAGCCAGCCTTCCTGCGCAGGCTGGCCAATCATGCTATTGCGTTGTCTAATCAGCGTATTAGCGTCACGGAATACACAACTCTGTCACGCCTATGTACTTGCAGTGCGAAAGATGTACGCCCATATTCCTTTGTGGATAGAGGCGGGTGAAGCAGTGAAGGTATTCAACAGAAGTTATCCGCAGATCTGTCGGAACTTCCGGGGAACAAAGATATCTTCAGTTGACAACACAATGGCGGCATGTACATGCGGCATCGCCGATCGGTATCAACCGTCAAAAACGTGCGCGTGCACGTGCGGTTGATACCTGTTGCTAGGCACAGTGGCGGCATGTAAAGGTACCTTTAGGGTACCGTCACAATGTGCGACGGCACTGCCGATTTCTTAGGCGATGCAAGGGCGTGGCCTATCGGCACCGATATCGCCCCTGCATTGCCTAATGTAATTAGGCGATGGCGATGCCTTTTAGTGGTTGCCTGGTTTCAGAGCCGACTGAAACCAGGCGGCCATGTAAACGGCCGACGGCAATCTGCCAGGCAATGGGAGCCATAGGCTTCCATGTTAAGGCATCGCCGCTGGGATTTTAAGAAACCCCAGCGGCGATGCCGCCTTGTCAGATCGACGGGACATCGCCGGAGGTGTCGCCCCATGTAAATGGGGGATGGTGACGCTGGCGGGGATGGCAAAAACGTGCGCATTCCCGCCCGTCGCCGCCGATATCTCCGCTGCCGTTCACACAGTGTGACAGTACCCTTTATGACAACGGATTGAACATACATCTGACTCATAATATCACGACTGAAAAGGCATCTTTTTTAGATTTGCAGATATCCTTGAATGAGGGTCATCTATGCACGGAGCTTTTCCGTAAATCCACCGCTACCAATAATCTTCTCCAATTTCAAAGCTTCCATCCGAGCCATACCAAACGGGGACTTCCAGTTGGCCAATTTCTCTGGATACGACGTATATGTACAACTGATGAGGCATTTCGACACCATGCCAAGGGACTCACGGAATGACTCCTAGTACGGGGCTATCCAAGACGTGTCATCTCTTCTGCTTTCCAAAGGGCAAATAAAGAAACCCAGGAGTCATTATTATTTCCACACCCACGTGATCAAACACCGACATTAAGATTCATTACGGATTATAACAATCGGTGGAAGGAGGTAAGCAAAATTTTGAGTAATCATTGGGATGTGCTCTTGGAAGATTCCCAAACTTGATCTATAGTGAGCACAAGGCCCCTAATGACAGCAAGAAGGGCCAGGAACATTGGTAACAGTGTCACCAGAAGCCACTTCGCGGAATTGACAGTCCCTTTGGGTCGTGGTATACGCCTACTGGATCATTTCATGTGGATTGTAATTGTGCAGCCTATGAGAAGCGGAATTTGCGGATAATTATGTAATTGGCAGCATGAGATCAGTATCGGACTTTAATTGTATATCCTGAGAAACATTCATACTATGACGTTACATCATATATAAATTGTATATCTAGAAACATCATCTATGCGTTAATATGCCCTGTGACAAGATATATGTGGGGCAGACTTCCAAGGAGCTACGATGCAGGGTTGAGCACCACACGTCCACTACTAACCTAGCAGCTGGTGCAGTCGCAAACGGAAAAACTAGTATGTGGCGCCCCTCTGGCTAGGCCCCACAGAGAGGTATTGCACTTTACCAAAAATATGTATTCCTTTGTAAGTTGTGGGTTTAGGGTTTAACCCATGGAGTCTGGTTTTACACACACACGCACAACACTAGGCCACTCTTAGGGCCTGATTATTCAGTAGGTCCAGAAGCGTGTGGAGCTTTGGTTAGTGTAGAAAGAGTTGAGTGACAGTTAGTCAGTTAGTGCTGGGAAAGCAGTCAGTGAGGACGCGCCTGACAGCTCTGTGACAGGAGGGATCCCCATCTTTAAGAGGGGGCCCAGGACAGAAGGGGACAAACCAGAACCGGTTGGAGCCGGCTGGTAACATTTGGGGAACACCGGCAAGATGGAAGCCGAGGCCGTCAGCAGTTTATCTCTGACCGCAAACCAACGAGCTACGGGCCCATAATCATCGGGTTGCCATTAGCTCCACAAGAAGACACCTCGCCCCTCAGTACCGAAACAGGTTCAGGACACTATAGGTAACGGGCCAAATTCCAGTGGCAGGAGAAGAACTGGTTAACACCTGTCCGTACCAGTAAGTAACAAACCTTACCTATTAGCAGCAGACCGGGGGACTGGCAGGAGAGCTCTGCAAGGGTGGTAAAGAGAGAGAAGAACAGATTAGACCCTGAAAGACTTGAGAAGGAAAATCTAGAGACTCCATAGGTGAACCTGGAACCGGCAACATCATCCGTTAAACCAGAATGTACCGTGTTTCACCTTAACATCTGCCGGTACCCAGTAAAGTGAGTTGGAGTTGAACTGGTCTCTGTCATTCTTCTCGCCGGTGCCCGGAGGGCTTCAGCATCACCAGCATCTCACTGGAGGGGTAAGAACAACCACTACTCCCCTCATCCCCCTCATCTTCCTCCATCACCGCTGCCCTGAGGTAAAAGCTCCTCCTGTGGGCAGCTGGACCAAACTGAGCTACACCCATCATCACCTCAGCGGCCGGCCTGCAGCGCCGGTATCCAAATTAAAAAGGATCCACAGGTGGTCACATACTCCCTTTATCCCCTGTAAATATCCCCCATCTAACAAATAACAGCCAGGGCACGGAACCGGGAACCAGACCACCCATCATTCCCCAGTTAAAGCATCAAACCCAGGCCCGGTATCCGAGTATCCCTTGCCCTGGCTTAATCAATTACATCGGTGGCAGCCCATTTTCTGGTTTCACATCGGGACAACACTACTAGCCTCCGGGTATTCGGTCTTCAGAAATATTTTGGTAACGGACAGGGGGGCTCTGCACATAAATGGCTTTTACAAACAGAAGCACGATGGATTTTCATTCTGTGGTCAGTTGCTCCGTATGGATTGAACAAAGAATTGACCTTTACTGTTTTTTTGGGATAAGATGGAGAATACATCTACACGTAGTGTAGTATGGGTTTTACGAATCTCATTTGAATTGTTTGGCTGTTTACAAATAACATCATGTCTAGGACGAAAGGCCTTCTTGCCCGATTGCAATCATGGAGGGAACGAGAAAATTCTAGCAACATCTACTGACCAGATGGACTCCAGGGATTGGGCCTACCTTTGGGACAATGTATGCGGATGATTCTTGGATGGCCTTTATGGACTCTACATTTTTGATTGAAAACGGTTGCTTAACATCCTCGACCAGGAGTCTTTGATTGAGTGATCTTGGACTTACACATGACCTTCAGCCTTTTATTTCTATTTGATGTTTGGACTCTTTTTGGATTGACATATCGCGAGGCTTGTGGTTCTTATATTGAGAATTTATGTCTATTCTGATAAATATATGCATCTTTTTAGATTTGTGATAGTAAAGATACGGTGGTCCATACCGATTGCAACCTGGGGTCCTCGAGGTTCTAGGGCTTCCAATGGGAAAATGTTTAGTTCTAATTCATTGTTTCCTTTTTGGGAAGTCTATTCCAGACCCCCGTCTGTTCATTGGCTTTCCTGGCTGCAACCTGGGGTCTTGACTGATATTTTGCACTTCGTTGACCTGGTTATTTTTCCTTTTCTTTTGGGACTATGAAAATTAGGGGCACCATCCGGGTATTTTAACCTGGAACAAACTGTATATGTACACTTCATGCAATTATTGAGATGAATAATGTCATCATATGACCATTAAAATTATGTCCGTACGCCATTACCTTGTACTTGTCTAGTTGATTTGAATTCCCAGGTGTTTTATATTGAGGTCAGCGCATATTGGTGGTTGAATGGGGGTTGATGATACCAACTAAATCAATGGACCTAATATATGGGAATTTCATACGCACTTTTAAGGTCAGGGTAACAGTACTGCGTGATGTTTCGGGCAGTGTGTTCTCCTCACCTGAGTGTGACCATTTTTGGTGCGCGGTTTGACTTGCATAGGATCTTACTATGGCACCGGTCGACATTTGATGATCTATAGGATCACGTGCGCGCAGTGCTTCGGCCATAGCAAACCAGGGCACATGTCTCCATGTTTGTAAGTACGCCTATTCTCATCTGACTATAATTTTTGTTAATGACTATGATATATAAGGCTTAAACATCCATAGTTGGATCCAGATACCCCTGAGGAAGCTGCCAAGTGCAGCGGAACGCGTGGGGCCTCCAGACCCCCAGGTTGCAGCCATATTGTATGGTAATATTGTGATTGGATCATGGGCTTGGTTAGATGGGGAGCAGGCTTTAGGGCAGGAACATTGGACATGATGTTTTGCTAATGTTGTGTAACAACTTGAGGCCATTTGGTATGATTATATGTGTTAGACGGAGGCCATGGGTACCAAGGCCTCTGTCAGCCATTTTGTCTTGTGTAAAAGTTTCAGTTTAAGCTTGAAAATGGAACTACTGAAATTTTGTTGTAGGTCTCAAATAATAAGAAGATCAAGGTCTAGAAGAAGAACAGGCATGGAGCTAATTAGGTTTGGTCTGAGCATATACCAAGAGCTCATCAAGATAATAGTTAACCAATTCGCTATTTACTCCTTTTTTACAAGTATTTCTCGACATTTTACGGTGTATTGTATCCCTCAAGGCTAATATGACGTTTCTTATAATCAAGAACAGAGCTAATTAATGTCAATAAGTTGTGATTTGTGCTTGGTCCCAAAAAGGCTATTATGAGATAATTTGTATGTAGTTAGTAATGAAATTAATGTGCTTTTTTCATGTCAATATATGTTGTAGTAATATGAATGGATCACTTATGACAGGATGATGTAACCATTTGTCCATAGAGAATCATTGTACCAATGTCTTTCTATGGGGAAAATTGGTATAAAGAAACCCCCCGTCCATGAGACGGGGAGCCATTATTCTGAATCCATTCTGAGTGTGACACCTGTGGCTCCCGTGCCTGTCATTCTGAAACCTGCCTGTCATATTGCTTTTGCCGTATATCTCTGTATTTTTTCCTACCCGAATAAAACCCGCTTTTGGTTCTGAAGACGCAGTCTATGGAGTTTATCGAACAAAGGAAGAACTAACGAACTATTTCTTTCAAATGGCGAGCTACAGCCCGGACGAAAGGGGGATGATCCTACATCCTTTCTGATGAACCTAGAAGATTCCTGCAAGTAAAGCTGTGAACCAAAGGGGTGAGAGGGTGAGGAATGGACTTTTCTTTCTCTTTTTTTTTTGCCTTTTTTGCTAAAAAGCGTGAAATCACGTGAAATCGCATTAAGGAAATCAGCCGTTGAGAATCTCTCGTTTGCGCTCCTGTCTACCCTGAGTAACTAAGACTAAAGTGATTCTACGTGAGTTATACAAGGACGTGATTAACGCCGAGGGTGATAAAGATGGAGAAGGAGACGTGTGGCAATGTAACGAGTGAGGCTGAACATACGGCTGGACCTCTTTTGGTTGACCAAAGCCGGCACGTGTCTTCCATTACGGTGGTGTGAGTATCTAACTTTTGCCTGTAATTGCATTAGTTGATACTAAAAGCAGTTTATAAATGTCCTTGTGCTGCCACCACTATTTAATGGCTGAGGGAGCAGACTGACAGGCACGCTGAAACCCCATAGCTAGAAGGGGTTAATGCTGAACCACTTGGTTAAATTGTATGCAGTGGTTCACAGAAGAAAGTAGACATCTTGACAAGAAAAAAGTATTAGCAGAAAGGGCAGCCGAATAGCGGCTTTGTGTAAGTTAGTTATAGCTCAGATCAGGCTAGTGATAGACAGCTTCAAAGACAGTACGTTAATGTGGTTACACAGGGAGGGGCAGTGGAGCAGTGTATGGAAAGAACACAGCAGCTACTGATACAATGACAGGAGTAATAGTATCACAAAGGGAGGGGTATGAGATACAGTGGCTGCAGGCAAACAGAAGGGAGGAAGAAAATCCATCCATGGTTGTTAGAATTCTTTAGAATCAGGAAAGGAAATTATCTTAGAATTAGAAGATGGGCTGCCTGGTGTGTAACGTTTGATAAGTATTTTTTGATAGAGTAGATCAGAAAGATGATTATGATCTGATGGAACAGATTGTAGCGAATCCTTGGAAAGGTTTTGCAAGTTAGGGATTTTACATAATGCTAAATTTGTGAAGGACAAAATTAGGGCATTGGTAACCATTGTTAGGGAAAATGCCATCCTAGACTAAGGGCGATGATACAAATGTTTTTGCATATCGCCCTGCCTGAATGGCATCTGCTGTGGACAGGAGACCAGGACTTCCTGGGGTTATGATCAACTGCCGAAAGCGGGCTGGTCCCAGTCAGCAGAAGCCCTTCGGAACTCCATGGGTCCTCTTGTATGTTATCCTTGTGGGCAATCAGGGTATCTTAGACGTCAGTGTTCCCATTTAGCTTCCAGGGATGATCCACAGGTGCAGCAGCAGCCTACCTCTACAATGTCCCGAGATCCGTATGAGGATCCTACTGTTAAGACCCCTGAACAGCCAGCAGTTAACGGCCCCAAACCGTGCCAGCAGTACAATGGTCCTCAGATAGTTAACCCTGTTTTTCGGGAGCCTTTTTCCCCGTCACCCAATTATGCGACCCTTGTCCATCCCAGCGGACAGATCTATGCTGTGAGGAGAGCTTATGCTCCACTGATTCAGGAGCTGGGGGGGACGAGGAAATGGCTCTTTCAAGCGATCTGTCCGGCTCGGAGGTGACAGCAGTGGGCCGTAGAATTGCCTCTGGTGAGGTTGGTGAATTTTTTTGGGCTTCCTACTGCCGGTACTGATTGATGCATTGAATCCCCCTGTTCCCCTGTGCCTCTTGGCTAAATTATCCCTAGACCGAGATGGACGACCTTATGTCAGAGGGAGAATAGAGGGTACCAAAAATTGGGAAGATTTTTTAATTGATACAGGAGCCTCTGTTTCAGTAACAGGACACAAATTCCAGCTCCCCCCGGGCTGCCAGACACCACAACTTTAGTGGGATTTGAGGGCTCCTGTATACAGGCGAGGAGGAGTTGTCCAGTAAACCTGAAAGTTCAGGACACAGGAACATCGAAGTGCCGAAGCATTCGGTGTGAATTTTGGATCAATCCGCAATTGAGGTACTCCATTATTGGACAGATGTGTTGTCAGCCATGGGTATCATTGTTAATTTGTGTAATAAGGTCTTATGGCGTGACAAAGGAACTACTGTTTGTTCAGTTATTATGGATGCTGCAGAGTTGAAAATGTCACAGTCATAAATTAACCATTGCTAGTTTGTGCTCAGTTGATGATGATGACATGCCTGAGATAAATGTTGCAGACACTGCTTTGAAACATAAATTGGTGCAATCTTTTCCTCATTTATGGGTTTTAAAACGTACAGGTTGTGGACTGATGCAAATTTTAATTAAGATTGACAGCGACCATCTACCACCCTTTCAGCGCCAATACTGTATTCCTGAGGAAGCAATTCCTTACATAAGGATTGCTGTCAGTGAATTGGAACAACAGGGCGTGATTGTACGAGGCAACTCCCTGTGCAATAGCCCAATCCTGCCTGTAAAAAAAGAGGATGGTAGCTATCGCATGGTCATGGATTTAAGACTTGTAAACAAATACACCCCTCAGGAGCACATCTCGGTCCCTGAAGTGATGTCACTGCTGAGGAGTGAATGTCAGGTTTTTTCTCTCTTGTTGGAATATTGCAAATGTTTTTTTCTGCGTGCCCATTACACCTGAGTTGGCTCTCCGTTTTGCATTTACCTTTGAAAATGTCCAATACCTGTTCACACGCTTGCCCCAAGGGTTTTATTCTAGTCCAATTTATTTCCATCAGGTGTTGGCACAGGTATTGGAACCCCTGGGGTGTGGAGACAAAAAGTCCTGCAATATGTCAATGATTTCTTGATTTAAAATTTATGGACTCAAATTGTTGATGAAACTGAACACAAAGAGATTTAGTTCAATATTTGTGATGCATTGTGCAACTCACTATTAAATGTGAGTTGGGACAGAGTACAGCTGAATGCAACCAGAGGTTAAATATTTGAATGTGTCAGTTTCAAAAGAGGGGACATTCATTCAAGCTGTACCTGTGCCAAATCAATATCACAGAACTCAGAAAGTTTTTTGTCTTGTGAATTTTTCCAGAGAATTTATTGAAAATTTTGCTTGCCTTGCTATACCTTTGTACGATCTCCTAAAAGGTATTGAAAATGAGTTTACCATGATCACAATAGAGGGAGCCACCCTGCAGGCTTTTGAAAATTTAAAACATGCACTTGCAGGAGCAACATCTCTAATTAACGCAGACCCATCCCAGCCTTATTATCTGCAAGCACATGCAGGTGACGTAGCGATCTCATCTGTGCTGCTACAGAAGTGGCCAAAAGAGGGCCCTGAAGTTTTAAGTCAATTATATGCCTTGGCTTATTACTCCCGATTATTGTCCCCCGTTGAAAAAGGTTTTACACCTTGTATGAAGCATTTACTTGCCGTGCACTGGACCATGCTGCAGGTCCGTCACATAATTGGCTTTTCACCCTGATTCTGCAGACCCCCCATGTAACCTTAAAAACACTGCTTACAGGCAAAGCTTGGGGTGTGAATTCTCAGAGCCGTAGCCTCAGAGTCAACAGGAATTTCTTTTTTTGAGCTAATGACAGGAAGACAGATGCCTGTCTTGTTGCCTAGTGACATTGTGCTGTCCAGCCCGCAGCAAGCTGTAGTACAGAGAGATCAGTGGCTTGAACAGATCCAACAACAGATTCAGCATCTCCAGCAGTATGTGCCTTTCAAATGGCTAAAAGTTGCATAGAACCTACAGAAAAAATAATGAGTCCAAATTTGTTGTGGGAGCTTAGCTCATGGTTAAGAATCTTAGGAAAAAAGGACCGTGGATTCCAATTACAAATGCCCATTTGTTATCACACAAGTGATAGGCCCAACTGTTTTGGGAGTGCTAAGGATTAGCAAGCCAAGAGACAAAGGTGTTAAAATTGTCCATATTGATCAATGTAAGCTTGTTATATTGCCAGTTGAGAATCCTAGTGATGCTGGTGAGAACTGATACTGCGCTTTTATTTTATTTTTCAGGTCCCCTATTGGATCGGGATCCATGAATCCGCCTGTTTCCCTGGAGATGACATCTCACACCATCCAGTGGGACCCGGACAGTGTGATTGAGGGGGAAGACAGTGGAAGCTCCGAGAGAACAGAACAAGATCGAGAGCCAAGGATCAAAGGACTCAGAGACTGTTATGGGACTTGGGACTCGGACACTTTAGGTTTTTTCACTTCTGTGATGATTTTTTTTGTTTTGTTGTGTTTTTTGCTTCTTTTTAGGACTATTTGCCCACACCTGAACTGTGAATAGGACCTTAGGAGCCATGGAACAAAGAAAATTTTTGAATTTTTTCTTTTTTTGAAAGATTGTAACAGGACTCATTAATACTTAAGAACTTTTATGTTGGTGATATTTACTGTAGATTTTTTTGCTACTTTGTTTGTTTTTTTCCTATATGTGTTTAATAGGTAGTAACCTAAAAGTTTAAAAGTTTTTCAAAAAAGAATCTGGCTCATGTTGAGGAACTAAATAACTTTCAGGCCCGTGTAATAACACATAGTACCACTTTTATTAGACCATACCGGAGACTTGGTGCTGGTAGGGTACTCACTCCCAGACCATGCTCACTTGTAGGTTGTACACCTATTGTTAGGGCCCTTCTTCCAAGGGTACCTTCAGTCCCTCCCAACACTCCTACTGACCAGGGAGTGTACGAAATTATGCATTCCCTCAATACCATATATGATAATTAGGACTAGACTCATATGCCAATTTGTACTTCAGGGTAAATGATCAAATTACCATAAGTACAACAGAGGGATTTGTTAGACGGAGGCCATGGGTACCAAGGCCTCTGTCAGCGATTTTGTCTTGTGTAAAAGTTTCAGTTTAAGCTTGAAAATGGAACTACTGAACTTTTGTTGTAGGTCTCAAGTAATAAGAAGATCAAGCTCTAGAAGAAGAACAGGCATGGAGCTAATTAGGTTTGGTCTGAGCATATACCAAGAGCTCATCAAGATAATAGTTAACCAATTCGCTATTTACTCCTTTTTTACAAGTATTTCTCGATATTTTACGGTGTATTGTATCCCGTATTATCCCATATTAAATATGTGTTCTGTTATGCACCTTAACTGTTTCTCTATTATACCTTGTTCCCATCATAATAATTGATCATGCTCATATTTGTTGAATTGTACAACCTGTGGTTTGGGATCTACTTGGTTTTAGATGTTTTTAATAGTGTGGTTTGTTTTTTGCCTTCTGTATAATAAAATTTATATAATTTTCTAATATTGGGATGTGCATAATTGCTTCAGCATGAGCTTCTTTCTAAATGTGAGCAATGATAACCATCATGCAGTATTTTGCACTCCGTTTAATCAAGCTGTGCATATTTCTATAAGGCAACAGGTTTTACACAGACTGTGTGGATCACCCGGCTGTGACCCAGAGGACATCTTTTGCCATTTAAGTTTTGAGCTGTGCAAATAAAGCCGTTTAAAAGTAACTTTCTTTGGGTCACTGCCTCTTTACCGCACAGTGTGAACACCACTGCGCTACACTGGACAGTACTCTTCAGATTACATCAGAACTATCAGGATTATTTTGAAGTAATAAATTGGTAAACAAGAGCATGTGGGTAAGTCTTAATTTAATTAAGCTTTTTTTCATTGTGTCTTTGTCTTTAACTCTATACTTGCCAGGTCAATAATGGAGGTGTCTGATAGACACCTTTCCATTGCAAACACCAGAGTTTGATGTAAGCCATCAATTCACAGCTGACAAATAAACCCATTAATCATTACCCTGATTGCCAAACACCAGGGCAATCAGAAGAGCCAAGTAAAGTGACGTAATTGTCGAATCCCATTTGATGCGCCAATTCTGAGGTTGCTGTGAGCTGGTATATTTAGGCTGGGAAAGACCAAATAACAATGACCCTTTCCACCCTGATAATACCAGCCAGCCACTGTGTGCTTTATCTTGTATGGTTATCAAAAAGAGATCAGAGCCCACATCATTTTTTAAATTATTTAGTTAAATATTTTTTTAAAAATCCGATTTACTATATTATTGGTAAACCATCCAGGGTTATGCAAATAGCTGAGGGTTGAAGCCCAAAACTGTCTGCTTTACCTGAGCTGAATAGCCAAAATAGACAGAAACCCAATTGTATTTTTTTTTATTCCATGCTCAGATGTTTTCAGAGCAATCACCCTCCATTTTGCTTCCTTTTCAGCCCCCTAACCCTTACCACGACCATTTTACAGATCTTTTTAAGCACAAAAATTCAGGTATCTATTGACCTGTATGGTGTTTGTCATTCAAGGTCAAGTGCAGGAAATTTTTTTTTAAATGTCTGGCATGAATATCTAAAGATCTACTCACCACTATTAAACCCCCTATGCAACTGTGTTGACCCAGTGTTGGTATTATTGACAGATCTAATTAAACACGAAAAACTGCCATATTATACATTTGATTCCATTATGTAATTAACTACAAGTTTTTTCTCTGACTTTGTTGTCCGTACCGTCATTATTCCATCAAGAAGACCAGTTTCTGGCTTGGGTGGGGCTTGTAGACGTTCCATTGACCACTTATCTACTATGGTGCTCACATAAGGGTTATCCACATTCAGAATCCGGAAACCAGTAAGATTCACACCAGAGTAACGATATGGTTCCAGGTCCAGTGCATAGAGGTCCTGTTAAGAGACAAAAAAAGCTTGTAAAAAAACATACAATTGAAACAAGTAATATTAAAGGAGAAACTGGAAAGATAAAAATGCTGAGCACACAAAGAGCAAATGCTGAGTCTTCTAGCAAAGAGGGAAAACGTTTAAAAAGGCAGACTGCAAGACACTGAAAAGCCAAAAATGATGTTATTCCTCATGTGCAGTTCAAGACACCGAAGCACTATAGGATGCAGCAAACCCACATGATAAAGGTGGTGTCGGCACAGGTGCAAAATACTCACAAAGCAACCATTCATTGAGTGGGTAATTGCCAAATATTAGAAATGCATTCAAATTAGACTTGTAATGCAGACATTGTATATTACACATACCTATGTAACTAATGCCCAATGCAAGCTTGCTCTGGGGAATTTATAACACTAGGCAACTACGGTACCCTATCTATGAATGGTCAGTTTATGATTGGTTGTCTCATCAATATATTGTGCCTGTGCTGCCCCCGCCTTGATCTGCTGCATCTTGTATTGCTTTGGCATACTAATCTGGTGTTGGTTAGGAAGGCTGAATTCGTTCTGTGTTTTTTGTTTTGTTTTATATCATTTTTGGTGAATTATTCCTCATGTACACAGACAACATTTCTAAAATGTTACCCATAAGACCAGTTAAACTTTAAAATAAGTATGTGCTCAATATAGTATATGCATAGAGCTTCATATGATTATTTGAAAAACTAAACAAAAATATAGATATGTCCACTCATTCCACATTTTTTAAGGCCTAATTAAATCACATCCAAACTTTGAGCATACATAAACCAATCTAAAATAAAATCGTATGGAAGAGTAACAAAATATTATATTTCTTTTCAAAATTTGTCATCTCATCTCACCCAATTTCAGAAATGCCAAATCAAGGAAAGATGAGGAAGGACACATCATTACATACTTGATCTTAGTCCTTAAGTGTGCTATAGGTGCATGCATACTATATATTATTACTAGCAATGACTAGATCTTCAAATTCACAAGCTTCGCTAAATTTTCCCAAGAAATTTGATTTGCGTTGGATAAATTTACGTGAACATCAATAAAGGAAAGCTTGTAATGTCTTTGAAAATACATGTGATGGAGAAGATAGAGAGAGAAACCAGCTGACCAGAGAATACTCTGCTATCCCTAAAATCCTAAACTTTACAGGCAAGAGAGAGAGAGGACTCTATTGATCTAAAGGGCTTATACTTTACAAGAGAGAGAGATTTACCCAGTGACTCGGGAGATGGAAAATGATCGTTCCATAAAATTTGTGCCTTACTAGGAACTGATGATCTGTGATAGCCCAGGTTCTAACCACCACTATATCATGTATGACAATCCATAAGATGTCATATTGGCATTACGGGAAGGTTCATGCAATACTGCTAGACCCAGAAATATTATGATAGTGACCAAATCTTTGTTATTGGAGCTGTGCAGGCATACATTTTTTAATTTAAAGAAAACAGCTGAGATTCAATTGAAGTGTTGCTCGTTTATTAAAAGGGGTTTAACAAAAGTATCAAGTCCTGTAAAACATTTAGTAACTGCAACCATTTTTTCTACAAAGATTCCTCATATCGGGAGCTGAAAAGTAAATGAACAAACTTTTAAACTTAAAGGAACTCTGTCGGATCATTTTTCAGTATGATACTAATATTACCCTTGAATAGGGCCTGGGCAGACATTTTAAATATCTGTAAAACCATTATTGTACCATATGTAGTTTCCATGTTATAAATATTTTCAGACAACAGTTGCTGCATTAGTCCTCTCAAATATAGTCACAGCTGAAAAGTCCAGCTGCTGTAAAAGTGTTATTAAAATATCCACACCCACCCAAGCTGGTGTTCTGTCCGCTGTGCTCTTTGCTGGGAGGGGAAGGTGTTTTGTGCTGCACTGTAAGATTTCTATTATATGAAGGTTGTTTTCCCTGCAGACATGTAATGTGTGTATCTGCTGAGCAAATGTTGAAATGTTCTTATAATCAGGGCTGTATTACCCATTAGGCACTTGTGGGCTGGTGCCTAGGGTGGCATGTTGAGGGGGGTGTGTGCCAGCATTAGGATTAAAAAAAAAATGAAAAAAGCTTTTTCTCTCTCCCCCTCGCCGGGCTAAGTATCAAAACTGGCGTATTTGTTTTTGGGGGGGAGTGGTGGTGAGGGAATGGCAGGTGTCAGGACTGCAGGGGTATAGGGTGAGCGGTATACACTTTGTCTACGGAGAATACATACCTGATGACGGCCCCCCTTATAATTTGGCGCCCCCACCTCACTTGCTGGGCCCCCCCGCATGCAGCGCTGCGCATATACATTACCTGTCTAGCAGCTGTCACCCTCCGATGGCGGATCGCGGCTCCCGGCTCCGGCTTCCATCTTCCTCTGTGTCTTCCTTGTCATGTGACCGGCCGGCGTCGCGATGACGTCATCGCGATGAGCCCCGGTCACAAAGCAGGAAGACAGAGAGGAAGATGGAGCCCGGAGCCCAGGAGCCGCGATCCGCCATCGGAGGGTGACAGCTGCTAGACAGGTAATGTATATGCGCAGCGCTGCATGCGGGGGGGCCCAGCAAGTGAGGTGGGGGCGCCAAATTATGAGGGGGGCCCTGCTGGGGCCCTGTATACTACCACTGGGGCTGTATATACCACTGGGGCTGCTGGATACTACCACTGGGGCTGTATACTACCACTGGGGCTGTATACTACCACTGGGGCTGAATATACCACTGGGGCTGCTGTATACTACCACTGGGGCTGTATACTACCACTGGGGCTGTATACTACCACTGGGGCTGAATATACCACTGGGGCTGCTGTATACTACCACTGGGGCTGTATACTACCACTGGGGCTGTATACTACCACTGGGGCTGTATACTACTACTGGGGCTGTATGTATACTACCACTGGGGCTGTATATACCACTGGGGCTGCTGTATACTACCACTGGGGCTGTATATACCACTGGGGCTGCTGTATGCTACCACTGGGGCTGAATATACCACTGGGGCTGCTGTATACTACCACTGGGGCTGTATACTACCAATGGGGCTGTATACTACTACTGGGGCTGTATGTATACTACCACTGGGGCTGTATATACCTCTGGGGCTGCTGTATATACCTCTGGGGCTGCGTGTATATTACCACTGGGGCTGTATATACCACTGGGGCTGTATATACTACTGGGGCTGCGTGTATACTACCACTGGGGCTGTATATACTACTGGGGCTGCGTGTATACTACCACTGGGGCTGCTGCTGTATACTACCACTGGGGCTGCTGTATATACCTCTGGGGCTGCTGTATACTACCACTGGGGCTGCTGCTGTATATACCACTGGGGCTGCTGCTGTAACACTGCTGGGGCCTGTATATACCACTGGGGAGGCTGCTGTATACCACACTGCTGGGGGCTGTATACCTGTGCTGGGGTCCACCCTCGGCTTATACACGAGTCAATAGATTTTCCAGGTTTTGGGGGCAAAAGTAGGGGGGTCGGCTTATACACGGGTCGGCTTATACACGAGTATATACGGTAACATAGGCACACTTGCTGATGCTTCAGCAGTTTGAGACATTGTGCTGTGCAAGGATTTTATCTTTTTGCAAACTGCAATTGTATCTCAAAGTGTTTAAATTTTGGGGGAAACCACAAATTTTATGAAGTTTGAGTCGAAGTTCCCCATTGAATGATCTCTAATTAGTTTAGTTATGGATGAACGATTAGTGAAATTTTCAGACTCGCTATACTTTTACGAGTAGCAAGTCGAATGCAAGTCAATGGGAAATGTGAGTAATTTTCTACTGGACCCTACAAAGGGGTCTGGGGACCCGAGAAAAAGGTTGAAATTGATCCATTATTGTTTAAAAGCCGGCAGTCAAAAGTCGCTGGCTTTTTTAAACAATCAGCTGATACATGCCCCCAACCTGGTGCTTCGCTCCCTGCCTGTTCCCTATCCGACCCTCCATTTCTCGCCAGATCTTCTGTCCCAAACTGATTTTCAACTGTGTGCTTGGTCGTCCACTTCCACTGTTCTCCGCCTCCCCTCGCCTGCTTGAAGCGAGCCCACCGGCTTTTTCTAAAAACTGCCGGCTATGTCAAACAATCAGCTGATCGTTTGAAATAGCCGGTGGTAAAAAGTGCTGATGCGGCTCCCAGGGCTCTCTCGGCGGTGTCTCATTATGACGGCAGCCGTCCTGTGAGCAGTGGGCTGGGGCTGATGGCGCTGTGTACGGCACTGTGCTCGCTGCTCTTTCTGGCAGTGGGGGAGGCAGGCCGCCGGGGAATGGAGGATCAGACGGGAACAGGCAGGGAGTGAAGCACTGGACGGGGAGCATGCATGAGCTGACTTTTTAAAAAAGCCAGCGGCTTTTTACCGCCAGATTTTAAATAATCATGCATCCATTTCAGCCTTCTGCTCAGGCCCCCAGACCATTTTGTAGGGTCCAGCAGCATAGTTCTCGCATTTCCCATTGACTTACATTGTACTCGCTACTTGTAACAAGTAATAACAAGTAAACTCGCCAAGTAATGATTAACACCAATACCATACTATTCTGCAAGTACCGAATAGGAACAAGTATACTAGCTCATCCCTAAATTTAGTTTCCTTACAATCACAGTATTGGTATTACATGCATTAAACCACTACAAGCATTACATGTTCTACAAGATTCATATATCTGCATAAAATGTGCTGATTTGTATTATGGAACGGATAAGTCTCTGCGGGCGAGGATCTGCCATTATTTTGCATCACACTACATGTTTTTTTTTTTTTTAAAACACTGTTCATGTTGACTTTCCAAATCAAGAACATATTTGATAGAGGTTTTTTGCTGTAAGTGAACAGTAATGCAAATGTCTGGGAGCTTGCTATCAACCTTATGGAGACAGCGAAGTAGGTGAGGAGATTGTAAGCCACTTCCCTCCTCTCAGATATATGCAAATATGCACTTCACTAAGGAAGTAGAGAAACTCCCGTGCCACATTTAAGCAGCTTCCTCAAAGTCATAATCGCTTTCCAACAAGCTTTTAATATAAGTAAGGGATTTGTGCCAGATCAGAACCCCAAACTACAGACGCTGCGTTTGGGGTACCTGCCCCTCATCAGTGTAGTGTGTGGGATATTCTGATCTGGCTGAGTGAGTGGGCTAAGACAAAGTCTGGGAGCTTGCTATCAACCTTATGGAGACAGCGAAGTAGGTGAGGAGATTGTAAGCCACTTCCCTCCTCTCAGATATATGCATATATGCAAATTTGCACTTCACTAAGGAAGTAGAGAAACTCCAGTGCCACATTTAAGCAGCTTCCTCAACAGTAATGCAAATGTTATTTTAGAATTCTGTATTGTGAAATTCTTATTTTATGCTTTCAGGAATCATATGAGTAATTTACCAACTGGATTAATATTTTCCTTATCAACTGCATAGGTCTCTGCACACTTTGTCCAATCAGTACTGACAGTGTCATCCCATATAGGAGCACACTCAAAAATAAATTGACAACTTGAATTTGTTATTTCCAGAAGGAATTTTTTGATCCAAAACAACATAGTGATAAAAGGTAAAAATTCAATTTAAAGATTAAAAAAGAGTTTTGTTATGTATTTTACCATGAGTAAAAATACCTGCATGTAGTGTATTTTTAGTTTTAACTTCAAAAAGGCATTGCCACTGTGTCTGCATAGAATTTAAAGCCCAAAAGTAATCTAGAAAAGCATATCAGCGCTTGGCGTAAAACCAACTGCGAAGGTTTGCCAGACAGAAAGTGGAAGGGTACACGAAGAAATGCATCTTAATGTATTGCTTGGCTGAGATGGATGTCTGGCTATTGTGTTTAATCATATAAAGATCTGCTGTTTCAGGAAACCCGATGACTGGGAAAGGGACAGGAAACTGTTAACCTCTTCAGGGTGTAAGGGATATTTAACAGAAGATGCTCTCAGCTAACATCTCAAAGTACTTACCAGAAAATACTGCTGTCTGTTGGTTGGATTGGGCTGGCAGGAATGGAAGAATGGAAAGTGTGTTTTCTTGAGGGAAGAGTTTGAAGAAGATGCCAGGTCAGGTGACTGTTGTGGCACAGTTAGTAAATATAAAAGATCAGGAAGGTAGAGGAAGGGAGACGTTGGTGCCAAAACTTGAAGAGAAGCAGCCCTGTTTCTTGTGGCCACCACTACAGTAGTAAAACCAAAGAGTGATCTGATCTCAGAAATAACCTGAGTTATACCGGTCCAAGAGGAAGACCAAATGTCAAAGGTCAAGACCCAATGATTACACTCCACAGGTCAAAAAATGAAGGCCAAGCATCGAAGATCAGACTCCACAGTTCAAGCACCAAGGACCAGACACCAAAAGTCAAGCACTGAAGATCAAACTCTGACTACCAAATACAGAAGACCGAATATCGCCTTTTAAAGAAGGTCAAAGTGAGCCGGGCAATTTCTTCCTGTCCAGGCAAAAAGCACTATTTAAAAATGCTACTTACTTGAATTGTACATGTGGCTTAGCTGTTTGTACCATGGCCCCGCTATGCCCTGTATGCTTATATATAGAATTATCTATATCAGGGGAAGTGTGACGTGTAGGGATGACACTAAACTTTTCCTGACAAGTAGGCCAGGATTCATTTAAATGTTAGTAATATCAGTTAACTAGTGTCTTAACCGAATGTAATAATGTAGCATTTAAAATGTGTATATTATTATGTATTGATCTGCCTCCTATAGCCATCTAGATTGTTTCCTGATTGTCCCTTATCACTTCTAACTCTTCTTTATTTCTGTAAAATAAATCCCATTTGGGAGTCACCTTTACTGTTGCGTTGCATTCTCAAATCCTGCACACAAGGATATGAATGATACAACTACAGTGGTTCAAATATATTAATTTCTTTCTTCTTATGATCTCATAGAATCATATAAAGGTGGAGGGGAGCCCCTGCTCAGTGCTGGATTCACTAAATTATCTCAGACAGATGTCTGCCCAGGATCTGTTTGAAGACTTCCATTGAAGGGGAATTCATCACTCTTCATGGCAGCCTATACCACTCATTGATCATCCTCTCTGTCAAAATTTTTTTCTAATACTTAATGTGTCACTTTTCCCATTGAGTTTCATACCACTGCTCTAGTCTTTCCTTTTGCAAATCAAAATAAAGCTGATCCCTCTACAGCATGGCAGCCCTTGATATATTTGTAGACAGCTATTAAGTCCTCCTCTCAGTCTTCTTTTTGGCAAGCTAAATATTCCCAAATTCTGTAACCAGTACCTCATAGGACTGGTTTGCAGATTGGTCATCACTCTGATTGCTTTTCTGTGAACTTGCTCCAGTTTGTTGAAGTCTTTTTTAAAATATGCTGCCCAGAACTGGACACAGTACTCCAGATGAGATCTGACCAAAGAGGAACTGTGAACGATAATTACTCCACGTGATCTAAACTGTATGCTTTTGTTTATACATCCCAGAATTGTGTTTGCCTTTTTGCTGCAGCATCACACTGGTGACTCATGTTTAGTCTGTGATCTATTAGTATGCCCAAGTCTTTTTTTACATATGCTGTTGCTTAAAGAGAACCAACCAGCAGGTTTTAGGTCTATATAGTGAAGCCACTACTTTACAGGCTCTGGAATTCTGAGTGCAATCATACCTTTACTTCAATGATTCCATGTATGATTCCTGAGATATATGTTATAGAAGTCCTTAGAAAGTGTGCAACAGGGGGGCAGAGTGTGAGCAATTAGCATAAGAAGGGCTGGGTTTCTTTGTATTACTGAACCTGTTTTCAATAGTGTGAGAGCTGTTGGACATTGCTGAAGAGTTAGTATGCTGTTGTTAATGGTACCGCCCACATGTTGGAAGGGCCCGCACTTTTCCTGTTACAGTTGCTTGTGGAGTACCTGGGTTGGTAAAACAATTAAGGCCTATTGCACCTTGCCATTGGGTAACAGTGCAAGCAACTCATTACAATTTGGGCATGTCTGTCACTGAAAGAGAGACAATAGTTAGATATAATTATTATTGTTATTTCATCTGGGTCAGCCCACAGCAATTGAAATAGTCCAGGAAAGTCTACGTTCACATGTAGCATAATTTTTGCCTATTTTTGCAGCGTCACTTTTTGCGCACGTACGGCGCAAAAAAAAACATGATTGCATTCACACACCGCACTTTTCTCAGTCGCACTTTTACTAAGCCAATTTTATAATGTGGCCTACAGGAAAAGTGAGCCAAAAAAGGCGCAAAAATTGACATTGTAATTCTTTTTGCGCATGTGCTTTTGCAGTGAAAGTGTGTAGCAAATTCACACAGTAATAAGCTGCGTGAGAACGCATTTTTGCAAAAGCCATAGCTTTTACAGGAATGCTTTTCTTAATTGCGCTCACTGCATTTACTCAAGCGCAAAATAGCGCTGCGTAAATGCAGTAAGATGCAGTAAATATGCTAAGTGTCAACGTAACTTAAAGAGCTTTTTGCTGCACTGTAATGCGTTATATTTGTTCTGTTAGGAAAGAATCTCATCCTATTCTATGTACTGCAGGGCCACATTTGAAATTTTTCCTTGAGAGAACTTCTAAGAACATTTTAAAATTGCTTGACTGCAGTGATGTGTTATACTTAATTTCTGGCTAAACTTCTGCAGCAGTTGATTTGTTGATTAATAATTTATAGAGTAGTTAAAGAAGGAGAATTCCTTTGAATTTGCTTAAAGGGAACCTGTCAGCTCGATTTAGCACCCTCTTCTATCACTACCTGTCCCTGCATCATGCTAGCCCATCCCTAACAATCCCTTTCTGACCTAAAACTGCATTATAAAGCTTGTATAAAATGATTTAATAACTTACATCCAGTCTATGTCCGTAGACTGACTGGGCAGTCTCTGAGGCCTCATTCTCCCCTCCTCGCAGGCTCTTAACACACCTCACTGTGCGTCATCATTCTGTCTCTTGTTTGTCCTCTTTCGAAATTCCCACCTCCTCCAAGTAGTATGATGTGCTGGCCAGACGTCAGTTTCGGTCTAGTGCATTGTGTCCTGGCAGTACACCTTGGACCTTGCAATCTGGCTAATCAGGTGGCCGCTAGCGATCACGTGGTTGTGACGTCTTGCTATGATTGGTCAGATCGCTACCAACCATCTGATTGGCTGGAAGTCACAGGTCCTTGTCGTCCGGTGATCGCAGGTCTTCTGGGACGGTCCCGGGATCTTCTTTGCCGGTCCCGGTACAGGTGTCGGACAGGTGAGTATGTAATTTTATTATTTTTAACAACTTTTATTCACTTTTAGAGTACTTTCAAGTGAATGGACTACTCGCTACTCTCAAGAAATCATAAGATACTCGGAGAGTAGCGAGTACCCGAATACCGCTACTATTCGGCGAGTTCTGATTAGTAGCGAGTATACTCACTCATCCCTACCTAAGAGTAAGGATTTCAAGATTAATGCCAGCTGGCAGCACAAATCTGGTATTAACCCCATATTTCCCAGTTTGCCACCACTACACGGCAACTGGAAGTGCCATATAAAATGCTAGGAATTGGCGCTTCTTATGAATGCACCAAATTCTGGGGCAGTTGCAGGCTGATATTCTATAGTGTTAGAGGGGGCCAATAACGATGGACCCTCACCCCGGTGAGAATACCAGCCCTCCGCTGCCTAGTTTTACCTCGGCCGGCAATTAAAAATTGGGCAAAACCCTGCACAATTTTTTTTTTACACACTTTGACGCCAGGTTGGTTTCCGTACACTAATGTGTGTGACAGGGATGGGCAACTTCAGGCCTCAAGGGTCATGAACAGGTTTCCTTAGCAATGCATAGGTGATAATTGAATCACCTGCATTGGTGATGATTCCAACCCCTGTGCATACTAAGGAAATCCTGAAAAAATTACTTGTTGATAGCCCTTTAGGCCTAGAGTTCCCCACCTCTGGTGTATAACAAGCAAGCACAGATACCATCCAGATTGACTTTTGCAATCAGACTGCATTTCCACAATCACAGACGCTCTAACAGCGTCTGTGATTGGCGGTTAGCACTCTGTGAGGTGAATATGCATGAAGCTTCATCGGCGGGGCCAGAAGTAAGTTAGAGGGAGAGTGGACCCAGAAGCAAGAAGCTGGCAAGCAGCAGGAGACTAGTAAGATGATCTGGGTATCAGCTTTTGAACACCTCTGAAGGTGTTTTCTTTGTTTTTCATGTTGCCTGCCATTGATTTCAATGGTGTTCCAAGGGTTTGGTGAACTGTTTGGTGAAAAATTCATCAAACTCCCTGCATTCGGTGATCCAAACCAAATTCAAACACTCAGGTGTTCGCTCAACCAATGGTCACTCTGCAAACACTTGCCAGGAGACAGTGAGCTGTGAAAACTATCCACCCAGAGTGCTGTAAATGCTACCATAAAAAAATAATAGCTGTGCCCGACTAAAACAGCCTCTGATGGAGCTAAGCATTTTTAACCATTTAAATGCTGCTATCATCTGACTCTAAGACAGGGAAGATGGCAGTACCTACAATGTACAACTATTTAATTCTTCACAGAACTTGCTAAAATATTAAGAAAGCCAGAAAAGGTGGTGGCCGAAATATCTCCTTACTCCTACCATGAGGGACTTTTTACTTCCCTACAATTCTTATTCATTCACTTTCTAATACTCCTCATTTACTTCACTATCTCTTATTCTTTACTTATCCCCTTCTGTTCTTTCTCAAATACTTAAAATAAAAACAATAGTACAGCGGTCTCACCTAGACCATTGAAACGCGTTGTGGCAGTGGTATTGGAGGAAGAATAAAGGTCGGTTCTTATCCACTAAATTGTCCAGTATTCCTTTGGCGCTCCCTGAGACCGCTGTACTATTGTTTTTATGTGAGTTCTCTCTCTACGGAGCCAAAGCGGCAGGAGCAGCCTGGAATATCTGGAGTGTTGAGGACCTGTGGTTACCTAATTACCGGGATAAACATACTGAGGACCTGCGGTGACGCGGTATCCGGTCCGGTAGGATTACGTGAAAATCGCGGAGCACAGATTTGTGAACCAAACACCGGCAGGACAGCAGCACTAATAGAAGGAGGCGACCCGGAGCCCCATCACCCACACGTTTAATCTTGGTTGTGTAGACGTACACAACCATTATAGGTGAGTGCACTGGCACTTTTCATTTATATAAATAGCCCTGTGTGTCTACACATGCGCCCTTTTCTTTTTCTTTCTGCTTTCTCAAATACTGGCTCACACTCTTTATGAATGTTCTTTTGTTCTCCTTAACTATGGCCACAAACCAGTAAACTGAAATTTGTAAATAAGCAGGATAATCTGTAGAGATTTACAAATATACCATAAAATTTCAAGATTTTTCATTTTTAAAATACTTTGATAAGTATTATTTCATGTCTTCATGGGAAAGAAATTTGAAATTATTCTGATCCCAAAGCACCAGCTGTAGAAGGTAGTAAAGATTGAGTATGTTAAGAGGATTTCTAACCTGCCCCTCCCAAATGGTAACATTGAAATTATGACGTATTTTTGCATACTGCATTATGTAGTATATTGTCATGACAAAGTCTGTTTTTACATAAAAGAAATCCTAGAGATGAGCAGATAGTGTTGCGCAACTCCAGTCCATGGTCCAAGACAGTGCTGTCTGTTGTCAGTAGGTGCACACATTTCTTGATCTTTCAGCTTCCTCAGTGCAGCATTTGAATCACCAGAACATGATTAAAGGGAACCTGTCAGCTAGTTTAGCCCCCCTAACCTATCACTACATGTCTCTGCATCTTACTACTACATTACTAATCATCCATCTCTGATTTAAATGTTCATTATAAAAGTTTAAAAAAGTGATTTATAAACTTACATGTCCACAAACTTGTGGGCATTCCTAGATGGCTGGCCATCAGGAGGACAGTCTCTCCGGGTCCACTCTCCTCCCACCTTGCTGCTGCAATCACACCCCGATGGATGTTATCATTCATTCAGGAGCACGCCCTGATTTAAAAGTACTGCCTCCTTCTTAAGGGTATGACGTGCTGAGCGTCATTTCTGGTCCTGCACAGTGTGGATGGTGTATTGGCGTACAGTTTAATAAATGTAATTTACATTTTGAATAATCCAGACCATTGGACCTACCATGTGAGGCACACACTTACTAGGTTCTCCCATGCGAAAAAGGCTTTTTAAATTTGCTCTCCTAGTCTCAGTGCTGAATGTGTGCCAATTGTTTGTAAAAGAAGAATTCCAGTAAGAAGATGTCATCTATGCAGAGAATAGATGCCAACCATTAGATTTCTGTTGGTCTGACTAATAAAGCCCCCAGCAGTCAAACTACAAGACTTCTATTTCTTGACTGAAGGAAGCATTGATCGAGAACTGAACTTAGCTATTTCCAGCAGTGTTACAGACAATCATTGCTGCAGCAGTGTGCATGCTTGATCATTGTTTCAGTTACATGAGAGCAATAAGTCTCACGTTCTTGTAAGAGGGTCAGAGTAATTTTATCCCTCTTGTAGATGTAAATTCTACTTAGATGCATAAATATACAGTATCCTACATGTCTAGTGGTGGCGTGAGGTCATCTAGTGGCCAAAGGTAAGGGCTGCTCCCCTGTTATGCCCCATTATGGTTGGAGTTATTAATAATAATTATTGGAATTCCTTATGGGAAAGGTTTAGACAATAAAATGAGTTTGCATGGAGCAAGAGAGTTCCCAGGAAAAGGAAAGGGGACCAATACCAGTAAGCTTCTGTCCAAATTAATTCGACTGGGCACTCTTGGTCATTCCTGGGACTTGGGTCCAGGATATGGGACATGGACTTTAACCTTTTACTTAGTGTGCCTCTCCTGATGCGGGCCAAAGTTACCTGCTTCCAGCAGGGCCCCAATTAGTGGCTGTTCTTTTCCAGTGTTGGTGCAGCGGACTCTGGCCAAGATCCAGGTGAATGGGTCGCCACATTACAAGTGGTGAAGGAACCGTTGTCTGCCGGAGGCCTGAATTACCTTTGGGCAGATGCTCATGGATGGGATTGGGCCTTTACTATGTAGACTGCATTAATTCATGGCAGATGCACGTGGGCTGAGTGAGAAAAACGCATCCAAACGCATGCGCTAACACACCCATGGGCTGCAATGCAAAATAGATTGCAAATGCATGCAAAAATGCATGTCATTTTGCAAAAATGAAAATGCAAACGCAGGCAAAGGCAGCCCAACTGTAGAGGTGAAAAGGCCCATACTGATCTAGTATTTATAGCCTTTTTTATGGATATGTAATAAAGTGATATTCTAATATGAATTTAACTTAAAGTGTAAGCATCATTTCATTGAAGAAAAAAGCAAAACAATACTGCATGGGTTACATAGCAGCTAAGATAATGATTTTTTATTTTCACACATTTTTCTGTGCTCTTTGAATAGCTGCATTTTATCTCTGTGTGGGAGTGGTCAGTACATGATAGCCCTGTGTGTGAGGGCAGGCTGGTAGTGAGGTGTGTGAGAAGCCAACAGACAAGGGGTTAACAGAGATTACTGTGTGGAGACCGATGACAGAACAGAGAAGCTTGTAAAGAGTATTTACATCCTGACATTGCTCATTGTGCTGTAATCTGATACCTTGTTTTCTGGTGAGCTGCAGGCTCATAGTGTAGGCCACGCCCCCTCTACATTTATCTGATTACATGCCCGTATTCAATGTGAAGACGGTTCTGACACAGAATGAGATTCACACACAGTGCAGTAAGAACTCTTGTGGAAGGTTTACAAATGGTAACCAGAAAGAATTTTCTAATGAACTACTGTATATTAGAAAGTTTATTAAATTTACTTGCTCTACATTATTAATTATTAAATAAAAATTTTAATGGCGGTTACGCTTTGAAGCAGACCATTCACTTGATATTTAAATTTAAACTATACCACAGAACTTTTCTGGGATATTAGCTTATTCACTTTTGGTGCAGCACCAGTTGCATAGCTAGTGGGGGGATAGAAGGTGTGGTTAGCCCAAGCCTCGCACTCTGTGGCCCACCCAGAGCAATAGCTACTGTTAAATGTATCAACTACACATTGCACTGATGCAGTTAAACTCGCAGTAGAGCAAGGAGACTCGATCCTCCTGCTCTGCTGCTATCCATTCTGTAGACTTACAAGTTGCTTTAGACAGGAAGCCTGCAGTACGGCAAGTACAGAACAGAGCAACATGATTATGTTATCACACTGCGACAAGCACAGAATATAAGTCCCAGCACATGACATCACCGCATTTGTCTGCCCAGGACCTTCCACTGTCTACTGACGGCTCACTGAAGTAAGGTGAGTATTAATACTTATTTGCTTTTATTTTAAAAGTGTGTTATTGCCATATTGTGTGTGTGGGCGGTAAAACATAGTGGGGTAAGGTAAGTATTAATATTTATCACACTTTTTAAATAAAAAAATAAATAGTCATATTGTGTATTGTGTGGGAAGAGGCTCAAAAATAGTGGGGGCTGCTAAGGGGGCTCATCATGTATAGAGGGGGCAACTTAAGGGAGACATCATACAAAGTAAGGGTAACTAAGGGGGGCCATCAAACAATGTGAGGGTTACTATTGGGTTATCAGAGTATGAAGACTATGACAGTATCAGGGATACTAAAGGGGCTATGATACAGTATGGGAGCTAGAGAGAGGGAGTCATTATACATGTGTGGAATATAGTGGGGATCATTATACAGTGTCGGTACTACTGAGTAAGCTAGGTAACAGTGTGGGGGCTACTAAGGGACAATGACAATTTGGAGGCTATTGAGAGGGCCATGACAGTGTTGTGGCTAGTGACGGGGCCATGATACATTGTTGAAGTTACTAAGAGGGTTATGATACAGTGTAGTGGGTTACTAAAATGGTTATGACAGTGTGGGGGCTACTGAGTGGGCCATGATACATTGCATGGGCTACTACAAGGGTCATGATGGTCATGATACAGAGTGGAACTACTAAGAGGGCCCTAACATAGTGTGGGGAGCTAATAATAGGACCATGACACAGTGTGTGGGCTACTAAGAGGGCCATGACAGCCATGATTCAGAGTGAAATTACTAAGAGGGCCATAACAGAGTGTGGAAGCTACTAATAGGACCATGACACAGTGTTGAGGCTACTAAGAAGGCCATCACCTAGTGTTGGGACTACTAATGGGGCAAAACCCTGAAACAGCTGTCTGTGGATGGATACCTGGCTTTGGTAATTCCCTTGTCATTTTAATTCATAAAGAGTTGGATATTGACTGAAAGGGCCACTTAATATGGTTGCATAATACTAATAGGACCATGACACAGTGTTGAGACTACTAAGAAGGCCATCACCTAGTGTTGGGACTACTAATAGAAGCCCCCACTCTGTATCAGGGCCCCAAGAGGATTATGACATTGTGGGATCTCCTAAGAGGGCTATGACAAAGTGTGGGGCTACTGAGGGGGACTATACTATGTGGAGACATCATATTGTGTAGAGGAGAGTTGCAAAGGAGGAAACTTTGGACATTATTAAATGTTAAGTAAGCACTTATTGTTATAGGGGCACTCAGAATATTTTGACTGTCAAAGGGCTACATGGGGCATTATTACTTTCTAGATGGGAAAATGCGTTCACTTCTTTCTAAAGCACTTCCACGGGACATTAATAGATTCTAAAGGTTTATTTTACTATCTAAAGGACACAAGGTACTACTTAACAGGTGTAGTAATAGGGACACATATAGCAGAAGGTACGCATTTTGGTATCAGTAGGATGAGGAGTTTGTGCAGGTTGGGAATGGATGGGGATGATCTTGGAAATGTGATACATGGAATGAGTCTTTGTTGTAATCTCTGTATATGAATTGTGGCTGAAGATGTTGTCATGCTGGTCTGGGCCAAATGGAAAAGACAGGAAAAGTGAACTACTCCAAAAGATGGAACGTCAGAGGTAAGTAACCATATATAACTGTAATATAATGATTATTATCTGCAGGACTGGTATCTACCACTATATGGTCACCATATGGTGGTAAAATAGTGTTGAAATTAAAGGGATCCTGTCACCTCCAAAACGCCACCTAAGCTACCAAAACATGTCCCAGCAGCATCCTATCACTAATCTCACACTCCTTTTGTCTCCTAAAAGCATCCTGTGAAAGTGCATAAATACATTTTAATACTTACTCATTAGGGATTATAATTAGCAGGGGCTATATTCTTTAGCCCTTAGGGCGTGTTGTTTTGCAGCCTGAATGATCCAGACTCTCTGTGCAGCTTCTGCTGTGATGTGGAGCTGAAGGCAGAACAAATGATTTGCATTCTGTGAGTGACAGAGAGGGGGGAGGGCAAAGCCTGCACAAGCAGAGCACACAGACAGAGAGAGGGTGGATCCTGGAGCCTGCAAAACAACATGCCCTAAGGGCAAAAGAATATAGCCCCTGCTAATTATAATATCTAATGAGTGAGTATTAAAACGTTTTTATGCACTTTTACAGGATGCTTTTAGGAGACAAAAGGAGTGTGAGATTAGTGATAGGATGCTGCAGGGACATGATTTTGTAGCTTAGGTGGCTTTTTGGACGTGACAGGATCCTTTTAATGTAGAGATTTTTTCTTTGTAACAGTGCGACATCTACTGAGGTTACCATGTTAAGGGCTCACTCTGAGCTGAACCCCTAGATACGCCACTGTCCAAGCCAAACAGAAATCTGTTATACCTGCAAAAATTTTTGGTGAAGGTCAGTTGGTTGATGGGAAAATTTAGGTCTTTATTACCAGGTGATAAATCTTTGGAACGAAAGGGCACAGAAGAAAACAAAAAACTTTCAAAATCAGAACTGTTCAAGGAAAGTGGTCTTATTCATATATATATATATAATCTTATAACTATTTTTTCATTATGAATTCCTCCTTCTCCCATGAAAATGAAATAATTGTAATATTGACCGACCTAAATAAGTTCAATTACATATTGCATATTCATGAATAGCTATATTAGGTTTTTATCTAAATATAGTGAGAAAATTATTGCAAATCTAAAATTGTTTAAGTAAAACAGGAGACAATTTAAATCCATATCATATTTTTCTTGATATTGTACTAATTGAAAAAAGAGAGTTAAATAAAAGCTGCCATATCATGTTCAGAATTTAATTTCTATGCCTCCATTTTCCTGGGTTCTAATGGGGATAAGCCCGAATTCCAAAAGTCATTGAACAGCCATTTGTTGAACACCATCTGGCAGTGTTTGATTCACTGAACTGTACGCAACCTTGATTATTGGCAAAAACTTGCATTTTACAGAGCCAAATGTTGACACAAAGTACTGAGTGTTGACTTGGGAGCATTTAGATGCTTTCAGTATAACATAATAGGCCAATTCATTAAGATCCCCAGGGCCTCGTACCATTGAATCCTAGGCGCACGCTGAACAAACTAAGAACACAGCCTGAAGGAACGCTGCATTAAAACGTCACACGTGCAATATATCTGTCACTACTTACCAGTAGCTTTAATAGAAATCACTTATCTTCTATTAATTCATTGAATAAAACAACAATTTATATTTACTGTGTATTGAAAAGTAAAACAGGGTTGAAGACTACTTCGTTATTACCCACTACTACAATAGTGTAATGAAAATTGTATTTGTATCTCAACCCCATTCTTACATATTTGTTACATTTTATATGTGGTTTGAACAATATTAGTCAAAGGTAAACATAGAAACTAACTCATGTACAATATGCAAAGCCTAAATTATTGCAAATAATTAACAATTAGCTTTTATGCAACCCCTTAACGATATCTTCTGTACATACTGTATATAGCACCAGTAGGTAGTGGTTGTATAGAGTGAGCTCAATTGGTGAGGCCAAATCACACCTGGCAATAATGGTTCTGAAACATTGAAGTAGCTGGCTGGTCACAAACTTCAGAAAACCGACCGGAGCGGCAGTGATACAGATAACAGAAGACACTGAAGGGTGAGTATAAGACTAGGGGCAGAATACTTAGAAGCACCACTCCAGTGATAGTATATTAAAGGCAAAAATATTGAAGTGGAGCTTTAAATACAATAAGGATTTTTTTCCCCCTACCTTGTGATAAATATAAAAAAAATCATCACTGTGAGCCTTACACTTATAGTGGTTGGATTAAAGATACGGGAAAATCCTATTTAAATACATTTAGGCTTATGAGATAGGGTAGAGGTAATATGAAAATTTGGTATCATTTAATTATTTTCATTATTATCAATGACAAATGATGCAAATTAAAAAAATATAATACATATATATATATATTTTTTTTTTAATAATTATACTTTGTATTATTTACTAAGTATATTAGAATGTTTCTTGTTGCTTCTTGTCTGCTTTCTTGCTTCATTTAGCCTAACTTTAACAGATAAAATTACTTTACATTAAGGATGGCAGTAGTATTAGTCTAACTCTGCTGAGAGAAAGACTACTACTTAATCTCAAATTCTGTTCTGTCCATCACCTCTCTGATTTAAAAAAAATTGGGGGGCATACTGCTAGGTGTCCTGATCTCAAACGTTCAGTTCTTCAGTCATCTCTTACTCTTTCTTTGAATTCAATATCTTACTATCCACTGTCCTAGTCTTTCTCATATCAAAGGCACTGCCATCATGTGGCTCTGCTCTCTAGTCAGACCTTATGTCCATCACTGCTGCATACTGGGCCCTATCTCTTATACTGACAGGAAACCATTAGTGCTCCCTACTCTAGTATCTCCCACTCAAAGGTAGCCCCAAATATTAACTTTATCTTTCTCTAGTCAAGCAAAATATACTCTCTCCCAACACATAATATACATTACAATCACAAAATTGATGTTTTCAAGTGGGAACGTGGGCAGTATGTCCATGTTCACAGATTACTTTACAAGCCTATTCAAAACTAGCACAGGTGTAAAGACATATTCAATTTTAAAAATGAATGGGTGTTCCTATAACATATTAGTATATATCAAAAATATCCAATAGATGCG
This sequence comes from Allobates femoralis, assembly GCA_033576535.1. Taxonomy (NCBI): domain Eukaryota; kingdom Metazoa; phylum Chordata; class Amphibia; order Anura; family Aromobatidae; genus Allobates; species Allobates femoralis. The sequence continues at coordinate 347,140,899 of JARQOC010000002.1, forward strand.
AATAGAAACTGGAGAGAGCCACAGATTTATGAACATCTCTATATTTCGGCCAGCTTGCAATAGGAATACTTTCTCGAGACCAAGGTATCTCACATAATACTTCTGTTACATACAATTAATGGTATTGATGTTGAGGTTTTTCATAGTGAAAAATAATATTATCAAGATGAGAAAAATTGTAGATACTGCACTACACGTGGCCAAGTACATGGCATGTAGCCTGATTTGACATCATTACTACTTTGGGATATACACAAGTATATTTCACATATTTTTCAGATTTTTTGCAAAAAACTGACAGTGTAGCAATTGTTTTTATATCTAGCACTAGGATTTGGAAACAGTTAGTGATTTTTGCCGAGGCAAGTGTTAATCTAGGGAGTAAGCTTTGACTCAGGAGCATTTAGATGCTTACAGTATGAAGTAATAGGCCAATTCATTAGGATCCCCAGGGCCTCGTACTACTGAATCCTAGGCACACGCAGAACAAGCTAAGAACACAGCCTGAAGGAACTCTGCATTATAACATCACCTCTGCAATATATCTGTCACTACTCACCAGTGGCGTTAATAGAGATTTCTTATCTACTCATTTATTACGTATCCCTCCTTACTCTACCTCTGGGCATACCTACACATTAAATGCATAAGTCATAATTAATAGAAGCTTTTCCTCCAGCTTAGTGGAATAGATAATAATTAATAATCAACATAAATTTGTTGGCTGTCGCCTCCTAAAATACCTAGAGAATTTTTATTTCTCACCAACTGAACTTCATAAAATAGATATCAAAGGCATATTGTGCACTGCAATGTTCTTAACATTTCTAGTTGTATCTTGTGGAGCCAGAAATTAAAAAGGAAATGAAAAATCAACTACTAAGGGATAAAGTACAAGAGGCTTAACTGCTCAGTTCTTGTATCATGTACCATTTTTGTGTGTAAATATAAAAATTTGTGCCAAAGGGGAAAAAAATAAATGGACACTGTTCATTACATATTTAGCCAGCTACAAAATATATGCATCTGATAGTGATCAAGTTATTGAAAATTAAGCCCTCCGCTAAGAATATCTTCATTTGCGCAAATTTATAAATCATCAATTGCATGGATGAGAATGACAAAACGTATTTACAGTAACTTATTGTAGCACCCCAGGGTCCGGTTTCCACAGTGGTATTGCCTCCCCCACAGGGGGTGATGTCACGGCTGGAAGCAAGAAGGGGGTTCCCTATTAAGGTGACACAGCATCCAACACTTTCCTGTCTCCAGACCAGAAAGGGGAGCTCTAGAACCCGGCTTAAGGAGAGCTTCCCTATAAAAGTTCTGGCCTGGAGTTGGGGTTAGGCAGAAAGCCACAGACAGTCTTAGAGAACAGTCATGGAGTGAGTCTGAGGAGGAAGGAGAGGAGAGCTTGGGGAGCAAAGTAGTATAGAGCTTACCCCAGAGGAGAAGTGCCGGGAACCGGACACCAGATTCCAGCTCCCCTGGCCTACCTAACACCTGGAGCACAGTAGCATACTAGAGCCTGGGGCCTCCACTAAGGAGTGACCCCTGGAACAGGTCTTGTGCTGCCTGCTATACAGGTACAGACTAGGAGCAGAATGAGGACCGTATCACATCTTCATATAGCAAAGTCCAAATCACACAGCACAGAAGGGAGGCCTCCGACACACCTGGCTAGGTGGATCTTCTGATTGCTTCCAGGCTGCCTGGGTCCACAGTAACATCTAAATCGATGCCCCGGACTGTATCAGCAATTCACCAGTAAAGGTAAAGAAAATGTTCAGCGCTGTGGCCTCCAGTTATTCCCGCCTCTTTCCTGCATCCCAACATCCACCATCCTTACAAATACTGTCATAACTGCCCAGGGGACCCCACTCCACCCGTGGGGAAATACACCAGTCTAGCGGCCCGTCCATCGTCCCTGGAGATCCTGCAGCAGCGGTGGCTACTCATAGTTGCACACCATGGGTGGCATCTCGTTTATTTCTAAAAACTGTCCCTTTTATTGACCACCCAGGGCCACGGAGCCAGATCTCGACCCCCGTGACTCCCCCAGCAGAGCTGCCGCATTGTTCCCAGTACCCCACGGCCCTGGTGGGCGCACCATTTTCATTCTTTAATCAATATGCCAAATAAACTTCCTGTCTTACATGTGCTGTGGTGTCATAATAAGTATTGACATAGCCTAAGCCCTAGCTAGGGTTGTTCCATGCATTTCCCAGGCTCTATGGTAAATCTAAAATTGCTGGGAGTTTGCCTTATTGATTACCCAAAGGGGTTTTCTAGTGCAGTGCTGTTTTAAAAAGCAAAGAAACTCTGCTTTAATCACCCTCCCTGGGTCAAGCGCTGAATCTCTGCTGCTGCTTCTTGTGTCTATATTATCGGCAGCGCCTAACTCTGAGTGTTTTGAGATGTCAACTACAGCAAAGCAACTGAGATCAGTGTTTGAGCAATGAAGACAATTTCAGACACCAGGTAGCGAGAGTAAAGGCCAGTTTTTCTTTTTAAAACCTGAAAAAAATTCAAAGGATTTTTCCACCAATTTGATATATCAACCCCTTCATTGGGTAGGTCATCAATAACTAATAGGTGGACATCAAACAGCTGGCCAGTGGGTGTGTCAGGTGTTAGAAGCACCAACCGAGGCTGGAGGTAAATTGGAGCTAATCTGTAGTATGTATAACCTGTCAATCTGTACACTGTTTAAGTAGGGGTGTCATCGTTATGAACAGTTAAAGTACACTATGACTTAAGAGACAGGACTTCCCTGCATGCTGTGTTGATGACTAGTCTGCCCCACTATCCTGAACTGTGCAAATAGATTAATCAAGATTGGAACGTGAAAGTAAAAGTCTGAGTGAGTGCTGGAAGCTGAAGCCTGTTTGTGTGTGAGAGAGGACACGATGGACTGAAGCATCCATGTGTTTAGGCTCTGAAAAGGAATGGTGCCAGCTGCGAAGTGACTGTGGGACGGAGAGTGAGAGAGTCCCGGTGACTGCCGATTAGTACCAGACTGAGAAGTTCCAGAGGTTGGCGGTTCTGAACAAGGCCAAAGACATAAAAGACAGGACCCAGAGTCATGATCTACATGAGCCAAGGGACCTCAAGATTGTGAAAGAAGAAGAGGAGTTTCCCCACACTTCACCTCAAAGAGAAGCGCACACCAGTAAGCAACACAGCATTGGGCTCCAGGACTAGCCCCTTTTACACTCCACCCCTGCCCCTCCAAATTATATATGGCACACCCAACTCTGCTATATGCCCATAGACATAGACGGCTCTGCTACACGCACATGTAGACACACAAGTCTTCTACATGCACACTATACAGAATACACACACACACAGCTCTACTACATGAACATACAGATACAACACACACAGCACTGGTACATGCCCAATTCATGCACATACAGATTGCACACAGCTCTGCTACATACACACTACACATAGACATACATGCCCATAAACTTAGTTGGCTCTGTTACATGCACATGTAAAACACAGCTCTGCTACATGCACCCTATACATAATACACACACAGAGCTCTAATACATGAGCATGCAGATACACACACAGCACTGGTACATGCCTAATTCATGGACATACAGATACACGCAGCTCTGCTACATACACACTACACATACAGATACACATATGGCTCTGCTACATGGACACTACATACCCAGCTCTGCTACATGTATAATGCATGTACATATAAACACACACAGCTCTGCTCATGTATACAATACATGTACATACATATACACACAGCTCTACTGCATGCACAATACATACAGATACACACCCAGCTCTACCACATGGACACTACATGCACACTACAAACCTGATATGCTACATGTACAATATATGTACATACAGATACACACACAGCTTAATACATGCATATGCAAACACACACATCTCTGTTACATGCACATACAGATATACACAAATACAAATACAAACACATACAAACTCACACATGCAACGTTTTTGGATCCGGCAGAAAAAAAACCACTTCTCCAGGATTCATCCGGCGAGATGCCATCCAGCTCCATCCAGCTCCGTCCTGCCCAATAGTATCCTATGGAGCAAAAATCCGGTCCTGAGCTGTCACCCCTGACAGCCCGGACCGGATCACGCCGCAATGTGAACCCAGCCTAAGCTATGTAAGGGCTATGTGACCAATGATTAGAGGGATGAAGTTGTGTTATATGATGAGGCTTGAACAATCACCCAACCTCAACCTAGATGAGATGTTTTGAAATTAGAGTGCAAAGTGGAGCCAAAGTAACCAACAAGAACTTAGTACCTCTGAGAACGTTATCAAGACTGCAGGAAAGCCATTCCACATGATTGCCTGATGAATCTGAATGATAGATGCCAAGAATGTGTACATCTGTCATGGGAGTAAAAAGGGAGTACTTTGAGGAGCATGAGGTGTAGCACATATTCTGGTTTGTTTTATATCTATTTCTTTACTTCTTATTACCATACATGCCACATAATGATTTTGCTGCCTTCTGTGTGAATCTACATTGTATATATTCCAAAGAAAGCCAATGAATGAACAATTGCAAAAACTTTTGCCAGTTTTTATAATACAATATATTTTATGTAAAAATAATTGACTTTTTTGAATTTTTGTAGAGTTTTTACTTTTTTGGATGTATATACAAGCATTTTTTTTAAAAATATTTTTTCCCTCAAAGGATCATTAGAAAATGTAGGTAACATTTTAATTTCCTTTATTGATTATCTCATCTATGGTTGCTCCAGTTACAGAAGAAATCATCCAATTGGAGTGATACCAGTCACTGGGTCTTCTAGGACTCATTAGCTCTGCTAGGCTAGCAGAAATCCCCAGGATCATTTGACCACCTGGTTCTATAGAAGCAACAGCAATGACGATTCTCCTATATACTACATCATAGGTCCCCAACTCCAAGCCTCATCGGCCGCCAACAGTGCAGGTTTTCAGGATTTCCTTAGAATTGCACAAGGGTTGGAATCATTACCTGTGCAGATGATTACATTAGCACCTGTGCAATACTAAGGAAATCCTGAAAACCTGCACTGTTTGCGGCCCTTGAGGCCTGGAGTTGGGGACCTCTGTACTACATAGTGCTTCTTGAAGGTTGTGTAGATGGGAACATAGAAGACAGAATCAATGTCTGACACCCGGACTCCAGCCTACTCCAGCCTGCTCCAGCTAGTTCGCAAAAGTAAAGGCTATACGTTTACTGTAGTAGGGATTAAAGCCAAGTGCTGTAAAACTTACTCAGTCATTATGGAGTTAAAAAAGAAATTAAGGAAAGACACAATCAACCTGTAATCAAAAATGCTCTAGGCAGAAACTGCTTGTATGATGATTAAGTGCGTGCACGTTATCTATAACACTGACAGGCACTGAAGACTCCACAGGAGATGAATTTCTGTGTTGCATCTGAGCATAGATATTATAGAACATTGAGTCCTTATGGCTCACAGTCATTAGTCATTATGTGCATTTATTAAACCACTCAGTTCTATCATTTATATTTATATTTTGTTTTCTGAATGTAGCATGTACTTTAATATATATATATACAGTTAGGGCCAGAAATATTTGGACAGTGACACAACTTTTGTTATTTTAGCTGTTTACAAAAACATGTTCAGAAATACAATTATATATATAATATGGGCTGAAAGTGCACACTCCCAGCTGCAATATGAGAGTTTCCACATCCAAATCGGAGAAAGGGTTTAGGAATTATAGCTCTGTAATGCAAAGCCTCCTCTTTTTCAAGGGACCAAAAGTAATTGGACAATGGACTCTAAGGGCTGCAATTAACTCTGAAGGCGTCTCCCTCGTTAACCTGTAATCAATGAAGTAGTTAAAAGGTCAGGGGTGGATTCCAGGTGTGTGGTTTTGCATTTGGAAGCTGTTGCTGTGACCAGACAAAATGCGGTCAAAGGAACTCTCAATTGATGTGAAGCAGAATATCCTGAGGCTGAAAACAAAGAAAAAATCCATCAGAGAGATAGCAGACATGATTGGAGTAGCAAAATCAACAGTTGGGTACATTCTGAGAAAAAAGGAATTGACTGGTGAGCTTGGGAACTCTAAAAGGCCTGGGCGTCCACGGATGACAACAGTGGTGGATGATCGCCGCATACTTTATTTGGTGAAGAAGAACCCGCTCACAACATCAACTGAAGTCCAGAACACTCTCAGTGAAGTAGGTGTATCTGTCTCTAAGTCAACAGTAATGAGAAGACTCCATGACAGTAAATACAAAGTGTTCACATCTAGATGCAAACCATTCATCAATTCCAAAAATAGACAGGCCAGAGTTAAATTTGCTGAAAAACACCTCAAGAAGCCAGCTCAGTTCTGGAAAAGTATTCTATGGACAGATGAGACAAAGATCAACCTGTACCAGAATGATGGGAAGAAAAAAGTTTGGAGAAGAAAGGGAACGGCACATGATCCAAGGCACACCACATCCTCTGTAAAACATGGTGGAGGCAACGTGATGGCATGGGCATGCATGGCTTTCAATGGAACTGGGTCACTTGTGTTTATTGATGACATAACAGCAGACAAGAGTAGCCGGATGAATTCTGAAGTGTACCGGGATATACTTTCAGCCCAGATTCAGCCAAATGCTGCAAAGTTGATTGGACGGCGCTTCATAGTACAGATGGACAATGACCCCAAGCATACAGCCAAAGCTACCCAGGAGTTCATGAGTGCAAAAAAGTGGAACATTCTGCAATGGCCAAGTCAATCACCAGATCTTAACCCAATTGAGCATGCATTTCACTTGCTCAAATCCAGACTTAAGACGGAAAGACCCACAAACAAGCAAGACCTGAAGGCTGCGGCTGTAAAGGCCTGGCAAAGCATTAAGAAGGAGGAAACCCAGCGTTTGGTGATGTCCATGGGTTCCAGACTTAAGGCAGTGATTGCCTCCAAAGGATTCGCAACAAAATATTGAAAATAAAAATATTTTGTTTGGGTTATGTTTATTTGTCCAATTACTTTTGACCTCCTAAAATGTGGAGTGTTTGTAAAGAAATGTGTACAATTCCTACATTTTCTATCAGATATTTTTGTTCAACCCTTCAAATTAAACGTTACAATCTGCACTTGAATTCTGTTGTAGAGGTTTCATTTCAAATCCAATGCGGTGGCATGCAGAGCCCAACTCGCGAAAATTGTGTCACTGTCCAAATATTTCTGGCCCTAACTGTATATACATATAAAGTTCATGATTACTATCATTATACAGGAGGGTGCAATGTGAAAGGAGTATTAACCCCTTTAGGAAGTCTCCTATCATGACAAGGTTTGTATTTTTTCTGACCTTATAACAATATGTAAGATCATAAAATGGAAATAAAGTAAAACAAATTAAACATAAAATATTTTTTTTGTTTTATTACTGCATTAATTGAAACCTTTCATTTGTTTTTAGAAAAATGTACGGTATATATTTACTCAAATAAAGGGTGAATTCACTGGCTGGCTGGCAAGGCCAAAATTGCAGCAGCAACCGATAGAACTATATAAGAGATCTCTCACACCAAACTTAATGCCGATTTACACATGTCGACATCTTTAACGATGTCACTGCAACTTGTGAAATTGCAGCGACCTTGTAGCGATGTTGCTACGTGTGACATCCTGCAACGATCAGTGATCAGATATCTGATATCATTGCGGAATGGCCAGTGCCGTTTTTCGATCGTTGGTCTCCTGTTGGGTGGTCAGCATCGGTGTGTGTGACAGCGGGAGATCAAGGATCAACGACATCCCAGCGCCGCACAGTCCATGCTGGGACATGGTAACCAGGGCAAACATTGGGTAACTAAGCGCAGCACTATGCTTAGTTACCCGATGTGTACCCTGGTTACCAGCGTTCTCGCTGGTCGCTGGTGAGTCTGCCTGTGTGACAGCTCACCAGTGATCATATAGCGATGTCCCAGCAATCCTGACTGTTGGTCAGATCGCTGGGACATAGCAGCGTGTAACCCGGCCTTTAGAGATATAGACAGTCAATGTGAGTTAGCATAATGGAGAAACGGTCACAATTTAAATGCAGTGTGATCATGTGGACATCATAGTATAAGGAAGATGAGCACAATGATGTGTAGGTTTGTTAGGAAAGACTTAATATAATTTGCATTCTATTCATTAAAATCCCCATTGTTTGTATTAATACAAGTCCAGCTAGTGATTGAGAGTTTTGTCTGTATGAATGCATGAAGAGATAGCTGTCAGTCACTGAATATAACTGCCCACTGGACTCTTATACATACAAATATCAGGGATATTGATGAATGACATGCAATGTTTAATAAAAACGTTTCCTTCAAAAAATGTTTATCATTTTAATAAGCTCCCCCTCCTGTACAAAGCCCCCTTACCACAACTTTTTTTGCCTGTCCATGTGGATCCTTCAAATTGAAGGGTCACGATAGACAGGCATAGATCTGTGCAAACGAATGACACTTGGGCTACCAGATCCTTTTTTTGACAGATCCGGTTTTAACATAGAAAAGCCTTAGAAATTGCTAGTCATAGGACATAATGGTAATGTCCGGTAGAGAGAGACCTGACCAGAAATAGGGCTGGGAGAATCTGTACCTTGCTTATGAGCATGCTCAGAACCACAAACCAGATCCAGGAAATTGTTCTTTTTTTAACGGATCTGTCTCCATACACCCCCATGTTATGGGCCACAGACCGCGCCAGATTAGTTTCTGTCTGTGTCATGTTTTTTCCTGTACCTAGAATCGGAAATGCTTTGATGTTGGACGCAGCAGACAAAAACAAACAGATCCCGGACTGAATTGGCACAAACAGAGGGCTATGAAGGACCAATTCGTGCCCATAGGGATACATGGGAGGGCAAAACATATCCCTGCCTGTCCATTTCAAAACGGATACATACGGATCCCCAAAAACGTGGTGTGAAGTCAGCTTAACACAATAGGTTCCCTTTAACCCATTCACCCTTGGCAATTTTTTAATTTTCCATTTTTCTTCCTGTTCTTCAAAGAGTCATAACTTTGTATTTTTCCTTTAGTATAGATATATGAGGGCTTGTTTTTTGTGGGATGAGTTGTACTTTTGAATGACATCATTAATTTTACCATATAGTCTACAGGAAAATGGGAAACAAAAAATTCCTAATGCAGTGAAATTGCATGAAAAGTGCAATTACATGATTGTTTTATGTTTTTCTTATTCATCATATTTAATATCTGGTAAACCTGATCTATCAGTATAATGCCTCAGGTTGGTACGAGTTCATAGATACCTAACATGTACACTTTTAATGTTATATAAGTGGTGAAAAAAAATTCAGACGTTTTTAACGAAAAATAATTGCATTTTTTGCGCCATGTTCTGCCACCCGTAGTGTCCTCATTTTTCAAGATCTGGGGCTGTGTGGCCAGTTATTTTTTGCGTATTGAGCTGACATTTCTAATTATTCCTTTTTTGGGTAGATGTGATGTCTTGATCGCCTGTTATTGCATTTTATTGCAATGATGTGGCGACCAAAAAAATTTAATTTTTGCATTTTGACTTTTTTTCCATTACACAGTTTGATCTATCAAAATATAAAATAAATTAATCTGATCGGTAGTCATTTCTGAATGCAGCGATACCAAATATCTGTATTTTTTTTAATAGTTTTAATTTCAATGGAGCAAAAGGAGGAGGATTTGAGCTTTCATTTTTTTCATATTTTTAAAAACTTTTTTTTACTTTATTTTAAGCTGCCCCTTAGGAAGTCTCAGAACAGCACAAACCAATCGCTTCTCCTGTTCATAGCCATGCTGATGCATGTCTCTGAACAGGCGAAATTATCACTTCTGTGGATGTAAGGTGCTCACCGGGCATCAACAGGAAGTGAACTATTACAGCATTCGGAGCCTTCACAGGACCCCTGTCTGTCATGGCAACACATCGAAGTCCATGATTGCATTATGGGACCTCCAATGCTGTTGGTGAATAATGCGATCCTTGCCATGGTGCTTTAGATCACACTGTCAGTGATTGACAGCACGATATAAAAGGGCTAAGGCTGTGGTCACACATAGAAATCCGTTTTTGGAAGTGATTTTCATCACCAATCCGTTTTTTTCTGGGTGCTTTTTGAGCCTCCTGCACTCCTGAACGTTTTTGGAATTTTCATTTAAAAAACGCATGCGCGAACGCATGTGCAAACGCAAGTGCGCATTTGCATGCGTTCGCGCATGCGTTTCCCATAGGGCCCCATGTTAAAAAAACGCATGAAAACGCATGCGTTTTTTAAATGATGCCAAAAACGTTGCATGCAACGTTTTTGACTCAAAAACGGACAGGTCAATGTTTGAAGCTCCATAGAAAAACGGACAGGGTGTTTATTACATCCAATCCGTTTTTCTGTCAGTTTTTGGACTTAGAAAAAAAAATGAGAAAACTGAAGCCAAAAACGGACTGAGGGCTTATGTGGAACCCCAGCCTAACAGTGCCAACCAGATTGGTGATCCGATCAGTCCTGTTACGTACACATGTCAGCTGATCAGATCAGTTGAAATATGTGGGGTATGATGCGAGCTCAGCATTTGAGCTTGCATGAAAGAAAGGGAGGCAACCCATGATATTCTTATATGTTATAGTCATGACGGGATTAAGAGTGCATTTAGACTAACTAGACTTTGATCATTAAATGTCAACTTATAAACTATATGCAAGTTGGTTAGTGGTCACTTATAAGGCTATTTAGGCATGCTAAAAATTCTTTTGTGTGCATATATCATCATTCTCGGCATCACATATCATATTTGCAGAAAATGATATGCTGCCAAGAATGATGAGTTTTAAAGCGAACCTGTCACCCCCTCCAGGCATCTAAAGATAACATAGCCACCTTCTGCAGTACTAAGGCTGCATTCTGACAAGGTGTCTATAGCATTTATGCTCCCTTGATTCACTGAAATAAAGACTTATATAAAATCTGTTTCAAATTTGACCCAAGACCGGGAGGCGGGTTTTCAAGCGTCTATCTCCCTCCTCTGTGGTGTCAGTCATCCCTCTCTGCTCTCTGTGCACCTCCTCCAGGGCCATCTCCCTGCATTACAGAGCTATGTCAGCTCTGCTACAACATAGAGCTGCTGTTATAGGAGACCCCACAGTAGTAAATCTTGCAGGAGGACACTGAGCAGACAAAGCACTGCCTGTTACATAGCAGCCCTTGAGCTGAGCTGTCAGCAGTGCAGTAGAGTTGAGTTTGTGCTTTAGATCAGGGGCTGAGGAGCAATGCTGCTGGGTACAAGAAACTGAAAGTGAAAACTGCTCAGCTCAAGGGCTGCTATGTAGCAGGCAGTGCTCTGTCTGCTGTTCTGCTCACGATCCTCCTGCTAGATTTACTACTGTGGGGTCTCCTATAACAGCAGCTCTATGTTGTAGCAGAGCTGACAAAGCTCTGTAATGCAGGGAGATGGCCCTGGAGGAGGTGCACAGAGAGCATAGAGGGATGACTGACACCACAGAGGAGGGAGATAGACTCTTGAAAACCCGCCTCCCGGTCTTGGGTCAGGTCTGAAACAGATTTTATAAAAGTCTTTATTTCAGTGAATCAAGGGAGCATAAATGCTATAGACACCTTGTCAGAATGCAGCCTTAGTGCTGCAGAAGGTGGCTGTGTTATCTTTAGATGCCTGGAAGGGGTGACAGGTTCGCTTTAAGCAAGCTTAAAAGTATTTTTATCAAACAAATGAGAGTTTTACTTTTTCATAAGGTTGAATCAAAGACATACAAAGAAACAAGAAAGTGGATTTGTAATGAAAGGGAGGTGTCTGAGACCTACTGAGAAGGACTTCATACATGATGATGTCATCATGTAGCGCACAGGAAGTTAGAGCCCAACCTCCTGTTTACATAGGAAACTATGTACTGGCCTGTAAATCAAACTGGATATCATGAAACTCAGCTGCATAGAATGAAATGTTCAACATATATTGATGTAACTGAGCTGGGATGAAACAAGTTACTAAATTAAAATATTCTTAGTGAGCTAGCATTGGAGTGCATTCACACATCTGAATTTTATCTTATGTATTAAGGTCTATTTGATAGTGGGTTTGCAGGCCTTAACTAACAGCCTATATTATGCCTTTATACAACTGTAAAAATGAAAGCATTCTTACATGTATGAAAGACGGAGTACAACTTTAGAGAACACATGTATGAAATACAATGTGCTTTTTTGCTATTCAACTCATAGAGAAGTACCTTGATTCGATACAAGTGTATCCACTAATGAAAGCAGGACTAGCTACATAGAGCTTTCCAGTCTATGAATGCAAAATAATATTTTAAAAATTATCAAAAATTAAAAATATAAAAACTAATTCATTAAGATGGGCATTGTACACAGTGCATATTACTCCAACACATCTCTTCATTAATATCTCTAAATTCATGAAGCAATAAACACAACTTAATGAATTTATCAAATCTTCTCAGTAACATACACCTACATGCAACTTGCCAGAAATGCTACTCCGGTCAAGGACTGGAATAACATTTCTGGCATAGGTAATATTGAAACTTTTAATGAGTTAGGCAGCTGGACAGCATCACACCATTTCCCGGCAATGTTCCATCCACTTTGCCAAATATAGATTGGATTGGCTTAAAAACACCAAAGCAACAACATTTTTGTGCAACTTAACACTGGGCAAAAAAATGTTAACTTTTTAAAGTGTTTTACAGTTCGGGCATAAATATTTTAGTGACTCAGCCCTAAAGCAGAATAGAAATTTGTAAAAATGTTCAACTATATAGTGATTGTATGTGACCTTGGACATTATATCATAAAAGAATTCTCATTATGACAAATATAACTTCCTATCTATGACAGATATAGTCGATAATGAGCATCAATAAGAAGTTCAGAAAAGTCTATGAACCTTACCAACGTGGTAAAGATGTAATGATAATATTCGGTCATCATCCCCATTGCCATTGCCTGCAAAACAAGCATAAGTGTACAGCATGAGAAATTAATTGGAAACATAGATTTAGGCATTGATTGCAGATATAGATGTGAAAATTATTTCTTAGCGATGTCCACCTTATACATAACATATTTGCAAATGAGTTGTATGAAGCAGATAGAGGAGCTGAGCCCACTGCATATTAGCAGTATACCAGCTGATATACAGCTGAAATCTGTTAGTCTGGACTAAAATGGGTAGACTTTGTACGGCTGCATCAGTGTGATGATTTTTCACTAGACAATCATTTATGCATTGGGTATTTAAATTGCTACCGCTATTTAATGTTAGCCACATGAATCCACCTCTACCCTCAAGGTTAGAAAATAATATACAGAACAATACACTGTTGAGGCTGTGTGGTCATGATCTGGAGGCACTACGTGTTGGATGCAGTGCCTCTGAACCTATGGAAACCTACAGGTGAATGCAGGGTGATCACAGCCGCCCTGCATTCACCTTCTGCGGTACAAGGGCGGCTTCTCCCTGCGTTCACCTTCAGAAGATCTCTCCCCACTCCGCAGCAATAAATTAACATGCTATGATCCCACTGTGGTCAGGAGAAACATAGCGGGCATGGGATTTCTACAAATCTCATCCACTATTCTGATACTGTACAACGCAGCATTTTAGACGCAGTAGCAATACACTGTATTCAAAACGCTGTAATTCCTGATTGTGAGCACACACACCCTAACTTGTACTTGGACTAAGAGCCGCTTTACACACACCAACTTCTGTGACCAACTTCTGAACAGATCTCTGGTTGCAATGAAATCATGGACACATTGTTACATTTTGTGGCTGTGTACAAATGTATTAATGTGTCCATGATTTCACTGCAACCAGAGATCTGTACAGAAGTTGGACACAGAAGTTGGTGTGTGTAAAGCGGCCCTAAGATACAACTTTCATTTAAATAGCTTTATAACATTGTTTGGGTAACCAATCATTGCAAATCAGTATTAATTTTTAAAAACAATCATTAAGCCATAATAATAACATACAGAAAGTTTTCTTATAAAAATTGTAAAAGGAGCACATAAACTTTCTCAAAGTCATGCAGGTGTTATTTCTATTATGCTCACTCATATACGTCTAAAATATTTAATTTTATTATTACATAATTATATTGTGACTCAGTTACATACTTTTGTTCCAAAATATATACACATGTATACATTATGTAAAACACTATAGTTAAATTTTGACAATCTTTTCAATCACAATGATTCCACCAATGCCAAAATTGACATACAGTATTAGGAAATGTTAGGTAGGCAGGTACATGTATAAAGAGCTAAAACTGGTTTCTGTATAGGTGTGTGGTGCATGGATTTTAAATTGGACTAGTAACACAGGTATGCAAAAATAGACATTCTTAATTAAATGTCTATATTTTTTACTTCACTTTATTTTTTAAAAATGGCATGGGCTCCACTTCAGTTTTAATACCCAACCAAAATATAACACTTAGCTGGGGATTTGTATTATTAGCCTGGGGTAGCCCATTGTTATTGGGCCCTCCTCAGACCAAAATTAGCAGGCGTCAGTGAATTCAGTTGAACCCGCTGCCAGATTGATGGATTGTGGGACATGGTGGCACTGCAGTCCAGCAATATAGCAGTCAGGTCACTGGAGTACCTACTTTGGGGCTCCCCTAAAAATCATGGGCCTTCTTACGCTGCGAATACCAGCCCCCAGTAGTGAGCTTTATCTTGGCTGGTTACCGAAATTGGAAGAGAAACCAAGATGTTTTTTAAATATTTAGTTAAATAATTTGAAAAAACGGCATGGGGTCCCCTATATCTTGCTATTCAGCCAAGATAAAGCACACAGCTTGGGGCTGCAGCCTCCAGGTATTGGCTTTTTCTGCACTTGGTATAAATATATGGAGGACCCTATGCCATTTTTTAAAATTATTTATTTATTTTTACACTAGTATGAGGGCACCCAATCACAGATGCTGTCACAGACTGTGGGCAGGGGAGGCAGAAGGATATGCATAAGGTTTAATGAGCGGACCCAGGAGCAATGACAGAAGCTTCTTCACTGATGTAGTTATTCAACGCATTACTTCATTGTTGCAGTCAATAAATACATTTGTTTCATGCAGTTATTAGGGTATTTTCCAATATATTAGTGTTTTCTCTTTTTGTCTCTATTGCTGTGCTTTCACTTTCGTAAAATAGATTAAAGCAAAGGCATGAAATGCAGCAACTAATATATAAAGCTGAATGTGTGTATGTGTGTGTGTATGTCCGGGATTGGCATCTACACTGTCGCAACTACAGCCACAAAATTTTGCACAGTTACACGTCTGGACCCCGAGAGCATAATAGGCTATGTTGTGAGGTGAAATTTTAACCCTGCACATTCCAATTCACCAAACAATTTTGCCCCTATCTACATAATGGAGAGAAAGTGACAGTTACCAGTTGACAGTTGTGAATGAGAGGGGCTTAATGACAGCACCAAAGACTAACAGCATATACCAGAATATAGTTACTAAGGTGGGGCCCTGACATGGAATATTCACCATGCACGGGGACATGTATACACACCACATGCACACAAAGAGTAACAGCTAAGGTGGAGCTCCAACATTGGACACTCACCACGCACCCGAACACAAACACACACACACCACAAAGAGACACACACAACACAGACACACACCACACAGACACCTCCCACAGGGACACACACACCACAGGGACATACACACCACACAGAGACACACACACACCCCACAGGAACACACCATAGAGACACCCCTCCCCCCACAAGGACACACACCACAGCGACCCCCCCACAGGGACACACGCACACCACTGGGACACACACACACCCCAGGAACACACACACCACCAACAGACAGACACAGATGTGCACAAATCGCCTCACACAACTCGCCCCATACGTCTGGTATCTTTAATTTCCAAAAAATAAACATCTGATTAAAAACAGCCAATGTGCAACACATGTGCCATATAGGGAATCAAGACAGATGTCAGTCACATGAGCTGTCTTTTATGTGTATGTGTGAGGTAATATATACTGCCCGTGTGGGGGGAGGGTTTACTGTTGGCTGGAGAATTATTAGGCTGCCTATAGCAACCAATCACAGCTCAGCTTCTATTTTTCTATAGGTCATTAATATGACATATTCAAATTCAATTTTGTTATAGCTAAAAGCAGTTATTTATTAACCCGGGCGTAGCTGGGTTGTACAGCTAGTACAGAATATAATTGCCCCTCCTAATTGGCTGCATTATACCATATGATGTGATAGCTGAAAGACATTATGAAGAAGCCTGCACAGTCGGATTTGAGGTCATGTCAGCCTTCCATGACTACTCTTCATTCTGCTCTGTCTATATTGGTATCCTTCAAGTTTATATTTTTGGCCTGGGACAATTCATAAAGTCCCATGGCTTCTTATACCACCTATATACTGATCACACACAAGTCTAACTGATTGGCCCAGATGTCACCTCTCTTCTGTACAGAATCACATAATGTCTATCAGCTATATCCTCCTTCTTCTTCTTAATTATTATTATTATATATGTGTAAATGCAATGGGGTCAAAACCAAACTCATCATCCTTCCCCCATTTCACGTTAGCCTCTATCTGATCTATCACAGTAAATTACACACACAGTTTCTCCTGTATCACAAGTCTTGTGTGTCATTGTAACCCTTGACTCTGCTGTGCCCTTTAAACCACATATCCCAACCTTTACGACCTTCTGCCATCTTCAACTTAAAATATTTCCAATATCCACTCTTTCCTAAACTCTGAATGAACAAAAAAGTTAAAACTTGCCTTCACCACCTCCTGCCTCAACTTCTGCAATATACTCTTATGTAGGCACCTAGCCAATACTTTTTCACCCCTTTAGTCTATACTTAACTATCCTTTTCTGATTATCCACCTCTCCCTTCAAAGTTCCTCTGCAAAATCCCTTCAATGGTTTCCAATTCCAAGATTAATTTAGTTTAATTGTCTAACAATGACATACAAAGCCAACAATAATCTGACTCTTCTGTACATTTTAAAACCAATCCCCCGATACCTACTCCAGTTTTAATAAGACCATCTTATCCCCTTTGTTCTCATATATTCCTCATCCAATCACCTTCATTATTTTTTCTGAGCATCGTCTATCCTCTGGAATTCAGTGCCTCAGCACATCTGATTGCATAGGAAGGTTTTAATTGAAGAAGACAATCTGAATACTCACTTCTATAGGAAAACATACAATAAACTCGATGCAACCTCACAACGAACACCCCAACCTACTCTCTACTTCCCCAATACCCTCTAGACTGTAAACCTGTGATGTAGGGTCCTTTCTCCTTCTGCACAATTTGTGACTATAGAGTTGTATTATTTGTATAGAGTTGGTATTATTATCCTCATTTAATTTGACTTCAATGAAAAAACACAAAAGAGAATGAAGCAAAACATTGATCATTTCACACAAAACTCCAAAAATGGGCCAGACAAAAGTATTGGCACCCTCAGCCTAATACTTGGTTGCGCAACCTTTAGCTAAAATAACTGCGATAAACCACTTCCAGTAACCATCAATAAGTTTCTTACAATGCTCTACTGGAATTTTAGATCATTCTTCTTTGGCAAACTGCTCCAGGTCCCTGATATTTGAAGGGTGCCTTCTCCAAACTTCCATTTTTAGATCTCTCCACAGGTGTTCTATGGGATTCAGGTCTGGACTCATTGCTGGCCACCATAGAAGTCTCCAGTGCTTTCTCTCAAACCATTTTCTAGTGCTTTTTGAAGTGTGTTTTGGGTCATTGTCCTGCTGGAAGACTCAGACCTCTGAGGGAGACCCAGCTTTCTCACACTGGGCCCTACATTATGCTGAAAAATTTGTTGGTAGGCTTCAGACTTCATAATGCCATGCACACGGTCAAGCAGTCCAGTGCCAGAGGCAGCAAAGCAACCACAAAATATCAGGGAACCTCCGCCATGTTTGACTGTAGGGACCGTGTTCTTTTCTTTGAATGCCTCTTTTTTTCTACTGTAAACTCTAGGTTGATGCCTTTGCCCAAAAAGCTCTACTTTTGTCTCATCTGACCAGAGAACATTCTTCCAAAACGTTTTAGGCTTTCTTAGGTAAGTTTTGGCAAACTCCAGCCTGGCTTTTTTATGTCTCGGGGTAAGAAGTGGGGTCTTTCTGGGTATCCCTTTTCATTCAGATGCCGACGGATAGTACGGGTTGACACTGATGTACCCTCGGACTGCAGGACAGCTTGAACTTGTTTGGATGTTAGTCGAGGTTCTTTACCCACCATCTGCACAATTTTGCATTGAAATCTCTCGTCAATTTTTCTTTTCCGTCCACATCTAGGGAGGTTAGCCACAGTGCCATGGGCTTTAAACTTCTTGATGATACTGCGCAAGGTAGACACAGGAACATTCAGGTCTTTGGAGATGGACTTGTAGCCTTGAGATTGCTCATGCTTCCTCACAATTTGGTTTCTCAAGTCCTCAGACAGTTCTTTGAGCATGGAGAAAAGAAAGAAGACCAATGTGGTACACACAAGGACACAGGACAGAGGTTGAGTCAACTTTAATCCATGTCATTTGGCTGCAAGTGTGATTTAGTTATTGCCAACACCTGTTAGGTGCCACAGGTAAGTTACAGGTGCTGTTAATTACACAAATTAGAGAAGCATCACAGTGCCAATACTTTTGTCCACCCCTTTTTTATGTTTGGTGTGGAATTATATCTAATTTGGCTTTAGGACAATTCTTTTTGTGTTTTTTCATTGAAGACAAATTAAATGAAGATAATAATACCAAAGAATTTGTGATTGCAATCATTTTCAGGAAGAAACTGAGTATTAGCTGACAGAATTGCAGGGGTGTCAATACTTTTGGCCACAATTGTATGTTTATTTATTATACTTGTAGGATATATATGGACATCTTGTTATTAATGTTGCTAAAAAAATAATAAAAATAAATAGTAATGATGATAATGATAATGATGATTATTATCATCTTTTGCAATGTGTAAAAAGGCTACAAGCAAATTTTGGCGATTCACATTAAAAAATGTGCATTGTTTGAAATCTAGGGAATCTGCAAATTTTATGAAATTTTACCTAAATTAGATGTACATTGAATTGATTCAATCATCTCTAGTATTTTGTGGGGGAGAATAGGAAACCTGAAGCCAATGTATATACTTTAACATGGCTATGAGTTAAAATAGCTAATCCAAGACAGTAAGATATAGACATAAACATTTAAAGTAGGTGAAATAGTTTATCATGTCTAGTTTTATTAATTACAACTCTGATTGGTATCAAATATAACATTGTATAAATAAATTGTTAACTCTATTAAAATACTTACAGTATATAAAAAAAAGTCTAAAATAAAAGGTTGGTATAATGGATGGCTGAAATGAAATACCAGAGTCAATGCCATGACTTAATTATCCTCCATGATCTTGATTTCAATGACAGGCATAACAAGCACTTCCCATTTTGAAGACTGAATTAGGAAGTTGAGACCAGTGGGTACTTGACAGTCACAGAACAGGACACCCAGGCCGACTTTTGCGTCTTTTATTTTTTCAAACAATCTATGACATTTATGTATCAGTTTATATACTCTTTACAACCTATTTAATTATATAGCTTTACAAGCACTGGGATAACCAGATTTATACAGCAAAAGTATACGCACAGTTTATAAAGAGACTCTCTGTGATCCAATATTACAAGAACATAATCTCTGTGTAATGCCACAGTATATGGTTCAATGATACGGCAGATATATTCCCCTCTGTGTGTTTTTGTAAGGAATGGGTTGTGCGGTGTATCTCTGTGTATTGTGACTTCTGATGAAACACAGGCATACAGAAGTATAGCATGTGCCTATAGAATTCTATTTGTTCCATATTATGGCTCCATACTTTACTACGTACTATTTATTTTTACATTACCATTCATTACATGGTGTTTTATAAATAGAAAGAGCTTACATACAAAATACAAATACAAATACAAATTACAATGAAAGACTAACATTGACAGACAGGTACAGGGGGAGAGGACTCTGAGCTCATAGGCTTACAGTCTACAGAGTTGGGAGAAATGACACAGTAGATTGGGATGTTACAGTAGATCCGGTGGTGATAAGGTGGCAACATGGTCAGTGAAAGCATTTCTTTAAGAAATGGGATTTCATGTTTTGACTGAAGGTTCTGAATGTTGGAGATGAAAATGCTTAGTCACAGAATTCCAGAGGATGGAGGTTGCTAAGGAAAAGTCCTGAAGGTAACTGGAATGGAGGAATGTACTAAAGTGAAAGTGCAAAGGAGGTCCTCTGAGAACAGGAGATTACTATATTTTTTGGACTATAACTTTTTCAAAAAAACTTTTTTAGAGGAAAGTGGAGGTGCATCTTATAGTCAGGATGTATCTCGCTATTGCTTTGATGGGATGGTGCGAGGTTCACAGGAAGCAGGAACATGGTCACTGAAGGCAGGAGTTGTGGTGCTGAGGTGAACACTAATCCCCTCTGTTTAAGTGAGTACATATCTACTGATCTCCAAACCTATAGTATCCTGTCCAGCTCTGTTCTCTGAAAAGTTAGGTGGGATCATAAGCATGGAAAGTAATAAATTAGGCATTGTGCTTTTGCAGTGTTTCTTCAATAAAATGGCTTTGTGCACCTAGGGAGTAGTGGGTAGGTAATTAGAATGGTTTGATTTTTTTTATGTCTGTGGTGTGATGGGAGCCATATACACTAGGATGGCATTTTGATGGGGGGCCTTATATACAAGGATGGGTCCAGGATGGAGCTATATATACCTGTATCAGGGTCATATATGACAGGATAGGCCAAGAAATGAGGGTCATATGTACCAGGATGAGGGTCTTTTATTCAAGGATGGGGCTCATATATACCAGGAAGGAGAATATATACACTAGGATGGGAGACATATACCTGAAATGGGGGATATTAGTACAGAATTGAGGGACATTACCCCCATAACACTGTCAGAAGCAGACCTCCACTCATTAAAAATGCATCATGGCCACATTTTTTGCTTCAAATGTTCATGTTATAGTCTGAAAAATGTGGTACATGTGTAAAGATATCAGGAGATTATTTCTGACGTATATGGATGAAACAGTAAGTAGACAGCTTATTAGGTTAGTGTTATTTAACTAAATATACTCTTTCTGAAATTGGGAGGCAATGGAGAGATTTGCAAAAAGGAGAGG
This sequence comes from Allobates femoralis, assembly GCA_033576535.1. Classification (NCBI taxonomy): domain Eukaryota; kingdom Metazoa; phylum Chordata; class Amphibia; order Anura; family Aromobatidae; genus Allobates; species Allobates femoralis. Next base: position 347,162,229 of record JARQOC010000002.1, read on the forward strand.
GGCAGGAGATGATAGGATAGAAGTGGATTAATTTGGCAGCAGAGTTAAAGTGAACCTGTCACCTAGATAAAGCATCCCAAGGCTATTACCACCTGTCCCTGTACCTTCCTATTACTATTCTAACTATCCCTCTCTCTACTAAATGTGTGTTGTGACTGTTTTATAAAATCCTTTTATACCTTAATGCTTTATATTATAATGAAGTGGGGGCTACCGTTACTAGCCCCCCTGGGCGTCTTCTTTAAATCCCTTTTGCCACCTCTTGCAGCATTTATCACACCCATATGGGCGTGATATTTAAAATACAATACGCACTCCCGGCCTGCCTCTGTAGAGTTCCAGGTATGACCCAGAATGCGTCATTTCTGGTAACACGAAGTCAATACACATTTTAGGTGTATCGCCCGACTTCAAACTATGTCCAGGATGGGGGGATGGGATATCCAGAATGGGCAGTAATGTATCTGGATGAGGGTGCACTATATGCCAGTATGGGGAGTCATATCCCAGGATGAGGATTATATACCATGATGGGAGGCTATACACCACAATGGGGGGGTTATATCCAGGATGAGGATTATATACCAGGATGGAAGGGCCCTATCTAGGATGGGAGACATATCACCTGTAAGTGCCCCAGGATGGGGATATTACCCCCATATAAGTATCAGCAGCAGATTACCCTACCATAACATTACATTATAACCACATTTCTTGCTTAGTTTTATATTATTCCCCTCTAAACCCTGGGTGTGTCTTGTCATCCGGAGCATTTTATAGTCCAAAAACTACGATCATTTCTCATCTATAGTACAGAGAAAATCAATAGTAATACTTATCAAGCCTAAATAAAAAACACATTTTTAGGCTAAGTCCACAAATATTGAAATGCTTTCTGTTAAGTGTTGCCATACAATTTTTGAGTTCCATTTAACAGAAAAAGTTGCAATTACGAGCAGTGTGCTTTATAAAGAAAGGGAAAGAAACCTGACTCAGTTTCTATATGTACAATAGCCACAGAGACATCAATGGCTACTTCATTCAGTTGGGTGTAGCTACAGTTCATTGCATGTGTTAATGTGGAGAATGTCTGACTTAGACACCTATATTGTGTCTCGGTGACAAGACATGACAATACAAGTTATATTGCAATGCTATATGTACCTTCAAATTAATGGTGTGTAAGCAAGTATTAAAAAAAATCATTAGTCAGAAAAACTACTTACACTCCAATTATTCTGTTAAATGTATGATTAATGGGTATTAAAACATATTAATGTGTTGTTAAGTATAACGTGTGCATTTATATCCTAGATAACTCTTCTAATGAAGAGTGAAAGAAAATAAGTAAACCTGTTAAAAGAGCGGAAAGGTTCATGAAGAAAACATCGCATTAAGAAAAAACAATTACAAAGTCTCTGTGTTGACTATTGATTGAACATACAGCAGGTAACAGGAAGAACAGAGATTAACACTTGGTAATGAATGACACAGAACATATGGAGAGATGTGATGAATCCCACTGGGCCATCGGTGTGAAAATTAATAAGTATCAGTAGAGTTCAACAGTAAATCAAAAACACTAGCGCCACAAGCCTCTATTCAAGGCTGTATTGCAAGGGTGAATACAAAGTCAATGAATAATTATTTATTTGTACCCACCTGCCGGAGGATTTGTGCTGCCATAACATGACTGCAATCAAAGATAATGCGGAATTCCCTCCCCCTCTTCATTTCTTTTAGAAGTGGTCGAGCATCCTCAGATTCTGGAGGGAGCTGGCGGATTTTTAACCGGATGTTATATCTGGCAGGGGCCATAATGAGCTCTTGCAAACGGATAAGACCTATAAGGATATATCAGAAATTGTAAACTGCAGAAAGTCATAATGTACATAATTTTACACAGTGGTTTCGTTGCCAAAATATATATTTTATGCACAGTAGGTTACTAAGAGATAATAATCAGCCCCTAAAAGTGGATATTAATGTAAAAATCAGCATTATAATGAATTTTTAGGATTATAAAATGCACTTTTTCCCCAAACATTTTGAGGAAAGTGTGTGTGGGGGTGTCTTATAGTCCCGATGTACCTGGCTATATGTTGGAGAAAGGGAGTCATTGTAGTGGGAGCACAGGGTCACAGGAGGTAAGTGCAGGGTTGCAGGAGGCAGCACTGGGGCTGGAACATGTACCCGCTGTTTAAGATACAGAATATTCTCCACACCCATAATATCCAGCCCATATCTCTGCACTGAAGCCAGCGCTGAGAGGTGGGTTAGACTATGGAGTGGGGAACATCGATAATGCATTGTACTTCAGTGATCTGGCTGACTTCAATAAAATGCCACCGTGGGAGTGCATGTGCAGACCACGATCTTCAGTGCCATTATATTAAAGAAAGCCTGTAGAATCCTCAATTCTCTACCAAAATGTCGCCTTTGGCAACGCATGTACCATAGCATCTTAAAGTCTAGTCTAGTCTTGGTCATAGATACCAGGATGGGATCAGGATGGGGCCATATATACCAGGATAGTCCAAGGATGAGGAGCATATTTACCAGAATGGGCACAGTATATACCAATATGAGATCAGGATAAAGGCCATATGTACCATGATGGGGCAATATATACCAAAATGGACCAAGGATGAGAGACATTTATACCAGGATGGGCCCAGAATGAGGGCCATATATACCAGGCTGATCCTAGAATATGGAACATATATCCCAGGATGGGATCATATATACCAGGATGAGCACATGATGAGGGCAATATGTACCAGAATGAGGCCATATATAGCAGGATGGGCCCAGAAAGAGGGACATATGTACCAGGATGGAGCCATATATACCAGGATAGGCCCAGGATTAAGGCTATATATTCCAGGATGGGGGTCATATAAAATAGGAGGAAGCAAGGATGATGTACAAAAATGGGGCCAAATATAACAAGATGGCCCCAGTATGAGGACCATATATACCAGAATAGTGATCATATATACCAGGATGCGACAAGGATGGAGACCATACACACCAGGATAGGGGCCATATATATACTTTGAAGAGGCCCAGCATGGTGGACACTAGTACTGAATTTGCAGACATTACCACCAGCGCTGTGTCAGATTCCAGCAAATTCCTCCCATAACAGTGTGTCAGGACCAAATTTTTAACTTCAAATTATATCCATACACCCTCATAGCTCTGCCCCTGCATGGCTCTACCCCTTCATAACTCTTCCTCTTCTATATAGCCCCTCCCCTCCACATAGCTCCATCCCTTCATAACACGTTCTCTTTTGTGGCCCTGCCCCTCCATATAGCCTTGTCCCCTTCATATCCCCGCCCCTTCACATAGTCCCACCCCCTTAATAGCTCTGCCCCTTTTAAAACCCCACCCACTTCATTGATGTATGTATATATGTATAGCTCGCCCCTCCACGTGACTTTTCAAGAGTTGGTACTGCCAAAAATCTGTTCATCTTTACAAAGGAACAGAAAACCAAGAGTGTGGTTTATCAAAAGGCTCTTGAATGATTTGCAAATAAAATACTATACATTTCTTGGGTAATAATTTAGTGAATTTGCTTTGCAAATCTTTAGTGTTGAATATATGATTTGAAATGTTTTTAAATGCAAAATAATAATTCTGTCTTGTCATAACTAATCACATTTCGTTACTATGCCCGGGCAACACCGGGCTCTATACCTAGAATATATATATATATATATACAGTTAGGGCCAGAAATATTTGGACAGTGACACAATTTTCGCGAGTTGGGCTCTGCATGCCACCACATTGGATTTGAAATGAAACCTCTACAACAGAACTCAAGTGCAGATTGTAATTTAATTTGAAGGGTTGAACAAAAATATCTGATAGAAAATGTAGAAATTGTACACATTTCTTTACAAACACTCCACATTTTAGGAGGTCAAAAGTAATTGGACAAATAAACATAACCCAAACAAAATATTTTTATTTTCAATATTTTGTTGCGAATCCTTTAGAGGCAATCACTGCCTTAAGTATGGAACCCATGGACATCACCAAACGCTGGGTTTCCTCCTTCTTAATGCTTTGCCAGGCCTTTACAGCCGCAGCCTTCAGGTCTTGCTTGTTTGTGGGTCTTTCCGTCTTAAGTCTGGATTTGAGCAAGTGAAATGCATGCTCAATTGGGTTAAGATCTGGTGATTGACTTGGCCATTGCAGAATGTTCCACTTTTTTGCACTCATGAACTCCTGGGTAGCTTTGGCTGTATGCTTGGGGTCATTGTCCATCTGTACTATGAAGCGCCGTCCAATCAACTTTGCAGCATTTGGCTGAATCTGGGCTGAAAGTATATCCCGGTACACTTCAGAATTCATCCGGCTACTCTTGTCTGCTGTTATGTCATCAATAAACACAAGTGACCCAGTGCCATTAAAAGCCATGCATGCCCATGCCATCACGTTGCCTCCACCATGTTTTACAGAGGATGTGGTGTGCCTTGGATCATGTGCCGTTCCCTTTCTTCTCCAAACTTTTTTCTTCCCATCATTCTAGTACAGGTTGATCTTTGTCTCATCTGTCCATAGAATACTTTTCCAGAACTGAGCTGGCTTCTTGAGGTGTTTTTCAGCAAATTTAACTCTGGCCTGTCTATTTTTGGAATTGATGAATGGTTTGCATCTAGATGTGAACCCTTTGTATTTACTGTCATGGAGTCTTCTCTTTACTGTTGACTTAGAGACAGATACACCTACTTCACTGAGAGTGTTCTGGACTTCAGTTGATGTTGTGAACAGGTTCTTCTTCACCAAATAAAGTATGCGGCGATCATCCACCACTGTTGTCATCTGTGGACGCCCAGGCCTTTTAGAGTTCCCAAGCTCACCAGTCAATTCCTTTTTTCTCAGAATGTACCCAACTGTTGATTTTGCTACTCCAAGCATGTCTGCTATCTCTCTGATGGATTTTTCTTTTTTTTCAGCCTCAGGATGTTCTGCTTCACCTCAATTGAGAGTTCCTTTGACCGCATGTTGTCTGGTCACAGCAACAGCTTCCAAATGCAAAACCACACACCTGGAATCCACCCCTGACCTTTTAACTACTTCATTGATTACAGGTTAACGAGGGAGACGCCTTCAGAGTTAATTGCAGCCCTTAGAGTCCATTGTCCAATTACTTTTGGTCCCTTGAAAAAGAGGAGGCTATGCATTACAGAGCTATGATTCCTAAACCCTTTCTCCGATTTGGATGTGGAAACTCTCATATTGCAGCTGGGAGTGTGCACTTTCTGCCCATATTACCGTATTTTTCGCTTTTTAAGACGCACTTTTGTTCCCCCCAAACTTTGGGGGGGAACGGGGGTGCGTCTTAAAAAGCGCATGTAAAAAAAAAAAATATTAAAGATTAAATATTACCATTATAAGGGGGTTTGTGGGGTGCAGCTGCCCAGTGGGGGTGCCGGAGGCAGGTTCCGGTGGGTGGGGGGCACCGCTGCAGGACCGGAGCAGCGGAGATGTACCGGCGGCAGCAAGCGGTGGGCGCCGCCATATTTGTTGTGGTAGCCGGCCGGTAGAGGTAGAGGCTTCAAAATGGCCGCGGGTCTCCATTATGGCCGCGGCCATTTTGTTGAAGCCTCTACCGCTGACTGCAATGTTAATGAATGCAGCCAGCCACAAAAACATGGCGGCGCCCACCGCTTACTGCTGCCGGTACATCTCTGATTGCTCTGGTCCTGCAGCTGTGTCCCCCACGAGAACCTCCCTCCGGCACCCCCGCTGAGCAGCTGTACCCCCCTCGGTGAGCCATGGGGGTCTGGGGGGAAGATGGCCATATAGGGTTGGGGATGGGGGGTATATATACAGGATAGGGGGCACATGCACAGGATGGGGGCACATACACAGGATGGGGGGGCACATACACAGGATGGGGGCATATACACAGGATGGGGGGGCACATACACAGGATGGGGGCATATACACAGGATGGGGGGGCACATACACAGGATGGGGGCATATACACAGGATGGGGGGGCACATACACAGGATGGGGGCATATACACAGGATGGGGGGGCACATACACAGGATGGGGGCATATACACAGGATGGGGGGCATATACACAGGATGGGGGGGCATATACACAGGATGGGGGGCATATAAACAGGATGGGGACATATACACAGGTTGGGGGCATATATACAGAATGAGGGGCATATATACAGAATGGGGGGCATATATACCAGGATGAGCAATATACATACCAGGATGGGGACATGTATACGAGGATGAGAGACATATATGCCAGGATGAGGGATATATATACCAGAATTGGGGGTTTATGTACCAGGATTAGGGACATATATACTGATTGTAAGACGGACACTGGCATTATAAGACGGACCCCATTTAACATTAAAAACTATTTTTTTTCTCATTTCCTTCACCAAATTTGGGGGTGCGTCTTATAATCCGGTGCGTCTTATAAAGCGAAAAATACGGTATATATATATAATTGTATTTCTGAACATGTTTTTGTAAACAGCTAAAATAACACAACTTGTGTCACTGTCCAAATATTTCTGGCCCTAACTGTATATATACAGTTGAAACCAGAAGTTTACATACTCTCCATAAAAAGACACAGATAGTAAGAAAAACATGAATATGGCTAGGGTCACACATAGGCCAGGGTCACACATACAATCCTTTCTTGGCTTAAATCCATTTTTGGGATCATTTTGGTCATTTTTTTTTTCAAAGTCCAAAAACGCATATGCGTGATCGCATGTGTGTTTGCGTTTTTCAATGCTAGCAGTGTTTTTGGGTGCATTAAAAAAATGCATGCTTTTTTAATATGGGGCCCTATGGGAGATGCATGCGTTAATGCATGGTACATATAGGCACCATGAGTTAATGCATATGCGTTTTTGGTGAAAAAATGACTAAGTCCAAAAAAATCCCCAAAACGTCCAGGACCTCAGGGGACACTATTGGCATCGTAACTAAAATGGATCCGTTTTTCTTGTTCAAAGTTTTTATTGGTTTTACAATATAAAGGATTGTGTTACAACCATATAACATTACAATCAATTTGACAGATTTACAAAGAAGTTTTGTTCTTTTTAACACCATTAGAGAATCAGATTTGAATGTTAGTCTATATCCAATAATACAAATTACAATAGTATCGAATTTGTAAAGTTAATCTGTTTGAATTATTACGAGAAAAAAAAAAAAAAAAAATCATTTCTAAGTGGAATAAAGTAATTTTCAAATTCAAACTCAGAACATCTGTAAACAAAATTACATGTTAACATGGTAGGAAAGAGAAGGGAAAGGGGCGGAGGGGTGGGGATAAGTAGAGTCTATTTAATTGGGTGAAGAGTAGTTAGAACTAGTGTTAGAATGCTTTGAAATAGGGTTGTGTTTGGAAGGAAAAAGTTTGTTCCAAGGTTCCCATTTTTTTTTGTATTTATTTAATGTTTTAGATCTCAGCGAATGGGATAGTTCATGGGCGTTGTGTTCAGCAGTTCTTTCCAAGAGAGCCGTGAAGGTGGGAGCCTCAATGTCTCTCCATTTGGCGGCAATTAAAGTTTTTGCTATTAAAATGATATGTATAGTCAGAGGTCTAGATTGCCAGGGTATCGATTCACTGTCAAGGAGCAGCAGAACCAATTCCGGGGTGAGTGTACAATTAGTTCCTGTCAGGTCTGTAATCAGAAGTTGGATCTCATTCCAAAAAGTTTCTAGTTTTTTACAGTGCCAAAAAATGTGTGAGATATTTCCCACTTCCAGAAGACAGCGCCAGCATAATGGGGAGTAATCTTCCTTGATTGTATGTAATCGTTGGGGTGTATAATACCATCTGGTGAGTGTTTTGTAGTGGGTTTCTATTAGTGAGGTACATGGTATCATTTTTTGGAGTTTCAAGAGTGAGAGACTTATTGATTCCACGTCAATTAGAATACTTAATTCTTTTTCCCAAGCAAGCAGGTTAGGAGTTTTAGATATAAATGTATCTGAGTTAATGATTTTGTATATACTTTTTGTAGACCAGAATACTGGGGTGAGATGATACTTGAAGAGTTGTGTAATGGGTAGGGGAAAGAGGAAGTTTGGTTTTTTCTTGTTAATATAATTGTTGATTTTCTCCCAAGTTGATAATTCTTGATCTTGTAGTTTGAAAGTAGAGCGTAATTCGGCAAAGGAGATTAGCTGGTTTCTCCTGTCAATTATATCTGATATGAGGTTAACTCCTAGGTTTTTCCAGGAGTTTAAGTTGAGGAATGGAACTAAAAGGTTTAAAATTTCGGAAGGTATCCAGTTGTTTGTGGTAATTGATGATGAATTTTCAGTCGCTTTTGTAACTAGATGCTTCCACGCTTGGATTGTCGCTTTGATAGTTAGTTCTTGAGGGAGTCTTTTTGTTTTATCACATAAGTGGGAGAGGAGAAGTAGATTGAGTTTATGTTTAGGGTATTTGGATTCTTCTATGGACAGCCAACTGGGTCTCATATTCTCGCTCCACCAAGTTCTACTTAGGATGATTAAGGTTGAGTTGTAGTACGCTGAGAGGTTGGGAATGGCCAATCCTCCATTCATTCTACTTTTTTCTAGAGTATTTCTTGCCACCCTCGGTTTTTTTTGTCCCCATATAAAGTTGTAAAGTTGAGATTGGAGCTTTTTTATCCATTTCTGTTTAATTGGGATTGGGAGGGAGCGAAAAACATAAATAATTTTTGGAAGAACAAACATTCTATAGGATTCAATCTTTCCTATCCAGGACAGGTCAATTTTAGAGATGTGTGCCAGGTCTTTTTGAATATTTTTATGTAAGGTTTCCAGGTTAGTGTCTGTCAGAGTCGAGGTATGAAAAGTGATTTGTATACCTAAATAATCCAATGTTTTATTATCCCAAGTTAGGTTATGTTCTTCTTTGAGTGTGGACATAGTTTTGAAATCTAGATTAAAGTGAAGTACTTGGGTTTTATTAAGGTTAATTTTATATGAGGAGACTTCTGAAAATTCCTGAATAGTTAGTAGGAGGTTCCTGAGAGAGTTAATGGGATCCGAAAGAGTGAGAATAACGTCATCAGCGAATAGGCTGACTTTGTATTCTTTGGTCTTGGTGTGAATACCTCTTATATGTTGGTTCATTCGGATTTTTTCTGCTAAGGGCTCGATGTATAGGTCAAATAGTGAGGGGGATAGTGGACAACCCTGTCTAGTTCCATTTGATAGGGGAAAGGTATCTGAGAGCGTGTTGTTGGTCAATATATTTGCTGTTGGGTTGATATATAATGCTTTGATAATGTGAAGAATATTGCCTTTGAAGCCAAATCTCTCCATTGTGGCAAAAAGATAATCCCAATGGACTCTGTCGAACGCTTTTTCAGCGTCGACAGAGACCACCACCGCCGGGATTTTCTGTTTCTCTATGTGGGATAATAAATTAATAGTTCTTCGAGTGGCGTCTGCCGAACCTCTATTTTGGATGAAGCCTACTTGGTCACTATGTATAAGTTTAGGGGTAAGTTTCTGTAATCTAGTGTTGATCGTTTTTGATATGATTTTAAGGTCTGAATTAAGTAGGGAAATTGGTCTAAAGTTTGCTACATCTTCTGGGTCACCTTTATTTTTTGGAATAACTGTAATAGTAGCTTGAAGGGTTTCTTTAGATAGAGGTGCATTGGGGTTGGTAAGTGAGTTTAATAACTTAGTTAAATAAGGTGCTAAAATTTCCTGGTATGCAGCATAATATTCGTTTTGTAATCCGTCGGGTCCAGGGGATTTTAGTTTTTTTAGAGATTTGATTGTGTCTAATATTTCTTCTACTGTGAAAGCGGAGTTTAAGTCTTCAAGATCTTTTTTGGAGAGGGAAGGTAGGTCCATTGTGTTAAGAAAGGTAGTGATTTTGGATTGGGAAGCAATATGTTCTGAATGAGATTGTTGTAGGTTGTACAGGCACTTGTAGAAGTCAGCAAAGGTGTCCGAGATTGTTTGTGGCATTTTTTCTAGAATATTGTTCTTGTTTTTAATTTGAGAAATATTAGTTTTGGATCTACGAACTTTTATGAGTTTCGCAAATAGTTTAGATGGCTTATTAGAGCAATTATGAAAGTTTGATTTATTTAGACGAGAAATCTTGTCGTAGTCAGATACCAATAAGGATTTAAGTTCCATTCTTAATTTGAGGATTTCTTTCATAGTTAATTCATTGGGATGACTAGCTACAGATAATTCTAGTTCTTTGATTTTATGAATTAAGTTCTTTGTTTCCAAAAGCAAAGATTTTTTATGTCTGGAATTAAGTTGTATTAAGATCCCTCTTATCACAGATTTGTGAGCGGACCAGATAGTTGAGATAGGAATTTCTTCGAGGTCGTTTTCGCTAAAATATAATTTTAATGTTTGTTCTATTTCTGATTTGAAGTGTGGATGGGAAAAGAGAAAGGAGTTTGCTCTCCATACATTTCTACGGTTTTGGGGGCAGCCATGGGAGGTTACAAATAAAACTGGTGAGTGGTCTGACCAAGATTTCGGGAGGATTTTGACTGATTTAATGCATCTAAGGGAGGAGATATCAGTGAGGATTAGGTCGATACGTGACAGGGATTTCTGGACATTGGAAAAGTGGGTATATTCTATTGAGGAGGAGTTTATACATCTAAAGGCATCGTAAAGTTCTTCTTTTTTTAGTAGTGGGTCTAATTGGGTGTTTTGATTTCTGCTCTTGTTGGAAGAATCAAGGTTACTGTTTGGGACTGCATTGAAGTCTCCGAAGAAATACAAGATACCTTCTTGTTTCTGTCGTACAATTCGTAGAAGTTTTTTTAAGAATGCGATTTGACCATAGTTAGGGGCATAAATATTAACTAATGTATGGGTAACATTGTCTAATTGGCATATGAGGATTAAATATCTTCCTTCTGTATCTTGAATTAGTTCTTTTTTTTCAAATTTGATCGTTTCTTTAATTAGTATAGCTACGCCTGCTTTCTTTTTTTTATTTGATGCTAGAAAAATGTGAGGGTAACGTGGATTTGAGAATTTAGGTTGATTCTCAGCGCTGAATCTAGTTTCCTGCAGTCCGGCAACGTCTATGTTAAGTTTTTTTAGCTCCTTCCATGTATAAAACCGTTTTTGTGGCGAGTTAAGACCATTAGTGTTTAGTGATAGGAAGTTGTGGGTCATAGTAATTGTTGGAGTAACTTGGTTAAATAAGACTCTACTGGGGAGGAGTGGGTTAGGAAAAAGAAAGGAAAAGTAGGGTTACGTAAAGAAACCAATCAACAGGGGAGGGGAGAATGGGGGAGTAAAATTAAGTAATCAGGTATTCGTCACTCAGTGACGTGTCGAAAAATTGTTCAGAGGAAGGGTTCTACGGAACCGATGTTTTCCTTCCTTGAGGCTAATGTTTTGGCCAGAGTGCCATTTTGTGATTGTTTATCAGAGTCGTTGTTGTTGAAGAGGTTTTCAGCTCGAGCCTTTGATATGGAGGTCTTTTAGGGTTTCAAGTCCTATTCCCGCCTCTTCAATGGTGTAGTTTATTTCTTTATAGGTGAAAATGACATTTGAAGAGGGGTGGCTCCATTTATATAAAATTTGGTTGGCTCTTAAGATGTCTGTTATTGGTTTTAGAGACCGTCTTTTGTTTAGAGTCTCTTTTGAAATGTCAAGAAAGACCTTGATGTTGTTGTAGGGAGAAGGCAGGGTTTTATTTTTTTTCAAGTATTCATTTAGTTGGTCCTTGGTTTGAAAAAAAGAAAATTTGGCAATGACATCTCTAGGGATATCTTCTGCTAATCGAACAGGTTTAGGCAGTCTGTGTGCCCTTTCTATTGAATATTCGATTTCTTGTTTGCCTGGGACAGTTTTTTTTGTTAGGTTTTTGATAAAGTTTGGGAGATCTTGTGGTTTGACCGTTTCGAGAATTCCTCTAAATTTAAGATTTACTCTTCTGTCTCTGTCCTCCCTATCAGCCAATTTATCCTTTAGGTATTTGATTTCTTCCTTCATTTTTATCTGTTCGGTCTTGGTTGATTTGGTGTCAATTTTGAGTTCGGAGATTGCCTGGTCCTGTCTGTCTACTCTGGATGCTATTGTGGCAACAGTAGTTTTGATTTCATCTAAGTGAGAGTCCAAATTGTCTTCCAATTTAAATTGGAATGCAGTAAAGAGATTCACCATAAAGTCTTTGTCTAGAGGTTGGCCCGGCTTGTAGTTAAGGAGAGATTCCAGTCCCATTGTGTCTGTTTTCATTTTTCGTCTAACAGGGCTTCTAGTAGTGGAATCCTGATTTAAGGTCGGATTGCTTTTGGTGGGGGTCATAGCGTTAGTTTTAGAGGGGGTACTCATCTCTTTCCTTTTGGATGAATATGAGGATTCGTTCATAGGTGTTTCTGCTGGGGTCTCAAAGTGATCGCCTTGTTTGCCCTTTTTGATAGTCTGAGTGGACTGGTATGGTGTGGGTATCTTACTTTTCAATGGTGATTTTTGTAAATCTCCTGCAAGTTCAATTTCTTGAGGAGTTGAGGTAGGTTTGGCATTAGAAGGCATATTGTGTCAGACTTTGTCTGAATATTCTAGTGGGTTTTTGGTGGTAGTTCACTTAGGATATTGGTGATTGGAGAGGTGTTATCAGCACCCTGTATAGTGGGGCTTAAGATGTAGGAACTTATAAAGTCGTGAGGTAAGGGATTTTTGTTTCTAGAATTAGTCACAGGTAGAGTGTAGGATTACATATGTAACAATAGAAACTTAAAGTCTAATTACTAGTTTCAATCAAACATTCAATTAAAGATATCACTAGAATGCAGACTTTTACACTTAATATATAATACAATATATAACAAAGTAATCTCTCTTGAGGAAGATATAAGGCTTGTTATAATTGATCCAGATATCCAGGACATAAACTATTGGAAATTTATACAGGATAGTTTAACTTTCAGGCAAAACAGGACCTTAAGTTATGAACTGTTTTCTTATTACCTCATAAAAGCCGGCTGCAGATAGATGTGAGGTAAAAAAGTGTCTCTTTCACCCTGTCTGGTGTCAAGTTTCAGGTCTGAGTTTACAAATCTCCTCTCTGGATTTTAGCAGACAGATAGTGCAGGCAGACTTATAGAATTAGATTTTGTTGTAGAGTAGCAGATCTATAGTTAGTCTGTTTAGATAAATCAGCAGGTATGTCAAAGTACAGCTCAACAAGTAGTGGAGGAGGGGAGATAGGGAAAACAAATGGGAAAGGTCCAAGCTGTTTGGCTGTTGTGGTATGAGAAAGGAATTACCTGCTCCGCTACAGCACAACACAAGGGTGAAGGAAAGTTGTTTATTGAGGCTTGTGTGCGTTGGAATGTCAAAGGAGAGCACTCACTTGCTTGGAGATCTTAATCTCTTTCTCTCTGCTTTCAATGTTCGTTTCTGTGCTGCATGGGAGCAAGCTTGTAAAGTTAGGATCTCTTTCTTTACTGTATTACACACTGCTGTAACCTGGCTGCGTCAGGAGGTGGCGCTCCAGAGCTGTCAGAAGTCGCACTTTCAATGTCAGGATCTGTAATATCCCTCCGCCTGATTTCTCCCTGCGATCCGGTAGGCAAATAGTCCCTCACCGTTTGTCACCGATTCTTGCGTCTTGTGCGAACAAACTTTGAAAAATCTTGAAAAATCCTTACTATGATGGGAAATGCTTTGTATCCCTTCTCCCAAATGGGAGTAAGTGATATATCACGCAGCTCCTCACGGCTCCTCCGGTCCCGGGTCTGTCCGCAGTCGGTTAAGTCCTCAGGTGGGTTACCGGGAGCTTGTGAAATATAGGAGTATAAGGTTTAGTCACCCTGAGACGCCAGGCAGTTCAGGATCTCTGAGTGAGAGAGAGGACTGGTAGCTGCACATTGAGGAAAATGGCGCCCAGAGCTGACAAGATCCTGTCTGAGGTAATATAAGGTCCCGGTGTGAGTTCTCCTTACCGGAGCCACTAGTTGGTTGACCCGAGTGTTCCTCAGCTCTTTACTAACAGTTCTATGTAGCTTTGGTGGGATAGTCTATCTTGTATCAGACCGAAAATCCCGTCGCTGTTTCAAAGGCACAGGAGCTCAGTGGGATTCTGACTACTCCATGGAGCTGCAGGCCACGCCTCTGGATCCGTTTTTCTAAGGGCTTAAAAAAGCGGATTGGCATGCGTAACCCTGGCCATACCATCCGTTTTTGGCTTAAATCCGTTTTTGGGACCATTTTGGTCATCTTTTTCAAAGTCCAAAAACGCATATGCGTTAACTCATGTGGCTGTGCGTTTTTAAAAAATGCATGCGTTTTTATGAAGTATCCCTAAAAACGCTTTTTGGTGCATGAAAAAACGCATGCTTTTTTTTAACATGGGACCCTATGGGAGACGTGTGCATCAACGCATGGTACATATATGCACCATGAGTTAACGCATATGCGTTTTTGGTGAAAAAATGGCTAAAACCAAACATTTCCAAAAACCGGCCAGGACCTCAGGGAACACTATTGGCACCCTTAAAAAAACAGATCCGGTTTTCTAAGGGCTTAAAAAAGCGGATTGGCATGTGTGACCCGGGCCTTTGACCTAAACTAGGAAATGTTTTTTCTGATTTCATGTCAATTAGGATTACCATAATTATTTATATTTGCCGAATACCAGAATAATAAGGAAGAGACAAGGTTTTAAGGCATTTTTATTACTTTCTGCAAAGTCAAAAGTTTACATACAGTAAGATTACTTTGCCTTTAAACACATTGGGACAACCCATATGATGATGTGATGTGTTTGGAAGCATTTGATTTATTGGGAAAGGTTTATTGGGAACATCTGATTAAATTAGAGAGACATCTTGGGATGTATTTTAATGCACACCTGAAACACACTGCTTTCATGGTAGAGTGTAAAGAAATCAGCCAAGATATCAGGAAGAGGATTCTGGACTTGCAAAAGTCTGGTTGATCCTTTGTACAGAGGAATGAGGCACCTTCAGGTATCTGGAAATTGCATCAAAGAATTATATGTAAGTACAAAAAAGATGGGAATGTCCAGCCATCATACCTCTCAGAAGAATGGGTTCTGTGTCTCAGAGAAGGACATGCTTTGGTCCAACAAATACATATCTACCCAGGAACAAAAGCAAAAGACCTTGTTAACATGATGGTGGAAGTTGCTTAGATTGTGTCATTATCCACAGGGAAATGAAGACTGCCAGGAAAAAGTCATTATTCTTAATTTTTACGTGTTCTTTTGAGTAATCTGCAAACTAAATGTATACAGGAATAGAAACCTACATTTTTAAAGTAAAATTGAACTATTTAGCTATAATGACCATTGTTGGTAGGAATAAAGGAGAAGCTTGGAAGGCTAAAAACACCATTCCAACAGTGAAACACAGGGGTGTCAGCATCATGTTGTTGTTTTTTTTGTGCAGGAGGGACTGGTGCACTTCACAAAATAGATGGCATCATGAGTAAATGAATTATTATTATTATCATTATGTGGCAATACTGAAGCAACATCTCAAGACATCAGCCAGTAAACTCAAACTTTGGCAGAAATAAGTTATCCAAATGGACAATGACCCAAAGCATACTGCCAAACAGGTTACAAAGTGGATTAAAGATAACAAAGTCAATATTTTGGAGTGGCCATCTCAAAGCCCTGATCTCAATCCTATTGAAAATTGATGGGCAAAGCTGAAAAGGCAGGTGCGAGGAAGGTGATCTACATGGCTCAGTCATACCAGTTCTGTCAGGACGAATGGGCCCAAATTCCTTACAACTATTGTGAGAAGCTTGTGAAAGGATATCCAAACTGTTTGAGCCAAGTTATACAATTTAAGGGCAATGGTACCAAATACTAATGAACTGTATGTTAACTTTTGACTTTGCGGAAAATAAATAAAAATGCCTTAAATTATTCTCTCTCTCATTATTCTGGCATTGGGCAAATATAAATAATTATGTTAATCCTAATTAACCTAAAACGGGAAAGGTTATTCTGCTTTCTGGCATAAACAGCAGAGGCAAATGTATGAACGTTTGCAAAGCAGGATTGTGAATAAGCAACCCCAATCAAGTTCCACAGGAATTGAAGCTGTCCTGGAGGCTTAGGGTGCATTAGTATCAGTATGACTTTTCTGGCTTTTGAATGAAATTAAACACTATGGCAGGAGACCCAGGAGACCCCTTCCACTGACTCAGAGACATAAAATGGCTAAAATGCATTTTGCCAAAGTGTATATGAGTAAGCTAAAACCCTTTTGTTTAGACATCTTGTGGACAAATGAAACCGAGGTAAAGCTTTTTGATAAACCATATCATTCTACTATTTAAAAAAAACTTAATGAGGCCCACAAAGAAAAGAACACAGTACCTACAGTGAAATATGATGTAAGTTTAAAGATTTGTTTAGGCTGGTTTCTGCCTCTGGCACTGGGTGCATTGGCTGTGTGCAAGGCATCAGAGAACCTGAGGATTACCAAAGGATTTTGGTTTGAAGTGCTCAGTCTCAGAAACCTGGGATTGTGTCATGGGTCTTCCAGCAAAACAATGAACCCAAACATACTGCAAGAAGCACACAGAAAAGGATGGAAACACAGTGCTAAAGAGTTTTGCAGTAGACAGCAATAAGCCTGGATCTAATTATCATTGAGTACTTGTAGAGTGATATTAATGTTGCACTGGGAGAGGCACCCTTCAAACACGAGAGACCTGATGATGTTTGCAAAAGAAAAGTAGTCCAAAATCCCAGTTGAGAGTTCAAGAAGGTTTTTGATGGTTATAATAAATGGTTCATTGCAGTTGATTATTACCAAGGGGTATGCAACCAAATATTAAGTTCAGGGTGACTGTACTGATGAGCAAATATGAACTGTAAAGTTCGGCATTTGTATCAGACGCCAAGTGTCCATCTTGAACTTGAACACAGACTTCTCAAGTCCATAGCTTTTATTAGAGAATTGCCAGATGTCAACGGATCACTATTTGCAATGGATTATATTGGATCTTGCAGGTTTTAATGGGGAGTTAATAAAGTGGTGAACGAGGGACCGTACTTTGTTTTTATTAATTTAACCTCTCTCTTTTTAATTCTTTCAGGTAACCTATTATTGAACTCCATCTGATTCTGTGAATGATAACAGATCTTCATGTTTTTTTAATAAATTGATGAACGAGGGAGTCATGAAGTGTTTTTTAAAATAAAATATATTTTTCCTGTGTATGTGCTTTTTAACCGTACACTTAGCGAGCTACTAATGGGGGTGTCATATAAACGCTTATCCATTATCAACCCCTGGGATTATATCAGCTTAAAATTCAGAGCTGACATCAACCTAATTAACCATTATCCTGATTGCCCCCAAATCAGAGCAGTCGGGAAGAGCTGAGCAAAGCACCAGAATTGCTGTATCTAATTGATGTGCCAAATCTGAGGTGGCTGTGGGCTGCTAGTTTTGGGATGAGAAGGGCCAACTAACCATAGCCTTTCCTACACTAATAGCAGCCCCCTGCTGACAGTTGTACCTTGGCTGTTATGAATGGGAGCCCACACCATATTTAAAATTATTTCAATAGCCAAGATAAAGCTGATAACTGCAGGCTGCTACTATCAGGGTGGAAAGAACCAGGATATTGCCCCCTTCAAAGCTTGATATAAGCCTGCAGCTGCTGCTTTAGCTTTGGCTAAATAGGGTGGAACAAACATATTTTTTTAATTATTTATTTTTACACTATAATACAGTAGAAAGACTGCAGCCAATCACAAATGTCAGCACAGAGGGTGGACTGGAAAATGGGTGAATATTCAATTAGTTTAAACTGTGGTTGCAGTCAGAATGCTATACATGCCCTTAATCAGAGACATTGGCACAGAGGGTTGAAGGGGGAAGCATTTGAATACATTCTGTGTAAACATCGTGCGAATAAGCTGGATGGCCGTCTTATCTTTAGGCATGTATAATTGTCCTGCTCTGACCCCCATTTGATTTCTTAAGCAGCCCCCTATCCTTTACTACCACCATTTTACAGCACTTAGTTCTGGTCCAGGTTTGTTCGGGTCAAGTCTGGGTACCCAAACCAAACTTTGGACTAAAGTCTTCATCTAAGAATGAGTGAACCAGTGGATGTTCGGGTTTGCCAAGTTAGTATAAACAATTTTGTACAACCCATTGTGAGGTTTTATGTGAAACTAGATGGCGGCCCGATTCTAAAGAATCGGGTATTCTAGAATGCATATATAGTTTATTTACTAATAGTTAGGGAAGTGCGGTGAAATGAATTGTGTGTATACAGGTGGCTCAGTGGATAGCAGAGTAATGGTGGCTCAGTGGTTAGCACTGCGCGGTGGCTCAGTGGTTAGCACTGCGCGGTGGCTCAGTAAATAGCACTGGGCGGTGGCTCAGTGGTTAGCACTGCGCGGTGGCTCAGTGGTTAGCACTGTGCGGTGGCTCAGTGGTTAGCAGTGAGTGCGGTGGCTCAGTGGTTAGCAGTGATGCGGTGGCTCAGTGGTTAGCAGTGAGTGCGGTGGCTCAGTGGTTAGCAGTAAGTGCAGTGGCTCAGTGGTTAGCAGTGAGTGCAGTTAGATTGGTCAGCGCAGCGCCGTGGGCAGAGTGGTCAGCGCAGCGCCGTGGGCAGAGTGGTGACACAGCACCGTGGGCAGAGTGGTCAGCGCAGTGCCAGTGGGAGAGTGGTCAGCACACACATAACACACACATACATACACAATACACACACTCCGCTATACTTACCACGGCCCTGCGTCTTTCCCGCTGCCTGGATCCTGAGTCGACATGTCGCCGCCCCGGACGACTGGATCCAATATGGCTCTGGGAAGTCTTGCCGAGACTTCCCGGACGCACCTTCGACAAAGTATGTCGGCGGCCCCGGACGACTGGATCCAATATGGCGTCCAGGAAGTTTGGCGAGACTTCTTGGACGCTATATTGGATCCAGTAGTTCGGGGGCGGCGACATGTCAACTGAGGATCCAGGCGGCAGAAGCAGGGCGGTGGTAAGTATAGCGGAGTGTGTGTGTGTGTATGTGTATGTGTGTGTACAAAATGACGGAAGTGCGGACAAAGTGACGGAAGTGCGGACAAAGTGACGGAAGTGCCTACATACACACACATATATACACATACTGTACATTGCATATGGAGGGGTGAGGAGAGCGGAGGCTGGAGGGGTGATGAAGGGGTGAGGAGAGCGGAGGCGGGGTGGAGGGGTGAGGAGAGCGAGCGGGGTGAGGAGGTGGGGGAGGAGCGGAGGCTGAGGGTGAGGGAGCGGAGGTGGAGGCTGAGGAGGGGTGACGAGAGGAGGCGGGGGCTGAGGACGGGTGAGGAGGCAGAGGCTGAGGCGAGGATGGGTGAGGACGAGGCTGGAGGCTGAGGACAGGAGGCTGGAGGCTGAGGACGGGTGAGGGCGGGGAGGCTGGAGGGCTGAGGAAGGGGGCTGGAGGGCTGAGAGGTGAGGAGAGTGGAGGCTGGAGGGCTGGACGGGAGGCTGGAGGGCTGAGGAGGGGAGGCGGAGGCTGGAGGGCTGAGGAGGGACTGAGGGCTGAGGACAGGGGAGGCTGGAGGGCTGGGACAGGGGCTGAGGCTGAGGACAGAGGTGGAGGCTGGAGGAGGCGCTGAGGACAGGGGAGGCATGGAAGGCAGCTGAGGATAGGGGAGGCTGGAGGGGCGACATCACGCCACCTCTCCTCCTCTACAGGCTGCATACCTGTCTCCCTCGGTGTAGGCTGCACAGCAGCGGTGTCCGTATCCCCGGGGCCACTTGGCCTCCTGCCGTCCTGCAGAGGGCTGAGCCCCGGAGGCTGGTGGTCAGTGGAGGAGCGGAGGGCGGTCGGTGCGGCCACCATTGCGCATCCTCAGGAAGTGAGGGGGAGGAGCCAGTACTTGTGAAAGCAGCCGGAGGTAATGGCGGTCGTCTCCCGAAGTGGTGTGTGGCGGGCGGGAGACGACCGGCTAAGCCGGTCATCTTCCACCCGTGATGTGTGGGTGTTTTGGGCAGTGTAGGGGCGGCCGTAAGCGTGGCGGGGCTGGCTGGGTCCCGCTCCGCTTACGCCCGCCATCTTGGTCCACCCTGAGCAGGATGTAGTGCCCAAGCCTCTTCCGTCGGGTGACGTCATTTTTGCCCTTGAAGACTGAAGTGGCTTCGGGTTTTATATATATGATGACATCCCATTTGCCTATTTTTCAGTTCTTTGTGTGTAGTTTTATTACACATAAAGGAAATAAACATGGGTACAAGAAAACGTGTAATTGCAATAATTTTCTTAGGGAAATGCTTTACTTTCTGGAACAATTTAAATTTCAATGTTACCAACAATTTCAGCCAAAAATGTATATACAATATGTTTATATGTATATGGACTCATGCCCTGTTACATAGTGGTTTGCCACTTTCAGTGGGCATCATGTGATGTTTAATTATATCTACTACCTAGCTGTATTAACTATGGACAGTTGCTTCTGACTTGCCCTAGTGATGGTTGTGATTGCATGGTATTGCTAGGCTCTCCGCAATTCGTACACTGTAATTGGAGCAATCATTTAATCATTAATGTATAGTTGCCTAAAATATAAAATAGGATGCCATAAAAATATGCACAAATGACTGATAATATTCCAAAATTAGCATACAAATATATAGTGTTAGTGCAAAATATATTAATGTTAAAACCATTTGTGACCTGGTCAATTAAAAAATAATAACAATTATCACAACTGGTAACATTGAAATTCTCTATAACCTAAATACATGTTTTTTTCATGACCAGCAGCAAATATAATGTAGTATATAATGAGTTGTTTTGCCAAGCCTGTGCAAGTTGGTTTGTAAATATGGTTTAGCTACTGCAGGGGCGAACCTACCGTGGTGCAGCTGGTTCAGCTGCACCAGGGCCCCGACCGGCTAGGGGGCCCCTCAAGCCTGCAGGGGGGCCCCCAGCCGACCCTCATGTCCCTGTGTCAGAGGAGAGGGGTTAACTGAGGGAAACTTCCTGCTTCCCTTGGCTCATCCCGCCCCTCCTCTCCTCTGCCGCTCCGGCTCCCAGGACTGCGCGGCTCGGCGCAGGTAGGAGACGCAGCAGCTATAGCACCCCCCCCGCTCCTCGCCAACATCCACTAGCACAAACCCCTCCCACCCCCCCTCCCGCTCCTCACCATCAGCTGCTGCACCAGGGCCCTCTTGGAACAAGGTTCGCCACTGAGCTACTGTACTAAACTAGATTGTGCTTTGATTAGATCATCTCCTTGAAAAATTTTTGTGTTGCGCCTTTCCAGCAGTGTCGGAAATGTCACATGAGCCTAATCTGCCTCCCTACCTTGGAACCAATGAGTTAATTAACAAAGAGTGAGTAGCAGCCGCAGCGCTCAAAACCCTATTTAAAGTGTGTATATTATGCTTTCATGCAGTAACACTCATCCCAGTGAGATCTATTCAATATCTGGACATACTATTGTAAGTGCTACCTAGAAAAATTACATTTGAGGTCACTAAAATCCTAGACCATATATATTTAATGCTCATAATATTCATATAATAAAAATAAATAAATATTTAAAAGAACGTATGGAACCAATAATCAAGGCTAACGATTCTAAGGCAGGAGTCACACACATGGCCGTACAAGGCATATGAGAATCACATCAAGAGACGCTGAAGTCTGGAGAGCCCAATGCCAGTCAGGGTGTCAGCTGCATACAAATACATAAGGCTGTAAAATTTGAATCACAAGGGCAACGGACGATACGGGCAGTGCAATGTGATCCTTGCATGAACCATATGATAACGTGACTCCAGCCTAAGGGTCAGTTACCAAAATTTTCAACAAAATTGTCATAAATTGTACAACTTTGTGGTAATAATGATGATTTGTAGGGTACACTTTTCCATCCCCATCCCATGCAACTTCTTCGTATGTTTCAAATACACATATATGCTATTGTTTCACTTTTTGATATTTATTTTTCTGTATTATGTTTTACACCATCCATAATCTCCTCTGAAGATATGCCAAATTTCTGTTTTTCAATGCAAAGTTGTTATTGTTTCTTTTTGTACATTATATGATGATTTTGCAACATGGTACAGGGCAGAGTTGTGAGTGAAGCATTCATCTCTTATGCCCCGGTATGTTTCATGTAGGTGGAGGTCCTGTTTGGGAGTAAGGACTTGTGTTATGGGGGCACTATGCTCTTCAATGCTGCATGATCGCAGTAACTTCAGCTAGCCAGGATCAAATGTTGGACAGTTCAATGAGAGAGACCACCACTCAAAAATAAAGTCTTTACTGAATGATAACTTGGTAGGGATTATGTACAGTAGATAGTGAGAGCATAGCTTCACAAACTTTCCTTTGCAATATGGATCATTTTCATACACAGTCTCTTTCCTTCTACAAATGTGGCACCCCTGGGTCAAAGTGCCATAGTGTCATTACTGCCCCCGGGTGGTGGTGTCACCAGAGAACAACAAAGGGTATTCTCATCAGGCAACACACACACAACACCAACACCTCTAGGCCAGAAGGGGGAGACCAAGCCTGGGTTCAGGTTGAGCTCCCCTATATATTCTGGTCTGGAGAGAGCAAAGTTAGATCAGTTCTAGGAGGACTGTGAAGAAGACCTAAGTGTAAAAGAGCTGTGCTAAGCTCATCCCAAGGTCCGCTGACTAAAACCAGGCCTGAGACTAGGGTCTGAGGAAAGGAGAAGCAAGAACACACCTGGGAGGCTGAGCAAATCCCTTCTCACCCCAGAGGAAAGGCACATAGAATGGACACCGCAGTCCGAGACTGTGCAGGGTGACATATCCCGGCAGTCAATACTGGACGGTGTGGGTTCCAGATTCCCAGCCACACTACCCACAGACACAGCAACTTATAGATTCCAGCAACACTGACACTCAAAACAGGGTATAAGTAAAGGACTAGAGTAGCCTGTTATAACAGACCTCACAGAACGCGACAGGGCAGGCAGACAAGCTTAAGCAGCAGCAGGAGCCATATTGCAAGCGCAGTAAGGGAGCCAAAGAAACGGTCGGGTGAGAATTACCCTAAGTTGCTCTCAAGACTCCATGGACAGCATTTACCTACTGCTCCAGTAAAGGACTGAGAAACTAAAAAAAACGAGTCTGCCAATTCCTTGTGCCCGTCGCCCAGCATTCCACACATAGACTATTTACACCTGCCCTGGAAACACTCAGCCCTACCCGAGGAGGGCTTACCATCCACGCTGCCAAAATCCCCTGTTAATAACCCCTTCCTTTTTGGACTGAGCCCAGGCCACGGGACCGGATCACGAGTACCATGATCCCAGATAGACAGCACCGGCCCATCCCTGAGTACCCCATGCCTTACAAACACAATCTCTTTTCTTCTTCAAGTCTACAAGTGACAGCTTCACAATGTCTCAGTTACTTCAAAAATACCCAGCTTAGTACAACAGTCCACTTAGCTAGAGTCCTACTTTTAAACCATGGTTCCTCTTCTTTTTCTCTTTCAAGAAACTATTTTGTCAATATGACCGACACTCAACTTCTCTTCTCATAAAGCTAAAGAACTCTTGCCTGGGGCACTCTCTTCATCTCACATCATCTGTCCAAGCCTGGTCTTTTTACCCTTCTGAGTTATAAACCTAAGACTGTACTGCTATACATCCTATACCAGGACCCATCTCCAGTCAATCACTCAGTCATTTGGTCAATTCCCTCTCTTTACTGAGGTTTATGGTATCCACTCTCCTGATTTGGTCCCAGGTCAGGGACACCCAAGTCATGCAGCTTTGCTCCCTAGACATAATAAATATAAAAAATAATATATTATAATAAACTTCAGTCTGCTTCTACTGCAAAATGGGCCCCAGCTAAAATCTTGGCAGAAAACATTCTCTGTTCCTTCACTTTAGTCCCTCCAACTCTGGGCTAGTCCCAAACATTAATTGTAACTTTGCCTACTATTGAGCCAAATATAATCTGTCACTAATAACACATGTCACAATGCACATTATACACCACAACAATACTTGTTGGGGGGAACATGGTAGTACGTCCATCTTCTCCATCTTGTTACAATTTCACATATGAAAAGCATGTAAGTTTTACTATTATGCATGAATCTGTAAAATGTAATATATTTAAAATATTTCAAACCATCATACCTGTGCTGTCATCATACACCACTGTTGCTGATCTCCACTTTAAAAATTGTACAAGATCCAGAATTGCGTGGCTAAGCGAGGCATAGTCTGGGTACAAGTTTATATAGAAGGAGTCTCTGTTATCTAAAGGATGATGCTTCCATCTGACCTGGATATGTGGCACTTCCAGTGCGTTGCAAATAGACTGCACAGCGTTGGATGAAGAACTGTGTGATGGACCAAAGATGGCAACAACTCCGAGGGCCAGCTGGTCACAAGCTGAAACAAAGAAGCAATGTTGTTTTTCATGTGTTTAAACTGTTTAAATCCTATAGATTACACTTTGTTTTGATGGTATCATGGAATATTAATTTTCAAAGATGACAAAAATGTCATGACTAGCTGCATACTTACAGTTAGTTATCTGCCGCAACACTACTTTTTCATGATTAATGATAATGTGTAAGTATATTATTATTTTCTGCCTGCACCTACGCCTGTGGTGATGCCGTCTTAATCTGATATAGATATGACTAGCTGCATAGACTTGATTCATCTGAATGCTTGCTACAAGAAAATATAGGGAAGTAGGTACAGTAAACTTAGCTTTTGAAAGTTGTACTATATTAATATGGCACGACTCCTCACCTTTTCATAAGCAAATTCTTCCCATTATGTAAACTTAATAGTATCATTACGCTTTTTAATTTTACTTGAATAGCAATATGATAATGCATCAGTTTAAATAAGAAGCAAATAATGCTATTGGTTCGTGTTACATCTAGCACACTATACAATATGGGATATGTAGTCTATGTATATGATTTATTATGGGTTTGTTAAGGGCAATTTCAGGCCATGAAAAAGAAAGATCAATTTTTATTCGTTTAGCTCTTGCCACAATAGGCAATGGGCTCATAAATTGTATATGACCTAACTGGATGAGATGGTAATAACTTGACCATTGAGCACATCGTGGTTACATATAATACTCAAACTAAATCAGTAAGGATAACTGCTTGACCAAATACTGACCTGCAGCACAAATCAGAAACAATTTGTCTCTATGGAACAAACATACAGTTAATATGCTTGGCATTGGTTTAAGGTTTGGAATAGATGACAAGGTATTGTAGAAAATCAATTAAATGCAGAAAAAAGTCACAAACAAAGGAAAATGATAGCTAGATAGATAGATAGATAGATAGATAGATAGATAGATAGATAGATAGAAAAAAGAAAACAAAACAACACAACTGTTATTTGACGGGTGCAAAGCCCCCCTACCATACAGATGATAGAAATCCAAGTACAAAATGGAGGCAGCACTTCCTTCAGTTCAGTTATATGGGCTTTATTCCCAGGACTGCAACGTTTCGACTCTGTGGTCTTGAGAAAGACCACAGAGTCGAAACGTTGCAGTCCTGGGAATAAAGCCAATATAACTGAACTGAAGGAAGTGCTGCCTCCATTTTTTACTTAGATAGATAGATAGATAGATAGATAGATAGATAGATAGATAGCCAAAAGTATTGACACCCCTGCAATTCTGTCAGATAATACTCAGTTTCTTCCTGAAAATGATTGCAATCACAAATTCTTTGGTATTATTATCTACATTTAATTTGTCTTCGATGAAAAAAACACAAAAAGAATTGTCCTAAAGCCAAATTGGATATAGTTTCACATCAAACATAAAAAGGGGGTGGACAAAAGTATTGTCACTGTTAGAAAAATCATGTGATGCTTCTCTAATTTGTGTAATTAACAGCACCTGTAACTTACCTGTTGGCAATAACTAAATCACACTTGCAGCCAGTTGACATGGATTAAAGTTGACTAAACCTCTGTCCTGTGTCCTTGTGTGTACCACATTGAGCATGGAGAAAAGAAAGAAGACCAAAGAACTGTCTGAGGACTTGAGAAACCAAATTGTGAGGAAGCATGAGCAATCTCAAGGCTACAAGTCCATCTCCAAAATCCTGAATGTTCCTGTGTCTACCGTGCGCAGTGTCATCAAGAAGTTTAAAGCCCATGGCACTGTGGCTAACCTCCCTAGATGGGGACGGAAAAGAAAAATTGACAAGAGATTTCAACGCAAGATTGTGCAGATGGTGGCTAAAGAACCTTGACTAACATCCAAACAAGTTCAAGCTGCCCTGCAGTCCGAGGGTACAACAGTGCCAACCCGTACTATCCGTCGGCGTCTGAATGAAAAGGGACTGTATGATAGGAGACCCAGGAAGACCCCACTTCTTACCCAGAGACATAAAAAAGCCAGGCTGGAGTGTGCCAAAACTTACCTGAGAAAGCCTAAAACATTTTGGAAGAATGTTCTCTCTTTTTGGGCAAAGGCATCAACATAGAGTTTACAGGAGAAAAAAAGAGGTCTTCAAAGAAAAGAACACGGTGCCTACAGTCAAACATGGCGGAGGTTCCCTGATGTTTTGGGGTTGCTTTGCTTCCTCTGGCACTGGACTGCTTGACCATGTGCATGGCATTATGAAGTCTGAAGACTACCAACAAATTTTGCAGCATAATGTAGGGCCCAGTGTGAGAATTCTGGGTCTCCTTAGAGGTCCTGGGTCTTCCAGCAGGACAATGACCCAAAACATACTTCAAAAAGCACTAGAAAATGGTTTGAGAGAAAGCACTGCAGACTTCTAAGGTGGCCAGCAATGAGTCCAGACCTGAATCCCATAGAACACCTGTGGAGAGATCTAAAAATGGCAGTTTGGAGAAGGCACCCTTCAAATATCAGGGACCTGGAGCAGTTTGCCAAAGAAGAATGGTCTAAAATTCCACTTGAGAAAGACGGCACTATACCGTCGAAACATGTTGTGGGGAAGGAGGTTTTTAGAATAAAGGACTTCATACTTAACAAGATCCTGGATCTACTTTAGAGCGCCCACCAGACCGTGGTAATTGCATTATATTCTACATCTCCCTGGAGGACACGGCAGGCGCTGCTCATTTTAGCTAAAGGACCTTTAAAGGACTGGTCACGTGGACGCGAGGGGGCGGAGTCCGGAAAACTACACGAGGGGAGCGAGGACGCTGCGAGTGTCTGGAGCCGCAGCTCATCGCCGCTGCATCTAATTACTCGGGTCAGGAGAGGACGTATAAACCATTAGGCTCACACCAGAGTTGTGCATGGGTAGCACAACTAATATAGATTAGTAACTACGTTATATAAATCACCCTTGCAATATACTTGTGGATATCGCACCATTGCGCCCCCTATCTACTTTTTGTCTTCACATAAAATTCCAGCAGAACATTGTAAGAAACTCATTGATGGTTACCGGGAGCAGTTGATCGCAGTTATTTTGGCTAAAGCTTGTGCAACCAAGTATTAGGCTGAGGGTGCCAATACTTTTCTCTGGCCCATTTGTGGAGTTTTGTGTGAAATGATCAATGTTTTGCTTTTTGCTTCATTCTCTTTTGTGTTTTTTCATTGAAGACAAATTAAATGAAGATAATAATACCAAAGAATTTGTGATTGCAATCATTTTCAGGAAGAAACTGAGTATTATGTGACAGAATTGCAGGGGTGTCAATACTTTTGCCAACACTGTAGATAAATAGATAGATAGATAGATAGATAGATAGATAGATAGATAGATAGATAGGAAACACCTCTTCATAGGTCAAAACATTGCGCCACCTAGTCCTGAAGTAAAGTCTATTTCTTTGGTATCTGCTGCAGCGCTGCCCGATTTTTTCATCTTATATTCAATGCGCTGGATATCGCAATTTTTAGATAGTATTGCATCCAAAACTGGTTTAACTTTGTGCTGTTTCCTGCTTTTAGATAGATAGATAGATAGCTCTGCAGGCTTCAAGCAACGCACTGCGTATGCGGCGTGGGTATACTGATGCCGGAAATGAAGCGATTCGCGTCATTACATCCCCATTGCATCCTAGGCAGCGCCTAGGAGAGCTGGGAGGCGCTGATTACAATATACATTGAAGATCACGCCTATTAAGGCGTGATATTAGGATGAAGATGGCCCGCCTTAGGGACTAAAGAATATAGCCCCAGCTCATTATCATCACTAATGAGTAACTTATAAAACGTTTTTTCTACACTTTTACAGGATCCTTTTCTGAGCAAAAAGGAGTGTGGTATTAGTGATGGGATGCTGCAGGAACATGTTTGGATAGCTTAGGAGGCGTTTTGGGGTGACATGATCCCTTTAAAGAGTCAATTATGACTTTAATGCCACCCAATAAGGGTAGCAATCCTTAGGTATGCAAATTGTCACTTCAGTGAGGAAGTGAAAAACTCTAAAGTTAATGCATTATTTCTGTGCTTTACATGGGTGTATTCTATCAAGTTTCATTAATCTTTACAACCATCTTAGCTAACTCATCAACTAGTATTTGATTGTTTAGAATACCTAGTTTACTTTGCTGCCTCGAGTCCTAACTAATGTTATGCTTCCATTTATGTCATGACTTGCATAAGTTAACTTGTGGATTGGAATAAATCTAACTCAACACAAAGCCGTTTTACCTCTAGGTACTTGGCTGACCAAGCTTAAAACCTCCTCAACAATAAAAAACTCCATAAACCAGTAAATTCTTCTATGCAAAGCCCAGCATGTTTTATACCATCCTAAAAGGTGATGCATCAACCTCAACATCATTCAAATGAACATTAGGATCAAGATGTTTGGAACCTTGGGTAGTCGAGTGCATGGGCAAAACTAAAAATTTGTCCCTGTAGCAAACATCATTCTGCAATCATGTTTTACTGATTAGAACATTCTAGGAAAGTAAGTAAGACAAGAGCAAGAAACTAAGACAAATGTTGCATTTTCTAACATGGCACACACATATCTCAATGTAGCAAGATATATTAATGGAAAAAACATCATCAAGTCCAGAAGGTCTACAAAATCTTATAAACACCTATCAAAATCTCTAAAATTATCTCCCACCTATGTCAACACTATGCTACAAGTTGACTCTTAGCAGAAGTGCCAAACACAGCCTATCACTGATTCCTTAGCTTCTACTTCTGTCTATTCTGTCTACATTCTCGAACTCTAGGTGGATGGCTAACCTGCTATTTAAGGCATCAATAACCAGGTACAAATGTCTAAAGGCTACAGTGCTCTGCACTGGAGTGTGGAGAGGTTGCCGTGCTTAACTGAGAGTGCTGCATTCTTACTAGTGTAGAGACCTCAAAAGGCCTGATTTGAGTTATACATGTCTAAGTCCTAGATAGGTCATAAATATACTGTACTAGTGGGCAAAAATACAACAAAAAATTTAGTGGAACTGGAAATGCAGAAGGTATACTGAACTGTGATGATACTGTGATAATGAAGCCCTTAGACACATTAGTTAGCTGTTGGCTGAATGATAAATCAGCCTATATCTAATTCTTCTGACTTCTTCTAGAACAACTGTGTGTTCTATGAGAGAGATGCTACCAGACTCTTCTTATAGATGCTTATCCCCAGGAAGGCAAAGGGATAAACTGTTGACATTCTTCAATACCAGACTTCTGGCCGATCCTCTATGGCAGGGGTGGGGAACTCCAGTCCTCGAGGGCCGCAATCAGTGCAGGTTTTCACGATTTCCTTAGTATTGCACAGGGATTGGAATCATCACCAGTGCAAGTGATTATATTATCACCAGTGCAAAACTAAAGGGGATGTCACACGCTTCGATATCGCTGTCAATGTCGCTCATACGTCACGGATTTTCAGTCGCCCGAGCGACATAAAAGTGACGCAGGAGCGACATTGAAGCGTGTGACCAAGCGATGCAACCAGCGATATGTCGCTGATCGCCGATCGCAGGTTTCACTGCCAGATGTAAAACCTGTCGCTCATCGCTCAGTAGACCTTGTGCATCGCTGCGTGTGACACTAAACTCAGCAACGTATTTTCTATTTTGACAACGTACAAGCGACTAAATAAAATCGCTCGCAAGATGGCGACATCACCGCATCGCTGGGTCATATTGACGCGTGTGACATCTTACCTGCGATAATTCCACATTGCTCAGGCGATTAATAATTTGTGACGCATGAGCGATATCGCGGGCGACATTGACACGTGTGACAGGCCCTTAAGGGAATCCTGAAAACCTGCACTGATTGCGGCCCTCGAGGACTGGAGTTCCCCACCCCTGCTCTATGGGATCAGATTTCGGTCAAGTCCTGCAGAAGTTAAGTCCTTTCACTACTCTGTCCGCAATAACTGTTTCCAACTGGCTTCTGTCACTAACCCTGAGCTAGCTGTTGGTTACTAATCTCTACCTATGAGCTCCCTTACAGCTGTTATTTTCTCAAAGATTATAAATTCATGGAATCTGTTTTGTTAGATTGCCTATTATAACTTTTCTCTGACCTTTTCTGTTGGCTTCAAAACTGTCGTAAAGATTGATCCTCTGAATATCGTAGGTCAGTGTTGTGTTTGGTAGCAATGTTCGATTTCTGTTGATGATATTTGCAGCAAATCTAAAGGCTTGCTCTTCAGCACTCACAACCTGCCCCGTGGGTCCTTCGAAAAGCTCAAAGATGCCTCCTGTAATTACAATAAAGCACAGTTATTCAATTGATCCATAATCCAAAAAACACACTTATTGAGCTTTAAAGAATGCTTCTTTCTACAAATATATACATTAATCTAATTCATAACGTAATGCTTTTAGCAAGGAAATAGGAAATTATTAGTAGTAATTATGTTCTAAGTAAAAGTTATTGCCGGGTAACCCAGTTCTTAACAATAGTATTTTTATAAATAAAAATTTGATTGATAGATTGAAGAAAATACATTATTGTTTTCCAAATTTTTAGTAGTCTTAAAAAAAGAGACATTGCATTTTAATGACTCTAAGGGTACCTTTACACGCCGCCACCGCGGCGAGAAATATTGACGGTGATATGTCGCCCTGCGACAATCGCCGTCAAAATCTCTCCCAATTGTGCCATGTAATTGGGGAATTTGGCGGCGATTTGTCGCCTCGCCACGTTCGCCTGATTTCATAACAGCGCACTGAAATTAGGCAACCGTGGCGAGACGATATATCGCCGCCAAATTCCCCAATTACACGCCGCAATTGGGATAGATTTTGATGGCGATTGTTGCAGGGCGACATATCGCCGTCAATGTTTCTCGCCACGGTGGCGGCATGTAAAGATACCCTAAAGAAATGCAGGTGGATAGAAAAAAATGTTGATAACATACTATATAAAAAAATGATCATCAGAAAACTCTTTACAACAAATAATTGCATTAGATGAAAAGATTAATTGCTCTGATCTGAGGACATTGAGAATATTAGAAAAAATATATACTTTTATTTGTCAGGTGTTTGCATTGAGATCCACAAAATGATACAACAGTCAAACAACATTAACAAAATCTGTTCATGAAGCATTTAATTGGATCTCACTAACATAACATCTTAACAGTGATATATGATTCCCAATATTTGATAAATTAGCAATGGCATGTTTGTGTCTGTTGCCCATGGTCTCCTATTTCGAACAATTCCCTCATTTAGGAATCAAAGATATAAACTATGAGTGAGTGGATTTTTTTATTTATCAAACCATGCCTTTGGCAACATTTGTACATTATTCAATTGATTTTCTTGGTCTACAAGAAAATTATGATGTCCCATGATGATCATGTCACCTACATCTAGAAAACATCTCTAGAATTTGACCTATTCTTACCGGTAACTCTGTAGAAACTATTACTGTTGCTCTTATTCATTCACGTCCGGATTATTGCAATTCCAAACTGATCGGAATACCTACTTACTAAACTCTCCCCTCTGCAATCCATCCTGAATGCAGCAGCCAGGATCATATTCTCTCCAACCGCTTCACCGATTCCTCTGTCTTGTGCCAGTCATTGCACCTGTTGCCCATCCACTATAGAGTACAATATAAACTTATCACACTCACACACAAAGCCCTCTACAGTTCTGCACCATCTTCTCCATCGTCTTGGTCTACCACTTGACTCGTTCTCTCCTTTCCGCTAATGACCTTAGTCTGACATTCTCAATTATCAGAAACTCCAACTCCCGTCTCCAAGATTTCTTGTGAGCAGCACCAATTCTCTGGACTGTACCCCCAAGAACAATTCTATGAATTCCCAATACCAACACTTTTAAGCCTGCCATAAAAAGGCATTACTTTAGACTAGCCTATCACCTAACCTCACTTATCTAACTGAATCATATTCTGCCCTTTTCAAAATCTTTTCATCCAAATTGGATCCTTTGTATCATCTGGTTGCACACCCTCCATGTATCTAATAACCCTTTATCTGAATTTGTGCACATATTGGCAAGTTAAATGTTTATGCAGCATAATAAGAAATCCCTATTTATTATTTTGATGCCTGAACCATTTGTAAGGCTGGTTTCACATTTGCATATTTGAACGCAGCGCACCGAGTGCAGCCAAATGCATGCGCACTGCATTCCTATGTTTAACATGGGAACGCATAGTAGCTGCGTTTGGCTGCATTTGGTTGCGGTTGTGTTTGGATGCACATAATTTATGCACCATCCTCTGCCCTCCAAACTCACCAAGTTGCATTTTTTGTGCGTTCGCGGGCATTGTTTTATCAGTAAGCAACGCAAGACACAAAAATGCATGAAAGTCAAAGGATCCACAGTGTCCTCCGCATACAGCGCAGGAAACACTGCAGATCACATTGAAATCTTCCTGATGGTCACCACTGATATCAGCGGTGGACAGTGTAGGCGTGGAGAAACAGCTCATCTGACCGTTGTTAAATCTCCTGCGCCGACATCAGCTCTTGGAGTCGGCGCAGGAAATTTAAACAGCTGTCAGATCAGCTGTTTCTCCTGTGGCCAAAAACCGTCGGGGAGTATCAGCGGCAGCCGGGAGGAGGACATCTCCGCCGTGATCTCCACCTCCTGGCCGCCGCCGAGACAGCTGATTGGCTGGCTGGGCATCATACTGATGTGAAAGCATGCAGAGATTCTCTGCTGCGCTCATTTCAGTATGGCAGCATTTGTGTCTGCATGCTCTCCGCATGCAGACACAAACGCTAGTGTGAAGCCACCCTAACAAGCACTTTTTACCATTAACATTTTGTGCTCCCCTATTACCTCATATATTGTAAGCTTGCAAGCAGGGCCCATATTCCAGTTGGTATCTTTTAAATTGTGTTACTCTGTAATGTCTCATATTGTCTGTACATGTCCTCTCTTACTTCTAAAGTGCTGTGGAATATGTTTGTCCATGTATAAATAAAAATATATTATTATGGTGATACACAGATGAAAGGAAAAGATGTCCATATTAAGCACAATGGAGATTTATTAAGTCCTTATGGAGTGCATTACACAGTAGGTGAATACATGAGTGGCATCTTTACAACGTATTTCAGGTGTCTTAGTACAACCTTAATCATGATCAAGACTAAGGGTGCACTAAGACATCTGAAATGCTTTGTATTGACACCTGTCATGTATTCACCTGCTGTGTAATGCA
Source organism: Allobates femoralis (assembly GCA_033576535.1). Lineage (NCBI taxonomy): Eukaryota > Metazoa > Chordata > Amphibia > Anura > Aromobatidae > Allobates > Allobates femoralis. The sequence goes on from JARQOC010000002.1 coordinate 347,195,867, forward strand.
CTCCATGAGGACTAAATAAATCTCCGTTTTATTTGTGCTGGACAACTTTTTTTTTGTCTTTGAAGTTACCTGGCCATTACTGTACCTGTGCCCAAGCTCCATGCAAAGGAAGAATTGGTTAAAGCAGTGAGCTGGATTTATGTTCTCACCATGATGATACACAGCAGACCTGTATGATGCAAGGATGGTAGGTTATGTTAGCCTATAGTGCTAATATTTGGGTATGTAATTGCTTGCAAAAATGTTTGCCATTACATAGTGCCTAAATGTGGGCTTGTGTGATGTAGATGGCAGCTTGTTGGTAGAACCAATTGGTCACTGTATAGTGAACTATTCTATATCTATTCCAATATCTTCTGTGGAAGTAATTTATTTTGGAGCTGGGTTAATGTGTAGAATGTCTACTAAATTTAAAAAAAAGCTTTGTTTCTCCACCATGAAATTGTATTTTTCCTCTGTAATACAACTATATATATGTAATACATTTGTAGGCTGATTGATTCCAGTATAAGGAGAGCAATTTCCCCAAGGAGTTGGACATACATTTTATCTATGCAGGATAAATATGTTGGAGCCTTGTTCTAACATATTAACAGTAAAAAATAGCATAAAAGTAAAGATAAAAAAGAGAAAATCTATTTGAAATGCTGGCTTACTGTATCTGATTGACTGGCAGCTGAGATGTTAAACATTGAGCGTACATCTACAGACGAAGTTTCTCAACCGTTTGTAGTGTTAATAGACAAATAAATGGTCCATAACTCTTCCTAATACATACTGAAACCAGGAAGATTTAGTCCATCTGGATCCTTTGTCAATTAGACATGAGAAAATTAAAACAACAATTAAAGAAATATGTCCCCAATGAGAAAAATAAACAGCGGAGATCAAAATAACGAGAAGTCTTTTAATGAAGCAAGCCATGGCCATATGTTGGATCCTCTGCTCACTGTGCTGTTCAGAGACATCATTAATAATAATAAAAATAATATGTTTCTCTACAGACAGTGTGCCATTAAAGAACAACTTTAAAACTTTTCTCTAGACATTTTAATGTCAGAATGTGAGGGAAATGCATCACACCAGTACAACAAAGCCACACCACACTCCAGTAGTGTCTGTTAGCCATGGCTGCCACTCTTCTGCTCTTTGGAGCATAGTCAGACAAGAAAAAGCCTTGCCAATTAGACTAGTTGATGCACTCTTTTAACCCATTATGTGGAAATTGAGATCTGTCTTGAACAGCTGCACATGCTGAAGATAGGACAACTAAAAATGACCATGACTGACATGTTTTTAGTAAAACGTTCAGCATAGCTTTATACCTTGCTTTGCTTGAATCTGTTTTCACCTGTGTTGGAATCCAGACTTTGGATAACTATGTTACCTGCAAGACATCTTTATACTTGTGTTGTACCACTATCATGTCATGTTTTCTATCTATTTAAATTAGAAGTTTTTGCCTTCATTTATCTTCTGAATCACCTAACTGAATTTGGTTACCTTTTATATCCATGATTCTGGTTTACACTGAATCGATCTTGTCTTGGTCTTGCTTGAAAATTAACATTCTATTCTGAGCCTTAAAATGTATTAATTGTTTTTTGCAAGTGGCAATCAAACTATTGTTCCTGGAGAATTCAGATAATCTTTTCAGGCTCTCCATAAAAAAGGCACAAGTCAAAATGATCATTGAGGCAATGCTAAGGAAATCCTGAAAGCATGATCTCTTCATTGCTCTTGAGGACTAGAGTTGGATGAACACTGACCTAAGGTCTCCCTACACAACCATACTTAATAAACTCAATACAACATCTGCAAGGAGTTTGTATGTTCTCTCTGTGTTTGCGTGGGTTTCCTCCAGGCACTCCGGTTTCCTCCCACTTTGTAAAGACATACTGATAGGATATTTAGATTGTGAGCTCCAAGAGAGACAGCATTACTGATGTATGTAAAGTGCTATGGAATTAATAGTGCTATATAAATGAATAAATTATTATTTTTATTATATAAAAATAAAAAAAATTATACTCACCTCACCGCTTACCTCTCTGGTTCCTCCACTCATCACTGTCATCTGTATGACCCTTCTCACATCATCTCATTAATGTTGCTTCTTTAGAAATCCCCGAGATTCTGCACCAGCACACATAAGGTCATGATATCCCAATGTGTACCATTACCTTATATGCGCATGGGCAGAGCCCTACCACTCACAACCTTGATAATACTATGTGTCGAGGACTGTAAAGGTGCAGCAAGGAGCAGAAGGGCCAGAGAAGTGAGCGTGAGTATAAGGACTTTTTTTAGCGTTAACTTTTTGATGACCCTTTAGAGTTCAGAAAAATGATGGAAATTGGAGAGTGAATTAGAAAAAAAATCAGCATTTTGGCAAATTTATATATTTGAAAAACTGCAACTGAGCCAGGACAAATTATATATTTGTAAAATTTGAGTAGAATTCAATTTTACTCAAATATATTTGCTCATCTCTTTTGTGACCTATATTTTTCTCAAACTAGAATCCTATATAACCAGGCTTATTTCTGCCTTTGTTGTACATTCAATTAACAATATATTTTCTAAATAGACATATCTATTTAAATATTTGCCTATGTTAATGTGCATTAATATTTTATCAATAATCAAAAACTACCAGAAAAAAATACTATGTGACATGAACCCTCTACTGCTCTTTGGAGCTAGATCAACACTCTAGAAACCATAAAACCATCCAGTTAATATGACACATGCTTGACCCCTCATCTTTATAAAGGTTAACAACGCAGTTAATGTCAATTCAAGATGAAATCAATAGAAAATAAGACCTGTGTGACACGATGTTGGATAACGATGATAAGTGATGAGTGTTTTACTGTGAGGGTCTGACAAACTGCGTTTGTGAGATGAGCACAAAACATATTGAAGCAAGCATATAAATATGCAGTGAAGGAGAGAGATGGGGAGGGATGTCCTACCAGATCAAACATAATCATCACTGATTCCATGTAGAGAGATTAAGAGCTGATAACCATTTAGAGTCTGTGGAAACACATTACAACAACCAGTCCAGTGAAAAAAAGAGATAAGGATCACCGACAAAGAACAGCCTCTGACTGCTGAATGTTAAGGCTTTGGAGCCATAGAAATTGAAGTATATAAAATTAAAAGGTGATGTGCTCAAAAGCATACAGATTTTTGTTACCTTTAAAAATGTGTAGAATGCTGTTTTTTTTTTAATTATTGTTTTAAGTGATTACACACTTTCTATAAGATGGCAACATAAAATGTGGGAAGTATAATTAACAAAAGATGAAAAAATAGAATCCCAGCATAATCTGTACATGACAATTATTTATCTTCCCTTCCTATTCTTTTAATTAAAGTGTAATGGCCATTTAAATTTTTATTTAATAATAATAAATGTAGAGCAAGTGATTATAATCAACTTCCAAATATAGTTTAATAATTAAATCTTGGAAAAAAAACCTTTTAAAAAACTTCCACAAGATGCCCCCACTAGACTGTGCCTGAAGCTCATTCTCACTGAGATCCCTCTTCAGTTGGTGGGGCCTAAACACTCTTCAAAATACAAATGATAAAACTCTCAAGTTACCTCATGCATTCACATTGATCTGCTCCATGTTATCAAAGACCACAGGACATATCTTATCTGACTCCCCCATTCACATGGCTATACACAGCTGTTTGAGTTCAACAGGGTGCTGCATGAGGTAACTTGAGAGTCTTATCAGCTGTAGAGTCAAGACTGTGTGGGCCCCACCCTTCTGAAGATGGATATCACTGAGAATGAGATTCAGAAACAGTCTAATGAGGATATCGTGTGGAAGTTTTTTTTAAAGGTTTCCTTCCAAATTTCATTTATAAAGTATATTTGAAAATTAATTATAATCACTTGCTCTACATTATTATTAAATAAAAATTTAAACAGCGGTAACACTTTTAGACTGCAGGTATTTCTTCGGTTAGATGACGGCTACCCTATGGAGATTATTCAAATATTTTACATAAGTTTCTTTATTGAAAAAGTTGTGATTGGTAAATATTTTGCCAGTTTTTACATTTTGATGCCGAGTCTGAAACATTTCTAAATGTGGGTGGGGCTCCATGGAGGAGTGCAACAAACTATGGCCGGAAAGATGTACTACAATTGTCCACAGATATTGGCATAAATCATAGTGGAAGCATAGATTTCATATTCTGGTGTACATACTGCCTAAGATGTATCAAATTTATGAAGACTGGTGCACTGCTCAGTCTTACTAAATAATTCCACCCAGTCTTTGTAAACTATTCCTAATATACACAGTTCTCATGAAGAGGCCATAAGAGAACTACATCAATCTGTTGCACAGACGGATTTTAAATTATATTTCCTAGGCCTGCAGAGTTATGTGCTTGTACCTATCTGGTGGCATATAGTGTAGATGCAATGTGACTTTATACTATGCATGAAGCACTTAATTTGTCACTTTAAGGTACCTCTATGCTCAATATTGTGACATATTCTCAATAATATAGTACCCAAAAAAGTAGTAAAAAATGTGGAAGTTGAAGGAAAATTGTGTAATATTTAGGTAGGATTATTTGTTTCTTAAATTAATATTTCACAATAAGGAAGGAAGGAAACATCCAACGATCTGCTTGAAGTTAAAGGTAATTTGTCAGCAGGTTTTTGCTTCCACATCTTACAGAAACATAAAGGGATCCTGTCACCTCCAAAACGCCATCTAAGCTACAAAACATGCCCCTGCAGCATCCTATCATCATTCTCACACTCCTCTTGTCTCCTTAAAGCATCCTGTCAAAGTAGATAAAAACGATTTTATACTCACTCATTAGGCATTATAATTAGTAGGGACTATATTCTTTAGCCCTTAGGGCGTGTTTGCTGGTGCCTTGTTCGCAATGCGGTGCTTGAAGCCGAAAGAGCGGCGTGGGTGTACTGACGTCACCCGATCCCGGAAATGACGCGATTCGCGTCATTCCTGCCCGGCCATGTCGTGGAGAGCAGGGAGGCCCTGCCTAGAAAATAAATAAAAGATCACACCCATTATAGTGTGATCTTCTGACGAACTAGGCACCAAACAAACACGCCCTAAGAGCTAAAGAATATAGCCCCACTAATTATAATGCCTAATGAGTGAGTATAAAATCGTTTTTATGTACTTTGACAGGATGCTTTTAGGAGACAAAAGGGAAGTGTGAGAATGGTGATAGGATACTGCAGGGACCATGATTTTGCAGCTTAGGTGGTGTTTTGGAAGTGACAGGATCCCTTTAAGCAAAGAAACCCTGAATTCGACAATGTGCCACATAGATTACTGGCTGAAAGCTGTTATGACACTGTCAAAGAATTTAGTTTAAGGAACACAGCAGAGCTGAGATAGTTTCCCCCATCCACACCAGGCTCTCCATAGAAAGTGTGCATTGACTTTGAGGTGTCAGTCGCAGCCGGGGGCATTTTAGACTGCCATGTGTGTGACTGTTTAGTCCTGTAATAGTAATCACAGGGTATTAAAACAATTGCACAGACATGATAAGAGAAGCATGGTTGGTTTTTGTTTTTTAACCCTTGCAGCATGCTGTCTTAACCTTACACAGCTAAAACCATCTGACAGATTCCCTTTAAAACAGCACATATTACAAAAGAGATAATGGTGTGGTTACTCTAAAACTGGATTTGAGTCTATATTTCTGCTTGTAAGTAAAAGTTAACAAAGATAGGAAAGAATGGTAATGAATAAAATAAAGAGACTTTGAAAGTGCCTTGCTATTCCAGGGAGTAATATAAGCCATGAAGACATATGGTCCAAATTCTCTTTGAAAGCTCACAAGCTACACTTGAGTAAGATCAAGTACATCTGTCTTCATTTGGCAATGCCAGGAAAAAAGACTCACTTTGATTATTTTGTGAGCTCTATGCAGTAATTAATACATTGATCTCTCTTGTTTTCAGTGAGCGAGACTGACCCAGAGTGCAATGTGATATGTGATAATAATATACAGATAGGTCATATTGCTAATTTAAATGCAGACTCTAATAGTGCATTATATTGCTATACAGTGTTAGCCTTACAGAATTCTAATATTGATGTTGTAATTTTTACCCTGAATAAAGTCTGCCAACAAATACTGAGACAAATACATTGTCTATATAATCTTAGATATTCATTGGCAATCTCCACAAATTGAGGTTTTCCAGACAGAAAAGTTGGCCAACATGACTTTTCTTCTGTTCTATGTGGGTGAATGTTGTATCATGTTAACAAATATGAGCAGTGAATATTCTGAATAGATTTGAAAATTAGTGGTAAAAGTAAACAGACACAATAAAAATAATGAATATATATTCAACAGAAGGAAAATAGAAAGTGAACTCAGTGGAGATTCACAAATGTGAAAAGCAATTGATTTAGTAACAAGCAAAAGGGTAACAATGTTCTGAACAGTTGACTTTCGGGCTCCATATCTCACCATTCACTACAGTAATAGTGTGAGACTACCTTCATTTTATAAAGAATCATCTTGCCTATCTCATACATAAATTTGACTTCCGACTATTTAGCAGGATAAGTTCTGCAGATTCTTGTTAAGCACTGCATTGCTACTAATTTGTTACTAAAAATAAGTATTATTTTTTATTACTTTGTTAATATTTTTGATTAAACTTTTGGCTTTGAACACTGCTTGAATCCTTCTGGGTATGTTCTCGATCAAATCAGTCTTGACCATAATCTGATCTAAAGTTTCTTTTACACATTCTCAATGTTGGTAAATTCTTTTCAAGTTACTTGGGTATGAATACAGTGTTTTCTTCAACTCTACCCACAAATGTTCAATTGTTTTGAGGTCTGGGCACTGTGGGTGTCAGTCCAGAACTCTACTTCATTGTCATTGAACCATTGCTTTGACGGTCTCAATATATGCTTCCGGTGATTGTCCTGCTGGAACAATAAGTGATTCGTTCCCTACCCATAGTACTCTATTGTAAAAGTAACTTGTTTTGTAGGTTACTAGCATGTAGCTGAGCACTGAGACCACCATTAATCCTGATCAAGTATTCAAGGCCTCTTGCTGTGATATCATCAGGCTTCCTCTGCGGAACTTGGCAGTTCCTTCAATTTCTCCATCAGTTAAACTCTTTTTACCTTGTTTGTTTCAGACCTATTTGCATCAGAGCCTAATCTATTCATTTTTATCTCATCATTCTAATATTATCATAGGAAGCATCATCTCTAGTTTGCCAAAAATTACGTAATGTTTCCAGGAAAAAATTGGAAATGGATTATTGGAAGTTGAGGCTTCTTCACAATTTTTCAGGCCCCCATTCTAGACTAGTGTAACATTCATTGCATGGTGCTTGAATGGATGTCTGTGATCTCACTATTACGAAGCATAAGAGCCATCTCCACTGCCATGCTTGTCAAACCAGAAAGGTTTGACCTTGTGATAAGGCAACTTGTTCCCTCTGGTATTTTACCTGGACATCCCCTTTTGGCTTTGAATAGATGTGCAAACTTCATTTTATATTCTTCCAACTATCATAGCACTCATATGATGCAGTTTGGCAATTTTCTGGCTGAGAGACTGCTATTGATGAGAAGGATGATGTTTTTATTTTCTTCATGGCTGCTTATCAATGTGAATCAGTGGCCTTTCACTTGGGAAGTAACCTAATAACATACTGAGCCATTAGGGAATGCATGAACAGGTTGTAATTTTTAGTATACAGGAAGTAAAAGATATTTAAAACACCAGGAGCAAAATAGTGACAATACAATGACATGACAAGAATTTGCATGACTAATGAAAGGCTAAATAGTTGCAAGTCAAACTATTGTATGAGATACCCAATCAGACTGAAAAAAATAATGAAAAACAAATAAAATTAAGCTACAGCGCTGTGGATAAAATAGTGCAATAGGGTCTGACCGAAATAAAACTTAAATAGGCATATGGAGCTTGCACAATCACCTTATGGGCTAGTGTGACACACAACCATCGGAAAGAGAGTAAGGCTAGGGTCACACTTTAAACCTGAATTGCGTTCACCGCATCCAGATCTGGATGTGGTGAACGCAATTGTCTCTATACATTCAGCAATCCAGGAACCGGATTGCTGAAGCCGCAATCCAGGAACCGGATTGCTCAGGATGTGTACATAACACATTACAGCAGTATAAGTCCACCTGAGTAAGTGTAAGGTCTCTAGGGGACTGGGCACCCCCTAGAGACATTGAACAAACATTTATTTATTAAATTTTAAGTTTTACAGAACACAGAGCACTCTGCTTATCCCGGCGGCAGCCTGGATGAGCAAGTATATGCGAGAACCGCATTGATCAGGATTACACATCCTGAGCAATCCGGTTCCCACATTGCAGATGCTAGAACCGCTACGAAAACTGCAGCCTGCATGATTTTTCACGCAGGGGCTAGAGCCGGAGACGGAAACCGGATTGCTTGTGAAGCAATCCGGTTTTTAGCATTGGCTCCTATGAGGAGCGTTTCTTGATCCGATTTTGAGCTTTTTGAAAGCTGAAAACCGGATCAGGTTTTTAAAAAAACAAAACGCAGATGTGACCCTAGCCTAAGACAACTGCTGCAGAATCAACATGCTAAAAGGCAGAAACAAATGTACAGAAACCAGGGTAGAAAGTGGATTTAAATCTGCGCCGCTGAGAAGAGTGAAGGTGCAGATGGACTGAAGTAAATAAGAGATGGTGGTACTCCTGAAGAAGAAGCAAGGTTTGCTTTGAAACACATCTAAACAAATCACCATACTTTAACTTCTGTGCATCTGGACTTTCATCTTTTCACAGCGGCACATATTAAAATCCACTTTCTACCCTGGTTCCTGTACATTCGCTAACATGATAGTATTCTCACATTCAAAGCTGTAGTTGATGGTGAAATATAGAGCCTGAAGGTCAAAATTTCTAAACATTGCTACCATTTTATTAATCAGTGTACATAAAGAAATATGAATGTGAAAATAAGAACTGTTTGTTTGAAAAGATGTACTATCAGTGATTTACATATTGTATTTTCATTCTTTTTATGGGCCTAGAGCATTTCCATGCTTCCATTTTATGACCTAACTTTAATATGAAGGGATAGTAAAGTACGGTGTTCATTTTAGGACATGGTCATTTGTCGAAGTCAAAGTAAAAAACAGCTGTTCCTGATGCCTGATTTTGACTTTGACTTTGACAAATGACTTTCATAAATGACTTTGATTTTGATAAATGACTTTGACTATGATAAATGACTTTGACTATGACTTTGATAAATGACTTTGACTATGATAAATGACTATGACTTTGATAAATGACTTTGACTTTGATAAATGACTTTGACTTTGATAAATGACCTTGATAAATGACTTTGATAAATGACTTTGACTTTGATAAATGACTATGACTATGATAAATGACTATCACTTTGATAAATGACTTTAACAGATTAGCATAATTTATTTTAAAAATTCTACAGTGGGTCCACTATGGATTTGAACCGTGAATGCTGGCTTCCAAAGGCCAAAAGCTTATCCACTAGACCATCCAGAAAGCTACTGTAAAGGTTCCCTTTTGGTATACTAACATAGATAACATGCACACAGTCTGTGTGCAGAAATCTGATGACCCTGATGTCTGAGAGCTTCTGACTTGTCATGCTCACACTCATGGTTATGACAAGTCACACATCACATTTATTTCTCATGGAGGTTAGCAGTGTAATGAAAGTACAAATCCCCAAGCAGTGCCAATGTTTCCTAGCTTCTTTTTCTGAAGGTATTATAGTTATTAATATAATTATTATCCTCTTAAACAAAACTAATGTTAAAAAAATTTTTTTTTTAAACACTAATTTTGTATATATATATTATATATACTGTATTTACCAGTTTCTGTAAATTTCTATAATTGTTTAAAAAATTGTTTAACAGTATATAATAGTAATATATTTACCAGTGACTGTACATTTGTATCATTGTTTAGGAAATTGTTTAAGAAAATATAATAATAATAATTAATATTAGTAATAAATACATAATAATCCACTACCTCGATTTCAACAACAAAAATGCAGAACTGCAAACATCTTAATTTATTACTATATCTTATATCTATTAACTAGCATAATTTATTATACAAAAAGTATTCTACAGCAGGTTCAGCATGGATTTGAACCATGAACGCTGGCTTCCAAAGGCAAAATACTTCTCCACTAGACCACCAAACTAACTGTTAGGAGGTGGAGGTTTTGTTCTGCTAAGAGAATGAACATGCAGGCAGTCTGTTTGCAAAACTGTTCTGACCCTGATGGTTGACAAATCTCATTGTCATTTGTCGTAGTCAGAATCAGAATCAGACTCACGCACACTTCAAAGTGTCATGGAGGCTTGCCTGTATGAAGTAGGTTCAAATCCCCAAGCAGCAGCAGGAGTTTATTTATTTATTTTGTTAAGGTATTATTGTTTTTATTATTATAATCATTATTATTATTATTATTATTACACTTTCCAACCAAAATAATGTACAATTAAAAAGTTTTGACTTTGTGCTTCATTCTCATTCCTGAGTATGATAAATCACTTTCACAGATGACACTCACACATAAAAATGAAAATATTATTTCCATACACAAAAGCTTTAACCCCTTTTTTCAGTGAGGCTGGACACAATGGACCTTGCTTTATTTAAAACCCACATTTCAACAATTTTTATACATTGTTTTGTTTTCAAATAACAACAATTACTTAATGATAAGCAAATTACATGTCCTGAACTGCGCATTTTAACCCCAAAGTCTCCAACACAAAGCCTATGCGCACCCACCACTAAACTATAGGCATTTAATAGAGGCACAGACATCTTTTCATTGCTGATATGCCTTTCAATGCAGACATGATTATGCTCATTTAAACTGTGTGACCTTATTGTATGATTTTCATAGCTCACAATGATATCTGACTGACACACATAAAGATCAGCAGATTTTTGCACGTTTGGTCTCTTTAGCAAACAAAATCACTGATGGTCTCATCTGATTGAGTGGCCTAATGGTTAAGGCTCCAGTCTCTGGAGTGTTAGAGCTCTGTTGCACCCAGGTTCAACTCCCCCCCCCCCCAGTAGGATTATTATTTTTTTTTTTTTCCTTGTAAATTATGGTGTTTAATACACAATTTACAGTAATGTTTAATTTGTGATTTCTTACATTATGGTAATCATCATAACATACTAATAATTGGTTTCAGCCATGTTGTCCATTTACAGGCTAAATGAATGGAAGGCAGTCATTTACTACTTATCTATTTCCAAGTGTCTGTACATTTCAACAATTTATTATCAAAGGTTCTAAACAAATTATTTATTATTTATTTGACACAAAATGTTGTTTGCCATCTACCCAAAACTCGCTGCATTTTAATGAGCAGTACCATAATGTAAGAAATCACAAATTAAACATTACTGTAAATTGTGTATTAAACACCATAACTTACAAGAAAAAAAAAAAAAAAAAATTATCCTACTGGGGGGTTTTGAACCAGGGTGCAAAAGAGCTGCAAGCCTCCATGACACTTTGAAGTGTGCGTGAGTCTGATTCTGATTCTGACCACGACAAATGACAATGAGATTTGTCAACCATCAGGGTCAGAACAGTTTTGCAAACAGACTGCCTGCATGTTCATTTTCTTAGCAGAACAAAACCTCCACCTCCTAACAGTTAGTTTGTTGGTCTAGTGGAGAAGTATTTTGCCTTTGGAAGCCAGCGTTCATGGTTCAAATCCATGCTGAACCTGCTGTAGAATACTTTTTGTATAATAAATTATGCTAGTTAATAGATATAAGATATAGTAATAAATTAGGATGTTTGCAGTTCTGCATTTTTGTTGTTGAAATCGAGGTAGTGGATTATTATGTATTTATTACTAATATTAATTATTATTATTATATTTTCTTAAACAATTTCCTAAACAATGATACAAATGTACAGTCACTGGTAAATATATTACTATTATATGCTGTTAAACAATTTTTTAAACAATTATAGAAATTTACAGAAACTGGTAAATACAGTATATATAATATATATATACAAAATTAGTGTTTAAAAAAAAAAAAATTTTAACATTAGTTTTGTTTAAGAGGATAATAATTATATTAATAACTATAATACCTTCAGAAAAACAAGCTAGGAAACATTGGCACTGCTTGGGGATTTGTACTTTCATTATACTGCTAACCTCCATGAGAAATAAATGTGATGTGTGACTTGTCATAACCATGAGTGTGAGCATGACAAGTCAGAAGCTCTCAGACATCAGGGTCATCAGATTTCTGCACACAGACTGTGTGCATGTTATCTATGTTAGTATACCAAAAGGGAACCTTTACAGTAGCTTTCTGGATGGTCTAGTGGATAAGCTTTTGGCCTTTGGAAGCCAGCATTCACGGTTCAAATCCATAGTGGACCCACTGTAGAATTTTTAAAATAAATTATGCTAATCTGTTAAAGTCATTTATCAAAGTGATAGTCATTTATCATAGTCATAGTCATTTATCAAAGTCAAAGTCATTTATCAAAGTCATTTATCAAGGTCATTTATCAAAGTCAAAGTCATTTATCAAAGTCATAGTCATTTATCAAAGTCAAAGTCATTTATCAAAGTCAAAGTCATTTATCAAAGTCATAGTCATTTATCAAAGTCATAGTCAAAGTCATTTGTCATAGTCAAAGTCATTTATCATAGTCAAAGTCATTTATCGAAGTCAAAGTCATTTATCAAAGTCAGAGTCATAGTCAAAGTCAGAGTCAAAGTCATTTATCGAAGTCAAAGTCATTTATCGAAGTCAAAGTCATTTATCAAAGTCAGAGTCATTTATCAAAGTCAGAGTCATTTATCAAAGTCAAAGTCATTTAGTAAGGTCATTTGTCCAAGTCAAAGTCATAATCAACCATCAGGAACAGCTTTTTTTTACTTTGACTTCGATAAATGACCATGTCCTAAAATGAACACCGTAGTAAAGGAATACATTTACTCTCTACCATCCCTTAACCACCATACAACTTCATTAAATGGTCTTGATTTGTGCATGATTGCTTACAATTACAAAGATCATAGCATTACTGAACAAAAACTGAAGGAATGAAGGATTCCAATCTTAGGCTGATTTCACACTTGCATTTTTTTTTTCCAACCAGGCAAGATAAGGTTTAACAGCAAAAACTTGATCCTTTCAGGATCTCATTTTTTCCCCATTCACTTTAATGGTGTTAGGTAGTAACCTGAAGCAACATGATTCTACCTGACACCATTAAAGTGAATGAGCAAAAGATTGGATCCTAAAAGGATCAAGTTTTTGCTCAATAATCTTATCTTGCCTGGTTGGAAAAAAACACAAGTGTGAAACCAGCCTAAATGGAAAGGAACCAGCTAAATCATGTTTTGCTTCAATACTATACAAATTATAAGAGGTGTAATGCAGCTGTGGCAAACAAAATAATCCACAGATTAACATGAAACATTAAAGAGGTTATATGGAGCATTAAAACATTTTCTTTTGCACAAATGAAGACTATATCTTACTACTATACTTTAATTTGAATATTGGCCGGATATCTTTCTTCCAAACCTGAAGGTTGGAGCTGCAGACGTTCATTGATTCCTATGGAGATTTGTTCTGAGAACCTTCTCAAAGTAAGGCAACAGAAGTTACTCATGGTTAGTAGTATGTATGTAATTTCTCACAAGTGAGAAATTGAAATTCCGTAAATATTGCTGACCAGCAGTGAACTCTAGTGCCTCGTTCTGAGAAAGTTCTCAGAATGAAGCTCCATTTAAATCAATGGGTGTCGTGGGACATTATTCTTTGGATTATGTCTGCACTTGCAGGATTTATTTTGAAGTAATACATTGAAGAACGAGGGCATGTGAAAAAGTCTTTATTAAAATAAACATTTTCCCTGTGTCTGTGTCTTTTTTTAACTCTATACTTATTGGGTTAGTAAAAGATGTGTCTGATAGATCTCTCTCCATTACTAACACTTAGGGTACCTTTACACGCGGCTACATTTCTAGGGTGGCTACAGGTAACTTACTGGTTGCAGTGAAATCATGGAGAGATTATTCCATTTGTACACAGCAACAAGATAGAACCTTGTCTCCATGATTTCACTGCAACCAGTAAGTTACCTGTAGCCACCCTAGAAATGTAGCCGCGTGTAAAGGTACCCTAAAGGCCGCTTTACACGTCACGATATCGCAACTCAACTACGATAAAAAGTCACGTGGTAGGGGCGTTGCAGTTGTTATCGTTGGTGAGTTGTGTCGTGTAAATGGGCAACTCAACTCAAAAACGATGCAACTTCAATATCGTTTGTGAATTGTGCCTGCTCTTCAACCGTGCAATATTGCCTTGATGATCTGTGACAGCGCAACTACGATTGGAGTGAATAGGGGAAGTTGCACTCCAAATGTTAATTGGTCATTCCCTGAGTTGCTCAGATGCAGTGTGCAAGAGGGGCGCACGACATCGTAATTGGGTTGCCTGTCGATATCTCCCTGTGTAACATCTCCTATGCGATTTTGGACAAGTGCCAAAAACGTGCGCGCTCCCGTGAAGTTGTATGCAATATCGGAACGATATTGCGACGTGTAAAGCGGCCTTTAGGGTTGATGGAAACTGTAAATTAACAGCTGACAACAACCCCATTAACCTATTACCCTGATTGATGCCACAGCAGGGCAATCAGGAAGAGATGAAGATGGGTAAAGCGTGAGAATTGGTTCATCTAATGCATGTGCCACTTGAGGGGTGGTTGCAGGCTGGTATATTTAGGCTTTGAAGAGTCAAATAACCTTGACCCTTCCTACCTTGATAATACTAGCACCCAGCTGTCTCCTTTACCCAGGCTGATTGTCAAAAATAGAGCAGAGCCCACAATGTTTTATATTGAATTATTTAAATACAATCATTAAAAAAAACAGTTTGGGATACCTGTTATTTTTGATAAGCAGCCCAGTTAAAGCAGGCAGCTGAGGGTTGCACCCATAGCTAAATATTTTACCTTCACTGCTTATCAAAAATAAGTGAGAGACCATGTGTATTTTTTAATCTTTATTGTTCACAGTAGCATACAGTAATCTTCTGCATGCAATAAAATTATTGACTGTCTGCAGCCTTTTAACAAGCTGTATTAACAGACGAACAATACCAGAACACTGATCTCGAGCACAGAGTTTTAATTTAGGCCATGTTAGAGTCCAAGCCCAAGACACCTGGTGTATGGTATGAACCCCTAACTTTACAGTCTGGGTTCGCTCATCCCTATTTATGGACCTCAAAATAAACAATAGTTTTTTTTATACAGAATTTAAATAAAAAGGTATATGACATTTAGAGAGGTGTCATATTCTATTTTTAGTAAGGGTGTAGCAGTTTTGGTAACATATATGACAGGTAACATAGTGCGACGTGTAATGCGGCATTTATCGTTCCGATATTGCATACGATCTCACGGGAGCGCGCACGTTTTTGGCATTTGTCCAAGATTGTATAGGAGATGTTACACAGGGAGATATCGCCAGGCAACGCAACTACGATGTCGTACGCCCCTCTTGCACACTGCGTTTGAGCAACTCAGGGAATGAGCAATTAACATTGGAGTGAATAGGGGAAGTTGCACTCCAAATCGTAGTTGCGCTGTCACACAGCACGATCATGCCAGATCGCATAGCCAATATTGCACGGTTGAAAAAACGATATCGTAGTTGCATCATTTTTGAGTTGCGTTGCCCATTTACATGACACAACGATATCAACTGCAACGCCCCCTACGACGTGACTTTTTAACGTAGTTGCGTTGCGATATCGTGACGTGTAATGCTTTCCTGTCATACCTACCTATAATACCACGTGGGTAATCTGAAATATGTAACATTAATAAAAGGATGTCATCTGAATATCATCATAGTTTAAATTGGAACCACCAGAACACAGAAGATTTATTTTTCGGTGCAACAATTGTCATGGCATTAAAACAGTTAATAAAATACTCTACTGTTCAAGACTAATCCTATATTTATCTGTAAATAATTACAGAAAATGTGGAAAAATAAGCAAATAAAAACTATCACTAACGACCTGCACAAAAAATAATTGGTCCAGAGATAAGCGTGGTCACTTTCTCATGATGGTGAATCGATTTTGCTCTGCAGTCTCCAGTGTATGTGATTTGTGCTTATTCATGAATTCATTCAGTAGCAGTGCCAATCCCGAGGCGATGAGATCAGCCTGACAGGCCTCTCTCTCTCTAGGGACTGCTTAGCTGCATATGCCATGCAAGAAGCCTTATCATTGGGGAGCTGGGTGAACACAAATTAACACAAGAAAAATGGCACCGATCCAGATTGTATCGATCGGCTGAATTATTTTCAGTAGGAATCTCTGCCTCTGTTTTCATATAAAGTCACCTGGGAAATGGCTTTTTTTCTGTGCTGCAGAATAGAAGACTTGATACAGAGATGCAGGTCTGAACCCATTGAAGCCATACTCTTTCAGCATAAGACTTTCTTGTACATTAATTTTTAAGTAGAGCTATGTGTATACCGGGTGCTGCTTATCAAGACTGTCATGGAAATGCTGTCTTTCACCTTGCTTACTGCCAAATTATGTATTTGTAATTGTATACTATACCATGTTATCAGGTTGATATTTTATTATCTATGTTGAATTTGTTTATATCATTATTAGTCAAAACATTTTTTCTGGTTATCATTATTAGTCACAACATTTCATTGGGATAGATATGTCTACCTAGAATGTACAGATTAAGAAAGTGTTGAAAAATACTTTATGTGTATATACTGTATGATGTGATTTGGTGGACGCTGAAGTAATCTATATGTCAATACTTTTTACCTAAAGCAGTACAGTAGATTTAGGAAAGTTGATATCTGGAACTACCAAGAACCAGGTGTTTTGGATTTCATTGAGATTCTGTCACCATTGGCAATCAATTATTAATAGTTAGAGTTTTTTATATGAAGTTATGGCTGTCGATATAAATGTCCTGAGGTCTGAAAGCTCACAACATGACACCAACAAGACCAAATGTGTCTGATCTGAAATAACTGGACTCACTTGATACATAACCATGTAAATCAACAGGAGAAAGAGACTTCCGCCCATAACTCACAGACAAGTGTTTTGGGTTCTGCATTCAACTCATTTAAACTGTCACATCATATGACATGTGAGAAAATCTATATCATGAAATATTAACAGTGGGACGCAGACTACATTATACTCTATTATGCCAGCCTCAATAGTGTTTAAACATCAATCAATATGCAGGTTAAACTCTCTCTCCGCTCGCTTTTTAACTGAGAGGCAGGCTAATTGATCTCCAGAGAAAGTCAATCTTCTATGAAAAGAAAATACTCTAATTATAACGAACTTCACAGTCATTTGCGCTGCACAGACTGCAAACTGTGTAACAGGAAATTCTGCACCTGCATACGCTAGTTAATAAAGCATTGAACCTGTTGATTTTAGGTTTAACAGCTTATGGATACAGAAAAGTTGCTTATTAGATCCCCCCTAACCCCCCAAAAAAGCAAATTATTAAAAACACCTATTGAGAGCACAAGACACTATTTCTAAGAACATTACTCTGCACTGCCGATACGTACATGACTATTCTAGCATTACTTATAGTGCATGCAGAATTATATTAATATGCCGTAAATTACTTTTAACCATATCTTTTTTTTAATAATAATATTCACAATAGGAAACACCACCTCTCCTAAGAAAAAGCATATCACCTATTATACTTAACTTCCCATTTTCACCTTGATGGTGTAATATTTTGTAACTCCTTTTGAATGCATTTATTTTTACTAAAACCCAGGTGATGCCAGGATGGCCACCATATCTGTGATATCAACTGTATCATAAATATGGTGGCCATCATAGTATCACAAGGCTGCAAAATAATAGGACCCAGATAGTACTACATCCCTGTACATTTCTTCAAATTATGGAGCCTCATTTATTACTACATCCCTGTCACGCTTTCTATATTAAGCAGTCTAGATTGCACTACATCGTTGTAATTCTCAGTAAATTATGGACACCCTGATAGTAATCTGTACATTCCCTTTACTGCATGTAAACACTGATGACACAGATAGTGCTACATCCTTTTCACTCCTGTAAATGAATTAGACCCAGATAGTACCACATTTATTTTATTCTCTAAAAATATAGGTCCAGATAATGCTACATCCTTGTCACTTACTGTAAATGATATAGGCCCAGATAGTACTACATTTCATGTAGTCCTTGAATACTATATAATCCAGGTCGCCTTACATCCTTTTCACATCCAGTAAATTTTGTAGGCTTTGATAGTAACACTTTATATTCCTTTTACTACTTATAAATGATGTCATCCCAGAAAGTGCAACATCTTTTTCACTCATGAAAATGTAGTAGGTGTCACCATGGCCGACCCGCGCCCTGGCACCTCGCGCCCTGTTGCCTTGCTGCCCACCTGCCCTCGGTCTGCGACCACGTGGAGGTCTGTCAGGAGGCAGGGGGTTCGGGTCCCGGCCGGCCGCCGCTGTCCCCCGGGGTCCTGTGCTCTTACCAGCACCATCCTCGCTCCTGTGCCCTCTTCCCATCATGCCTCGCTGTTCAGGGCTGTTGCTTCCTCCTTACTTCCTAGGGGCACGCATAGGGCGTGCGCGCGCTCTGCTGCTGTGCCTTAAAGGGCCAGCATTGTACTTCTTCCAGCTCCACCTCTCAGCCTATTGCTGTGAGGTGGTGGCTATTTAATGTTCACTTTTTCCTTAGACCGATGCCTGGGCAACTTCTTGTTTGAGCAGTTGCCACTCACAGGTCCTTCTGCCTTGTTGCAATTTATTATCACTATTCTTACTGCTTGTTTCTTTTCTGCAGTCGGATCTCCGGTGCTCCGTGTGGACCCCGTCTTCCATCCCGTATCTTGTACTCCCGGAGGATCCAGAACACTGCTCCCTGGTTTTATGCTCCTTATTATCTGTCTTGCTCTCCTTGGGTCGCTTCGCAGGCTCCGGCTCCCTGGTACCTCCTTAGTTGCCCTTGAGAAATCCCTGTATAGGTGTCAGTCTTCTTGGGCTCCTTTGGTGGCTTCCCGGTGTGTCGGTCCTGTGGCCCTCCTCTGGGGATACCCTCCTGCCTATTTTGTTAAATAAACCTTCGAACCTGCCTTTTGTCTCCGGCTCTCTCTCTCTGGGTATCAGCATCCACACTACACTGTGGTACAGTGGGTCCATGAGTCAGTTCCGCCCTTGGTAGTGTGACAGTAGGCCCAAACAATACTAAATCTATTCACTGTAAATGATAATGGCCAAGATAGTACTACATTCCTGTCACTTCCTATAAATTATGGAGGCCAAAGTATTAATACTAGAGATGAACAAACCTTTGGGAGTTTAAATTTGGTTGCATTCACTGAACGGGCAACGTACGATGAACAGTTCGCTGAACTCCATTGTAATCAATGGGAGGCAAAATATAGGGTCTAGAAAATACCTTAAAAGGGATCAAAAAGCTGCCAAACACAGCTCAAACCATTTTAAAGTAGAACCATGATGTCTTGGCACAGACATTGTCTTACACTATGTGACAGCAGTGCTGAAGCTTGCAAAGTAAATCACCATCCTTGCATCCTTGCGGGCCCGCTGATGAACCTCAGAAATCCTCATCATGACTTCTCTGAGGTTACACAATGGGAATCACGAAGCAGGGAATCCTGCTGTTCACATGGTACTTTGTTTAATACTTATTTTGAAGCAGATTTTGAGAATCTGCATCAAAATCTGCATGTCTATCCTAAGGCCAGTCTGTGAGAATTCAGAAGTATGATGCCAATGTGTTTTTTTTCCTTGCAGATTTGGTGCAAATTTTGGAGCAGAAAATAGAAATCTGAACCACATGTCCAAGGAAAAAAAAAGAACAAGGGCACAGCACTTCTGACCTGTCCTAGATTTTGCTGGCATCAGGATCGATATATAGAGATTTTGATGCAGATTAAAAAAAATCTGCATAAAAAAGCATCAAACAATGCGCCATAGGCACAGGTCCTAAGGGGGTCCAGGGAGAGCCTCAGATGTGGTGAAATGGCTCTAGGATTCCTCTTGCCTCCTGGCTACCACCACAGAGACATCTTGGGCAGGGATCACCAATTACAATCCTCAAGGCCTGAAAATAGTACAAGTTTTCAGATTTCCTTAGCATAGCACAAGTGCTAATTTTATCACATGCAGAGGTGGTGATTGATTATTCCAACACCTTGTGCAATGCTAAGGAAATCTTGAAAACATGCACTGTGTGTGGCCCTTATTGACCAGTCTTTGTAGGAAAGTATCAAAGCACCTGTTTGCAGAAACAGTCTAGCTCACAAGAGTGAATACAAAAAAACTTACTATAACATAGAGTATACATCTCAAACAGAAACATAACAATATAGTCTATAAATATAAGGAAAGTCCCACAAGGATTAGCAGCAGCACACAGACTGTTAAAGTGTCAGAAAAACCATGAAGAGCAGAGTCATTAAGGTCTTTCAGTGAGACCCCAAAGGCTGCATGTGACACACTCTACACCAGGACAACGGGATACTTGGAACCAGGCCGGGTTCGGTTCTTTTGGGGAATGTCACGGTGGCATGACTTGGCTCCGTGACCCTGGTGGTGTCATAAAAATGGGGACAATTTATAAAGGGATTAATATGTGATGCCCCCCTGTGATTTTCAGCAATTAGATGGATGGTCGACATTGCGGTTTAGATCCACTGGGGCGGATGGTGACACAGCAGAGATGCTACAGCTCTCCACGGGTAGAGTGTGGCCCCCAGGGCAGTTATAAGGTCTATGTGATGATGGTATTTGATGTAGTGCAGGACAGGTGACGCAGTAAATAATTTGAGGACACAGCAGGGTGCAGTCTTCATGTTTTACTCACAGTTCCGACAGTTTCTCCAGGATTTCAACAACCAGCCGGGTGCTGTGTCCTCTAGGTCAGGGATCCAGCAAACTCTTGATTAACTTGGATGCACTTTACCAGGACCCCCTTCTGGTGTAAGTTTCTGAGTCATCTCTCTGCACTGGATCTTGCCCTCCTGCCCTGCACCTCACACTCAGTGTCCCAAGCCAGCAGCCAAGGGTCCTGTCAGGTGACATCCTTTCAGTCCCCTTGATCCTATGTCACTACCTTTTCAGCGAT
The DNA here is from genome assembly GCA_033576535.1 of Allobates femoralis. Classification (NCBI taxonomy): domain Eukaryota; kingdom Metazoa; phylum Chordata; class Amphibia; order Anura; family Aromobatidae; genus Allobates; species Allobates femoralis. Next base: position 347,217,172 of record JARQOC010000002.1, read on the forward strand.
TAAGTGTGGGTTTGGCTGCTGCACATGAAGATACCGCAGCCTCCGGTTAGCTAAATGAGTCATACAGTCTCTCCACTAGTCTGGGGCCGGTCCCCTCTGCGCCCTGGTCCTTCACCTTACTCCAGTCACTGTCAGCATGAATACAGGCACCTTAGGAGAATTCCTCACTTCCCATGCCCCTGGGACCCCTTTAGTCTCTTTAGAGCCTCTAACTGACTCGTCTGTTGTTCTTTTCCTTTCCTTGTCCTGAGACGAGCTCCAACTGACTCCAGTCCCCAGAACCACTCACTCCATCCATCCACGCGTGACAGACTTCTGTCACCAGCTGCCTGACTAACTGTCATCTTCTCAACTTGTCTACACGTCTCTCTGATGTCAATTATGTTCTCTACGTCCTCTACATTGTCACTACTCACTTCATTACTTCCTGGTCCACTTCCTTATCTACTAACTCCATCCACACCCTCTACCTAGTTCCCCCTTCAGCTTGGGATGGGGCCCTCCCTCAATATGGTCCACCCATATCTCCTAGCCTGGAATGGTGTGGTTTTGGATGCTAGTGTGTGGGTACCAGGTAGTGTCCCCTCCTAACCCGAGAGTATGGTACCACACCTCTGACTGAGGTGTATTACCTTTGCGGTGACTGGACCCTCAGGGGCATCACACATGTATGGCCAGTAGAGGGAAGAGCAAATGGCCCAAAATGTGGTAAAGTTAAATATAACTTTAACTAAAACACAGGTCTTGGTCAAGGAAGAACTGAAAAAAACTGCAAGTCCTTCTCTAGCCAAAATGGCAACTAGTCATTTACCCACCAACATGCCTTTACAAAGGTGCACTGAAATTGGCTCACATCATTTTCTGCAATGCCCTGGATTTTTTTCGCAGTTTTTCCTGGTACTCCACTGCCAGATGGTCTTGGGGGTGATCTTATTCACTAATATATAGCTACGCAATTAATTCAGGAATGTTTTAACAGTGAAGCAAGTGAGGATTCGCAAGAGAAGTAAATATGAACATAGATGTGGGGCCCTGCTGAATTAGGCATCACAAATATCTGTAAACATCTGTAAACCCAGGTGCTGTGGGAAATCAGCTTTTTATCGGTTTTAATACACACAGATATGATCAGTAAAAGAGCCATTGTGAAGTATTATGGATAGCAGTCTTATAGGAGAAGCACTGAGCCCAGAAGAAACAATAGTGCCCTCCTTGGATTCAGTGGTGCTGGAGACAAAGAACGCCAGCCAGAACCTTCGTTGTAGTCACTGTTGGGACAAAATTTGTGCAGCCACATGGGAAATAGAGTCATTGTGCATCCAAATAGTGCCCAACTGCCAGACAACGACAGTAAGGGTATGTGCTCATAGTATGTTTTTACAGCAGTCCTGAATGTAGCAAAACCTGTACTGGTTCCAAGGATCTCTAGAGTCCTTGTCAGGAGATTTGCTGTGTTCAGGTCCTGCGTTTTTTATTGCCTTTTTGCACATTTTTTATGCGTTTTTACTGCGTTTTTGCTGTAGTTGGGATGATGCGTTTTTTCAGCATTTTTGCCATTGTCTGCAGCAAAAATGCAGGACAAATAGAACATGATAATTCTTTCCCATCCGGCAGCATCCGGAGGGATTTGACTGGTTTTTCAAGTGTCAAATACTATGTGTGCCACAGCGTTTCTGTGAAACACCTTGGTTTTGCTGGGAAACCCAACCGCAGGAACAAATTACCAGACATTAGCATAAACCAAGGGTAAACTGCATGCAGAAAACACAGCAAAAATGCAGGAAAAACGTCCTGTGGGCACATACCCTTAGGGATCAGAAGTGAAGAGATGATGGTGTGTGTGGAGAGCTGCCTTGATGAGATCCTGAGTTGTTAGCAGTGGAGAGAAAGCGGAATTATTTTCCTGTAAATCTGTGGTACCGTGGAAGCCAAAGTCCAGATGGAAAGGACACGTTTAAGGGTGTATTAACGAGTCATAATCAGCTGGAGTGAGAAGAGCTGTGACACACTGCCAGAGAGAAAGCTGAGTTCCTCATACCATCAAAGGCTGCAACTCTGTATATTGAACTGTGAAAATCTGTAAAAACCAACATCTTCATCAAAAGCTCCAGTAAATATGACTTTGTGCTGCACCTAAAGTCTGGGTATTATTTATTGAGAGAGGTTGATCCTGCATCCCCATCCACAACTTTAACTCCTTGTTATTCTGCAGAAGATGGCCTTCCAGCTGGAGGGGCCACTATGAAAGTTGGCCTCCATTACACCCCGGCTTATTGGAGGCCGAGCCAGACCAACAGTTTACAAAATCATCAAAGGAGCTCTGTGTAAAAACAGAACATGGACCACTTTTTTTAACTATTAATTTGAAGGCTTTAGCCAGGTTACCTGTCCATAACCTCATTTGTGACCCCACGAGAAATCTGTTTGGTTTTTCAATCTAGCAGCAATTGTGTTGATAATGATGATGATGACATTAGCCATACACATGATCAAATATAGAGTAGAGATCAAATATAGAGTAGAGAAGACTTTTGTTTTTGTCTACACAGCTCCCACGTAGCTGCACTTTTGGTATACCTGCCATTGTTCAAGTTGCTTCTTGAATAATACTGAGGCCACCCATACCTTGGAAATGTGGCTCAAAATGTCACTCAAACTACATGTATTTATATTGCAAATGCTTAGTAAAACAGGTTAAAATGATTAAGTGGCATTAATTCAATTTTAGCTTGTAAAGAATGTTTCTCAAGGCTGCCCCATTTTGAACAGCCTTTAAGCTCATTCATAGCTTGCTCCTGAATACTATGATAGCATCTATCCATCATCAGGCCTTTCCATTTTCCCTTTAATATATAATTGCTTTTCCCAATTCCTATAATATGGCTGGTATGGTCCTGTAAGCTTGAAATATAAAGTATGACTCGATTTGGTTTAATTTATTTATTTATTAATTTATTTTTTCATTTTATTTTAACTCTGTATTATCTGTCTTTATGAAAAAGGCTATTTATTAAAAACCATTGGGATATATAGTTCTGATACTGACGGATGTCAGATTACTTTAGGAGTTAAAGAGCATCTTGTCTTACCACCGTGCCAGGAATCAGATCAAGGGAATACATCAAAGACCAAAGCTTAGATGAAACAGATTCTAACCGTGTACATGGCATGCTAAGTAAAAAATCCTTTACTTTTATTTACACTGATAATTTACATGTGTCTGCTGGAAGACATCCTGTTGGCACAATTGTTTCTTGATAGATTCAATTTGCTGAATCATATTATTTACTTGAATGGAGAATTGGATATGACTCAAATATTAAAACAATAATTATTGAAAACAAAACCTACGGTAATTGCAATTCTGATTCTTTATTTTTTTTCCATTTAGTTTCTCTATCTATGATTTTTTGAATCCTAAGAAAGGTGAAGTTCACCTGGTTTATTATATATATTCTATAAGTTAAAGGGATAGAAAATTATTTTAAGAACCTCAGGACTTTCATTTTTTAATCAGAATGAGTATGGCTATCCATAATGCACGCTGGGGACACCAAGTACGGTACTTCCGCACATTATAAGGACAGTCTATAGATTTTAATAGAAATTGTGTAATGCTTCACATGACCAGTGGTGGCACTGTAAGAGACACTTGTTACCAGGTTCTCTTTAAAAAGCACTCCAGCATTTTTCTTTTATCAGTGCTAGAGTAGTGCTTTCTTTTAACATAAGGTCCCTGCCCCTATTCTTATACTCCATCGTTTACCGATGCCACTCCAGTCCTGCGGAGCCATAAGTTGAATGCAACTTCTGACAGTCGAGAAGTCAGAAGTCATAATTCAAGTCTATGAGAGCCAGAAAAAGGCACTTATAAATTTGTACTGGGTTGTCCCCACCGTCAAAGCAACCAGCAAGTCCCAAACTACTGAGAAGGACTGGAATGGTGTTGATTACAGATGATTTTACCAGAGGGTGAGTATAAGACCAGAAACATGGTACTTAGATTAGAAGAACCATTCCTCCAGTAAAATGAAAAAGTAACAAGTAAATCCCCGCTGGAATGGTACATTAAATACCTAGATTGATCACAAGAGGTGATAGGAGCAGGACAATCTATGATACGCTACTGTATGAAAAATATTCTTAAAAAGTGTACATCCAACTGAACAGTGTGAATCTTGTTTCAGAGTGAAGGAAAAATTTGAGAACTAGGGTACGTGCACACATTCAGTATAAGCAGCAAATTGTTTTGCTGCAAAACCAAGGCGTTGACAAGAAAAAGCGCTGGTCAAAATACATGCATTTTTACTCGATTATTTACATATTTTTGCCCAGATTTATATGCATTTTTCAGTCTGGATTTTTTTCCCTATTTTTTTGAATAGATACAAATTGCTGCAAAATCATCAAAAAAACTGACATGATGCAGATTGTAAAAATGCCTTGATGGTTTATGTTTGCATAGAAAAAGCAAGCAGCAAGCACATTATACCGTATTTCAAAAATCTCATTAACTTTGCTGGTCCTGTAAACTAATGCACGCAAAAAAAAACTACAAAAATGCAGCATATGAACAAGACATAACTGCATGTATTTGGGTGCTTTAAAGGAAACCTGTCACCCCCAAAACACCTTTAAACCTATTAAAACCTGTCCCTAGAGCATATTAACACTATCCCTACACTCCTTTTAGCTCCTAAATGCACAGAGTCAAAGTGAATATAAACGTTTTATAAGTACCTCATTAGTGATGATAATGAGTGACTATGCTATTCATAGTCACTCATTCAGGCTGCCCCTCTTCATACTATGACGCCTCCATAGGCGTGATCTTCATGAGAGATTCAAATTGCCGCCTCCCTGCGCGCCTCCCCGCTGTGGCTTGTGTCGGCCGGGCTTCAACGTGGGGCTGTATGACGCGATCCGCGTCATTCCCGGCGCCGGGTGACGTATTTACACCGGTGCTGCTGTTGGCTTCAAGTCCCGCAGTGCGCATTTTTAAGCTGACAGAGCAGCGCGGCTGTATACGTCACCCGGCGCCGGAAATGACGCGGATCGCGTCATACAGCCCCACGCTGAAGCCCGGCCGACACAAGCCACAGCGGGGAGGCGCGCAGGGAGGCGGCAATTTGAATCTCTCATGAAGTTCACGCCTATGGAGGCGTCATAGTATGAAGAGGGGCAGCCTGAATGAGTGACTATGAATAGCATAGTCACTCACTATCATCACTAATGAGGTACTTATAAAACGTTTATATTCACTTTGACTCTGTGCATTTAGGAGCTAAAAGGAGTGTAGGGAAAGTGTTAATATGCTCTAGGGACAGGTTTTAATAGGTTTAAAGGTGTTTTGGGGGTGACAGGATCCCTTTAAAGATTATATGATGACACGCCCGACAACAGGGCTGTAGGGTACTCGTAACCGGGCTGAACAGTTCTTTCTGGGGATGTCACGGTGGCGTGACCCTGGCCATGTCATAAATATGGGGGAAGTTAATATGAGGGATTATCTAGTGACGCCACTCGTGGTATTCGGCAATTGGATGGTTGGTGATGCAGCAGAGATGTCACAGCTGTCCACGGATAGAGTGAAGCCCCATGGCAATTATAAGCTTAATTTGATGATGGTAACTGTTATAGTACAGGGCAGGTGACGCAGTAAATAAATCTGAGGACACAGCTGGGTTCAGTCTTCACACTTTACTTGCAGTCTCCAGGTTACAACAGCCAGGCAGGTGCTGTGTCCTCCAGGTCGGTGATACAGCCAGCTCTCGGGTAGTTTGGGTGCACTTTACCGGGACCCCCTTCTGGTGTACCTTCCTGGGTCATCTCTCTGTGCTGGCTCTTGCCCTGCTGCCCTGCGACTCACACACAGTGTCCCAAGCCAGCAGCCTAGGGTCCTGTCCAACAATGTCTTCCTTGTCCCTTTGACCCTATGTGGCTGCCTTTTTAGCGAATGTGTGTGGATGTGGCTGTTGTACATACAGATATCACAGCCTCCAGTTTGCTAGTTGAGTTCCACAGTCTTGCCACTAGTCTGGGGCAGGTTTCCACTGCGACCTGGTCCCTCCACCCAACTGCGGTCGGCGTAAATTCAGGCGCCACAGGTGAATCCCTCACTTCCCATGCCCCTAGCACCCTTTCTCTGTCTCTGGAGCCCCTCTCTGGCTCCTATGTCTCTGCTCTTGCTTCTTTTGTCCTGGGACGAGCTCTTCTCTGCTCCAGTCCCCGGGACGTCTCTCTCTAAGGCTACGTTCACACAGTGCATATTTACTGCGTTTTACTGCATTTTCCTGCATTTTTGATGCGCTTTTTTATGCATCCGTAAATGCAGTGAAACGCAATTCTGAATCTGCAGTCCAGAGGTTTTGCTGAAATCCATTTACATGTTGGCTTTTGTTCATTTTTATGCACGCACTTTCACTGCAAAAGCGCGTGCGTAAAAAGAATACCTATGTCAATTCTTTGCGCTTTTTTCTGCACGTTTTTCCCATAGCCCTCATGATAAAATGGGCTCAGGAAAAGCACGCAGAAAAAAGTGCACAGTGTGAAAGCAGTTGCGCTTTTTTGCAAAAATGCGTAACTGCAAAAAAAAGTGCAACAAATATGCACCATGTGAACGTAGCCTAACCCTACTCACTGACTAACTGACCAACTGATATTTTTCTCACATTCTCTCCACTTCCTTTACTTCCGGGCATCCTACTCTTATCTCCTTCCTCCACCAACCCCTCTACCTAGTTTCCCCTCCAGCCTGAGATGGGGACCTTCCTCAAAAGGGTCCACCCAGATCCCCTGGAGTGGTGTGGTGTTGGGTAAGAAGGGAGCACTACCTTGTACCCACACACCCACACCCAAGAGCGGTCCTAAACATAACCTATAAAATGTAATAATTTTTACAAACTTTAAACCTAAAAGCAGAGCATCCTGAGTGGTTGATACCTTTTAATGGCTAAACGTAAAGATGGCAATACATAGCAAGTTCGCTGTTCCAATATTTACTGCCGCAACCATTTAACTCCATTACACTCATGTTTTGCTCCACCTCACATGTCTTTAGAACTGCAGTATTCTATATCATGTTGCGTATATATATATTATATATATATATATATATATATATATATATATATATGTGTGTGGGCAACATCAGATTTTGTCATATATTAGCCCGAAGAAGAGACCTGAGTTGTCTCGAAAGCTTGCTTGTTCTTACCATCTTTTGTGTTTGCCTGTAGATAGAAAAATATTAGAATCTGAGAGTCCTCAGTGGTTCATACCTTTTAATGGCTAGCACGGTACAAACATATATGTTTGCAAAAAGATCTGAAAAAAATTTGACCTCACATCTTTGGCCAAGTTAAGCTCAAAGAGGATATTTCAAGTTACTAAATATGAAGATATTTTCTTCGAAAATCAACAATGTGCCATTCTTCCCTTATTTCTTTACAAATCTATGAATAAATTGACAACTGGGTGCTGACCTTCCCCTTTGCAATTTGACGCTATGCAGTGTAAAATGTAAATACCCAAACAAACAGTCATGGCCGCTTTACACATCGCAATATCGTTCCGATATTGCATAGGAAATCACGGGAGCGCGCACGTTTTTGGCACTTCTACTATGCGATCTTGGACATGTCACACAGGGAGATATCGGCAGGCAACGCAACTACGATGGTGTACGCCCCTTCTTTGCACTGGGTATGAGCAACCCAGGGAACGAGCATTTAACATTGGAGTGAATAGGGTAAGTTGCGCTCCAAATTGTAGTTGCGCTGTCACACAGCACAATCCTGCCACATTGCCTATACAATATCGTATGGTTGAAGGGCTTGCACAATCTTCTTGCAATATAATAATAATAATAAAGCTTTATTTATATAGCGCCAACATATTCCGCAGCGCTTTACAATGTAGGGTTTAGAGTACAGAAAATATAATACAGTAAGTAATTACAGTAGAGAACAAATACACTACAATAATTTGATACAAAACACTAGGAATAGAATCAATGTAAAAAAGAAAATACAATAAATAAAGCAAGAAATTAAGGTGACCCTGCTCAAAAGAGCTTACAATCTACAACGGGATAGGGGTTGCACAAGGTACAGGGGCTTATTGCACTCGTGGTCCAGGCATCTTGAGGAAATGGGGCATAGAAATAAGCTTACATGGATGGTCATGTTGTTTTCGTGTTGCATTGCCTATTTACACGACACAACGCACGAACGATATCAACTGCAACGGCCACATCACGTGACTTTTTATCGATGTTGCGTTGCGACGTGTAAAGCGGCCCTTAGAGATTTACTTATAACCTTCTCTTCTCATGACCAATTCTCGGCCAATATAAACATGCACATATGCTGCACACATGGGTGCAGAGCAGTTTTATGTTCATACAATGGCTCATTGCTTGAGCAACTAAAATAAAACTAGGTTCAAAGTTGCTGTTGAGTTGAACAGATAATTACATCTTCACATTAAGTTTACCATTCCATCATGATTACTAAACTAAGTAAAACACATTAAGGGTAGGGACACACTTCAGTTCCTGATCAGTTTTCCTGATCAGTTTTCCTGATCAGTGTCCATCAGTGTTTGTGTGCCAAAACCAAGAGTGAACCTTGCAGAGAAAAAGTATAATTGAAAGATTGACGCCTGTTCTGAGTTTTGAAGTCACTCCTGGTTTTGGCACACAAACACTGATGGGCACTGATCAGGAAAACTGATGAGGAAAACTGATCAGGAACTGAAGTGTGTCCCTACCCCAAAGAACAGAAAAGATATTAGATTATTTTGAATGTTTTTTTGTTTTGGACTCTTTGCTCAATGATTATATTGTTTATTTATTTTTTTACCTTTGTGGTATCCACTTTAACTATAACTTGGATTTTTACCTTCGAACTGTGAACGAGAATTCATTTACATCAGGCATTCATTTCTTATTTAGAGTAGAGTATGCTGCAATGATGGATTATAAAATCCCCCATAGAGACTTCCCAGACCAGAGCTGTTTGCCTTTGTAAATCCTTAGTCACACTAAGTTCAAAAATGTTTTTGTTTAATTATATATATGAAGAATTGTGGGATCCATATACTATATGCACTTTTATTTATCTGCACAATTTATAGAATAACTCAAAGGTTTTTCAAGATTCCTTTTATCTGGTCTTTTTTCATACCAAATGCCCTTACACCTGATACCATAAATATCTGATGAACACTCCCTGAGCACCTGCTTTCTGAAGAATCTTTGACATCAAGCTACCTTGTTTTTGTTTTTCACAGTTACTCAGGAGTTCTTAGGCAGTAGGCATTCAAAATCATGTCTTTTTCAAGTTATATTGTAGTAATGAAAGCACTTACACTGTAATGTAAAAAAACCACTATTTATACACTCATTATAGATGTAAAAGCATGCTGTACGTGAAGGTCTTAAGGTACCGTCACACGCGGCAATATGGCTTCCATATCGCCGTAAATTTGTGTATTTCGGCGATGTGGAAACCACATCGTTTGTGCGTAGTGGTGTGAGACAGGGAGATTTTACGTCGAGAAATCGCCTGATCGCCCTGCTCTGCTGAGAAATCAGGCGATTTCAACCAGGTGATTTCTGCGCATCATGGCGTGTGACCAGGGTGATGGCGGTGTAGAAAGTGAACTCAGACCATCTGGAAGCAATTCTAGAGGCGTGCCTGAGCGTTCTGTTTGGCGTGCCCTGTCTGCCACGATTGGTGATCGCTCCTGCGTTACCATTGGCTGGCCATGGTTAAGGCGCCATATTTGAATCATGATATAGTAGAAAGGACACTTGCGTCATGTAGTGGGTAGACTTCCTGACAAGGCTGACCAATGGCAACGCAGTTGTGTTGGCCAATTGGAGTGGTAGGGGCGCGGTGTAAAACACTCTGGCACGCCTGTCTCCTCGCCGCGCTCACACTCTACGCCCACATCGCTGATGCGGTGGTGGTGTGTGATGCAGCGATATGGCGGCGACGTGGGAATGTCAAATCGCTTCCGGTCTGCGCCAGGCAATTTCTGGAACGCAGGATAGCCGAACATCGCATGTGAGATGTCTATGTGCGACAGGGTGACGGCGATGTGCAAAAAAGTGCCTGGAACGTGCCCGCTCACGTCAAATTGCCAGCCATATGGCGGCGATATTGCCTCGTGTGACGTTACCCTAATAACTCTCAATGGGGCTTTTATGGACCTGCTTTGAACAATCCACTACATTTAGCAGATCCCAGGTCTTTTATCCATATACCGGGATCTGGAATTATGTAGAGCTCCTAGCATCCATGGAATGGATGCTGGCTAGTTAAGCAGGCTGGAAGAATGATCGTGATGCCAGGTCAAATCCATGAGGTCAACGACTAAATTCAGGTATAGATGAGTAGTCAAAATGCAAGCTGAAGTCAGGAACTAAGCAGCAAAATACCAGAAACAGGGTGAATAAGAAAAAAAACAGAAAAGTAACAACTTATAACTGGCACCAAAAGCAATGTGCTGGAGGTTTAAAGAGGACTTTTTAAGTGGTCAAAAAAACTAAGTTTCAAATATTATAAAAATCTATGAGAACTCCTGAATTGTCCACTTTGTTTTTTCTTTTTTGATGCATCACTCCAAAATCAAAAATAAGAAAATCTTTACAATGAAGCGCAGTATTTGAAATCTCTACTTACAATTGAACTGGCCACTTTATCAGAATTTTCTTGGGGGTGGGGGGTGGGAGTATGCACTTTCACACCTTCCTGCCAGACTCTAGATGGCAGCATCTTGGAGAAAGTGTGGATTGTGCACGGAACTAGAAAAGACCCAGAAGAAATGCCTAATTGGAATACAAGCTCAAATGTCAGACAGTGACAAAATGTTAATATCTCTGCAATAGAAAGAACTTAGGGATTTTATGTTATTTAACTCTTTTTAACATAGGATGGGCCTATAAATAGTGTGTGACCCAGCCCAAGACTCACAGCAGACAGTTGATTACAACAGATAATCAGCACCCTGCAATGAAATACAAATTCGTAGTCTTAGCAGGACTATAATTTACAGCCACATTAATGTGATACAGGAATGTAACTGCATATCTTAGTGGTATCAGCAGAGGCTGAGGAGGTAGGGGAGGATTCAGACTGGAAAAAACAAAGGAATTTTTAATCTACTATAAAGCAATGTCCACTCAACGAGCGACCATAGCTAGAAGGTCCTCTTCATTTTGAAATCACAGTAGCTATCAGACCTCTATTGTTGTACTGAAGGAAACTGATTTTGAGGCACCTATGCACCAATTAAAAATGTACAGCAGGACCACCCAGCTACAGTGTGTCACTTACAGGTCAGGTCTCTTATGATGTGATAGAGGACCTAAGAACAAGAGAGAGACAAGCTAGAGATAAAGCACACGTCTAGAATATACTCCCACAAGGCAAGTTAAGAGTGTGTGGTTAAAAGGGGTGAGTGCATTAGGCATTTAAGAGGTGCTTTGTGTTGACATAAAGATATGCTGCGTATGTAATTATAGAAAAAATTTATGATATCAGTTTAACTGCGAAGAAGAAAGGGACATCTGTGGGTTGAATATAGCAGCTCATACCTGAGTCCAAATTCAATTAACATCAATGTTATCGGTTCATTTAGGGCTTGAGAGCACTTTTCGAGATTAAAGATAATGCAAAGTAAAATCATCACACTGTTGAGAGACATTTCTGTTCTAAAACTAACATTACCAAAAAACCCATTTGTAAGTAATGTCTTTCATAAAAGCAGATACAAGGAAGGATGAAAAACATTCTATTACTAGCACTGGACAAATACACTTAGAAGAAGACTGGCTCTGGCACAGCCTGCCAAGTGTGGGTGAAATATATAATTTAACATTTAATGTTAGGAGAGGGATTAAGTGAAGTGCCTCTTCAGAGTGGAGGTCTTTTTGCTAAATTAATTAGGCATTTTGCTATTTTCACACAAAATGCCATGCTGATCCAAAAGACACCATCAGGACACACTGTAGTTTAAAGCATGAAAGACAGCTATCCGCTATCAAGTACATACAGTATGGATGGAACCCATGTTTTGTGTCAACCTGCTTCAAGACACGTTCAATATCAATTCCCTGAAACTAGGGATGGGCGAATCTACTCGCTAGGACTCGTTACTCTGCGAGTAGTAAGGGACTCGCAGGACTCGTTACTCTGCGAGTTTCCCAGCGTTTACTCGCACAGTAACGAGTCCAATGCAAATCAATGGCAATCCTAGTTTTGTCAGAGACTCTGACAAAACTAGGATTGCCATTGACTTGCATTGGACTCGTTACTGTGCAAGTAATCGCAGGGAAACTCGCACAGTAAGGAGTCCAGCTGTCTGCTCTGTGTCTGCTCTCAGCCTGCAGGCTGCCGCAGCTCCAGGGTCCTAGAGCCCGCCTGCTCTCCCTGTGCACAGAGATGATGTAGCAGAGCAGAGATTGTTCTCAGTCTGCTCATTCCCTGTGCATAGACATCTATATCTATGCACAGGGGATGTAGCAGAGAGGACATCGCGTTTTGGACTACGTCGGACGGAAGAGGATATTTTTAATTAAAGATGGAGTCCCTAATGGCTTTTTTTTTTCATTTCTAATAAAGAATTTTCTCTGTGTTGTGTTTTTTTAACCCTTTATTGGAGATTCTTAGTGGCCGGGTCAAACCTGGCCTGACATTAAGAATCCCGGCTTAATACCAGCTTGTATAACAAAGGTGGTATTAACCCCTTTATTACCCAGTGTGCCACCGCCACCAGGGCCGCTGGAAGAGCGGGGTTCAGCGCCAGAGGATGGCGCTTCAATGAACGTGCCATCTTCCTGGGCGGCTGCGGGCTGCAATTTGCAGCAGCGGGTGCCCAGAAAGCTTGGGCCTCCCTGCGCTGCGGATTCCAGCCCCCAGCTGCTTAGCTGTACCTGGCTAGACATAGAAATTGCGCGGCGCACCACTCATTTTTTTTTATTATTTCATGAAATAATTAAAAAAAAGGGCTCCCATATATTCTTGTGTCTGGCCAGGTACAAATAGGCACCTGGGGGTTGGGGGCAGCCCATCGCTGCCTGCTGGATCCGGCTGGTTCCAGAAATACGGCGAAGCCCACGTCAAATTTTTTTCTGACAAATCCATAAAACAATGTAAATAAAAGGGATTGCATCTTTATTAACCCCTGGACCATGGGCGAGGGGTTAATAAAGATGCAGTCCCTTTTTTAGGATTGTTTTATTGATTTTTCAGAAAAAAAATGACGTGGGCTTTGCCGTATTTCTGGAACCAGCCGGATCCAGCAGGCAGCGACGGGCTGCCCCCAACCCCCAGGTGCCTATTTGTACCTGGCCGGACACAAGAATATAGGCGAGCCCTCTTTTTTTATTATTTCATGAATTTCATGAAATAATAAAAAAAAAAATGTGTGGGGCTCCGCGCAATTTCTATGTCTAGCCAGGTACAGCTAAGCAGCTGGGTGCTGGAATCCGCAGCGCAGGGAGGCCCAAGCTTTCTGGGCCCCCTCCGCTGCAAATTGCAGCCCGCAGCCACCCCAGAAGATGGCGCGTTCATTGAAACGCCATCCTCTGGCGCTGAACCCCACTCTTCCAGCAGCCCTGGTGGCGGTGGCACGCTGGGTAATAAAGGGGTTAATACCAGCTTTGTTATACAAGCTGGTATTAAGCTCGAGATTCTTAATATCAGGCCAGGTTTGACCCGGCCACTAAGAATCTCCATTAAAGGGTTAAAAAAAACACAACACAGAGAAAATTTTTTATTAGAAATTTAAAAAAAAAGCCATTAGGGACTCCATCTTTAATTGAAAAAATCCTCTTCCGTCCGACATAGTCCAAAACGCGATGTCCTCTCTGCTACATCCCCTGTGCATAGATATAGATGTCTATGCACAGGGAATGAGCAGACTGAGAACAATTTCAGCTCTGCTACATCAGGCAGCAGGCGGGCTCTAGGACCCTGGAGCTGGGGCAGCCTGCAGGACCCGAGGGCACAGAGCAGACAGCTGGACTCGTTACTGTGCGAGTTTCCCTGCGATTACTTGCACAGTAACGAGTCCAATGCAAGTCAATGGCAATCCTAGTTTTGTCAGAGTCTCTGACAAAACTAGGATTGCCATTGATTTGCATTGGACTCGTTACTGTGCGAGTAAACGCTGGGAAACTCGCAGAGTAACGAGTCCTAGCAGATAGAGCCTGAAGCTTCCGAGACACATCTGCGATTTGTAAATCGCACATTACTCGCTATTACTCTTCTCCGGATCCTGGAATCCCTTGGCATCACCCACCTTGCCCTCTCCTGGATCTCCTCATACCTAGCGGACCGGACCTTCAGCATCTCCCACTCCCACACCTCCTCCTCACCCTACCCCCTTTCTGTTGGAGTCCCCCAAGGTTCGGTCCTGGGACCCCTACTTTTCTCCATTTACACTCTCGGCCTAGGACAACTCATCGAGTCCCATGGCCTCCAGTACCACCTCTACGTCGACGACACCCAAATCTACCTGTCCGGCCCTGACATTACCTCCCTACTCTCGAAAATCCCTCAATGCCTTTCCGCCATCTCATCCTTCTTCTCTGCTCGCTTCCTTAAACTCAACATGGACAAAACTGAATTCATAGTCTTCCCCCCAAGAAATTTCACCCCACCTCCCAACCTATCCATCTGCGTCAACGACTGCGCCCTCTCCCCAGTCCCCCAAGCCAAGTGCCTCGGGGTAATCCTTGACTCCTCCCTATCCTTCAAACCCCACATCGAGGCCCTCACCACATCCCTCCGGCTCCAGCTCAAGAACATCTCACGGATCCGCTCCTTCCTCACCCACGACACCGCTAAAACACTCATCCATGCTCTTATCATCTCCCGCCTTGACTACTGCAACCTCCTTCTCAATGGCCTCCCGGCTAACTCCCTCACACCTCTCCAGTCTATCCTCAACTCCGCTGCCCGACTCATCTATATGTCCTCCCGCTACTCCCCTGTCTCCCCCCTCTGCCAAGCCCTTCACTGGCTCCCCGTCTCCAAGAGATCCCAATTCAAAACACTAACCATGGCGTACAAAGCCATACACAACCTGGCCCCACCATACATCTCCGACCTGGTCTCCCGATACCTACCCTCACGCAACCTCCGCTCCTCCCAAGAACTCCTCATCTGCTCCCCCCTCATCACCTCTTCGCACAACCGAGTCCAGGACTTCTCCCGGGCATCTGCCTTACTCTGGAACTCCCTACCCGACACTCTCCTACCCTGAGTAGCTTCAAGTGTCACCTGAAGACTCACTTGTTCCGTCAAGCCTACAACCTGCCATGAGACCCAGGCGAACGCCCCATACCTGACATTACCCCATCCTACTGTATCCTAACCCACCCCTCATAGACTGTGAGCCCTCGTGGACAGGGTCCCTGCCCCTCCTGTATCTGTACGTCCTGATCGCCTAGATTTAGTGTACTTGTTCTTGTCTCCCTCATCCTCATGTAAAGCGCCATGGAACCTAATGGCGCTATATAAATAAATAATAATAATAATATTACTCGCTTCCCCATTCATTAACATTGGACTATCTAGACTCGCAATGAGTAGCGAGTCCCGGGCTTGGACTAGCTAGAGTCAAGCGATTCCGAGTAATTTAGGACTCGCCCATCACTACCTGAAACAAAACATGCTTTTACGTGTTTTACTCATTTATTTTATTTATGCACCTTACCTACGGTAAATAAGCATAGGGATGGATTTTCATTCTGACTATATTTCTATGATCTATGCATATATATGCATATATCTACTTGCCATTGAGGAAATATCCCATATCAGGAACATCAACCAATCAAACAATATTTGCCCTATGATTAAGGAGAGGAGTAGTTAAAGGGATCCTGTCACCTACAGAACACCTCCTAAGCTATCAAAACATGTCCCTGCAGCATCCCATCACTAATCTCACACTTCTTTTATCTCCTAAAAGCATCCTGTGAAAGCGCTTAAAAACGTTTTAACACTTACTCATTAGTGATTATAATTAGCAGGGGCTATATTCTTTAGTTCTTAGGGCGTGTTATTTTGCAGGCTCCAGGATCCACTCTCTCTATGTCTGTGTGCTCTGCTTGTGCAGGCTTTACCCTCCCCCCTCTCTATCACTCACAGAATGCAAATAATTAGTCCTGCCTTCAGCTGCACATCACAGCAGCACAGACAGAGAGAGGGTGGATCCTGGAGCTGCAAAACAACATGCCCTGGTGACTATAATTAGCAGGGGCTATATTCTTTTATCACTAATGAGTGAGTATTAAAACGTATTTCTCCACTTTCACAGGATGCTTTTAGGAGACAAAAGAAGTGTGGGATTAGTGATAGGATGCTGCAGGGACATGTTTTGATAACTTAGGAGGCATTTTGGAGGTGACAGGATCCCTTAAACATAAAGTATGACCTACATTAAGCCAGCTATTTTAAAGTGTATGAGAGATACAGATACATCTAAGTATACTTGCAGCATTTCTAATGTTTACTTGACTTTCACTTAAGGTTGTTTTTGCTAGTAAAGATTCATATTTTCCTTATGTAAATGAGACCAGATGTCTCCAATGGTCCCAAACAAAAGACATTTTAATGAGTTAGGTGTGTCGCCTCTGCATCTGGTCACCACAGAGTAGTACTACATGTAACTATGCTTTGAAGTACTAATCTTATGGGAGTGATGATTCCTCTGCAGAAGGCTGAAACATTAACACTGGTCTCTTATAAGGAGATGTGCACTTTACACCTGGTTTGGGCATGTCATACACTTTCTCAGGGAAGGGAGAGAGGTTTGAATAGTAAATCACATAGTAGAAGAAAAAAGACATCCAAGATGAAGGGGCTGGGAAGCACTCATGAAGAATTTCTGCATGGCAGGGCCTCAGTCTCAAGGTCATCCTGACTTCCTAGGTCTGGTGACAGAATTTGAGGAGGCGGTGTGTGTCCCTCACGCCTAGCAGCACATGTAGTTCCCAGTGGCTCAGTAACACATAAGGTCAGAAAACTGCTCCAGGCACAGATGCCCATAGGACTTGCATTGTCTGCCCAGCTAGATGAAACACAGGGGAACCAGAATGAGGTTGTATCATTATAATAAGAAAAAACGGTCATCGCACCAGGTGATCTCACAGGCTCTAATTATAGTCTTTCCAGCCCGTCCCTGGACGCACATCCAGTCTAGAGAGTCCTTATCTAGATAATGTCACATACCAGCAGGAAGGACAGTGCCACAGGCATAGGTAGTGGTGAAAACAAACTTCTTTATTCCATGGTCGTGCAGCAACGTTTCGACCATTCACATGTGCCCTTTATCAAGCTTTGATAAAAGCTTGATAAAGACCACGTGTGGATGGTCGAAACAGTGCTGCACGACCATGGAATAAAGAAGTTTGTTTTCACCACTACCCATGCCTGTGGCACTGTACTTCCTGCTGGAGGTTGTATCATTAGTTCTAGGCTCCAAAACAGATTGAAGCTAGATAGTAGCAGTGGTAGGCAAAGCTATCATCCAGCAATGGTACAAGCTCCCATCAGACCAGCCAGATTGAAAGCTTAAGAAGGAAGTACTGTATCCTGCGGATCTGTTTGGACTAGCCAGTAAATTGTAAAATGACCATCCTGTCTACTTCTGTCTTCTTCCTGCTGTACTACACTATTACCTCCCTAGGATCTAGTCCTGGTTGGGAAAGGCTAATCACCTACACTGCTGTCACCATCTATCTCCAAGGGACCACATGCTCGCCACATCTTAGCTGAACATCCCAACTGGCTTTATAAATGCAAAAAAAAAGTAAAAAGTAAGTAAAAAGTTTGTAAACTCTGTACTCCTTGTACAATAACTTCCCCTTTT
This sequence comes from Allobates femoralis, assembly GCA_033576535.1. Taxonomy (NCBI): domain Eukaryota; kingdom Metazoa; phylum Chordata; class Amphibia; order Anura; family Aromobatidae; genus Allobates; species Allobates femoralis. The sequence goes on from JARQOC010000002.1 coordinate 347,235,064, forward strand.
CAATGTGAGTCAGGACCACAGCTGCTGAGATGGCCACCACTGTGACATAGCAAACAGCTATCCTGCTGAGCAGTTCACATAGGTACCTTGGAAACTTCAATAGTATAAACAAATTTAAAAAAAACTTTCAGTATGTATTTTCACATCAATTTTCTTCTTTCTCCACTTAGGCTGGCTTCACACCACTGGTTATTATATAAAGGACAAGGAGAGGAAAGTGTGAACAAATATTTATTGCCACATATCAACTGGCTTCAGAATGTAAGCAATGGACGAAAAATGTGCTGGAGCAGGTTCAATACAGCAATGGTAGTAAATACATCCATAACATCTTACAATACACAGTAATAAATATCACAGTGGAGGATTGTATAACAAAAACCAATGGGTAGTTTCTATTATAGAGGGCACAGGTGAAATGCAATAACATGAATAAATAAAGTGCAAGTGCAGCCATACAATGACCTGAGTCATATAAATAACCCAAAGCAAGGTCTAAGGATGAAGCCCAGAGGCAATCCCATAAACCCCTGTGTATGGAGTAACCATATTACCAGCACTGGAAGAAACAAGCCCCTGCAGTGGAGGATGCCCCGGGTCCGGACCCGGGGGATCCTCCACTGCAGGGGCTTGTTTCCTCCAGCGTTATTTATATGACTCAGGTCATTGTATGGCTGCACTTGCATTTTATTTATTCATGTTGTTGCATTTCACCTGTGCCCTCTATAATAGAAACTACCCATTGTCTTAGTTTTTGTTATACAATCCTCCATTTTGATATTTATTATTGTGTACTGTAAGATGTTATGGATGTATTTACTACCGTTGCTGTATTGAACCTGCTCCAGCACTTTCCGCCCATTGTTTACATTCTGAAGCCAGATGATTTGTGGCAATAAATATTTGTGCACACTTTCCTCTCCTTGTCCTTTATATAATAACCAGTTTGTGGAGATTTCATGGTTAGAGTGAGTTATAATCTCACCACCTATGTATTATGGGTCGTATGGAATTGAATCTAATATGGCTTCACACCACGGCAGAGTCCGGTCTGGGGCTGTCCGGTGTAAACCAGACAGCCCCGGACTGGATTTTGGCCCCATAGTATCCTATGGAGCCAGATGGAGCCAGATGGCAGCTATCTGATTTTTCTAACCGTACACAAAAACATTGCTTGCAACGTTTTTGTGTCCGGGGAGAGAAATCTCCCCAAATTGCCGTATCCCGGATTCTCTCGGATTCCGGTGCTCCATAACATGGGAGCCTATGGGGCCGGACTTCCCCGATCTGGGAGGATCCGGAAACCGGACACCGGCGTTGCATGCCACTGTTAATTCAGGACCACCGCTAGCTCCCTGCGGTCCTGATTCATCAGCAGCTGTGTCCGGCTGCACACCGGACCGGAGGGCACATTTGGCCCTCCAGTTCTGTGTGCTGATCTGGTCCGGGGCTGTCAGGTTCATCCCTGACAGCCCCGGATCGGATCTTGCCGCGGTGTGAAGCCAGCTTTATAAACCACTTGATTTTCTCCCCTGTCTCCGAAACTTGCTATTCACTTAAGAAAAAAACCCTCAAAACTGTATTGCTCAGACTGCCAGCACAGTGTGATGTCAGGTAACACAGAATATTTAGGTCTATTGGAATAGGGAAGAGGAGACACGTATAAAGCCAAAAAAAGCAGGAAAACACATCAGACTTTCTAGCAAGTAAATAAATAAACCTATCCCAGAGCTGAATTTAAAGATACACAGCTCAGTATTGTGATTTATTGCACTCCATACTTTGGCTGTCTCTATGTGATACCCAATGAAAAAAAAAATAGCATGGATCTCTTTGTATGTGTGTAGTTTATAGCTGACATCACATCAGATATTTTTCACACACTAGTTTAGAGTGAATTGTCTCGCATACTGGTAAACTGTTTACCTGTCTGCTGTCTCTAGTTACAAGTCAAAAAATGTCCAGAAATTGTGTTGTTTCTCATGTACACACAAATAGCAACCTATTCTGGAAAGTCCTTGAAAAGTTACCCTCTATCAATAAATTACAGTTAAAAAAGTAAAACATTACAAAAATAGGAATATTTGGGAGATTATCAGGGATGAACGAGAAGTGAAATATTCGGACTCGCTATACTCGTAATGAGTAGGTCCTAATATTCAGGTATTCATTACGAGTAGTGAGTCTTATGTAAGTCAATGGGAAATATGAGTACTAATTCTGCTGGACCCTACAAAGAGGTCTGGTGGCTGAGGAAATGGCTGAAATGGGTGCATGATTGTTTAAAAGCCGGCAGTAAAAAGCCGCCAGCTTTAAAACAATCACTCATCTGATGCGACATGTGTGACATGGAGTTTCACTTTCGGAGTGTATGTAAACATACTCCGAAAGTGAAATAAACGTTAACAAAAGGTGTTAAAAAAAAAAATACGCATCCTTCCACCTGCTGACCCAGGACCCAAGGAGAAGATCGGCTGCAAGGACCTTAAAATCTGATTGGCTGGTAGCGATCAGCTGATGTGTCACGTGACAGCATCAGCTGATCGCCCGCCCATCAGCTGAGGTGTCGTCATCCCTAGAGATTATGCATTATGTCTTCTCTTTCCTGATGCTATTCAATTTCAAATTACAATGAAAATAGTCACCAACATCTCCTGGCGTTGTCCATTTTCCTGTGTCCTTATATTCTCCACCTTCGGAAAATTATATGAAACAACGGTAACCTGCTATGTAACACCACTTAGGTTATGACCTACTCTGGGTAAAACATCAGTGCATAGTATGAAAGATTCCTTATTTTCTGAAAAATAACTACAAGGCTTGTTTGTGTCACCAGTTTGCAGAAGCTTTTATTAACTGACGAACAGTAGTTTTATATTATTTTCTCTATTTTTTACTTAATATTTCTTTTAAAAACCTCAGAAGATATTAGTATAAGCATATTTCTCTTTATTCTTATAATCAGTCAAATGTGGAACGCACACAAAATGAAGCAATTTCCTAATGGAAACTGTTAATCACTACATTCTGCTCCTGAAAAGTGACATTTCTATTTTGGTTGTGGAACGCACCATGCGGTAAGCTGCGTCAGCCTACCATTACTACTGAATCAGTAGCTCAGCAATGGATTTATTCACTATGTGGTGAGTATAATTAAAATCTGATGCCTGTGTTTTCACAGCTCAGTGAACATGTTAACACAAAACCAGTGGATTCCTGAAATGTCTCCTTTGGGAATAAATTAATTTTACACATATAACGGCTTACTGTAATATTTTAATTATGCTCATCAAAGGCAATTTTCAACTTTATCTATTAATGCTTCCCCTCCGCGTGTTTGAAAACTCACAGTTGCGTGACAAAGGTAAACAATCACGAGTCGACTTCACACTTCGCTGCATGTTCTTCTCATTTTTATGCAGGGTTATAGCAGAAGTATTCATTTTTATCTGAAATTTAGTTTTCTATGCTATGTTCTAAAACCAATGTTATATAGTACTATACATATAGGCTGGAAAACCCATATTATCCAATACCAAGGTCACTAATAGGCTGCCACCAAGTCACTGCTCGCTCACATTTCTCTCCTACAATTTCCATTTTTCAGTTACTGGTTTCTTGATAGATCATGACCTGAGCTGGAGTGCTCCCTCTTGGGTAAGAATGTACAGACCACAGGCCAGAATCAGTTGTACTTGAAAAACAATGTTGCCTTCAAGATTTTATATAGAAATGATGATAATTTAACAGAAATCTATCTCTAATCTATCAATCAATCTATCATCCATCTAAGAATATGATGCTGACATTAACCAGTACGTTGGCTAATTGGAAGGTGCAAGCCACCACAATCTGCTTCATCAATATAGCAAGTACTGCAAAAATAGCAAAAAAAAAAATGCTAGTTGTAATGTAGAGAGTGCAGAACTAAGGGTGCCTTCATACTGCGGTATGATCCGGTCTGGGGCTGTCCAGGATGACCCTGACAGCCGCGGACTGGATCAGCACACAGGGCTGGAGGCCTAATTTGCCCTCCGGTCCAGTGTGCAGCCGCACGCAGTTCCCGCTGCTATGTCAGGACCGTGGCGCCACGGTCCTGACCTGTCAGCGGCTGCAGCTGCGTGCGCTGCACACTGGACCGGAGGGCAAATTAGGCCTCCAGCCCTGTGTGCTGATCCAGTCCGCGGCTGTCAGGGTCATCCTGGACAGCCCCGGACCGGATCATGCCGCAGTATGAAGGCACCCTAAGATGCAAAAATTCTTTAGAAGAACAGTTATGCATACTATCTACGGCAACAACACCATTTCAGTGATGTCCACCCCACCATTCCCAGCATTACATGAAATTCTGATTTCATGTGCTGAGTGCAGCCAATCAGGGGTCTATTCATTTCAGCAGCTGCAGCTCATCAGTGTTCTGACAGGGGAGACGTTGTAGTTAATAAGATAGTAAAATATGCAGCTGATAATTGTCCAATCATTGGCTGAAGATGACAATAAAAAGAAAATTTTCAAACATGCAAATTTATCCAGTGTTGAGTACAAGTCATGTGAACTTGAAAGTTTCATTAAGTATAATGGTCTCTGAACATTGTTTCGTAGGCCTTCACATCAGCGTTTTTAATTGCGCAGATGCGTGAAAAACGATCTGCCGCAAGCATAGTTCCACTTCGCAGTTGGTTTTCATAGAAGTATAGGGACTTGCGGCAGATGCGGCAGTGGATGCACTTGCGAGGTGCGCAGAGAAAAAACGCGTCTGCGGTTTTTGCTCTGCCACTGCGCAAGTGCAATACGCACTTCGTCTGCCAATCCCTATATTCAGAAAACCATCGTCGCAAGTGGACCGTTATGCGCGTTGCGCAGATCGGTTTTTCCGCATCTGCGCAAATTTAAAAACGCTGATGTGAAGGCCTTACAGAATGCCTTATACCAAATTGTCAGATCGCTGCTGCAATTTTTGCCATTAAAATCCCAGATGTGCTGAATAGGGTAAGGCCATGTTAGCTAGTATGGGCCATGCAGTCTGCCAGAAGACAAAGCATCGTGAGGGCTTGAGTTGTGGTGTTGAAAAAAGGCTTCTTGGTAATTTTGGAGAAATAGTCGTACCATTGGCTACCAGGCCAAATCAATGTGGCGTCAAGTTTTTAATGTACCTCTAATGAAGACTAGAAGAGTCTGGCTATGGCTAGGGTCAGATAGCATCAGCCTTTTGGCTGACGAATCAGTCTAAAACTTAGAATTTTGCAGCCTGAGCACATAGCGTTAACGTGGTGTAACACTGTGTTCAGGCTGCCACTATATCCCAATGGTTACTGATCTCCCAGCGCAGCCAGCTGCTTTACATAGATAGACCAGATATGCGCTATTGCTGAGTGCACACGGAAACGTGGTTTGCAGCGTTTTCCTGTGTGCTCAGAAATAGCACATATTCTGTCCTTCTGTGTCTAGCGGCCGGCTGCGCTGGGAGATCAGTAACCATAGGGATATAGTGGAAGCCTGAACACAGTGTTACACCACGTTAACGTTATTGTATTTTCAGCAATGAGTACCACCTTTATTTTGGATCCTGTGATACCAGAGAATGGTCAGGAAAACAAGTGGGCAACATCATGAAGAGGTTGTATTTACACTGGCGATCAAAATTAGAGAACAACACACGATTTCCTTAATGTTAAGGTCATTTGACCTATGTGAAAACAGCCGAATATGAGTAAAATAGCAATATTTTAAGCTTCTTTTATCAACTGAATATATTCTAAAACACACAATAAAAATGTGAATTAGACAACGAAAAAGAACACTGGTCAAAATTAGAAAACACTTTCAGATACTTGCAAGTTATTGGTATTACTCTGGCACCTGGTGTTAATTTCCTTAACTATCAGGCTGCCAGTTAAATGGGGTTTGCCAAACATTCCACTTTGGACTCACTTTGCAAAAATTGTGTGCCGTTCCAAAGTGACTGAAACCCTTCAGCAGCAGGTTGTCCAGATTAAGGCCAAAGGGCCCTATCAGCCATTGCAGCAGAAGTTGGTAATTCCAGCTCTATGATTTCTGGAATATTGAATATTTTCAACAGCTCAAACTCTTTTAAGTCCCCTAAGAAGGTGGTTGTCCTCAAAAGACAATTACAAGAGAGGGCAGGACAATGAGGAGAATCTCCATGGATAATCGGTTCAACACTACAGCTGGAATAACTCACCCTGTTTAGTGCTGAACTGGTAAGGATCTGTCTTGTCATAAAGTGTCACAAAGTTTAAGAGCATTTGGACTGAAAGCCCACTTTGTAGTGACCAAACCTCTCATTAGCATTAGGAATCAATAGGCTAGTTTCACCTTTGGTAAAGAGCATGTTGTGTGGACAGAGGAGAAGTAGCCACAGTTAATTTTACTGATGAAAGCAAGTTTAATTTATTTGGCTCTGATGGAAAACATTATGCTTGTTGACAAACTGGTGAAAACTGAACCCAAAGTGTGTAAAGAGGTCAGTGAAAGGTGGTGGAGGAAGTGTCATATATTGGAGAATGTTTTCTGCTACCGGGGTTGGACCTCTCATACAGCTACATGGCAGAGTGAATGCAAGTGTGTATCAAAACCTTGTTCAAAAACTTAAGGTTCCTTACTTGCACTCATCACTCAATCAGCCAGCAATTTAAATGCAGGACAATGCCCCCTGTCACACAGCTAAACAGGAAAATCAGTTCCTTCAAACAGAAAACAGTGAAACAATGAAATGGACAGCCAGTGTCCTGATCTAAACCAAATAGAAAACATCTGAAAATCCATGGTGACAAAGTTATGGCCAAGAAAGACACAACATTCACAAAATTGTGGAAGAGACTGGAAGAAAAGTGGACCGAAATCACACAGGAGCAGTGTGAGAGACTAGTGACGTCCTTGGCGCAGATGTGCTGAAGACATTCAAAGCAAAGGTCTATACACTTCCTACTGATTGGTGATCATTATATCCTTCACAAAATTTAGTTTTAATCTATCTCTGTGCTACAGTCATTGCTGTTCTCTAATTATGATCATCGCGTTTTTGGTAAAATAAAGGTTTAAGTTGAAAAACTTTGAAGGTTTTTGTGTAAGGGGTACATCATGCCACTAGAGCAGTGTTTTCCAAAAGAACCAAATATTGATCAATGTAGATTACATTCTGTCTGCAAAAAATCAAGTGATCTTACATTTTTCTCAAATTTTGATCACTTTTGTAAGTTCCCAGGCCGATCTGTATATAACAAATACTGTTTATTTTATTAACCTTAGAGGTGGTCCAGTCCAATAAGCATTGCTAGTCTTGATCCAATGCCTCCTCTTTTCTTGTGACTGCAGTCCTCCTTCTTTGCTTCATGTGGATGATACATTGTGTGACCTTTCCCTGCACCTGCACATTGCAGTAATTTGCTCTGCAATTAGCAGGGCATAGAGAAGTGCATGTGCACAGGAGCGCAATGAGAGGAAACTGTATGGGTACCTTTACACGTTGCAACATTGCTTGCAATTTCACTTGCAAATTACTGGTTGCAGTGAAATCATGACACATTGTTCTATTTTGTGGCCATGTACAAATGTAACAATGTATCCATGATTTCACTGCAACCAGTAAGTTGCAAGTGAAATTGCATGCAATGTTGCGATGTGTAACGGTACCCTATGGGTCACGTAGGACGTGTTATCTTCATGAAGCAGAGAAAGAGGATGACAAATCACAAGAAAAGATAAGGCATTGGATCACAAGAAGGAACACCTATGGGACTGACTGCCCCACAGTTAAGTATAACAAACACTATATGCAGAACAGCTTGGGAACTTACACCATGTTCCAAATTAATATGCAAATATTTTTTTCTCTGAATTTCCTAAATGGTCAGTGCAAATGACAGTCAGTTAATAAAAGTCATCACCGTTAGAGTATACATCAAATTTGAATTAAGAAACTCCCAATGATAACAGTATAATTTCAAGATAAAAAAACCCTGTTCCAAATTATTAGGCACAGTAGAGTTTCTAAACATTTGATATGGTTGAAAGAACTGAAAATGCTCATTTGTTGAATTTGCAGCATTAGGAGGTCACATTACTGAAATAAAAAGCTATTTAATGACAAAAAATCCTAACAGGCCAAGTTACATGTTAACATAGGAACCCTTCTTTGATATCACCTTCACAATTCTTGCATCCATTGAACTTGTGACTTTTGGAAAGTTTCTTCTTGTATTTCTTTGCATGAGGTCAGAATAGCCTCCCAGAGTTGCTGTTTTGATGTGAACTGCCTCTCACCCTCATAGATCTTTTGCTTGATTATACTCCAAAGCAGAGGTCCCCAACTCGAGGCCTCGAGGGCCGCCAACAGTGCAGGTTTTCAGGATTTCCTTAGTATTGCACAGAGGTTGGAATCATCACCAGTGCAGGTGATTATATTATCACCTGTGCAATCCTAAGGAAATCCTGAAAACCTGCACTGTTGGCAGCCCTCAAGGCCTGAAGTTGGGGACCTCTGCTCCAAAGGTTCTCTATAGGGTTGAGGTCAGGGAAGATGGAGGCCTCACCATGAGTTTATCTTCTTTTATGCTCATAGCAGCCAATGACACAGAGGTATTCTTTGCAGCATGAGATGGTGCATTGTCATGCATGAAGAGATTTTGCTCCTGAAGGCACATTTTTGCCCTTTTTGTACCATGGAAGAAAGTTCTCAGTCAGAAACTCTATATACTTTGCAGATGTCATTTTCACACCTTCAGGAACCTTAAAGGGGCTACCAGCTGTTACCCAATGATTCGGCCCAAAACATGACTCCTCCACCTCCTTGCTGATGTCATAGCCTTGTTGGGACATGGTGGCCATCAACCAACCATCCACTACTCCATCCATCTAGATCATCCAGGGTTGCTCGGCACTCGTCAGTAAACAAAAACTGTTTGTAAATTAGTCTTCATGTTTGTCTGGGCCCACGGCAACCATTTATGCTTGTGAGCCTGTTTAGGGGTGGCCGAATAGTAGGTTTATGCACCACAGCAAGCCTTTGAAGGATCCTACACCTTGAGGTTCGAGGGACTCCAGAGGCACCAGCATCTTCAAATATGTTTGCTAGTTTGTAAGGCCTTTTTAGCAGCTGCTCTCTTAATCCGATGAACTTGCCTAGCAGAAACCTTCCTCATTCTGCCTTTATCTGCATGAACACATCTGTGCTCAGAATCAGCCACAAATCTCTCCACAGTATGATGATCACGCTTAACTTTTTGTGCAATATCTAATATTTTCATCCCTTGTCCAAGGCATTGCACTATTTGTTGCTTTTCGGCAGCAGCGAAATCCTTTTTCTTTCCTATGTTACTTTAAAACTGTGGCCTGCTCAATATGGTGGAACACCCAGTTTTCCTTTTATTGGGCTCACCTGCCAAACTATTGCAATTGTCACAGGTATCTGAGATTGATTTTAGTGATTAAAGAACCCTGAAACACAATACCTCAATGAATTTCATTGAAAAACAAAACCCTATGAAACTTATAAACCATGTTACAAATTATTATGCAAATTGGTTTTATCTTATATGCAGCATTCTGGTATATAAGATCTTACTGCTGGTAACCATAGTCTATATGAGAAAAACCTGGGGATAAGTTCCCTTTAATCACGTTTCAAACCTCTATATTTTATTCTTCAATAAAGTAATTCTAATTCTCTAGTGGAAAAGTGTTATCCTGTTCTGCAAACTATGGCAGCATCAATTACCATCTCATAAGCTGTACATTTTTGTCCTTACATTGATTTTCTGAGATTCAGAACAAGGTGGGGCCAAATCACAAGGGAGAACATGGTGAAGAACTGACAATTTCAATGATGGTTTAATGGAGGGGCAATAAGAAATTTGTGGCCGAAACATTATATCCATTATATAAACAAGATGTCTTTGAAAAGTTTTAAAAGTTTTTGCTCAAGGTCCAATCTTCATACAACATAGTTAACTTTTCTTAATCACAATTTCAAAATGGCATAACCTTTAAAACTCAGCACGTGCCCTTGTTAATACTTGTTTCCATAGAAAAAGGATTTATTTCTAACTGCTAGAAATATTCAAGGTCAACCCATAGTCAATACCTCAGAATCTATCTATCTATCTATTGATATATTCCGAGGTATATATGTAGACGTGTCTACATGTGTGTACAGTATATATATGGATATATATATATTTGAAAGTGTTAGCGCGCTTAAAATAAAATTGTTTCAGAAAATCAAATTAAGAAGTTTATAAACCATGAACTCCCTGGAAATGAATGCCAGAGAAAATGTTATGAAATGTTGGAATGCCAGAAAATGCAGATGAATAATCAGCCTTGATCAATTTCCAAAGAAATTCAAGTTGTCCTGCAAGCTCTGGGTGCATCAGTGTCAGCACATACTATATATTGACACTTGAATGAAATTAAATGCTAAAACATGAGATCCAGGAGAACCCCCCTGACACAGAGAGATAAAGAGGCTAGATTTTGGTTTGCCAAAATGTATGTAAATCCTTCTGAGAAAGCATCTTGTGAACACTTAAGACCTAAATAGCATTTTTTGGCAAAGCACATAATTCTGTGTAGCAAAAATTGAGTGAGGCCTACAAAGAAGAGAACATGGTACCTATAGTCAAAAATAGTGTACGTTCAAATGTGTTTTGTGGTTGTTTTACTGCCTCTGGCACATTATGCATTGATTGAGTTCAAGCCATGATTAAATCTGAAGATTACCAAAGAATTTAGGGTCACAACATAGGGGCCAATGTCAGAAAGCTGGGTTTGTGTCCTAGGTCTTAGGTCTTCAAGAAGGACAGTGACAACAACTATACATCAAGAAGCACCCATAAATGGATGGAAACAAAGTGCTGGAGAGTTCTGAGGTGGAGAGCAATGAGTCCTGATCTAAATCCCGGTAAACACCTGTGGAGAGATATTACAATTGCTGTTGGGAGAAGGCACCCTTTAAATATAAGAAACAAGGTGCAGTTTGGAAAAGAAGAGTGGTCCAAATTCCAGTTGAGAGATGGTTAAAGGTAGCAATTAATTGCAGTTATTTATTCAAAAGGGTGTGCAATATCAAAGTGTAACCGTCATTAACATTTTTATTTAATAGTAATGTAGAACGAGAGATTATAACCAACTTTCACAAATACTTTATTAGTGAAATTAGGAGGGAAACCATTGAAAAAAAACAAGCTGTCCTCAACAGGAAGTGTGTGAAGCTAATTCTTCTCACCTCCGTCTTCAGGGGCGTGGCCTAAACTGCATTCAGACTACAGATAAGACCACTGTCAAATTACTTCATGCAGGCATCCTGCTGAGCGCACACAGCTCCTATGACATCTTATCTGACTTGTCCATCCATATGGCTCTGCTCTGTGCTTTGTGGTAACACCAAGTAGAGCCATGTGATCAGAGGTGTCGGCATGAGGTAACTTGACAGTTGTCTTATCTCTATTGTGGTCTTATCTCTATTGTGAATGCAGTTTAGGGAATGCCTCCTGAATACGGAGGTGACCAAGAAAGAGCTTCACACACAGCCTGCTGAGGACATCTAGTGGAAGTTTATTCGATAAATCAGGAGGAAAAGCATTTAAAAAAGTATATGTGAAAGTTGATTATAATCACTTATTCTACATTACTATTAAATAAAAATTTAAATGACGGTTACGCTTTAAGTTGGCGTTGCAGGAGAACATGTATTCAACACACCTACTGAAACTTATTTAACCCCCTTCATGGCCTTGCCTTTTTCCTCTTTTACAAATACATAATACAATACATAAAATGAAACATATATATTATATCATTTTTTATTTAGAAAAAGAAAAGAGGCGGCACTCACCAGGGAAGATTTTTTCTTTCTTTAATCAGATGCAGTCATCTGTGTACAGAATGGCTGAGGAGGGGGTGCTGAGAGACGGTGGACAGCCATTCTGTACACAGATATCCGCATCTGATTAAAGAAAGAAAAAATCTTCCCTGGTGAGTGCCGCCTCTTTTCTTTTTCTAAATATTATTATTGTCTTCAATTCTGGAGTGCATGCAACACCGACCTTGGGAAACCTCCATACCACATTCAGCATTACCCCGAGCAGGTGTATAGTGCCCAGATCCCTCTCTTTCACAGCATATATATTATATCACTATAAAAGAAGTTCCCGGGTCCACTCGTCAGATTAAATTCTTTATTTTCACAACATGAATAAAAGCATTACAAGATGTACCCCATAAGGGTTGATGCTAGATGTGTTTTGAGGGTATACCTCTTAGTCCTTAGTCGTTAGTTAAGGTATACCCTCGAAAGGTGTCTAGCGTCACCCCCCTTTGGGGTGGGTACATCTTGTAATTAGGGATGGGCGAATCTACTCGCTAGGACTCGTTACTCGGCGAGTAGTAAGGGACTCGCAGGACTCGGTACTCTGCGAGTTTCCCAGTGATTACTCGCACGAGTCCAATGCAAATCAATATCAATCCTAGTTTTGTCAGAAACGCTGACAAAACTCGGATTGCCATTGTTTGCATTAGACTCGGCTACTGTGCCAGTGATAGCAGGGAAACTCGCAAATAACTGCTGTTTCTTTGCGAGCCGAGTCCAGCTGTCTTCTCTGTGCAGCTCCAGGGTCCTAGAACCTGCCTGCTCACAGAGATGATGTAGAAGTGCTGAGATTGTTCTCAGTCTGCTCATTCCCTGTGCATAGACATCTATATTTATGCACAGGGGATGTAGCAGAGAGGACATCGCGTTTTGGACTACGTCGGACAGAAGAGGATTTTTTTAATTAAAGATGGAGTCCCTAATGGCTTTTTTTTTTATTTCAAATAAAAAATTTTCTCTGTGTTGTGTTTTTTTAACCCTTTATTGGAGATTCTTAGTGGCTGGGTCAAACGTGGCCTGACATTAAGAATCTCGGGCTTAATACCAGCTTGTATAACAAAGCTGGTATTAACCCCTTTATTACCCAGCGTGCCACTGCCACCAGGGCCGCTGGAAGAGTGGGGTTCAGCGCCAGAGGATGGCGCTTCAATGACCGCGCCATCTTCTGGGGCGGCTGCGGGCTGCAATTTGCAGTGGGGGGTGCCCAGAAAGCTTGGGCATCCCTGCGCTGCGGAATCCAGCCACCAGCTGCTTAGCTGTACCTGGCTAGACATAGAAATTGCGCGGAGCCCCACGCATTTTTTTTATTATTTAATGAATTTCAGAGTCAGAGTCTCAGAGTCAGAGTCTCAGAGTCAGAGTCAGAGTCTCAGAGTCGAGTCGCCTCAGAGTCGAGTCCAGAGTCGGAGTCGCCTCAGAGTCGAGTCGCCTCAGAGTCGGAGTCGCTCGGAGTCGGAGTCTCTCAGAGTCGGAGTCGCTCAGAGTCGGAGTCGCCTCGGAGTCGGAGTCGTCTCGGAGTCGGAGTCGCTCGGAGTCGGAGTCGTCTCGGAGTCGGAGTCGTCTCGGAGTCGAGTCGTCGGAGTCGGAGTCGTCTCGGAGTCGGACGTCGATCGAGTCGGAGTCGGAGTCGTCTCGGAGTCGGAGTCGTCTCGGAGTCGAGTCGGAGTCGGATTCGGAGTCGGTTCGGAGTCGGAGTCGTCTCGGAGTCGGAGTCGTCTCGGAGTCGGAGTCGTCTCGGAGTCGAGTCGGAGTCGGAGTCGTCTCGGAGTCGGAGTCGTCTCGGAGTCGGAGTCAAAAAAATGCGTGGGGCTACGCGCAATTTCTATGTCTAGCCAGGTACAGCTAAGCAGCTGGGGGCTGGAATCCGCAGCGCAGGGATGCCCAAGCTTTCTGGGCACCCCCCGCTGCAAATTGCAGCCCGCAGCCGCCCCAGAAGATGGCGCGTTCATTGAAGCGCCATCCTCTGGCGCTGAACCCCGCTCTTCCAGCGGCCCTGGTGGCGGTGGCACGCTGGGTGATAGAGGTTAGGGCCAGCTTTGTATTATCAGCTGGCCCTAAGCCCGAAATTTATGGCGGTCACGCCAATATTAGACATGACCGCCATGAATTTCTATTAAATTGTTTTAAAAAAAACACAACACAGAGAAATTTTTTTATTAGAAATAAAAAAAAAGCCATTAGAGACTCCATCTTTAATTAAAAAAATCCTCTTCCGTCCGACGCAGTCCAAAACGCGATGTCCTCTCTGCTCATCCCTGTGCATAGATATAGATGTATATGCACAGGGAATGAGCAGACTGAGAACATCTCAGCTCTGCTACTCATCTCTGTGCACAGACATCAGTCTATGCACAGGGAATGGCAGCTGAGAACAATCTCAGCTCTGCTAATCAGGCAGCAGCGGGCTCTAGGACCCTGGAGCTGTGGCAGCCAGCACACAGAGCAGACAGGACTCTTATCTGTGCGAGTTTCCCAGCGATTACAGTTGCAAAGTAAACGAGTCCAATGCAAATAAATGACAAAACTAGGATTGCTTCAGGCTGAAGCTTCCGAGACACATCTGCGATTTGTAAATCTCACACTACTCACTATTATTTGCTTCCCCATTCATTAACATTGGACTCGCTAGACTCGCAACGAGTAGCGAGTCCTGTGCTCGGACTCGCTAGAGTCAAGCGATTCCGAGTAATTTAGGATTCGCCCATCACTACTTGTAATGCTTTAATTCATGTTGTGAAAATAAAGAACTTATTAATCTGACGAGTGGAACCAAGAACTTCTTTTATTGTGATTGCCTAGTATGGAAGTCAACCGTTACACCGGTTGCCTGGGAGTCCTATAGGTACCTTTACACGCCGCAACTATCACCTGCGATCGGTATCAACCGAACGTGCGCGTACACGTTTTAACTGATGATACCGATCGCCGATGCCGCATGTACACGCCGCAGTTGCACCCTCAACCTAAGGGAACGTAGCTCCCTGGAAGTTGAGACTGATCCTGTGGGAAACATTCGGTTGAATGCCGTCGCCGCTTTACACGCCGCAACCACCAAGGGAATGTGGACGTACCTGTGCAGCGCCACAAGAACAGAGGCGTGACAGAGTTGTGTATTCTGCGCCCCAAACACACTGATCAGACAACGCAATAGCGTCATGATTGGCCAGCCTGCGTAGGAAGGCTGGCTAATACATGATGCCATTGCAATTGTGTAGTGTGAATGGACAGCTCTTCAAATAGGGCGTCCTGTGAAGGGACAGCCAATGGAAACACAGTAGCCCCCACCAATCATCGCTGATGGGGCGCGGTATGCAGCACGCTGTGGCACGCCTCTGGGAAATCACTAGGTGACGCTGATTCGAGCCAGATACCGCGTATACACGCCACAACCAGGGTAATTTACCTTCTAAGGTTGACTTTGATTTTAGAACAATGCTCTGAAACTGCAACCGGGCTCAACTTCGAAAATCACGAGCAAGTTCAACATTTCGTTTCAACTTCATAGCAACCGTGATGAAAATCCGGATTGCGTAGCAGTTGATGCACTGTAGTTGCAGCGTGTAAAGGTATCTTATAAGTAATTGTGGTTGAGCTGCAAATCTCCCTCCTGTTTCCCAGGAATAATCATATATACTATATGTAGTCATTACAAAAAGAATAATCTATTTCAAGTGTTTATCTCTGTAAATGTTGATGATTATGGTTTACATCCAATAAAAACCCAAAGGTCATTATATCAGAAAATTAAAGTAGGGAGGATGAATGGTTTGAAAGATAAGATATGACCTAAATCGGTATCAGAGGCTCACCTGGTGAGAGTCACAACCACTATAAAAGTATATCATGGCTGCAGCAGTGCCCAGCGTGGTGCATATAGAATAGGGAGGATAAAGAGTTAAAAACTGCACTGCCATATTTAAATAGAGATCAAAGTGTGAATATAATATTGATTTATTAGTCAGTTAGTGTTTCAGGGCTCCTGGCCCCTTCCTCAGGACAAATCAATGTCATATTGCCATGCTTCAGGGCATTTCAGAGAGCCCTGAAATGCATTGACTAATAAATCAATATTTATTAATTTAATAACATCAATAATAAATCAATCATCCTTTGATGTCTTGTGGAATTAGGCAGCGTGGTTTTTAACCCTTCATCCTCCCTACTTTAATTTTCTTAAATAAAGACCTTTGGGTTTGCATTGGTTCTAAGCCATAATCATCAACATTAACAGAAATAAACACTTGAAATGGATCACTCTGTTTGTAATCTACTTATATAATCCGCAGTTGGGATTTCGGGCGTTGTAGCCGAATCCCAACATGCTTTGCGCGGGACTGCGAGTGATGACGCGCAGCGTCATCACGAGCCGCAGACCCGCACTACTCTAAAAAAAAAAAAAATCCTCACCTCTACCCGAGCCCGCGCTGTCTCCCGCCGTCTCCCGCCGTCTTCTGCCGTGTTCCGCTAGGCTCCCGGTGGCTGTGCAGGCTCCCGGTGCCTGCAGTGATCTTCTATCTACTGAGAGTGAAGGACCTGTGGTGATGTCAGAGTCACGTGACACCAGCTTACTCCAGGCAAATCGCGGGTCACGTGACTCTGACATCACCACAGGTCCTTCACTCTCAGTAGATAGAAGATCACTGCAGGCACCGGGAGCCTGCACAGCCACCGGGAGCCTAGCGGAACACGGCAGAAGACGGCGGAAACACGGCAGAAGACGGCGGGGGCTCGGGGTGAGGTGAGCATAATCTTTTTTTATTTTTTTTAACCCCTGCCTTGCACGAGCGCACCACAGACACCTGTATACTCCACCACCACACACGCCTGTACACTCTGCCACCACCACAGACGCCTGTATACTCCACCACCACACACGCCTGTATACTCTGCCACCACACACGCCTGTACACTCTGCCACCACCACAGACGCCTGTATACTCCACCACCACACACGCCTGTATACTCTGCCACCACACACGCCTGTACACTCTGCCACCACCACAGACGCCTGTATACTCCACCACCACACACGCCTGTATACTCTGCCACCACACACGCCTGTACACTCTGCCACCACCACAGACGCCTGTATACTCCACCACCACACACGCCTGTATACTCTGCCACCACACACGCCTGTACACTCTGCCACCACACACGCCTGTACACTCTGCCGCCACCACCACACACACCTGTACACTCTGCCGCCACCACCACACACGCCTGTACACTCTGCCGCCACCACCACACACGCCTGTACACTCTGCCGCCACCACCACACACGCCTGTACACTCTGCCACTACCACAGACGCCTGTATACTCTGCCACCACCACAGACGCCTGTATACTCCACCACCACACACGCCTGTATACTCCACCACCACACACGCCTGTACACTCTGCCACCACACACGCCTGTACACTCTGCCACCACACACGCCTGTACACTCTGCCGCCACACACGCCTGTACACTCTGCCGCCACCACCACACACGCCTGTACACTCTGCCGCCACCACCACACACGCCTGTACACTCTGCCACCACCACAGACGCCTGTATACTCCACCACCACACACGCCTGTATACTCTGCCACCACACACGCCTGTACACTCTGCCACCACACACGCCTGTACACTCTGCCGCCACCACCACACACACCTGTACACTCTGCCGCCACCACCACACACGCCTGTACACTCTGCCGCCACCACCACACACGCCTGTACACTCTGCCGCCACCACCACACACTCCTGTACACTCTGCCGCCACCACCACACACGCCTGTACACTCTGCCACCACCACAGACGCCTGTATACTCCACCACCACACACGCCTGTATACTCCAACACCACACACGCCTGTATACTCTGCCACCACACACGCCTGTACACTCTGCCACCACACACGCCTGTACACTCTGCCGCCACACACGCCTGTACACTCTGCCGCCACCACCACACACGCCTGTACACTCTGCCGCCACCACCACACACGCCTGTACACTCTGCCACCACCACAGACGCCTGTATACTCCACCACCACACACGCCTGTATACTCCACCACCACACACGCCTGTATACTCTGCCACCACACACGCCTGTACACTCTGCCACACACACGCCTGTACACTCTGCCGCCACCACCACACACACCTGTACACTCTGCCGCCACCACCACACACGCCTGTACACTCTGCCGCCACCACCACACACGCCTGTACACTCTGCCGCCACCACCACACACGCCTGTACACTCTGCCGCCACCACCACACACGCCTGTACACTCTGCCGCCACCACCACACACACCTGTATACTCTGCCACCACCACCACACACGCCTGTATACTCTGCCACCACCACCACACACGCCTGTATACTCCACTACCCACAGACCCACCTGTATACTCTTCTACCCACAGAGCCGCCTGTATACTTTACTACCCACAGAGTCACCTGTATAATCTCCTACCCTCAATTTTTGTATTGAATTACTGAAAGAATTTTACTTTTTGATGGTATTCTAATTTATAGAGATGTTCTTGCAGCTATAAGAGGGCTTGTTTTTAGTGGGATGAGTTGTACTATTTAAGGACATAAATAATTTTACCACACAGTGCACTGGTAAATAGGAACACAAGATCCAAGTGAAGTTACAAAATATGGGCAAAAACACACTATGCGAGCTGGATGTGAGTATCTCCCATGCATCTTGCATGACTCACTCGGCCCACCCTCTGGCTCTCTGGAGAGGAGCGTGGAACTGCATAGTAAAATAATCAGCTGACGCACTTCTGTTCAGACAGGCAGTGGCCAAGCTGGGCGAGTCATGCGAGATGCATGCAAGATAGTCGTACAGTGTGTGTCTACCCTAAAGTGCATTTCTACAATGGCTTTTTTTCTTTTCTGTTTGCCATATTCAATATATGGTAAAATTAACTTGGCATTATGATCCCATAGGTCAGTAAGAGTTTATATACAGTATAATAAAAATGTATATTTTTCTTTTTTCTATTTAATATATTTTTTCGGTTTATAAGACACACTTTATCCCCAAAAATTTTGCAGGAAAGTGGGGGGTACGTTTTATAATCTGAAACTACTGTGTGATATAGAGGAGGTGAGGCCAGCTCTGGAGCAGTGTCCAAAGGCTAGAGGAGGCTGCAAAGGCAGCGGAATGTCACGTGGGCCCACTCAGGAGCAGCGCATATGACAGGAGCATAATGTGTGTGCCCACTGATAAGCAGCTGCAACCTGTGTGAATAGTAAGTGCTTTCCACGCATCTTACATTGTGGGAAGCAGTGACTATCCCAGCTATGGAGGTTCATACTCGCCTCTCTCCATCTCTCCCTTCAGCTGTTGCCATCTTCGCTGTCTTTGCTGTGTCGGCATCCAGTCATGTGAACAACACAGCACAGTGATGTCATCATTGTGGGACTAGCAGACAGACGACTGGTGCTGGCTGCAGGGAGTGATGAAGAGAGGTGAGTATGTTCGTTTATTATTTTTTAAGTGTCTGCCACTGTGGGGACCATATGCAGCATGGGGGGTTCTGTACCAGGATGAGGGGTTGTGTACTGCATGAAGGGTTCTGTACCATGATGAGGGGTTGTGTACTGCATGTGGGGTTCTGTACCAGGATGGGGGGTTGTGTACTGCTTGGGGGGCTCCGTACCAGGATGGGGGGCTGTGTTATGCATGGGGGGCTCTGTAGTACTACTATTAGTATTAATACTTAGTATTTCACAGCCTTGTCTAATTGTTATTAAGCAAACTCTAAATGCAATAGAATATGCTTTTTGTTCATAAATGGTGAACGTGTATACAAGCTATGGAGGTTAAGTGCATTACTTATTGTTTTTTTAAATAATTGTACCTGCTGATTCCAGGTTTTTCTATAGCTTTTCATAAGTAGTCTTTGAACCACTCTTTTGATAATTCTTTTCCTCCTCTGTCTGAAATCTTGTGGGGAGCACCTGGTCATGACCAGTTTATGGTGAAATTCTGTTCTTTCCACCTCTGGGTTATGGTCCCTGCAGTGCCCACTGGAGACTTAATTAGTGTAGACATTTTTCTGTAACCAATACCATCAGTATGATTTGCAATAATAAGGTTGCAAAGATCTTGAGACAGCTCATTGGCTTTAGCTATCATGAGATGTTTCTTTTGTGGCACCTTGGTAATGAGACACCTTTTTATAGGCCACAGTTGGTTGTTATTTTTCAATAAGTGGCCGGGTTCCTTTCTATAGATTTCTGTTGATGTTATGACTTTCTATGGCTTTTTGCACCTCTCTTTCTTCATGTGTTCAATATTTTTTTTCCTGTGTACTTTCTCATTATTACATATAACTTAATTTATGGACATCTATGGTTTGATTTCTTTGTCTGTGTATTGGATGGATTGTTACCAATCAAAGATAAGCTAATATATTTGATGCAATTCAACTTCATCAAGAGAAATGGCTACATCATTACATAACTATAGCTAACAGCAGGGGCTGGCTGGAGCCTCTATACCCGGGTGGCAGATTTCCATTGCCCGGCCCCGACTTGAGGAGCGGGGGGGGGGGGGGGGGGTGGGGGTGGGGGTGCTGTCACCCTGACTTGAGGACCGGACCTCCAGCGTCATGTGCTATCGCCGCGCCGGCCGACTCCCGACTCCCGCGGCCCGTTTCTGGAGGGGGCGGCCCGAAATGTGGACTATACCACCAGCCCAGGGGGCACCTGCCCCCCTGCCACCTGGGCCAGCCCGCCCCTGGCTAACAGTGTGCTGAAGAACTGCAGCTCTGATAAGAGAAAATGTGATTGGTGAGTAAATACATAGATTCAATTGATAAAGGAGAGGTGCCAGTAGCAGCAACCTAAGTGTGAATTGATTGATTCATGATATTCTCAAAGAAAAAGTTATCCTACTGCCTATGAATTTGGCAATTTGTTTTCATTCTTTGAGCCAGGAATGCCGTTCAAGGCCTATAGTTTTACACAGTTTCATTTTGCTATTGAAGCATAAAAACATCAACCAAAGTGTGCTTGCTGGCTTGTGGCACTTGATAAGGCTGTGTGCACATGATCTGGAGGCACTGCGTGTTGGATGCGGGAGTTTGGGACTTTCACCTTCAACAAAGGCCCCTTTCACATCTATGCGTCTGCTGCATTTTGCTTCATTTGCGTTTTCATGCGTTTTTACCGCAAAAACGCATCCTCATTGATTTTTCATGGAAACGCATGAAAAACGCATGCAAAAACGCATATAAAAACGCATGTGCGTTTGCAAAAACGCAAAACGCATGCGTTTTTGCAAACGCAGCCCAAATCTTTGTTTGCCACGTTTTGAGCTGCGTTTGCAAAAACTCATGCGTTTTGCGTTTTTGCTAACGCACATGCGTTTTTACATGCGTTTTTGCTGTAAAAACGCAAGAAAACGCAAATGAAGCAAAACGCAGCAGACGCATAGATGTGAAAGGGGCCAAAGCTTTGGAGGGCACTGTGTGTCATACGTCATAGCGTCATGAATGTTTAGATGCATAGTGACCTTTGTTGCCTCAAAGCAGCCAGACTTACCAGCTGATAGTAAACAGACCGGAGCTATGATTGCAGAAGAAAAAGAAGCCCTCTGTCCAGTTCAACCTTCTCTAATGTTGCATGCACAACTTGTTCACTTTAAGACAACACTTCTGACCTTGGCCAGGCCTCAGAGCTCACTATGTGTTGCATGTCCGTGATGTCATGACATGCAATGCATCATTACCAAGGAGGCTTGGTATGACATAAAGTGAGCAACCCGGTAGATGTGGCTGGAAATGGGGGAAAGAAGCCGCCGCTTTGTGGACCAGATAAAAGGCAAGGAGCAATTTAGGCACCTGGCAGGTGAGCGGTGAGGTCATTGTTGTTCTTTATTTTTTAAGCTTTTGATGACCTTCTACGATTCAGCAAAATGGTAAAAACCAGCCGCAATTGTTAATGTGAAGTATCTTACCATTGTCCTTCTGTGCCTCCTGCAAGCTTATTACTTGAGAAGAAGGGGAGGACATATAAAATAATGGGTGCATCAACAAAATGTTCTACACAGCCCATCTCCTCTGCTCCAATACTTTGTCTTTTACAGTTTACTTTCTATTTAATCAATACCTCTATCTGTTCATCTTTTTGGAGCCATGACCCTCATCACCACAGGGGCTCAGGAATATATTTCACAAGAACATGTTCTGCCATAGATTCTCATGCCAATCTACAAGTGCACCTCAATGATATAGAATATCATCAAAAAGATCATTTATTTTAGTAATTCAATACATAAAATGAAATGGATATATTATATAGAGTCATTACAAACCAAGTGATCTATTTCAAGTGTTTATTTATGTTAATGATAATGATTAGGGCTTACAGCCAATGAAAACCCTCGGGTCATTATCTCAGAAAACTATAGTAGCAGGATGAATGGTCTAAGAGATAAAATATTATCTAAATAGGTATCAGAGGTTCACCTTGTGTGGTTGTGAGAGTCACAACCACTATAAAAGCATATCACGGCTGCTGCAGTAACAAATGTGGTGCATATAGAGTAGGTAGGATTAAGGGTTAAAAATGACGCTGCCATATTCCACGAGACATCCAAGTGTGAATATAATATTGGTATGTTAGTCAACATGTTTCAGGACTCCCTGGCCCATTCCCCAGGACAAATCAATATCATATTGCCATGTTTCAGGGAGGGCTGAAACACATTGACTATTAAATAAATATTATATTCACCCTTTGAAGTCTTGTGGAATATGGCAGCATGGTTTTTAATCTTTTATCCTTTCTACTTTAATTTTCTGAGATAATGACCTTTGGGTTTTTATTGGCTGGAAGCCATAATCATCAACATTTAAAGAAATAAACACTTCAAACCGCTCAGCTGATGCAGTCATGTGACACATCAGCGGATCAGGTTGCCGCCCCTTCCCAATCAGCTGATGAAGGTCCTGCATCCATCAAAGGTGGACACTCGGCGGAGAGGTGAGCATTTATTTTTTTATTTTTAACCGTTCCTTTCTTTTATTTCACTTTAGCAGTGTATGTAGATACACTGCTAAATTGAAATTATGGGAACAGAGCAGTTTTAGTGTACTGAACATTAAATTGCCCGCCGAACCGATCACTAAAACCGGATCTGGGAAACAATCCTGTTTTTTCCCAGGTCCAGCGCCAATAGACTCCCATGTTACGTGCGCCGGATAGCCCCGTATTCGTTTCTGTCTGGTTTGGTCCGGATTTTTTCACCGGAGCACAAATCTGAACAGTCTCTGATCTTGGGGCAGGAAAAAACAGGACAGAAATGAATCCGGGACTGAACTGGCAGAATCGGATGACCATTTATGGCCAATCTGGCACCATAGGGCTACATGGGAGGCAAAAACGAATCCTGTTCTGTCCTTTTCCTTCAGTTTAAGGATCTTCAGTGCTTTGAAATAGCTAAGATGGTTAGTGCTGATGATGCCATCATAAGAATAACTACTCTGCTCATCTACATGGGGGAGCAAATTTTGAAAATTCTGCAGGAAAAAATAGTGGCACCAAAGAAGAGGAGGATGCAGAAAGGAAATCAATATCTCACAGGTCCAGACTCTTATCACAAAGGCGGGTGGCATGTCAATTTGGAGTAGAGTGGAATGGTACAAGACAAACTGGTGGTGATGATGCAGGAGCTAAGGAACAAATGGAAGAGTAGAAGGATGAAGACATGATTGGCATAGAACAAGGTTGGCTTGAGAGGATGGAGGAAAAAAGCTCAATTTTTACACCGCTAACAACACAACAGAGAATTGAGTCTCATGGATGTGTTACACGCCGTCTTCCTGCACTATCTGCAAAATGAAGCCCATATCATTAGGTTTCAAACAAGCGATTAATTCTGGGTTGCCACACCGTTGTATCCATGGTACAAGAGTAAACTTAGCTGGATGCTTCCCACCCTGGACAGAGGCACGTGCATGCTTAAGTATCCAAAGAGCTGGTAGACAAGCTTATGACTGATTTTTCCCAAAACATCAGTGAGGGACACAGTAGGCATGGCATTTCTACACTTACAATCCAGGTGACGTCGGGTTGTCAGCGTTGAAACCTTAGCAGCAGCAATGCAAATGTCAGAAGCAATTTCTTGGAGTCCTTTGACCAATTTTTTCAACCAGCCTGTCCACCGGTAGAAATGAGTACAAGTCTGACACATAGTGAACGACTGGAGAGGATGGTGCAGGAGTATCTAGAGCTTAATATCCATGCCATCAGGGGAAAGTGGGACCCTTCTGCATTTTGAGCTTCAAAAATGGAGGAGTGTCCTGAGCATGCCAGTTATGCTTTGGAGGTGTTGTCATGCCCGACAGCCAGTGTTCTCTTAGAACGCATCTTCATTGCTGCTGGTGGTGTCCTGATGGATAAGTGCATCCAACTGTTTTCTGAAAGTTTAGACCACCTAACATTTATCAAGATGAACAATTGATGGATTTCCAAGCACTTTTCCATCCCAGTGGCAAAATGCTCAGAGTAGGTGATGTACTTTTCAGTGTTCTGCATTGATTTCAGCATTTTTTAATTTTAATTGTTGGCCAACAGATACCACTCTGGTGATATCTGGCCCTAATATTTTGAAATGCGGAGACTCCTTTGGAGTCTCCTTGTCTGTTTCCAGAATTTAGCAGGGCTATGTGAGTATGATGTCTACACATTGTCTCCCACCCCTGTTACTGTAATGAATGTTTAACCTTGAAATGATAGGCAAGGCCCTGTTACAAACCCTGTGCCATGCATGCAGGATGTGCTATTCTCTAATTATCATTGTGGCCAATTGATGCCACCTAGGTGGTATCTTGCCCTAATTTTTGGAAATGTGGAGACTCTTTTTTAAATCTCCTTGTATGTTTCCTGAATTTAGCAGAGCCATGCGAGCACCATGCCGACACCTGAAGCTATACATACTGAGCCAGGCCTTGTCCCATGCATCCAAAATGCACAATGATGAAAATTGTAACTCTGGGAAATATGTTGCACTTTTCCTGGTGTCTGTCCCTAATTTGAGCTGTGTTTGGCAGCTTTTGTACCAATTTTAAGGTGTTTTGTAGATCCCTGATTTTGCCTCCCATTGTTTTCAATGGGATTCAGAAATTCAACGAACTATTCACTGATCTTTTTGCCAAGCGGTGCAAGTTCGACAAATCGAATTCCAGCTTCCAAAGGTTAGTTCATCTGTAATTATGATGACGATGATTATATGGTGTAAAAGGCTTGGAGTCAAATTTAGGGTGTCAATGTGAGGTCAACTGGAAAGAGATGTGCAGCTTCCTCTAAGGCAAAATCATCTTTTTGTTGCCATTGGACTAGGAGCAGGTGATGACACTAATGTTATTGGTGAAAAAATGCTCAATAGTGCAGGAAAGCTTAGGTTGGGGCCATGGTGGTGGCCAATCTTAAGTGTAGGGATCTTGGGTGTGGGAGTTCTTCACCAAATTTTTATCAAATAAATATTTGAAGAAAAATAAGCTATAAACATCAGTCTTGAAAAGACTAAAAACAATTACTCTTCATCACATGAAGCAACATTTGGAAAAAGAAAAATGGCTAGTAATCTAAACAAAGCTCAAATCCTACCTCATCTCCAAGACTCGTCTTTCTGGTAGACAGGCCATATTCTAACATACGCACCTGGACAGTGTCATCATCCCTATCATTGTAATCCATAACTACCATTTGTCGTATTCTGACTACTCTTCCTTTTCTTTTTTCCCTGCCAGATAACTATTGGTGATTCTGTGCTGTGAAAATAGAGGTTATTCATTAGTGTGATAACTCCTATCTACTCAGGTTGCTTGGGGTGCACCAAAAGCCATAGAGCAGGGACTGTGCATCAAGCACTCAAATTATAAGATGAATGGTTTTTCATAAGCTGCAACTGGGCATTTTTTAAATTAATATTCCTATTTGAGGAAGGATGGTGGCCACGGCCAGAAAAGTGTGTGCTATTTTAATAGTTCTAATGTGGTAGAGCACTCCTTATGACTTTGTAAAAACAGAAAAGTCAGCCTTAGTGCTATTTTACAAGACTAATGGTACAGTTACACGACGCAATATTGCAATTTCACTGGTAATTTGCTGGTTGTAGTGAAATCATGGACACTATGTTCCATTTGTACACAGCAACAAAATAGAACAATGTGTCCATGATTTCACTACAACCAGCAAATTGACAGTGATTTGCGTGCAATATTGTGTCGTGTAACAGTACCCTTAGACCAGCTGTAAATTTTTTTATGTACATGTACAAGCAATCTAAAGCTGTGAAAACTTATATCATGTAGCAGGCAAACTGGAGCTTAAGTTTCTTTGAAATCTTCCATTGGCAGGTGAGTAGGGGACATCTCCTGCCAACTGAAGCTTTTTGAAAAGTGTACTAACTTTGAAAAAACACTCACAAATGTGCAACATGGAAATGTTGAAGGTCAGTAACATGTACATGTTGATTGCCATGAGCAAGCTATGCATAGTCTGAAAGTTCTGTACACACTGAACTATCAAAAGCCACGTAGATATGTACACCGCTCCCACGGTCCAGTACGTAGAGAACTTTCAGAATGGGCCTAGCTTGCACACTTACGCATATTGCGTAACAGAGGCAGAGAAGCCCCACTCTGGCTGCAGAAGCAGACAGGTCTTCTAAGAGTGTTTATAATAAAGTAGTAGTTTTTACACAATCATCTAGCTCCTCATCAGGTCCCAAAAAATTATATGCATACTCCCAATAAATTTTAAACATATTTATAAAAATTTACATAGGGAAGAAGTCTTGTTTCTGAGGCGGAGGTTGAGGAATTGCTGTAGTTAGTGCGGAAAAACCTGCAGCAAGAATTGACATGCTGCAAATTTCCCCGCACTAAAATACGCACCATATCTGCTTTGTATTTTAGTGGCCCCATGCAGAAAGGAATTAGCAAAACCCATTGGCTTTGCTGGAAAACCATGCTGCTGCAGATGTGGTGCAGATCTGCTGTGTATACAAATGAGATAAGCACCAAATAAGCTGCGAAATACACAGCAAATACCCATTGTGCGAATGGTTCAGGAAAGTCAATGTTGCATGCAACATGAAATGAAATAAGGGAAGAAAGAGCAGAAGCATCAAGTGTATGTTGAAAGATTCACTACTTTATCCCAGGCACAAGCAGTGACAAGTAAACAGAGAGAAATTTGTTATGATGATGACAATGCAATGATGACAAACATTGAAACATGGGGTGGAAAGTAAACCAATAGGATTATAGGCAATGTTGGAAAGAATAGAAAAATGTATGCTTGTTTACTTGTAGGATGACAGGCATATTGTTAGCGTCAAGCAAAGGGATAACTATTAGCCATGCTTTTAGACACTCACTGTAAAAAGATAATGAAAGACCTTTTTCCTGTTTCTGAAAGTGAGTCAACATTGGCAAACAATCAGAATAAGCACAGTTCTATGCATTGTGAAGACCAGACATCTGCCAAATGCACATCTGACCAAGTGCCCACTCTCACCTCCTTGCAGACTCAATGTCACCCCCCTTGTACCAGCAGTACATAGAGCACAAGTAGCCAAGGCAATAGCAGTAATTACAGTACAAATCACATGATGGACTAGATATTTTATCTGTTACTACAGCATCCTGACACACATCTGCAAAAATAGATACTAGACCTGAACAGAAAGGTTCAGTCATACCTAGACTGTGTCCCTTCTCCAGCAGATACTATGAGCCTTGATATGATAGATTTCTGAATCATAATGGACCATGGACCAATGCCAAGCACTGGGTCAGTTTGTCAATGTTGTAGTGTTATGTATAGCTCCAGTAATATGTCAGAGAGGGTATTAAGCATGGCAGGTGGCTTAGGCCCCTTTCAAATCTGCAGTAAAGTGTAATTCCCGGCAGATGTGCCATGTAACAGACGGTTTGCGGCACTGATCCAGCGAGCCCCATTCATTCTCTATTGGGCTTGTAGTTAGATGCGGTAAGTGCGGTATTGCCGAATCTGGCAGATCCTGCACTCGCGGCTGCATAAAAAAACGCTGCTAGCAGCATTTTATTTGTGGTGCCACAAGTGCTGGATTCAGCAATACACTTGCTGCACCCGACCACAAGCCTTATAGAGAATGAATGGGGCTTGCCGGATTGGTGCCGCAAGTCGTCCGTTGCATGGCACATCTGCTGGAATTACACTTTATCGCAGATGTGAAAGCACCCTTAGTTATGTCCAAGAAGATTGTCCCCTGAAAATTTTTAAAACCTTACATTTAGAAAAATGAATCAGAAATAGATTAGTGCCAACTTCATTCACCTATGGCTGTTGCCAATTATTTGATCAGTTGTAGTATCTGACTGTCTGTCTATAGTGTTATACAATATTCAGCTTTCACCCATGCTGACAAAGCTATCCAAAAATCAAACATAGTACATAGGCCCCCATCATGGTATATCATCCCTCCTTCTTTGTACATGGTCCCCCATCCTGGTATATAGCCCTCCAACCTGATATATCATCCCCCATCCTGGTACATTATTTATCATCCTGGTACATAGCCTCCATCCTGGTACAGTATATCATTCTTCGTTCCTGGCACATGGACCACATACTGGAATGTCATTCTCTATTCTCTTACATGGCCATTCACCTTGATATAAAGCCTCCCCATCCTTTTATTAGGCCCACATCCTGGTACATGGCCCTCCTCTTTGTATATAGCCCCCCATCCTGGTACATGACCCTCCATCCTATCATATAGTTCCCATCCTGGTACATGACCCTCCATCCTATCATATAGTTCCCATCCTGGTGCACACACAAAAAATAAACTATTTAACTCACTTCCCCATTGCTCCCCTGAAACACCGCAGCATCCTCCTGTCTTCTTGTCAAGACATCCGATCATGTGATCGGTGTGTGCAGCAATTACGTCACTGTCCTGTACCACTCACATGATCAAATACCAAGACAAGACAGGAGGACGCCGTGGTGCTGGGAGCAAAGGGGAGGTAAGATAAATCATCCATTTCTGGGATATTCACTTCTTCTCATGCCAAAAATGATGTGTGGGAAGCAGAGAATATCCACACACATAATTACATGCATAGGCAGCATGCGGTCACGTAAGCCTGCTCAATAGTCTACTATAATATTCACCTCTCTCTCCGCTCACCTCTCAGCATCGGCTTCAGTGTCAAGGTGATGGACAGGGGGATGCAGTGAATATTATATTAGCCTCATGAGTGGGTCCAAATGACCACCTGCTACCTCTGCAGCCTGCTCCAGCGTTCTCCAGCCTCCGGTCACCTCTCCCCTTCACAAAGCAAATGAACACTGATTTGAGTATAAGACAAGTAGAGCTTTTACAGCATAAAAAAGGTGCTGAGAAACTCGGCTTATACTCCAGTACATATGGCAGATACATTTTGCTCTCTGCCGAGGTTCTGGAGAATTAATGTGTGAAATATTTTAGCAAATTTGAAAAGTCACAATAAAACGCTGCAAACTAAATAATGAATGTGACAAAAAATGAAAAAACATTTCTTGGGGGTACAGTTTTTATTTTCCAAAAGCAATGATGTAGAGGACCCTAACCTATTGCCTGATGTACAACAGTAACAAAAACCAAAAACATGACTGTGTGCAAGCAAAAGCTGGAGAGCCGACATGATGCCTACAAATTGATGACATTTTTAGGTACATTTAAATCACTATAATTGACTGTCACTATTTTATTTGGATAAAAAGAAGCTTTATTCCCAATTTCCTGCAAAGTGAGAGCATGTTGGAACATTAACAGCAATGAAAAGAGCAACTGTGCAGCCCGAGGGCACATAGATGAAATCTATATATTCAGCTCATACTGATGTTTCAATGAACGTTTTCTTTAATCAGAATGAAAATTTGACTTAAGTGCAATGGTAAATAGTGAAGACGCTGCCTGCGCATTTTATTGCAGATGCATAAAAAGTGAAAGCCCTTTTTTCTCGATGAAATATCTCTCATTAATCCTTTCATATTTTTAACCATTTGCTTTCTTTTAGCATTGAGCTGTGTGCAGTTGTTCAAAGTTGCATGTAATTAAAAGGAGACTAAGGCTGGTTTCACACTAGCGTTTGTGTCTGCATGCAGACGCAAACGCAGTGCAAACGCTTCCATACTTATGTAAACCCAGCGGAGAATCTCAGCCCAGCCAGCCAATCAGCGGTCTCGGCAGTGGCCGGGAGCCGAAGATCAGCGGCGGAGATCTCCTCCTCCCAGCTGCCGCTGATCTCCCGATGGTATCGGCGCGGGAGATTTGAAGAAACAGCTGATCTGACAGCTATTTAAATCTCCCGTGCCAACACCGAATAGGTGATATTGGCGCCGAAGGTTTAAACAGATGTCAGATCAGCTGTTTCTTAAAATCTACCCCACCGACACCGCTGGGAGATTAGCGGTGGCTCCTTGTTTTGTTAGGAGGGCAGAGGAGGGCACACAAATTGTGCGCATCCGAACGCAACCGCAACCGAATGCAGCCAAATGCAGGTACCATGTGTTCTGATGTTAAACATAGGAATGCAATGTGCATGCGTTTGGCTGCTTTCGGTACACTGCGTTTACATACGCAAATGGGAAACCAGCCTAAGAATGGAAAACTACATTTTTAATTCATCAACATTTCCTGTTTTGTAAATGACAATCTCTAACTTGCTGTATCTCTTTTTTTTTCATTTTTGTTTGGGTATGTTCACACAGAACTTTTATGTTGATTTTTAAGCAGATAAATAGCTGGGAGGAAATGACTTTTCCCATAACAGAATTGTATCCCGTTTCCCTCCCTGTGAATGTAGCTCATCATTTGATTGACTTGCTCATATTGACCTTCATTCACGTCTTAGTAAACATGTTACGATTCTCAAGCATCTTGCTTGCATTCTGATTATTATAAAGGTTGGACATTACTGTAAAATGGAATATTATGGCAGCAAAGTGTCTGATGGGATGTGAATAATGTTATTGCATTTATGATCACAGTTTCATCCTGGGATAACAGCAGTCACATTTTCAGTGGTACAGTACTTCTTTAAAAATTGGCTTCTATTCTAATAGTAAAGATTAAATCTATTCAAAGTAAATGCATGTAATTTTTTTTACATTTGTAGTTTCAAGGGAATTCAAAAAATGTATGGGTGTTTTTTCACATCTAAGGTTAGTGTGTTTTTGCTTAATTTGCGTTTCTAGGCGTTTTTACCGCTAAAAACGCATAAAAATGCTAGTGTTTTTACCCTCATTGATTTTAATGGAAACGCATGCAGAAACGCATGCAAAAACGCATGCGTTTTTGCTAACGCAGCTCAAAACGTTTTCCCCGATGTTTTGGGCAGCATTGGCAAAAACGCATTCGTTTTGCATTTTTGAGAACGCACATGCATTTTTACATGCGTTTCCATTAAAATCAATGGGGGAAAAAACGCTAGCGTTTTTATGCGTTTTTAGCGGTAAAAACGGCTAGAAACGCAAATTAAGCAAAACACACTCCAACCTTAGATGTGAAACAGGCCTATGACTTACGAAAATCACCCCAAACATGCTTGCCTACTTTTTGCATACTGCAAAAGATTGTATTCGTTTCAGAAGGTTGACCTGAGCTCAGAAAATATGGGAATGTTGGCACAATCGCACCTTTCAACTATCACATCCCGTGGTATAACACACCCAATAAGTTAGCACTATCAAAGCCAGTGTAACAGCTTAGGCGGCCATATTATAGAAAATATACTATAGAAAAAAAGTAGATATTTTACTGTGTATATCTGTTTTTTCACACCTGTTTTACTAGTTCAAATAGGCAACAGTACATGGCACAACAATGGTGTGGCCCATCACCTCATTTTATTTTCCGCACGTGAACCTACCTACGTACAATATCTTACCATGTAGTCTTGTTGCAAAGGTTACATAATTTATGTTGTAAAAACAATCAAAACATACTTATAGTGCTGTACAAAATGTATGGTAGAAGTAAAATGGTCAAATGAAAAGGATGGGTTAGTGCAGAAGAAAAAGAAAACATGGCTAAGTATGTGAGAGCCATTATTTTCTGCAGAAGCACCACTACCACTTGCACAAATCTATCGGCAATAGTACTGCCAAACACACAACTCAATTTCATTGTGGGAAAAAGGGATAGGACATTTTGTAATTTATGACATATCATACGTCTACAGCACTTTTTTGTTTTGCCCAATACCCGAGACAGTCATTTGCACAGAATAGCCTACCTAATAACAAATGACTAAAATGGATAATATTTGGATAATTTTTAACAAAATAAAGAAGCATAAAAAGTCTATTAGTGCACTGTGTTATGAAATGAGCTGTTGGTTACTACTGGGTTATCATCCAGTTCTATCATCAGGACACTCTGACATTATTAAGGCTGTGTTTGTGTTTACTAAATTCAAAGGGGTTGAATACAGTCCTAGAAGCCGTCAGAGTGTTATTTTAATCTTTTCAGGGCAAATTAAATACTTGCAATTCCCTGAGAATAATTACATTTTAAGAATAATCTGCTAATATTACAAATTCAAAGTTTAAAAGATTTAATCATCTCTAATCAGTACTCCTGTTCTTGGCCATCAGTGACTGCAATTATAGAGCAGGTACATAATGAGTGGTAATACACGCCACTCCGTGTTGATGAGTTGGTGTCAGAGTACAGTTCCAATCCGATTAGATAAATATATGAAAACCTAACGCTCAAAGGGTTAAAGTGAAGCAAAGAAGATATTTATTCATGCAATCCATGCTGTTACAGTGCCATTTTACTAATGACATATCAATTCAACCACAGTGCTATTTTTTCATATCAGCTACCCCAGCAATCCCAAATATTCTAATGAAGGTCCCCACTCAGGGCGAAAATATTAATATTATTCTGGATTACTTTTCTGGATTTATTTGATTACATAAATGAATATCATCTTTGCTTCTTTTTATCCCATCGATTGCCGAGTTTTCATAAATTTATTCGCAATTATCAATAATAGACATCATAAAATATGTACGCAATTATTGTTAAATGTAATAAAAAATAATAGACAAATGTGTACAGCCCATTATCTGACCTAAATCAATCACCAGCTATACCGTATCTTCTTACTGACTTTACCATAATTCAAACTTATGTGCAGATTTAGCAGCCAGTAACCCAATAGCTCTTGGTTAATAGTGCACCAGAATGCTCTATTATGGCACATTATCATTCATTTTAAATATAGTTGATAAGCTTTTATCATGGTGTACCTGAGCTATAATGGTATTGCCTTCTACTACAGCTGTATATGACTGAATGAACTATCTATACCTTATTTTGATAATCCATAAAGGAAAGTAAATAAGGATAAGTCAGAGAATATATAAATGAGAATAATTCAGATAGTTATCATACGCTCAGCCAGTAGTAGAGACAGAACATGCATGAACACTACATAGACCCCCGGCAGTCCAACGCTTCTGCTATGAGAGAGGCTGTTTGCAGTTTTGAAGGTGGATATAGACCCTGTTACTTCTTGGGCCCTATGTGTCTGCATGGGCTGCACCAATGATATGTCCGCCCTTGTGTTCTCGCAATAACTTGAATAGGGATATTTATGTGTGTATATTTTGTGTATGGATGTTGAAGTGTGCACTTAGTGGAATACACAAAATGGCCTTATGACATGACCAGAGAGAAAATTTATGATAAGGAAGTAATGGAGTAACTACAGAACTTAGAGCTGTAACATCACGTACTGATTATATAGCAAAGCATGGGGCTATCACATACTAAAGGGTGTTTTATATCCCGTATCTGGCTTTACACTTTTATCCTTTATTTTTCACACAGCCATATAATGTGTTTCAGTTTGTATATTTGTGAAACCATTTTCACTTGCTCACACTTTACTTAGAAACATTACATTATGGCATTGCTATCACCTATTGAACCTCTTTAAATAAATAACTGGAGCAACATTGGCCAAATGTTTGCAGCTGCCACACAAAAAAAGCTCATTTCTGTTTGAATAAGCAGAATGCTGGAAAGAATGATTTTACTTCTTGCTTTTGTGAGAAAGTGTCTTTCTTCTCAAAGAAGATGATGCTTCAAATTCTAACGCATGGATGGGCACCCTGTGAAAATGCAGAGCCAGGCAGTGCTGCGATGAAGGTGATGAATATATGGCTTGCTTTCTACTTAATTCTTAGTAGAGCAGAAATCTGCAGCGCTCCTTTCAGCATATCACAATAGATCTTTTTACTTATATAGTATCAAACCCTCTCACTGAAGATAAAGGTTATTTATATTGGGGTGAAGTTTTTACAAATATGCATTTTTTTTTCATTACATTTTATTTCAATGTATTAAAATATGAATGTCACATGCTTATAGTTGTATTAAATACATAATATACTGATTAAAACTACAGGAGTTGCCCTGAATAACTAAATTGATTTCCATTAACCCTTTAGAGGGAACATAGCATATATATATATATATATATATATATACAGTACAGACTAAAAGTTTGGATACACCTTCTCATTCAAAGAGTTTTTCTGTATTGTGATGACTATGAAAATTGTACATTCACACTGAAGGCATCAAAACTATGAATTAACACATGTGGAATTATATACTTAACAAAAAAGTGTGAAACAACTGAAAATATGTCTTATATTCTAGGTTCTTCAAAGTAGCCAGCTTTTGCTTTGATTACTGCTTTGCACACTCTTGGCATTCTCTTGATGAGCTTCAAGAGGTAGTCACCGGAAATGTTTTTCACTTCACAGGTGTGCCCTGTCAGGTTTAATAAGTGGGATTTCTTGCCTTATAAATGGGGTTGGGACCATCAGTTGTGTTGTGCAGAAGTCTGGTGGATACACACCTGATAGTCCTACTGAATAGACTGTTAGCTGCTTTTTTCTTGCCATAATACAAATTCCAAGTAAACAAAAATGAGTGGCCATCATTACTTTAAGAAATGAAGGTCAGTCAGTCCGAGAAATTGGGAAAATTTTAAAGTGTCCCCAAGTGCAGTTGTAAAAACCATCAACGCTACAAAGAGACTGGCTCACATGAGGAACGCCCCAGGAAAGGAAGACCAAGAGTCACCTCTGCTGCGGAGGATAAGTTCATCCAAGTCACCAGCCTCAGAAATCGGAGGTAAACAGCAGCTCAGATTAGAGACCAGGTCAATGCCACACAGAATTCTAGCATCAGACACATCTCTGCAACAACTGTTAAGAGGAGACTTTGTGCAGCAGGCCTTCATGGAAAAATAGCTGCTAGGAAACCACTACTAAGGACAGGCAACAAGCAGAAGAGACTTGTTTGAGCTAAAGAACACAAGGAATGGACACTAGACCAGTGGAAATCTGTGCTTTGGTCTGATGAGTCCAAATTTGAGATCTTTGGTTCCAACCAGAAAAGGTGAACGGATGGACTCTACATGCCTGGTTCCCAGCGCGAAGCATGGAGGAGGAAATGTGATGGTGTGGGGGTGCTTTGCTGCTTTGAAGCTCATCAAGAGAATGCCAAGAGTGTGCAAAGCAGTAATCAAAGCAAAAGGTGGCTATTTTGAAGAACCTAGAATTTAAGACATAATTTCAGTTGTTTCACATTTTTTTGTTAAGTATATAATTCCACATGTGGTAATTCATAGTTTTGATGCCTTCAGTGTGAATCTACAATTGACATAGTCATGAAAATAAAGAAAACTCTTTGAATGAGAAGGTGTGTCCAAACTTTTGGTCTGTACTGTATATATGTATGTATATGTATATAAAATATATAGAGGGAGAGAGAGAGAGAGAGAGAGAGAAAGAGAGAGAAAGCAAAGTAGAGCAGCACTTGACAATTGAACACAGTTTAGGGTGCATAAGTCCTCCCTGCAATCTTAAAGTTGCAGCAAGTCTATATGGCAAAATAATAATGAAGGCAGCACTCCATGGGTACGCATTTTCACCAAACTTTTATTGGCTCAATTCTGCCACAACGTTTCAATTTGACCACTTGAAAAAAAATTTTCAAACTGAAATGTTGTGGCAACATTGGGAAAATAAACGTTTGGTAAAAATGTGTATTCATGGAGTGCTGCCTGCATTATTTTTTACAGAATCCTGGACAAAGTGCCTCAGTGTCCGAGCTGCTGCTCCGAGACCAAAGACACACAGACACGGGAATGTCTGGATCAGCAATAGCCTTTATTTTCCGACGCGTTTCGGAGCCTCCTCCCGAGCTCCTTCCTCAGGGAAGGAGCTCGGGAGGAGGCTCCGAAACGCGTCGGAAAATAAAGGCTATTGCTGATCCAGACATTCCCGTGTCTGTGTGTCTTTGGTCTCGGAGCAGCAGCGCGGACACTGAGGCACTTTGTCCAGGATTCTGTATTACAACCACGGTCACCGTTGGGAGTGCGGTCCCTGCAGCAGCTGCTTGTACGCTATTCTACCAGTTGTGGGTTTCACAACTGACAAAGGTGAGCAATTCCACATCGATAAGCGACAGTGTATCATTGAGATAAGACCCTATTGCGCATTCTTTTCGTTCACACATGCATTATTTTTTGACATATATATATATATAATATATATAGTTACATGTAGTGATGTGGCTATGTATGAGCTCTTTCCCCAATTAGGTGCACTGGGGCCGTCAATGCATTATGATGAAGCCATCCAAGCACACACAAACTCTTATCCCTCGTGCACTTCAAGCTTGATGTGCTTATGGTTTCTGTGCTTGATTTCTCATGATTGACATATCGAATCTCTACAAAAAAGAGATCATTTTTCTTGGGAGACAAGCACCCATGCCATCATACCATTACTTTTTATATGAAAGGTGAGCTTGACAGTTTCCATTTCAATGTACAGCAACATTATCATCTTTCACAAGCAAGTGCTTGAATAATTAAACTTTGACAATTTACAATGTTTCATTTAATTGTATCTGCAGTTATCTATTAATAAAGTGACATACATAGTAGAAAATGCATTGCTAAAATAAATATGTTAATTTAACAAATCTTTCAACCATTTTGCTGGGATTCCAACATCCAAAAGTAACATATTCATGTCAACCATGAGCTACTCCCTGTACTGGTTAAACTTTTACTTCTAAATGTTCTATTATTAATAGAACCTGTCATGGAAAAAATTGATATTATCCTGCACATATGGGGTTAATCTGCAGTTTCATAGCATTTTAACACAGTGAGAACCCTGCTCCAGGGAGGAAATACATTTTACTCTGGTTATTCACCTGAGACTGTTATTTTAAGGGCCAGATCAGGGAGAGTCGCTGTGGAATGGGGGCATCAAAACCCTAGGGTGGAAATCCTCCATTGATAAGCAGGCCTTGACAGTTTTTAGGGATATGATAGGAGATAAATGTACATGATTCCTGACTGTGGTTGAACTGTTTGTATTGTTTGTACGTCTTACCTCACTTGCATGTAGGTCTTTGATCTTTTTAGGTTTGTAAGAAAAAGATTGTTTTAAACTTATCCCAATTAAATTGATAGTTACCTTCTCTAAAAACTGACAGAAGTGGCAGATTTGAAATCCATGGCTCATCAATTTACGCTATGGATATAAAAGCCTGTAGTACATTTTACCATGCAAAAGAAGAAAGGGTTTGGCTTTACTGTATTTCTTTTGCAATATCAACCATAGCATACATTGCTGAGGGCATCACTGTGAAACATTTGCCAACAGAGGTATGTAGCAAATATGACCTGTAGGAGCATAGCCTAGTAATCATATTCTGCATATACAATAAATCTTGTATTATTGCAATGTCGCACTCAACTGAGAAACATCAGAACTTTCTTTATCCTCTGTGAACCATCTTGTACCTAAACATATTATGAAAGACAAGTTTACGTAAATACCTACATTCCCCATTAGTTATTTATAAGACATTGAGAAATGAGATTATACAGCTATGAAATGAAGCTAGCATATAGATTCATCAGAACATAGTTCAATGCTTTCAATTCTTGTCAATATCTCTAGAAGGAAAGCTGAGCATTGTAAAAATAAAAGTACAGCATCCCTGCTTTACTGCAGCAAAGGTGACAATGTCATGGAAGCAAGCAGCTGGCTCTGCTCACACAAAATACCTGGAAGTGTAGAAGTGCAACATTAGAAAAAGGAGGTGAGGGCTGCTGCATGCATTTCAGGCTCTACTACAGGAAGCATATGCCTGGACATTTTCTTCAAACAGGGATTGCTTCAGGCAAACCAATGCTGTCAGTGAACATAGAAAAAAAGGAAAACACATAGGACATGAAATGAAAGGGGGCAGGAAGGGGCAATTATACTAAAGTATGTTTTCATAGCAGAAATAAAATTCTCCAATATGCCTATGTGGTTAAACCCTTTTTTGGGCTGATAGACTCCCTTTAACTCATTTAAAAAAAAATCTTAAAGAGGACCTGTCACCGCCCAAATATTAGAATCTAAGGGCAGCACTGAATGCAGCATGTTTGCTGCATTCAGGCAAGAGGTCCCCCATGTCTGATGGTGCCCGGTACCCCAAGATAATAGTTTAATAAAACTTACAATCTGGAGTCAAATGGGCGGTCCCTGGTGCGGCAGCCTGTGTCTCTGTGCCGCCTCCTGTCTGCCAATCACGTCCTCCTCGCTCTGTCTCTGCTCCCTGTGCTGGTGACGCAGGCAGAGCGAGGTAATGCTTATGTGGCACCCCAGGGTTAATGTGCCACAGTAACACCACAAAGGGTTAACTCCCCACAGAACCCACAACACTACACTAGCACCTCCAGGCCAGAAGGGGTAGCTAAAGCTGTTTCCCTATATATTCTGGTGTGGAGAGGAAGTGGGGAAGAGCAGAGTGGTGGGAGGAGCTAATGTTGTTTACCTCAGAGTGGCAGTGACAGTTAGTGAGTTGGAGTTAGTTCAGTTTCTGGGAGGACTAAGGAAGAAAGACTGGTGGTGTAAAGGGGCTGCCTTAGGTCTCTCCACAGCCTGCTACCTACTTCCAGGCCTAGCCAGGGTCTGAGGGAAGGAGTAAGAGAAACATGAGAACACATCTGGGAGACAGAGTTACCTCATAACTCGCTCCGGAGAAGCGCACAGACAGGATACCAGATCCGAAACTGTGACTGACACACACAGCACAGTAGTCACTGGACTAGTGGAGGTTATATATCTACACTGTACCTCAGCGAAGCAAAACGGCAAGGTCAGAAATACAGAGGAAAGACTCAAGTTGCCTAGCAAAGGGGGTACCTGTGAGGAGAGACAGGCCAGCAGCCTAGCTAAAGCGGCAGCAGGGCCACACACACACAGCACAGGAGAGGGAAGCTGAGGACCCGGACAGGGTGGGAGCAACCCTGCCCCGGTACAGACTCCGTGGATAGTACTCTGCTAACAACATCATCTGCAGTAAAGACTTGGAAAACTTCAAAACCGTGAGTTTGTGTGATCCTTGTGCTCAAATCCTGCGTTCCCTCACAAGCAGCTATCATTACCACTACTACCCCTATCCTGCAATATCCATAGCGCCATCTATAGACTATTACTACCACTGCCACGGGGAATCAAGCTCTACCCGCCTAGAGCAATTACATCTCCAGCTGCCAAACATCATTCCCGAAGGTTCTGCAGCAGCGGTGGTCCCCTCACTGACCACAACCCGTGGGTGGCATCACGACAAACTCCCCTGTAAATATACCCCCCATTTATTGCGGAACCCGGGGCACGGTCTGGACCAAGATCGCCATGATATCCCCAGCAGTACCACACTTATCCCCACCCCCGGCTGGCTGTCCCACCTCCTGCTGTGACATCAGAACATTTCTCCATCCAGCTCCATAGCATAACATGCATCTGGGTGGGGAAATGATTTGATGCCATAGCAGGAGGCGGGACAGCCGTCCAGGGGCTGGGGATAAGCATTACCTTGCTTTACCTGCGTCATTAGTACAGGGAGCAGACACAGAGCGAGGAGGACGTGATTGGCAGCAGGGAGGCGGCACAGAGACACAGGCTGCCGCACCAGGGACCACCCATTTGGCTCCAGATTGTAAGTTTTACTAAACTATTATCTTGGGGTACCGGCGCCATCAGACATGGGGGACCCCTTGCCTGAATGCAGCAGACATGCTGCATTCAGTGCTACCCTTAGATTCTAATATTTGGGGGGTACAGGTCTTCTTTAATAGTAACTCCTATTACTGTTGCCCATTTATGGTATAAGCTCACCTTAGCCAGTAGAAGCAGGAAATCTGTAAGACCACTCTCTTGCCTCTGGATTCGACCTAGCAAAACTGCACTGGTTAATCAGCTTCTTTCTTCCCTGAGCCTCAGCAAGTTCAGTTTCTGTCTGAGAGATGATTACTTTTACATTTCTTTCATTATTTTTGGTCAGCAAGGGTTTTTATTTATCAATTAGTTTGTGCTATCACTTTGCGGGTCATACTATTTAAACTTTACCTTTCCTGGTCTTCCCCACTGGCTATATTCCAATGTGGATCCTACTTGGAGATCCAGCCAAGCTGCCAAGTATTAATGGCAATCAGATGAATACCAGTTAATTTATTATTTTTGCTGTGAAGTCTACCTATCCTCCTCCTTTCTTCTGCCAAGAGTGAAATAAAAGAAGGTTTTCCTTTCTTTCAGTGGTACTTTATTTTACTCTTTGAATCTGTGTTTTATGTTTTCTTATTTACAATCTTTTCTTTCTCTGCATGCCTTTTCTGCCCCTCTCAACAGTTCATAACTAGATACGAGAAATGCTCGATGGCCTATTAGGCAGCTAGGTTCAAGTTGTCATGTCCTAGTTTTGCGATTAGGGTTATTCTACACAAGTGCCACCAGGGACTGCACAACTAGGAATTTTAGTCTGTATTTTTAAGATAGGCATACATGGTAGTTCGTATGGGAAATGAGGGCCTTAACAGCCATGTGCACATGTTGAATATTTAATGAGAATATTACCTTAGTATTTGTAATCCAAGTATGTAAGACATGCAGAAGTGGTGCACATATTTCTATTATACTTTTCCTCTGATTGTTGAACTCCCTAGTTTTGGCTACCAATATTGAGGTAAAATACTCACAAAATACTAAGTGACCTAACAGCAGCGAATGGAGTTTTCTCTGATTACTTCTGTTGGCTCAAGTCACACTGGGTTATGGACGCACGTTTCCAGGCCATCGCTAATACCAGAGAGCGTTAAGAATATGCACTGCCGGGAAACGGAGGCCCATAGCAAACCCTTGATTAGCTTAGTAGCAGCCGCACACAGAGCGGCAAGAGGTGTGCTTTTCCTTAGTGCACAGGAAACACTGCCTGCAGCATTTTCCTGTGCCCTGAAGAAAAGTGGCCACCCAGCAGGTCTGTGTGCGGCTGCTACTAAGGTAAACAGAGGGTTTCTATGGACCCACATTTCCAGGCAGCGCATGCCGTTAACGCTGTCCGGTATTAGCGATGGCCTGGAAACGTGGGTCCATAACCCAGTGTGACCCTAGGCTTTAAATGCTTTTGTTAATCACTGATCGCATTTAAACACTGCCATTGTGTTCACATGATGGTGATGAATTGTCCGGACAACCAATGGTCTACTGAAGGCCCCATGTTTGCTATCTGTAGTCATTCGGTGAAGCTGGATAGCATTATTGCATTTTCATGGATGATTGCAGGTGTAAGACTTCCAAAGGGACCCAAGACTAATGTAACAAATAAAAAGTTATTAATCTTAAAAAAAAAGATAATTAATTGAATCACCTTCTTTCCCAGTGTAAAAATAAAGAAACAGAAAAAAATATTAAACAGTGGATATTTGGTATTGCCAAAGCCATATTAAATTTGTTGTAGCAAAATATATTGAGGTTTTTTTTTTTTACAACAAGGAGGAAATGGAATATTCCAGCACATCTAGGTGTATTAAAAGATGTCTTCTTTATTGAGACATGCAGACTTTGCAGCCTACCATTATGACAATGAATGGCCACTTTTTGATTAATTTACCTAAAAGCTGGAAAAGTAATAAAATGCAAAGCAAGCATTTCAGAAAAGTTTTATTTTATGTGTTCCACTTTCAATAAACCGAATGGTTATGCAAGATGGCAGCA
Organism: Allobates femoralis; assembly: GCA_033576535.1. Taxonomy (NCBI): domain Eukaryota; kingdom Metazoa; phylum Chordata; class Amphibia; order Anura; family Aromobatidae; genus Allobates; species Allobates femoralis. The sequence continues at coordinate 347,277,114 of JARQOC010000002.1, forward strand.
TCCAGATGAAAATCCTATGGAACTTAATTTCCAATTAGGAAAAAAGCAAGTTTCATGCTTTCATTCCATTGCGTATACCATCCTCCATCCCTGCATTGTAAATAATGCCTTTACAACTGAGAATACATTAGTCAATCCAGTAGCTTAAATCAATATTACTCCATTCATAGACAATTCCCTATACTATAAAAACATTGTGATTTAAAGGGTTAGTGAAGTCTCCAATCCCTCATTAAGGAAATAGATGTAATGTCTAAAACTAATCTCAGATGACCTGAGACTGACCAGGAGCAGAAAACCTCAATTACAGTTATAAATAAAATTATAATGGCCCCTGTCGTAAAGTCCGGGGCAATGTGTTTAATTCATTAATTGCATTTAGGACAGAAAATGATTATTGGCACAGGGCCGCACAAGCCAGTACTCTTCACTCTTCTATATCCTGACACATGGGTGTAGAGCATATTCATGTCATTAGGTATTTTACTGAAGAAATTGTAAGCAAATCCAAATCTTCATTGGCATTATCATTCTGCTTGCGAAACAAGTATTCAATATTGTTCATGTTCACATGTTGCTTTTCTGCTGCTTTTTCTGCAGCAAAACCTGCACTGTTGGCATAAAAGCAAAAAACTGCTTCCAAAAAACTAATTTTAGGCTGCTTTCACATCAGCGTTTTACACTGATCGCGGCAGTTGCGGTGAAAAAACCGCAACTGTCGCGATTACCACATAACGGCCGCGATCGCGGCACACTTGCGGCAAGCCTCATACAATGTCTATGGGGCTTGCGGTAAGTGTGCGGCAGGTGCGGCAAGTGCGGTTTCGGCACTTGCGGCAGGTGCGGCCGTAAAAAACCGCAAAACGTTTTTTTCACCGCAACTGCCGTGATCAGTGCAAAACGCTGATGTGAAAGGGGCCTCAGGGCAGCCGCGTTTTTTTTCGCGGCCGCACCTGCCGCAAGTGCAAAACCGCACTTGCCTCACCTGCCGCAAGTCCCCCTATACTTTCTATGGGGATTACCGCAACCGCGCCGCAAGTGCAGCGGTTATGCAGCAATCGCGGCAGATGCGGTTTTTTAAACCGCATCTGCCGCGATTTCAAATAAACGCAGATGTGAAAGGGCCCTTACTTAGGTTTTTTTGCATCATTTAGCTGTATTTTTGATTTGACATGTATCTATAGTACATGTTTAAAGATAGTTTCATTCACCATAAAAGCATCAAAAATCCAGTTGTGTTTTTTGTAGCATTTTTGCACTTTCTTTTTGCTTTAAATGGTGAAAAATTACTGTAAAAACGCTAAAGGAATATTCTGCTTTTTTTAAAAAAAAAATGCAAGTTATCCACTTCAGTAATTATAAAAAAAAAAAGTGTAAGTGTGTATGTGTGTATGCATATATATGTGTGTATGCATGTGTATGTGTGTATGCATGTGTATGTATATGTGTATATGTGTATGCGTGTATGCATGTGTATGTATGTGTATGTGTGTGTGTGTATTAGATTTCTGAAATCTTATAGCTTTTACTGGTACTGTAAAATGCAGCTTTTAATTTACAAAAAACTCATGAAAAAATATGCAAAAACATAACTTGTGAACTTAGCCTTATGATGACATATCCCAAAAGTATATTTCCCAAAGACCCTAAAGTATAGAATTATATCTGCATATAAAGGCAGCTATTCAGTAATGCAATCATTTATGGCATACCGTATATACTCGTGTATAAGCCGACCCGTGTATAAGCCGACCCCCTACTTTTGCCGCCAAAACCTGGGAAAATCTATTGACTCGTGTATAAGCCGAGGATGGACCCCAGCACATGTATACAGCCTCCAGCAGTGTGGTATACAGCAGCCTCCCCAGTGTTATATACAGGCCCCAGCAGTGTTACAGCAGCAGCCCCAGTGGTATATACAGCAGCAGCCCCAGTGGTAGTATACAGCAGCCCCAGAGGTATATACAGCAGCCCCAGTGGTAGTATACACGCAGCCCCAGTAGTATATACAGCCCCAGTGGTAGTATACACGCAGCCCCAGTAGTATATACAGCCCCAGTGGTATATACAGCCCCAGTGGTAATATACACGCAGCCCCAGAGGTATATACAGCAGCCCCAGAGGTATATACAGCCCCAGTGGTAGTATACAGCAGCCCCAGTGGTATATACAGCCCCAGTGGTAGTATACACGCAGCCACAGTAGTATATACAGCCCCAATGGTAGTATACAGCAGCCCCAGTGGTATATTCAGCCACAGTGGTAGTATACAGCAGCCCCAGTGGTATATACAGCCCCAGTGGTAGTATACAGCAGCCCCAGTGGTATATACAGCCCCAGTGGTAGTATACATACAGCCCCAGTAGTATATACAGCCCCAGTAGTATATACAGCCCCAGTGGTAGTATCCAGCAGCCCCAGTAGTATATACAGCCCCAGTGGTAGTATACATACAGCCCCAGTAGTATATACAGCCCCAGTAGTATATACAGCCCCAGTGGTATATACAGCCCCAGTGGTAGTATACAGCAGCCCCAGTGGTATATACAGCCCCAGTGGTAGTATACAGCAGCCCCAGTGGTATATACAGCCCCAGTGGTAGTATACATACAGCCCCAGTGGTATATACAGCCCCAGTGGTAGTATACATACAGCCCCAGTAGTATATACAGCCCCAGTAGTATATACAGCCCCAGTGGTATATACAGCCCCAGTGGTAGTATACAGCAGCCCCAGTGGTATATACAGCCCCAGTGGTAGTATACATACAGCCCCAGTAGTATATACAGCCCCAGTGGTATATACAGCCCCAGTGGTAGTATACAGGGCCCCAGCAGGGCCCCCCTCATAGTTTGGCGCCCCCACCTCACTTGCTGGCCCCCCCGCATGCAGCGCTGCGCATATACATTACCTGTCTAGCAGCTGTCACCCTCCGGTGGCGGATCGCGGCTCCTGGGCTCCGCGCTCCATCTTCCTCTCTGTCTTCCTGGTTTGTGGCTGCCAGGCTCATCGCGATGACGTCATCGCGATGCCGGCCGGTCACGTGACAAGCAGGAAGACAGAGAGGAAGATGGAGCCCGGAGCCCAGGAGCCGCGATCCGCCACCGGACGGTGACAGCTGCTAGACAGGTAATGTATATGTGCAGCTCTGCATGCGGGGGGGGCCAGCAAGTGAAGTGGGGGCGCCAAACTTTGAGGGGGACCGTATTGACTCGCGTATAAGCCGAGGGGGGGACTTTTCAGCCCAATTTTTGGGCTGAAAAACTCGGCTTATACGCGAGTATATACGGTAATTATTATAAAAGATTTGTCACAATAACTACATATCCTTCAAACTGTACTTGAAATTTTTGGTGACTGTCAACAATAAGCTAAGTAATGAAATAGGGTATTCTAAAAATGTGGGTTGATGTTGAAGTAAGGATACAATCAATAACAGTTAATAAATGACAACTTGGTGCTGAGATAGGATACGATGAAGAGAAGAAATTATTTCAAATAATTTACTAGTTTCATAATGATGATAAGGTTTTAGTCCTAAATCTTGACCTTCATCACAATAAAGTGGATTGTAAGGAATGGAGTGGTAAAAGGGCAAAGATAGCATGACGGGAACATTCATCACAGCATGCAGGGCACTATGTTGAATACAGGAGAAGGTCCACATATAGGACAAAAACCTTGAAGTCATTCTGAATCTGTTGGGCTCTTTGAATTAATTTCTTCTGATCATCTCAGCAGCACCAAGTTTTCATCTACTTATTTATTATCTAGATTAATCTGTCATATGTGTACATGGATAATGACAATATTCCGGCATATATATGATTTGTTTTCTGTACCTTATTTTCCACCATTTTTCCCCCCTGGAGGCTCCTTCTCTATTTGTAGTTAGTGGGGGGACTAGCTGCTGTGATGTCTCCCATATATAAAGAACTGACAGCCTCTATGTAACACATTCATAATCTAATACCCTGGTAAGTCTGGTATTAAAGCTTATTCTCATTAAATATGGCAGATTTGCGTACATACATCAAATGCCAAACAGGTCATACTTTAGTGGAAACTTTCAATTTTTTTTCCATTTAATACTAAGCACTATACGGTACATTTTTTTCAGGCTCCACATAGAAGGCTATAGAGTAAAAAAGGGCTAAAACCGTACAGCTGTAAAGTGACTTTAAACGTACTGAGGGCAGAAATTTCATGAAATCAAGTCCACGTTGCTTTGACATTGAGGCTGTATTCACATTTGGTGGAAATGTTGAGTTTTTTTCTGCTTCTCTTTTTTGTTCAAACATTCTGCTGTAACTGTCCAAGCATATAAATGAACACACTGTGCGTCTAAAGACACCGCTAAACTCTGCCATTTGGTGCTTTATTTTCTTTAGACGCTTCTATGTGGAGCTTAAAAAACTGTATGTAAAAAACTAGTTACCGTATATACTCGCGTATAAGCCGAGTTTTTCAGCCCAAAAATTGGGCTGAAAAGTACCCCCCTCGGCTTATACGCGAGTCAGTGCTGTATACCGATGTATACATCGGTACATACCGATGTATACATCGGTATACAGCAGCCCCCGTAATGCAGGGCCCCCCCAGCCTCGCTCCGGTCACCTGTAAAGGAAACTATACTTATCACAGTGCCGCTGTCCGCACCCGCTCGCAGCTGCCGTACGCGATCCTCCATCTTCATGCGTCTTCTTCCGGTTTCTGTGCTCGTCACCGGCAATGACGTCATTCCCTGCGACGAGCACAGGAAACAGGAAGAAGAGGCATGAAGATGGAGGATCGCGTACGGCAGCTGCGAGCGGGCGCGGACAGACAGCGGCACTGTGATAAGTATAGTTTCCTTTACAGGTGACCGGAGCGAGGCTGGGGGGGCCCTGCATTACGGGGGCTGCTGTATACTACCGCTGGGGCTGCAATATACTGCCACTGGGGCTGTATACACCACTGGGGCTGCAATACCACTGGGGCTGCTGTATATAGGGGCTGCAATACCACTGGGGCTGCTGTATATAGGGGCTGCTGTATACACCACTGGGGCTGCTGTATATAGGGGCTGCAATACCACTGGGGCTGCAATACCACTGGGGCTGCTGTATATAGGGGCTGCAATACCTCTGGGGCTGCAATACCACTGGGGCTGCTGTATATAGGGGCTGCAATACCACTGGGGCTGCAATACCACTGGGGCTGCTGTATATAGGGGCTGCTGTATACACCACTGGGGCTGCAATACCACTGGGGCTGCTGTATATAGGGGCTGCAATACCACTGGGGCTGCAATACCACTGGGGCTGCTGTATATAGGGGCTGCTGTATACACCACTGGGGCTGCAATATCACTGGGTGCTGCTTGTATATAGGGGCTGCAATACCACTGGGGCTGCTGTATATACCACTGGGGCTGCTGTATATCATACTGCTGGGGCCTGTATACCACTGCTGGGGGCTGTATACCTGTGCTGGGGTCCACCCTCGGCTTATACGCGAGTCAATAGATTTTCCCAGGTTTTGGGGCAAAAGTAGGGGGGTCGGCTTATACGCGGGTCGGCTTATACACGAGTATATACGGTAAGTGGAAATATGCCTGCTGATGCATGAATTGACACATGCACATTGGGGAAATCTCGTAGTTTCTATCAAATATAGGACCAATTGATTATTGCTTCTATGTCTAGTTCATCACTTGCAGACTATGGCAAATCTTTGTATGAAGTATGAATGCATGTGTTTTCTAGTTAGAAAGAGATGCAAAAACATGCAGCGATTATTAGTTTTATTTTCTGTTAAATACACTCTTATTGACCAGTTAAGCCTCCCTGTATAAAGTATACTTTTTTTCCTCAAATATAAATAAGCCTATGTCAATATGTGCTATCTGTAGTTTGCAGTAACTTGACAAAAAGGCAGTGATATTCAATCTTATAACTTTTAAAAGCTCTTAAATAAAGAATCAGCAGCGTTGAGGACAATAGACAGTGGTGTATCTGTGAATCCAGGAGTGAGATAAAACACTCACTAAGGCTGCCTTCACACTTGCAGATGCATCTGCAGCGTTTTGCAGATGCATCTGCAAGTATCAGCATGCAGACCGCGGCCCCTATGTTTATAATAGGGCGCACCGCGGTCTGAAAGCTCTCATTCATTCCTGTATGTGAAGCGTCCGCAGGCGGATGCCTGCTTACAGATCACACTCTCCCGCCCGCACCATGGACGCGACATCTCGCGTCCATGGTGCGGGCGGGAGAGTGTGATCTGTAAGCAGGCATCCGCCTGCGGACGCTTCACATACAGGAATGAATGAGAGCTTTCAGACCGCGGCCGCGGTCTGCATGCTGATACTTGCAGATGCATCTGCAAAACGCTGCAGATGCATCTGCAAGTGTGAAGCCAGCCTAAAAAGCAACTGCCCATCAGGCTATCAATTTTAAATGCTAGGTAGCCTTTTTAAATTGACAGAGAAATGCCTACACAAAACTAATGAAGAACCCTCTCATCCAGAACCTTGAGAGTGAAGATACAAACCAAACTGGCCAGGGGCGGACCGTCACCCCCGGGGGCCCTGGTGCAGGAGATTACTGGGGGGGCGGGGCTACTGGCCGTCGGCGCGACCCGGGGGGGAGGGGTGCCGCTGGCCGTCGGCGCGGCCCGGAAAGGGGGGGGGGGTTGCCGCTGGGAGCCGCAGGGAGCCACAGGGAGCCGCAGGCGCGATGCTCTCCTACCTGGGAGCCGCGCCGGATGTCTGCTAGGGGCCGGAGGAGCAGAGGAGAGGAGGGGCGGGATCAGGCAAGGGAAGCAGGAAGCTCTCTGCTTCCTTCGCCTGACCCTCCTCTCCTCTGGCGGCGGCTTGCGGGGGTCGGCTGGGGGCCCCCCTCCAGGCTTGAAGGGGCCCCCAACCGGTCGCGGCCCTGGTGCAGCTGCACAGGCTGCACCAGTGTAGTTCCGCCCCTGAAACTGGCTATATTAAGCAGAGATGAGTGCATATACTGTGGCATGCAAAAGTTTGGGCTCCCATGGCCAAAATAATAATAATACTACTACTACTACTAATAATAATAATAATACTAATTATTATTATTGTTATTATTATTATTATTATTATTATATACCAAATATTCCAAAATTACTGTTACTGTGAATAGTTAAGTATGTTGAAGATGAAATGAACTCTAACAGGCATAAATTTAAAGATTACATATTTTCTTTGTATTTTGTGCAAAAAAATAAACATTTTCATCTTTCACGTTTTAAAAATTATGAAAAGGAAAATGGGCCAATGCACAAGTTTGGCACCCTTGGAAATTTGTGTGATCAGATAACTTTGACCCATGTTTCAGACCTTAATTAGCCTGTTATGGTTATGGCTTCTCCACTGTCATCGCTAGGAAAGGCTGGCTGATACAAATGTTACAGTTTTATAAAAACCCAGCCTCCTCTGACCTTGTGCCAAAAACTGCAGCCATAGGTTCTTGTAAGCAACTGTACATAACAGTGGAGGTCCACAAAGCAGGAGACGGCTATAAGAAGATAGAAGAGTGTTTTCAAGTTGCCCTTTTCTTAGATTGAAATGTAATTATGAAATGGCAGTTAACAGGAACAGTGGAGGTCACAATAAGGTCTGGAAGACCAAGCAAAATTTCAGTGAAAGCTGCTTGTAGAAGTGCAAGAGAGGCAAATCTGAACCCCTGCTTGAATTCAGAAAGATTTAGAGACACCTGCAATAATATGGCCTTCATTGAAGAGTCATCAAAAGAAAACCTATCTATCCTGTGTCTTCACCATAAAATTCAACATCAGAAGTATGCAAAAGAACATCTAAGCAAACCTGATGAATTTTGGAAAAAGTTCTGTGGACCATTGAGGTATAGAACTCTTTGGCTACAATGATCAATGGTATGTGTGGAAAAATAGAGCACAGAATTTCAGAAAAAGAACATCTCAGTCTCAGTTAGGCATCGGCGTGGATCAATCATAGTTTGGGATTGTGTTGAAGCTAATGGCATGAGGAACATTTCACAGGAAGAGGGAAAAATTAATTCAATGAAATTTCAGTAAATTCTTGTTGAAAAATTAACACGATCTTTAAAAAAGGCTGAATTAAAAAGATGTTTTCCACAAATGGATAAACTTATCTCATAATCCACAATAGACTACCTCAAAAAGTGCAAGATGAAGGTTTTAAGGCCCAGTTACACACACAGATAATTGTGCAGAGATTGTTTGCAGATCTCTGGTTGCTGTAAAATCACACATTGGACACATTGTTCTATTTTGTGGCCGTGTATAAATGTAACAATGAGTCCATGATTTCACTGCAACCAGAGATCTGCGAACAATCTCTGCACAATTATCTGTGTGTGTAACTGGGCCTTTACAATGGCCCTCATAGTCCCTTGATCTTAACATCATCTGTGGCTAGATCTCAAAAGAGCAGGGCTTGATAGACGACCCAGGAATCTCACAGAACTGACAGATTTTTCCATGGAAGAATGGATGAATAGCCCTCAAACAAGAATTGAAAGACCTTTTGCTGTCTAGATAAAGTTTTTACAAGCTGTGAAACTTGCAAAATGGGGTGCTACAAGGTTCTAACCAGCAGGTGCCATGACTTTTTCATCGGCCCATTTCCTTTGTGTAATTTTTAAAATGTAAAAGATGAAAATATATATTATATGCAGGTATTTTCAGGGAAACACAGTTTTATGAACACAAGGTGACCCCTGAAAGTAAGACGTACTAGGGGGTTTAGTGTGCCTGCAACTATAAGGCACCCCCTGAAAATAAGGCATGCCTTTATTGTTGGAATAACCGCATGCCACCGATCAGAAGACTGGGGCATGCAGCTGTGACTCTTCCAGCCGCCGCCCCCTCGCTATTGTTCCAGTGCCCACTGCAGTCCGGATGCCGCAGATGCATGAACAACGCCACCGCTCTATTTTTAAAGCCCCCTGCCACTGTCCCAGCCAAACACAGGTCAGGAGCTGCCCCAGCAGCCAATCACAGGCCAGTTGGCGCATGACATCATATTATGGCCTGTAATTGACTGCCCGGGTGGCTCCTGACCTGTGATTGGCCGGGACAGCAGCCCGTACACTTACGGCACCTGAGGCAAGGAGATGAGAGTGGTGTCATTCTCCTTGCATCGGCGGCACCAGGACAGGGGTGGGCAGCTGAGAGCGTTGCCAGAATGCAGCGAGGACCAGTGAGAAGCGTCCCTGTGTGTGTATGTATCCCTGTGTGTGTGTCTGTGTGTCTACCTGTGTGTGTCCCTGTGTGTGTGTGTGTCCCTATGTGTGTGTTTGTCCCTATGTGTGTTTTGATGCTGTTACCATATTGGGGGATGAAGAGAATGATGCGGATACCTTATTGGGGGCCACAAGGGGATGATGGGGTTACCTTATTGGGGGCCACAAAGAGATGATGGGGATACCTTATTGGGGGCCACAAGGGGATGATGAGGATACCTTTTTGGGGGCCCCAAAGGGATGATGGGGATACCTTATTGGGGGCCGCAAGGGGATGATAAAGGTTCATTTTTTTTGTTCAACAATAAACATGAATTCTTGTTCATGGACAAATATTAGAATCTGAGAGTCCTCAGTGGTAGATACCTTTTAATAGCTAACTGAAAAGATGGTAAACATTGCAAGCTTTCAGGACTCTGTGGCCCCTTTGTCAAGCAGATAATGACACAGACTCTGAAGACACATACATATATACATAAGCAAATAAAACAAAACAGAACAAAAAAAACAGTCTTAGATGCTGTAGTAAATGCGACAGGTAACGTAAAGCAGAGTCAGGCTAGGGAGGAAGAGATGGGCTGGGGAATTGAAACTAAAATTCTAAGATAAGCGGAACAAATTGTATTATTCTTATATGGTAGTGGTCTGTGGAGAAATGAAAATACTTAAATGAGTTGGGGAAAGCACTAAAAGGAAGTGAGGGTGTTCACATAAGAAGTGTCAAAAGTTCATTGTCCTCCATTCAAATCGATTCAGGTCTGGGGATTGGGCTGGCCGCTGCATAACTTAAAATTTTTTGGAGTGGAACTAATTTTTTTACGTGATTACTGATGTGTTTGGAGTCATTGTCTTGTTGAAGAACCCATTTCAAGGGCATTTCCTCTTTAGCATAAGGCAATATGACGTCAAGTATTTTATTTTATATGCAAACTGGTCCATGATCCCTGGCATGTGGTATATAGGCCCGGCACAATAGTAAAAAAGACAATTTTATTTTCATCAATCCACAAAATGTTTCTCATTTCTCTTTAGACCAGTTGTTGGCCCTGTGTGCTGCCTACCCCCCTGACAGGGGGCCCCTTTGAATTCTGGCTGACTCCCCTTTCAGGAGGCCACTATGCGCTCTGTCTGCCCCTCACCATGAGACAAGAGAGTGGTCAGGAGGCAGCATCAGCAGGTGAGGTGAGAAACAGCCACAGGAGCCCATGACAGGGTTGGCCAGTCAGATCAAGAGCACAGGGATCTCCTGTAATGGGAGGAGGGTAACACAGATAACAATGGTGCCCTTTGACAGGGGCGTGGGGTGGGGGTCAGACAGAGCACACAGGGGTCCCCTGACAAGGGTGTGGGTGGTCAGACAGAGTACACAGGGTGCTGATGCCTGCCCTGCTTGGTGCCACCACATGGTTAATTTGCATGTGCATGCAAGTTAGACATGCGGACTGGTAGCATGCACTCAATGCTGCAGAGCTGCCTGTCTCTGACTTCGACCCTGCACATGAGAATGATGAACAGGACTTTGTAATTTAGGCCCCAAAAAAACATACTTACATAATCACAAAGGAAAAGTGTCATCTTCAACTCTAAGCCTGTTAGAAAATCATTTCATCTTCATCTTGCTTAACCGTCAAAGTAAAAGCCATTTTCACCAGGGGTGCCGAAACGTTTGCATGCCATTGTACTTGAGTGGAAATGAGTTTTGAAATTTTATCCAGAACACAGATTTATTGTAATTCATTCTGTGTGGACTAATGAATATAGCAGCCAGCTGTGGTGCTAATTTTTTCTAAATTGTAGGGCAAATGTTTTCTAAAAATGAAAAACTCACTTCACAGGTCACCTTTTCCGCTGTCTGCATCGACCAATTCTCCATTGCTCATCATTTTCTGTTCTGTCCCCTTCTGATCGCTGCAAATCCCAAGCGCTCTAACTATTGGTCCCTTAGATAATTGTATGCTCGTACTTACCCCATCAGGGGCAACGGACAGTGTAAACTCAATCATCACTGCAGCTGTAGAAAGACCAGGAGAAATGCTGTACTTTTCTTCTAAATCTTGCATTACTTACAATGAAACAATAAGTGAAAAAAAATAATCTGTACAGGGTTATACACATGTGTCTTCAGTAATGGCTTCTGCAGACTAACTGAGGAAGAAGGGAGGAACATCCTGTACAGACAAAAACTAAGGGACGAAGGTAGGGACAAAATTCATAAGTTTACCTAGCAACAACAGGGAATTTCCTGATTAGAGGAAATGCAAATGCAGAGAGATATATACAACAGGTTGTTCCATGCATGGGACACAACACTCCCCATCTGAAATTATCAGATTTCACAAGTCTTTGTATGACGTAAGGAGTCAACTCTGTCCCTCGAGGTCATGAACCTGCAACGAGAGGAGAAAGAAACACAAAATGCAACAGTAATGCAGTAAATTTAAGTCCATATTTGCAGTAAATTGTAGTCCTTGAATGTCAAAAATAGAAAAATGAGAAAAGGAGTTCAACAGAAAAACCCATCTTCGGATTGGGGAAGCAGCAAAACGCCAACTCTTCCACCAACCCAATAATTCAATGGCGAGGTTTAGTCCACTGGGAATGTTCAAGTTCAGTTGGACACAGACAGTTCGGTGTCTCAGCACAGCAGGGTATGAGGAGATGCACTCCCTGCCTTGGCAGAGTCCAGCAACGAAGTTTAGTTCATTTGACTCCTGCTCGAAGGAGCCACCAGGTGATGTACTTGGACTGGACGTCCACAGGCACTATGGCTGACCAGCTTGAAAAGTGTCCAGGGTGATGGAACCTCTGCTTCTGTGCTGGCAACCTTGGACACATGGCTTGCACTGCAGGTTGGTCCAAAATCCTTCCAAGACTCTTGTTCCCTTGGCTCAAGATCATGGCTGGCAGGGCTGGAGCAAAGATTGTCATGGAGCCAACTTTGGAAAGATGGCTGGGTGCTGTGGTCAAGATTGAGAGTTCACCTTAGTCCTATTTTCCACTCAGCTAGTTGCAGGTCAATGGAGATGAGCTGCCTCTATTCAGGTGAGGCTGTTTTGGGTTTAAATGTTAACGCAGCAGCGCAGAGTTCCCGCCTTAGTACGGTGCATGCAGGTGTTGAAGTGAACTTTACCTTGTTCAGGACGAAACTGCAATGTACCTTGCTGCGGTTTCTGAAGTACTCTTGGAGGCTGCTGCAAACTGTAGCCTTTGTAGATGTGTCATAAGAAACATAGGTTTGACTCTTGCTGACAGCTGAAAGAGTCCTTAGAGAAGCATGGTGCAAGACTGGAAGTTGCTGTAAGGCCTTTACAGACTTCTTCCTCGTCTCCCACCTGTGTTGTCTCTGCGATGGTGACGTAGTGTTCCTGTTGATGCCCTCAAAGGCAAGCTGTCTCAGCAGTACACTGTCTTGAACTGTGATGGGTGTCCTGAACCCAAGAGGATCTTGGATGCTGTTTTTAACAGGCAAGACTCCCCGTTTCGAGCAAGTTCGTTACAGGGTAAAGCTTGCAAGATGATTTTGTCTTGTTCGATGTCCAGTGGCGTGCTAAGGTTGCATTGCATGGGGAGAACACTAGTACCTTCAGTAAGAGGTAGGCTGTTGAGAGAGGGGCTCTCACTCTCTGGGCACTGAAGTCTAAGCATGGTTTCGGCTTTACCAGGTTTGTGATAGAGATAGGCTTCACAGTTTGGGAATTTAGCAGTTGTTTGCTGTGAATCCCTTGGCAACTCAGTCTTTGCAGGAAGAGAGGGTGAGGGAGCTACCAGCTGTTGTAGTTGTCTGCAGTGGGTTTGATATTCATGACCCTGATGATCACCTTGCCTTCCTCTGTAGGTGGGTAGTCATTGACCTGGTTTGCGGGGTAGAGTGCTGTTGACTCAAGGTTGTCATCTTGAAGACAAAGCAGGTTTGGGTTATCAGGTGGTTGTTCTTTCCACCTAGTGTCGTTTGGCTTCTCCTTTACCCAGTAGTGATGCGGGTATGGCAGAAGGGACATGTCGTGGTAATCTGACATGATGACGGTTTTGTAAGAAGTGAGGTTGCTTGACTTCTTTGTCTAGTAGCTACAGACTTCATCCAGGAGCTGAGCATACAGTTCAGCAAGTTGATCGAAGATTTGTAGATGCGCCTTGTGCAGTCGTATGTTGTCTCTGCCGAGGAGAATCAAAATATCTGCCTTGTTGTCCAGGGCCGGTATCTCGCTGGCTATGTCCTTGACGTGAGGAAACTGAAGAGCCACTTCTGGTGTTGGGATTTCTTCCCTGTTGAAGGGAATTTGGTTACACTCTACGAGTGTGAGAAGTGGTATCTCCTTAGAGCTGAAGAGAGAAGTTATTATGAGGCCACTGGCCCTTCTTCCAGTGATTTCTGTCACACCACTGCAAGTGCCCAAGGTGTAGGAATAGGTGTTTCCCTTGAGGCCGAGCAAGTCAAAGCGTTCTGACCTGGCCAGTGATTTGTTGCTCTGGTCATCCAGGCTGACATACACCTTGACTGCCTTCTCTGGATGACTTTCAGGATACACCTTTGCCAGGCAAATCTTTGCACAGGACCTGTCGCAAAGACCTTCTCCGCAAACCTTGGTGCAGGATGAAGATACCGCAAGATGGTTTGTTGCCTTGTCTGTACTCTCCCCGCCATTGCCTGTGGTGGGAGAATGCGTAGACGTTGAGTCAGGTTGTGACGGATGGAGTGCTTGTATGTGGTCTTCGCTGTCACACTCTATACACTTGATGGCAATGACACAGTCCTTAGCAATGTGTTCAGTAGAGGCAAAGCACCTGAAGCACACTCCAAGAGTAAAAGGAACTCTTCAAGAAGTTTGAAGTGGTTTCTTTCTGAAGTCGATGCACTTCTTCAGGGGATGCGGCAATTTGTGGATAGGACCCGAGCGGTTCGGGTCTTCTACCTTCTTGCCTTCACTGTCTTTGTCTGGCACTGAGGTTGGTGAAGGCAGAACTTCTGTCTTTTTTACAGACACTGGGCCGCGGCGATCTCTGTAAAGAGAGCGTGGACTCTTGTACCTAGGAGATGACTCAGAGCCGATTGATTCTTCATAGTAGAAGCTGGGGTCGCTTTTGAGCTCTGCAATCTCCTTGATGAAGTCACAGAAAGAGGAGAATGGAGGGAAGGAGACCTGGTATTGTCTGTTGTAGTTTGATCCTTGAGTGGTCCACTTTTCTTGGACATTGTAAGGCAACTTGGCGGCGATGAGATTCATCCCACGAGGGTGTCCATGTAGCTAAAGCCAGGTAGATGTGTGTCTGCTTTAGCTAGATGAAGCTCGGACAGCAGGTCATTGAGTTCCTGGCACTTTGAATCATCCTTGCTGGATATTTAGAGAAAGTCGTATATTTGTTTGAGTAGAGCATCATCGTTAGCTTCAGGACTGCCAAAAGCTTTCTCTTGTCTGTCCCATGCAGTTGTGAGACTGGCTATTGGGTCACTGACCTAGACAGATCTGAGCTTCTTGATTCTCTCCGTAGACCATGGGCCTAGCCACCTGAGTAGCAGATCCAGTCTTCAGCACAGTAATGCCGAGATAACTGATTGCGGTTTTGAAGGTACACTTCCACCCTCTGTAGTCTTAGGCTGGTTGTCAAACCTCGTGAGACCAGTGTTGGTGAGTTCTCGGCAAATCATGTGCCTCACAAAGTCGGACATGTCTGCTCTTTCTGATCTTGGAGGCACACTTGCTGGCTGAGCAATGCTGTTAGCGTGGGCTGTAGATTCTTGACTCAGGAACGTGGAAAGGTACAGAGTAGCATATGTGTTTAGGCCAAGGACCGGTTGGTGTATACATTTTCTGTTGTATGCGGGGCTGGAGCTACACAGTTCTTGGTAGTGTAGTGCCTTACCAACATGTTGGGTCACATATGGCATTGGCATAGAAGGTTGCTGAGGTGCAGGGTCTGGCTGTGCACTGAAATGTGAAGGTGGTTCAGATTTGAATATCTGAGGTGTGTTAGACTGACCTGTGAAGCTGGAAGCTGCATGCAAATCGGCGTCTTGATGCACTGGAGAAGTGTTTTCGCCAACGAGAATTTTGGTGTCGATCAGCGGTTTGCTAGCTTGTCTCAGCACGTAGTCTTTTGAGCGCTTCAGGGGGTCTTCCATGTCGAGTTCATACGAAACTGACGCTGCCTTCTTGGCTCCCACCCAGACCTTTAGCCTGGCCATGGCTGCCGCATGTTCACATTCTTTTTATAGGGCTTCTAGCTCTACCTTCTTTCGCGCAGACTCGGCTTCCACCTTTGCCTTCTTTCACGCAGACACGGCTTCCACCTCCATCTTCTTTCACGCAGACTCTGCTTTCGCCTCTGCCTTCTTTCGCAGCAGACTCAACCCAGAAGAAAACAGTCATGGAAATAAAGACAGCTTGTACTTTTGTAATTTCTGCTTCAGCTCATGCTTTTATAAGCTGCTCACTGAGGGTTGAGTACCTTGATGACCCGAATTGAGTGCCTTGAGCTCTTAAAAGACTTGGATTTGTGAGATGCCACTTCTGACATTTGCATCATTTTTGCTTCAGTCTGGTTCACGATGTCACGTACGGTGCTGTCTCGCTCAGCATCAAGCTGTTGGAAGTCCTGGAGTTCCTTTAAAGACTTGGACGTATTTACTTTCAGCATGGTAAAGATGTATTTCTTCCAAGTGTCCTTGAAGGACTGGTAAGCGGAGTACAGTTGTTCTAGAGCTCCCTCTGGTTGTAGCTCATGAGCACCTGGCACAGATAAAACAGTCACTTGTTTTGGCACTCTTTTCCACAGTAATGTAAAGTGGATAACCAGTTCACTTCTGTCTGTTTTTAAGTTCTCTTTAACCCTCCATGTTGGTTTGGTTAACCGTTTAGGTCTTTCACTATGAGTTGACTGAGAGTCCATCATTTCTCCATGTTGTTTCAGGATGGGCAGTGAAAGAGAGCTTTGCATTTCAAGAATTGTGTACAGGATTGCAAGGGTGGGGCTTTCTGCTCCTGGTTGTCAGGGAGACAGATTACAAAGTATCAGTTCTGTGCTGGGCAGCAGGCTGTGTTAATAGACTTGCAATACAGCCTGCATAGAATCTATAAACTTCAGCTTGACAATAGTTTATAGATGGATCACTTCTCAGGCAGGATTTATAACCTGTATACTGCTCTTAGTGACAAGTTATTCTCTTCACTGAGCTTATTTCTGTTTGCAGGCTCATATAGACTGCTGTATCAGTTATGCTGTGGCTTGTTTAACAGCACTTTATGGATAATCCTTTCTCTGGATTGAATGCAGTATATCACCCCTGGTAACAGGTTATTTTACTGATTGTGAGCTGTATACAATTCCCTGTCACAGCTAATCCTTTTCACTGTTCTGTTCCCTTCTGATGGCTGCAAATCCCAAGCGCTCTAACTATCGGTCCCTTAGATAATTGTATGCTCATCCTTACCCCATCAGGGGCAACAGACAGTGTCTACTCAATCATCACTGCAGCTGTAGAAAGACCAGGAGAAACACTGGAATTTTTTCCAAATCTTGTATTAGTTACAATGAAAGATAGTGTTAAAAGGAATAATCTGTACAGCTTAAACACATGTGTCTTTAGTAATGGCTTCTGCAGACTAACTGAGGAAGAAGGGAGGGCATCCTGTACAGACACAAACTAAGGGACAAAGGTAGGGACAACATTCATACAGTCTACCTAGCAACAGCAGAGAATTTCCTGAATGGAGGAAATACATAATGCAAAGAAATATATACAACAGGTTGTTCCCATTCGTGGGACACAACATTTTCACTGTTCCAACGCATAAATTCTCTTTAGCTTCTTACTCTAAGTCAGGACTTCTTACATGTCTAGGCCTTTCACGGCCCTGTGTACTGTGTCATCATAATGCATGTTGTGATATTACAATGTATCAATGCAGCTTTAACCAATTAGGGACACTGCATGTAATGACATCTGAGGCCTGGTTGCGCTGGAAGGCATGACATTTAGTGAAGAGGCAAAACAGAGTTAATGCAATGAGGGAAGGTGAAATAAAAAGACACAGAGGACTGGATGGCATGCTGCGTGGATGGTGGCACAGAATCAGTGATAGGAGAATTAACTTTTATTTTTTTAGTTTTTTTTTTACATCTTCTTTTTACTGACCTATTGGCACTAAAGAGATAACTATTAATCTCAGTAGATTCACCATTCTCTAAGGGAAGGTGCAGGCAGCCATGGATTCTTTTATCTGCCTGAATCGGATAGAAGTATGCGTTACTGGATCATCTCTGATCGGAGTGTCATTTGCATATGTGATCTGATTCTCCCGAATGATAATATGATGTGAAAATGGAGAACAAAATTTCTCAATCTTCTTTATTCTGAGAGTGTGTGGAAATCAGACTGCATTCTGCTGTCATCCGAGTGCAGTGCAATGTTTTCCCACTATTCATTGACTTTCATGGCCGAGTTCAATCGCAATATCGGACCAAACTCAGACAAAGAGCAGTGTCTATCTGAGGAAAGAAATTGTCCTGCCCGGAGCTAATGTTGAATGTATAGTGTATATTGTTGTACAGTACTGCTGTCAGCAAATTTCCGTGTTATACTAACAATGGAATAATTTTTCTTAGTCTCTCCATTTTGTTTGCTTATTTCTACACAATAAACTTGTGAGATTTACCGTATAAAAATTAATATAGTCAATTTCATTATATGGAAAATGTCAAAATCTTGGTCAACAAATTCTAATGTGAATCTGTGCAGTACACAACCACCAATGTGCATGTGAATAGTATATGTTTTATATGACGGTAATCTCTGTGTTTAAAGCAGAAGAAAACACACTGGCAAACATATTTTCTTGTTTCTTCAAAAATTATAAGGCAGTCCAAGGTGGGAGACATGCACAGCATCTCTAAAAACACAGGAAAGGCAGCAAACCTGGAGGAAAGGTCTTATTTTCCCCAAACATCTTATTAGTTCTCAGCCTGTCCTTCTACTGAAAGGCAGGCTCCAGCAGGTAACCATTTCCTCCTCTCCAACCGTACAGTCTAGCAGGCTCCGTCCTGTGCTATTAGCACATTGCATTTCCATTTTGAGCTGTGGAAATGTCAATAGCATTTCACAGCCTGTCTTTTCCATATTTATTTCCTCTCCAGCACTTTATCTGCTGGCCCCCATTGCTTTTAATTATAAGCAACATTTTGTTTAGGACACTGTACTTATTTTTTTATATTCTCCGACATATAATTTTGTCTTATTTTCTGAGGTTTTGCTAAAGGCAAGTTAGTTTGTCCAAGAAGTGTATTGATGAAAAAAAATTAACTTGCACAGGCTACCACAGAGACAGTGTGGTTCTGTGAAATATCCATAATGCCACTGATTTTCTAAAGCTGTAGTATAAAGAAATAGATAGCATTTTTGCTTCATACCAGTCTTTACTAATGGGACCATACTACACTATATGAAGTAAAATAATATATTGTAAAATATTTACCACATCATACAATTAAATACAAAGATGTTTGACAAAATGGCTCAGTGGGACTGTTTCCTCTATAGGGTGGTACCTTTTTGAGACTACCACCCAAAATAGCTTTGTAAAGTAGCTAGTATATGTAATATTTGAAAGGACTGTAAAACTGACATGGGAAGTCTAGTCTGGATAATGGCATGGTCCTTTTAAAGAGATGGTCTTTGGGAGACACTTATCTGGATTTACATATTTGTTGTGGTACAACATGGAAGATAATAGCTCACCTGCATTCCACTATGCAATGATATGTAGAGGACAGGAGGGTAGGATACCTTCAGGGCACATGCTATAGCTTCATCCCAGTTATTTCTATTGGGCAGCAGAAAGGTGGCTCAAATGGGAGATATTGTGGATGCTCAAAAGCTGTGCATTTCCAAGACCCCATGCCAGACTCTAAGAAACATAGGAAACTTATGCCCTTTGTGCTTCTTTCCTACTTAGTGTAAACTCACATGCAATGTGTGTTATCAATCTGTAACCTGTGTTTGTATCGCCAATGGCGGCAGACAAAAAAAGCTGCTATGAGGCTCGTAAGTAAGGGGAGCACCAGCACCAGACCCCCCTCGCATGCATAACCTCCTGTCCATAATCATAAAAAGGAATAATCAAAGAGGGAGTGTGCAGCTCCCTATTTCATCATTCTCCCCCTATACCTGCGCTCTTATGTCTAAGTGCAGCAGAGTGCAATGATGTCACTACTGCATACTCACTGTGTTGAAATGGGTAAAGCTGAAGGATGCTCACAAGGAGACTGAAGCTAAGAAGGAACTGAGGAGAGTTGAGTATTTATTTCTTTAAACAGGTGGCTTAAGGACTATGGGAGCACATTAAACAATTTGAGGGCTACATTATAATATATTGATATACATGAAGGTGGTAGTACATGGAAGACTATGAGGGGCATTATAATATATGGAGGAATATTGCTGGTGAATTTTTAAGAATTGGAAAAGTATGGGGGCATTATAATACATGAAGGACTATGGAGGTAAAATTTAATACATGGAGGACTGGGGCTATGTTATAATATATGGAGGGTTATGGAGTGCATTATACTATATAGAGATCTATAAGGAATGCATTATAATATATTGAGAACTATTTGGTGCATTATAAGATATGGAACAATATGGTTGGTTCTTATAATAAATGGATGATTATGTGGCACCCATTTTACTATATG
Source organism: Allobates femoralis (assembly GCA_033576535.1). Lineage (NCBI taxonomy): Eukaryota > Metazoa > Chordata > Amphibia > Anura > Aromobatidae > Allobates > Allobates femoralis. The sequence goes on from JARQOC010000002.1 coordinate 347,297,057, forward strand.
GACAGTTGTAGGCCAGGGTAGTTGAAGGGAGATACAGTAGAGTCATCATACTGTAAAAGGGTACTGCGAAGGAATTAATTGTGGGGGAACATACAATATTTGGGGTGCACTTTTGTTGGCATCATACTATATGGGTGCAATGAAAGGGGAATATATGAGATTCAATTGAAGACCATTACTTAGTTGTTAAATATTTCTTACGTGACCCACCAAATGTTTTGTTTTGGGGGAGGGCAATTTAAAGGTCTGCTTGCAACATGTCAATTTCTCCTGTGGGTATGCTGAGTTTTATGTGCAGCTATTTCCCATAGAATTGCATTAGAGGCAGAAAATGTGCAAGAAAAAAATACATGTGGTTTTAGGGTGCGTGCACACGATCAGTGAACACAGTGTTTCGGATGCATCTTCTTGCTCCTGCAGCTAAAGCGCTGCATTGTACAGTAGAAGCATAGTGGATGGGATTTAAAGAAATCCAATCCTCACTATGCTTCACCAGACTGCAGCGTTTTGACTGCTGTGGTGCAGCTTGCCAGCATTCCTGTCCTCCGCAGCATGTTCATTTCATGCTGCGGAGTCAAAAGCAGCTGCCACCGGGTGAATGCAGGGAGAAGCCGCCAGGAACGCACTGCACATGGTGAGTATAGGATGACTGCAGTCTCCCTGCGGCCAACCACGTCCAAGACGCAGCGCCTCCGGACCGTGAGCACACAGCCTTAGTGTATTTCAGTTGTGGAACTGCATCAAAAGCACATGTAATCTGCATAAATATATCAATAATTTTTTGTCAAAATTAAATGTCAGGAGTATCAAAAACAAAGCAGCTTTTTTTAAAACACCCAACAAGAGACAAAACTGCAGAATTAAAAACGTGAAAAAAATGAACTCAAAACCATTGATACAAATTAAAGTAAGCTATACATGAAACACTCATCTAAAGCTCATCATGTGAACATAGCCTTAAAGCTTTTTTTGTTTGAATTCTGCAGCATGTCAATTTATTCCATCATTTTTGCAGTATATTTCACTCAAATGAATGGGAAAAAAACACACGTAAAAGTTTATTGAAAAAACTTGAATAAGCTTCCGTATATCACTAACAATTTTTCTTCCATCGCTCTGATTTATGCAAAAGTGTGCACCTATCATTATAAAGCAGAATCTACACAAATGTAGGCACCACTGCAGAAGCTCAATGGTGGAAATGAGAAATATACTCAGCAGGGAGAAGGTTTGGATGTCATCCAATATTCACAGGATAATGTACTTTACTTAACTAAGTTATTGCCTTTCTTATTGACGAGATAGGAATACTAATTCTTCTTCTTTCCTTGCTGCTTTGTCCGTGGTTTATGGAATCTATCACATTTACACTGTTAATGAGCGATGTGTATGGGAGTGACTCCATTCACAGTTCAGGCCCCCATACACTCTAGATAAATATAGAACAAACATTCATTTCACGATTAAAAGGATTCAATTGTCCCAAGCGTAGACTACTGTTTTGGACGATCACAAATGATTATCAATTGGTCCAATGGGCTAGCCAATAATTACTCAGTATGATTGAAAACGGCCAGTTCACTCGACTTTTATCCAAAATGTATCATTTCCATTAGGCTAGGGCTTTTCACCTAATTTGCTGTATGATTACTATAATCTGACCTCATTAACCCATCAAAGATCAATGTGTCAGGCATTTTATGTTGAAATACATGAAAACCATTGAGTTTGTGCACACAAACCCTGCAGCTCTACTGCTTATCACAGGTTTAGACCTACTGGGGATCATTACACATATTCTTGTCTGTTATTATGAAGAAGGTTGTTGTTTTGAATTACTGGCTCTGTAGTTATTGTTTACTAACCTGTATAGGGGAACATTGAGGGACGGATGATTTAAAGGTAATCTGTCACCATATTTTTGCCACCTAACCTGAGAGCGGCACAATGTAGAGACATAGACCCCGTTTCCAGTGATGTGCAACTTACTGGTCTGCTCACTGTAGTTTTGATAAAATTACTGTTTTATCAGCAGAAGATTAACACTAAAGGACTGCTAAAAATGCTGCCATGTTGTCCTCCATATTTACGAGCCTAGTTTAACTACATCCCTCCTACAGATTGGTGTCTTTCTGCCTATGCACAGTGTACACAGAAAGCTGTCAAGAAGTGTTAGAAGTAAGATTTAACAGAACTCAGCATGCAGAGAACTGCTGGAACTGCAGCTGATAAAACTGCAACTTTTTTTGACAGGGTACCCCCAGTGGGTGATAGATCACAGGAATCAGGGTCTCTCACATGGGGTACCAAAAATTGGTGGCAGATTCTCTTTATCTTCTCTCCCTTGATAAAATCTGCAGGGTGAGATGGTGAAATGTTCATCACAAGAATGAGAACATCATAAAAATGAAAAAGCTGAAAGAAATGTAAAAATCATGATAATGTTGGTCCTAAAGCACGCATGATACTAAGCTGCATCGTTTCATGATTTAGCTGATGTGAATACACATACGGTTAACAATTAGTGTCTGTGAAAGTTTCCTCAATGATTCAGATTTTTTAAAATATCTTTTGCCTTATTATGCAGTAAGCAAACGCCAAATATATTTACTTTTCATTTAATTACAGAATTGTTGTTTGGATCACATCCAAAGCCTCATTATTCTTATAATTCATTATTGATAATTTCAATTATTCAGCCAGTTTGTAAATTCATTTAGATTCTTTGCAATGTGCTGTGCAATCAATAGGTTTTAAAAATTGCTTACAATAAGCACTGTGAACAATATTTTGTTGAAGCTACACTGGCCTTTGTACAGTCGTGGCCAAAAGTTTTGAGATGGACACCAAAATGATATTTTCACATGATCTGCTGCCCTCTGGTTTTTATTTGTGTTTGTCTGATGTTTATATCACATACAGAAATATAATTGCAATCATATTATGAGTACCAAAAGGTTATATTGACAGGTAGAATGAGTTAATGCAGCAAGTCAATATTTGCAGTGTTGACCCTTCTTCTTCAGGACCTCTGCAATTCTCCCTGGCATGCTCTCAATCAAGTTCTGGACCAAATCCAGACTGATAGCAGTCCATTCTTGCATAATCAATGCTTGCATTTTGCAGAATTTGTTGATTTTTTGTCCACCTGTCTCTTGATGATTGACTACAAGTTCTCAATGGGATTAAGATCTGGGGAGTTTCCAGGCCATGGACCCAAAATCTCTATGTTTTGTTCCCTGAGCCATTTAGTTATCACCTTTGCTTTATGGCAAGGTGCTCCATCATGCTGGAAAAGGCATTGTTGGGCGCCAAACTGCTCTTGGACGGTTGGGAGAAGTTGCTCTTGGAGGACATTCTGGTACCATTCTTTATTCATGGCTGTGTTTTTAGGCAAGACTGGGAGTGAGCCAATTCCCTTGGCTCAGAAGCAACCCCACACATGAATGGTTTCAGGATGCTTTACAGTTGGCATGAGACAAGACTGGTGGTAGTGCTCACCTCTTCTCTCCGAATAAGCTGTCTTCCAGATGTCCCAAACAATCGAAAAGGGGATTCATCAGAGAAAATGACTTTACCCCAGTCCTCAGCAGTCCACTCCCTGTACCTTTTGCAGAATATCAGTCAGTCCCTGATGTTTTTTCTGGAGAGAAGTGGCTTCTTTGCTGCCCTCCTTGAAACCAGGCCTTGCTTAAAGAGACTCCGCCTCACAGTGCGTGCAGAAGTACTCACACCAGCCTGCTGCCATTCCTGAGCAAGCTTGGCACTGCTGGTAGTCCGATCCGCAGCTGAAACAGTTTTAAGATACAGTCCATGGCGCTTGCTGGTCTTTCTTGGGCCCCTGGAGCCTTTTTGACAACAATGGAAGCTCTCTCCTTGAAGTTCTTGATGATGCGATAGATTGTTGACTGAGGTGCAATCTTTCTAGCTGCGATACTCTTCCTGTTAGGCCATTTTTGTGCAGTGCAATGATGGCTGCACGTGTTTCTTTAGAGATAACCATGGTTAACTGAAGAGAAACAATGACACCAAGCACCAGCTCCTTTTAAAGTGTCCAGTGGTGTCATTCTTACTTAATCATGACTGATCGATCGCCAGCCTGTCCTCTCAACACCCACACCTGTGTTAATGGAACAATCACTAAAATGATGTTAGCTGCTCCTTTTAAGGCAGGACTGCAATGATGTTGAAATGTGTTTGGGGGTTAAAGTTCATTTTCTAGGCAAATATTGACTTTGCAAGTAATTGCTGTTAAGCTTATCACTCTTTATGACTTTCTGGAGTATATGCAAATTGCCATTAGAAAAACTGAAGCAGTAATTTTGTAAAAATTCATATTGTATCATTCTCAAAACTTTTGGCCATGACTGTATAGTGCTATTGATTGGGTCTCCTTCTCCCTCTGGAAGCTGACTATATACTCTTTTCTTACCTCTTCAGAAAAGACTCTTCGTAATACTGCCATGCAATAGTGGGGACTTTGTCCTTAATATAGAAGCAAGACAGAAAGCTATTTCTACTGCTGGCTCTGTATTGAATAGAGAATCTCTATACAGAGCACAAAGCATGTGCAGCCAGCAGCACTCATCCTAATGGAGTACACATAGATCCTGTTAAATAGCAAGTAAATGGCAAACAATGTTAATTTTTGATGCTGAATAATATATATGCCATTTATTTGTGAGGCAACCCCTGAAAATCAATCAGTAGCACAATAAAAGTCTCAGTATGAACCTAGCTTTCCAAATAGTCAGTGTTTTAGCATAATGAGAATCTATATAGTAATTAAAGGGGTTATCCAGTCTAAAATGATAATTCTGCAGTCACTCTGCGTGACTCCAGAATTATCAATTCTCCCAATGCTGAGCATTGTGAGGATTTGCAGGTTTTTAAGCCAGAATAGACCGCAATTATGCAGCATGCATGTTTACGGACACAAGACTAGTGAGTGCAGCCTTGTTCTATAAAGAGTATGGAGTTGGTACATATGACTAGTGGGTGTCAGTTGTCTTGTGGGCATGGCCTTGCTCCATACACTTGTATAGAGCAAGGCCGCGCCCACTAGTCCAGAGCTCTGGCTGCAGTGGCCAGGAACATGCATAATACATAACTGCAGTCCGTTCCCAGTTTAGAAATAGCAGATCCTTGCAGCACCTTTAAGACAATATTTTAGGATTTCTTGACTTCTTATCCAAAGGGATTCTGTCTGGTTTTCTATAAATGTTAATTGCCTCTTTTTTTTCTCAATATAATCAAGTCCAAATAGTCAAAAACTTCCTTTAATATGGAAATAGTTGAAGGTCACTCTCTAACATATTGAATAATTGAAAATATAACGTGCATAAGTGTAACATAAGATGAACAAAAGAACAACTAAGTACTGAATAAAATATTGTATTGCTTTTTCTTTTGACAAAGGTGCAATGTTAAAAACACAGAACTTAATCTATGAAGATCTCAAGATTATAAACAGAACCCAATAAACATAGGGAGGTCAATAAGGACGACAACCTTACATTTTACATCTTGCAAACTAGGTGTTTAATCATAGGGTCTATTTTAAGAGTCTTAGCACTTGTGTTAAATAGACCAGTCAGTTAAGTAAGCGCCCAAGGGAATTAACCTATTAACAGCAACGATTCTATAGAAACTAATGTATATTAGGCACACATAAGCCAAATACACGCTGCTATATTTTTCTAAATATGAAAGGTTGATCAATCTTAAAAAAAAGGAAAAATATACGTTATGCTTCCTTTATACCCTAGGAAAGATATATGCACCGTTACACTTGTATATACTGAAATTCAACCAAGTCTAAAAAAAAAACAAGCTGTGTGTAGATGTTACAACAATTTATAGCTAGACATAAAAAAAAAAACAGAATAAGGCCCCTTTCACATCAGCGTTTTTTTCAAATCGCGGCAGATGCGTTTTTTTTGCGTTTTTTTTCGCGGCCCGCACCTGCCGCAAGTGCCAAAACCGCACTTGCCGCACCTGCTGAAAGCCCGCCTATACATTGTATGGGGCTTGCCGCAACTGTACCGCAACCGTGCCGCAAGTGCAGCCGGTATGCGGTAATGCGGCAGATGCGTTTTTTTTCACCGCATCTGCCGCGATTTCAAATAAACGCTAATGTGAAAGTACCCTTAGCTAGGCTTTCTATTGTTACCCCAATAGTTCCAATTCTAACTTTATATAATCAGGCATTATGAAAAAACATAAATTATAAATTTATAAAAAGTCTTAAAAGGGTTGTCCATTTCTAGGAAAACCCATTCTCATTCGCCATGTTTACCCTCATAAATTTAAAAAAGCTTATACACACTTCTCGTGCTGGCGCTGTTCCAGCGACATCAGCTCTTCCATTTCCGGGGCTCAAATCAGGATGTTGTGTCACGCAAGCTTCATACAAAACCATTGATGGTTTCTCTCCCCCCACTATTAGACATATAAGTAATCAATTATACATTTGAAAGAGGGGACAATTAAGCCAGTGGGTATTGGGCACGGGCTCACGTGTCATTACATCATCAGGAAATGAGAATGCTAACACCGCTGGACCCATATCAGCATGTTAGGTGAGCATAAGTGTTCTTATTTTAATGGGATCAAATGTGGGGAATTAGAAGGAATTTTCCTAGTACCCGACAATCCCTTTAATGAACAGTTGCAACTACTCTTCTAGTCATTGACTCCTTAAATCTGTGGTCCGATTCCTAAAATATATTTTCTAAGTATCCTAACCATATTTGTAATTCTGTAAAAAAAAATCAGTCAGCTTAGCTGAGCCCCGATGCACAGTCCACACTCCAATGTAGCACTGAAACACCTTAAAAGAAAGTCAAACCAGCTCCAAAAATCATCCAGTTTTCAATAAAAATTCATTTTATTAGCAAGTCCATTAAAAGCAATGACAGGAAATGCTAGGGTATAGAGCATACAGAGATAACAACTTTCTTCTAAAATGTTTGTAATTATGTTTACTATACAATTCCCAAAACCTCTCCCTATCTATCTATTCTCTAAAAGTGTCTCTTTTTAACTGTACTTCTGGTGACATTTTGTTTGGAGGAGTCTCAAATATGACACCACATCAAGCTAAAGCTGTAAATATTCCTCACAAGATTCATGGTGCCTCCTGGAACAGGACATCACTAGGGGGAAGCAATGCAGTTTCCTCCTAGTTCCTTGCATCAACATCTCCTCTGAGGATGTCCTGGATGATGGGTGATGGATGAGGTGGCCATGTTTAATAAAGTTCATTATGTTTCTCTCTGCATTACTTCTATGGAAGACATCAGTTGAGGCAGTGCTATAGATGCAGTCAGAGACACTAGTGAAGGTTATCACTTACTGCTTCTAACACCACCCTCAAGCGAAGCATTATAGAGTGTCTATGCTGTTGTCACCCACTAATTCCTTCTGTTTAAGGGTAGTGCTACAAGCAGTAAGTGATACCATCACTGATGATTCTGTATTTGAGGATGGTGCTGGAGGCTGTGGGGCGGTGTTAGTGCCACACAATGCATATAGTGTTGCCCCCCAGCCTATATCTTTCACAGAAGCAACGAATAGAGAAGCATTATGTCAGCACTCCAATAACCTTGGCCACCGCGTCCAGCAAGGGTGGCGATGTAAGGGACAAGCAAGTAGCTGCAGTGATACCCCCTAGTGATGTAGTGATGGTCTTTTCCAGGGGTTGTGATAGTCAGATTGGGGAATGACCGCAGCCTCCTGTGACATCAATTTTGAGACTCCTTTCAAACTAAATGTCACAGGAAGTACAATAAAAATAAACTTTTTTGGAAATTAGATAGCTAGTGGGAAAGTGTGTGAAATTGTATAATAAGGATCATTTTAAAAGTGGTTATGGCTAGGAATAGATATTTAAGAAATATATTTTTGGTGTTGGACCACCCCTTTAAGAGCATAGGCTTTTAATATCTTAAACCTAAGCACATTTTCAAAGCGCTTTCTCAATTTTCAGATAGTCATGATTCAAAAAAACAAATTCACACTTATAATTGTCTTGTACTTTGCTAGGTAATACAAAGATTTCATAAATTGAATTTAGTTTTATCTTCTAAAAATAATCAATAAGCTCTTAATGTTATGAATTTGAGAACAAAGGAATAAGCACTTCCTAATATCCATGATCATAAATACATCTGGACTGCAATTGTGAGAGGATATCAGTTTATTTAGAATGACCAAATTAGTTCTTGTTACCCTAAGGATATGATAGCAAGTGCAGACTTGACTCAGTGTTGCAGTATATCAAACATAATCCTTCATATGCTAAACTGATATCTTATTTTAGTGATCATTGAAGTTTTCCCTGTACCGTAAAGTACAATCCACTGAATTAGGGATGTGGCCATTCATTCTCAGGGTAAGTGGATTTCCCTGGAATAGTACCCTATTGCTGATAAAGTGATATCATACCTAGTGATCATTGAAATTCTGGCATCTTTTAAGGCTACTTTCACATTACGTTTTTTTCCCTGTTCGTGGGATCCTACTTTTTGTAGGATCCCACGAACAGGAAAGGAAAGCATCAGAAGTGACCTCCAGATGCTTTTTCTGTGTCCGGGTCTGTGATTATCATGGATCCGGACACAGCGGGGCGCTTTCACTTCTGCAATGTATATTATACATTGCAGAAGTGAAATATAAGAAAGAGTTAAAAATAAAAAATCATTATGCTCACCTAACCTCTATCCAACGCTGTCTCCCAAAGCAAGGTCCTTGTGCTTACAGGACCTGTGATGATGTCACAGAGCATCATCGGGTCACATGTGACCCGATGATGCTCTGTGACATCATCACAGGTCCTGTAAGCACAAGGACCTTGCTGTGGGAGGCAGCGGTTGTATAGAGCAGTGATGGCGAACCTATGGCACGCGTGCCACAGAGGGCAAGCAGCGCCCTCTCTGGTGGCACGCGGCCTCGCCGCTGCACTGCCGCTTTGAACTGCTGGCGCAATCGAGCCAGCAGTTCAAAGATGTGTCGGGGCGGAGGAGACATTTCTTCTCGCTCCGACACTGTCTCTTAGCCCCGCCCGCCCAGCATCATGTGACCGCGGTCATGTGACTCGCTCAGCGTCACGTGACCGCGCTCATCACGAGAAGAACAGATGCAGCTAAGAGGAGCGAGAGCCGGCACTGGAAACAGGACTAGGAAGGTGAGTATGAGTTTTCTTTTTTTTTTTAAAGCTATAACTACAACTATAAAATTAGGAGGGGGCATTACAATGAGGGGGCCATTACAAGGAGGGGGCCGTTACCACAAGGATGAGGCACTTACTACAAGGAGGGGGGCATTTGCTACAAGGATGGGGGCATTTCTAGGAGGGGGCATTACAATGAGGGGGCCATTACAAGGAGGGGGCCATTACCACAAGGATGGGGCACTTACTACAAGGAGGGGGGCATTTGCTACAAGGATGGGGGCATTTCAAGGAGGGGGTATTACAATGAGGGGGCCATTACCACAAGGATGGGGCACTTATACAAGGAGGGGGGCATTTGCTACAAGGATGGGGGCATTTCAAGGAGGGGGCATTACAATGAGGGGGCCATTACAAGGAGGGGGCCATTACAATGATGGGGGCATTACAAGGATGGGGGCATTACAAGGAGAGGGCATTACAAGGATGGGGGCATTACAAGGAGGGGGCCATTACAAGGAGGGTGCCATTACAAGGCTGGAGCATTACAAGGATGGGGGCATTACAAGGAGGGGGCCATTACAAGGAGGGGGCCATTACAAGGAGGTGGCCATTACAAGGAGGGGGCCATTACAAGGATGGGGGCATTACAAGGATGAGGGCATTACAAGGAGGGGGCATTTAAAGGATGGGGCATTTACTACAAGGATGGGGACATTTACTACAAGGATGGGGACATTACAAGGAGGGGGCATTTACTAAAATGATGGGGGCATTACAGGGGGACATTACAAGGATGGGGGTATTACAAGGAGGGTACATTTCAAGGAGGTGGCATTTCAAGGAAGGGGCAGTTACTACAAGGAGGGGCATTAAAAGGAGAGGGCATGATGGGACATTTATTGCAAGGAGGAGGCATGATGTGGCATTTATTGCGAGGAGGAGGCAAGATGTGGCATTTATTGCAAGGAGGAGGCATGATGGGGCATTTATTACAAGGAGGAGGCATGATGGGGCATTTATTACAAGGAGGAGGCATGATGGGGCATTTATTACAAGGAGGGGGCATGATGGGGCATTTATTACAAGGAGGGGGCATGATGGGGCATTACTACAAAAGGGGCATGATGGGGCATTACTAAAAGAGGGGGCATTATGGGGCATTTCTGCAAGGAGGGGGCATGATGGGGCATTACTACAAGGAGGGGGCATTATGGGCCACTACTGAATGTGGACAAGGATGGGGCATTACTACAAGAGGACAAGGACGGGGATATTGCTACATTAAAGGCGGCAGAAGAGACATTTCTGCCAGGAGAGAGTAAGGACAGAGCAAATAACTACAAGGAAAAGATCAGGATTGAGCACATAGCTACAAGGAGTGGGACAGAATGGAGCACATAGACACAAAAAGAGGGTTAGGATGGAGCACATAACTACGAGGAGAGGGTAAGGATGGAGCATATAACTACAAGGAGATGGTCAGGATGGAGACATTACTACAAGAAGAGGGTCAGGATGGAGCACGTAGATACAAAAAGAGGGTCAGGATGGAGCACATAGATACAAAAAGAGGGTCAGGATGGAGCACATAAATACGAGGAGAGCGTCAGGATGGAGCACATAGCTACAAGGAGAGCATCAGGATGGAACACATAGCTACAAGGAGAGCATCAGGATGGAACACATAGCTACAAGGAGACGGTCAGGATGGAGCACATAGCTACAAGGACAGGGTCAGGATGGAGCAGATAGATACAAGGAGAGGGTCAGGATGGAGCACATAGCTACGAAGAGCGACAGGATAGAGCACATAACTAAAAGAAGAGGGGTCAGGATGGAGACAATGGTACAAGATAGGGACCAGGATTACAGTGTGGAAAATCTCTCTCTCTAATATTCTTCTATTTTTTTTCTTCATACAGATCAAGTCACCTGCTGTGTCTGGAAAGGGCAGTGGGAGCGGCTCAGCTTCAATATGAAGTAAGTTCACATGAGCTGGATGACCACTGCTGAAGAGAAGAGAAGACTGCAAAGGTAAGTTTAAAATCAATTCATTGTTAAAATAAAAGAACTTTTCATCAGGGTGTCAAGATTACAAGCGCTGTACAGGCAAGAGAGTTGTCAGCTGCTGGCTCTTCCCCTGTACAGCTCTTGTGACACCCACTTCTGTCTTTTAGGGTAAATTTCCCTATCGGCACTTCGCTACTAAAAATTAGGTTTTGGGTTGGAGATTGGGCACTCGGGCTCGTAAAGGTTCGCCATCACTGGTATAGAGGATAGGTGAGCATAATTATTTTTTATTTTTAACTCTTTCTTTTACTTAATTACACTTCTGCAATGTATATTATGCATTGCAGAAGTGTAATTAGAAGGGTTGGAGCAATTTTAGTGTACTGAGCATGCTCAGTACACTAAAATCGGGTCCATAGGGCCCCATGTTAATGGAATCGGATCAGATTTAGCATAATTGCCATCCAATTTGTCACATCCGATTATAACCGGTTTTTGATTCGGATGCAAAAATCGGAGCAGTCTCCGATTTTTGCATCGGAAAGAAATCGGACAAAATCGGATAGGATGTGATTCAGATGGCAATTAGTGCACATCCGAATCAGTCCGATCCCCATAGGGTTACACGGGGGCAAATTCGGATCCGATGCTGTCCGATTTCTATTGGACAGCATCAGATTTCACAAAATCGTATTGTGAAACCAGCCTAACAGCTTTCCTCACATTGTGTTCACATCTATATCACAGGAAACAAAGTTGTCTCTAAATACTATTCTGTGATACAGAAATTAGACCCATTTCACTAAAGGTATCGTCACACATAGCAATATCGCTGCCATATGCCTGGCAATTTGACATGAGCGCGCACGTTCTGGGCACTTTTTTGCATATCGCTGTCGCCCTGTCACACATAGAGATCTCGCGTGTGATGTTCGGCGATCCTGTGTTCCGGAAATCGACTGGTGCAGACCGGAAGCAATTTGACATTCCCACGTCACCGCCAAATCGCCGCGTCACACGCCACCACCGCATCAGCGATGTGGGCGTAGAGAGTGAGTACGGCGAGGAGCCAGGTGTGCCAGAGTGTTTTTCACTGCGCCCCTACCACTCCGATTGGCCACTCCGATTGACACGACTGCGTAACCATTGGTCAGCCTTGTCAGGATGTCTGCACACTACATGATGCATGTGTCCTTTCTACTATATCGCTATTCAAATATGGCACCTTAGGCATGACCAGCCAATGGGAACGCAGGAGCGACCACCAATCACGGCAGATGGGGCAAGCCAAACAAAACGCTCAGGCATGCCTCTGGAATTGCTTCCAGATGGTCTGAGCTTGCATTCTACATCCCTATTGCCCTGTCACACGCCAAGATGCGCAGAAATCGCTTGGTGGTTATCGTCTGATTTCACTGCAGTGCAGAGCGATCAGGCAATGCTCCACTGGCAATTTCACATCGTAAAATCTCCCTGTCTCATGCCACTACGCACAGGCGATGTGGTTTCCACATCGCTGAAATACACAAATTTACGGCGATATGGAAGCCATATTGCCTCGTGTGATGGTACCTTAAGGTTGTTCAAACAGGAATGGTGTCAACGGTCCGCACTGCTGCTTCAGAAAGTACACTTGAAAGACATTGCTTTCTTCATCTCCTCCTACATTCCTGCACACAAACCAACGCGTTTCGGTGCAACCCTCGCACCTTCCTCAGGATATACCCTGAGGAAGGTGCGAGGGTTACACCGAAATGCGTTGGTTTGTGTGGAGGAATAAAGGAAGAGATGAAGAAAGCAATGTCTTTCAAGTGTACTTTCTGAAGCAGCAGCGCGGACCGTTGACACCATTCCTGTTTGAACACTCTGTTTTCCCGCAGTTTTGTGAGGCGGTGGAGGTTCTGCAGCAGCTGTTATCTAAGTGCTCAAGCTGGTTGTGGGTTTCACAACCTGATCAGGTGAGTGAGCCTCATTGCAACCACCATTGATTTTGTGTCCTTGTGATAAGGCACAATCTGCGCCCCTCTGTGTCTCCTTCGTTTTTAAAGGTACCTTAAGGTGTCCAGCAACTGCAAGGGTTACACTTCCATCCTGCTTGAAGCCAAAACCAAGAGGTGGTGGAGACTGATCTTAGAAAACCACCTGCAAGTTGATTGAACCAAATAGGAAAAACATTTTTCCTATATATGTGAATTTATATTGGAAACATGATAAATTCTGCACAGTAAGATTGCTTTCAAAAACTGAAGTGTTAATAGTTTATTTTTATCAGTTAACAAGATACAAAGTCAAGAAGAAAAGGAGAAGCTTCAATCAAACCTAAACGTGGTGTGACTGCCATTTGCCTTCAGAACAACATCAAAACATCTATCCTCAACCACAGGAGACAATTTTGGCAGCGATATTTCTCGCTGAAATGATCGCCGCCAAATTGCCTCCTTATTGTGGCATGTAGATAGGGAATTTAGCGTCTGTAACACCAATGTTTCCTGGTTTCGATTTTGGAGCAGTGCTCTAAAACCAGACAACATTGGTGTTATCGCCGCTAAATTCCCTATTTACATGCCACAATAAGGAGGCAATTGGGTGGAAAGGTGGCAGCGATGTTTCCAGGTCGCAATAGCGTTGCCAATTTTTCTCGCCACGGTTGCGGCATGTAAAGGTACCCTTAGACACATCTGTAGACAGTTCTTAAAGGGGCCTAGCTGTAAGATTGGTGGTTAGTCATCCACGGTGCTTGAACAATCAACTATGGACGTAGGCTTGTGCAAATCCTTCTTTCTCTTCTTGTAAACTTAGACACACTCAATAACTTTGAGATCAGGGCTCTGTGGGAGGCACAAAAAATTTCAAGCACTTCTTGTTCTTCTTTGCACTGAAGATCATTCTTAATGATATTGGTTGTATGTTTATGTTATTGTGGAATGAATTTGTGAAATGGTCAACATTATGGAACTTAGATGTCATGGTTGGTCAAGGCAATTTAGTGTGGCAGATGATAAAAAAAAAAAACACATCAGGAATAATTTACATCCAAAATGAAAGCTGATGAGCAGTTCCTTCAACTCAGAAGTGGCAGCAACTAGTAGGACCCAGCTCCGCCAACCTAATATTCAGAAAAATCTGTAAAGAAGTCGTGTTCATAGAAGAATTGTGGCCTCAAACTATTCCTTTGACATTGAAACAAGACAAAGCAAGTCAAATATGGATTACAACATAAGAACTAAAGTGCAGAAAATGGCAGCACAAACTATGGGTTGATGAGTCAAAATGTCAAACATTTGGCTATAACAAAAGGCAGTTTGTTCGATAATGGGCTGTAAGGTGTATTGTTACAATGATGAATGTCTGTAGGCAACACTGCAGTTTGGTTCCTTGAAAGTTTGTTGCTGGGTTTCAGAAAACAGAATTGTGGATTGGATTAACATCATAGTGTATTCAAGGCTGAGACCTAAAGGCTGATTCTTATCTATCAAGCAATAGCACCAGGATTATTGGCTGTATATTATCTGTAGCAGGAAAACAACCCAAAACAAAGAGTCAATGTTTTTAAGAATTTTCTTCAGCGCAATAAAGAACATGGTGTCATAAGAAGAAATGATGTGTTCCCTACAGAGCCCGGAACATTATCATGTCTGTCCGGGATTACCTGAAAAGATAGAAGGATTTCCACGAGCCTACTGTGGTTTGGTCTCCAAAGTGTTTGGACCAACTTCAAAAACTATATATGGAGAAAAGTTCATTCTTTTTTTAAAGGCGAATGCTGGTCACATCAAGTATTGATATGATTTATATTTATAATCAATCATTCACTAATTCACTTTGTTAATTGATATAAATTATTAATTTTTCGATTTTTTTAATAATTTTTATTTTCCTACATTCTTTCCACACCTATCTAAAACTTTTACACGGTGTTATATAAACATATATATTTATGCAAATGTTTTATTTACAGATGCATCTTAATGATTAATTTTTTTCAGTACTTCAATACATAACGTTAAACACACATATTATATATAGTCATTACAAACAGGGTAATCTATTTCAAGTGTTTATTTCTGCTAATAGTGATGATTATTGCTTACAGACAATAAAAACCCAAAGCTCATTATATCAGAAAATTTAATTATTGAGGATGAAGGGTTAAAAACTGCACTTCCACATTCCACAAAACACCAAAAGGTGACTATAATATTGATTTAACAGTCAATGCATTTCATTGCTCCCTGAAATGTCCTGAAACATGGCAATATGATATTGATTTATCCTGAGGAAGGGGCCAGGGAGCCCTGAAATGCTTTAACTAATAAATCAATATTATATTCACATTTTAATCTCTTGTGTAATATGGCAGCGTGGTTTTTAACCCTTCATCCTCCTTACTCTTTATGCACCCCGCTGGAGACTGCACCAGCCGTGATATGCTTTTATTGTGGTTGTCAAAACTAGAAAAGGGAGAGAGAAGCGCAATAGGGTCTTATCATTGATAAAAAGGTGGACTAAATTTAATTAGTGACTCACCTGGGGGAGTTGTGTAGCACACTACCAGCGTCAGGACAAAAGGTAATAGCTGCTGCAAGGATCCACACCACAACTGTCAGCGTAGTTCAAAATTGCAGAGGGTGGACGGTGTATACAGACCTGCGCTGCGGTGCTTATCATTATACTGTTTATTTCTGACGCGTTACAGAGTTAGTCCCAACTCCTTCCTCAGGGAATGGTAGTGTCACACTAATATTCCCTGAAAAAGGAATTGGGACTAACTCCGAACTGTGTCGGAAATAAACACTGTAATGATGAACACCGTCTGATCTTTCTGGTCTATGCAGCACAGCTCTTTATTGTGGTTGTGACTCTCACAACCACACAAGGTGAGACTCTGATACCTTTCTTAAGTAATATTTTATCTCTCAGACCCTTTATCCTCCCTACTTTAATTTTCTGAGATAATGACCTTTGGGTTTTCATTGGCTGTAAGCCATAATCATCAATATTAACATACATAAACACTTGAAATAGACCACTCTATTTGTAATGACTATATAATATATGCGTTTTACTTTATGTAATTGAATTATTGAAATAAATTAACTTTTTTATAATATTCTAATTCATTGAGATGCATCTGTATGTTGCTTGTATTAAAATGACAACTACCGTATATACTCGTGTATAAGCCGACCCGTGTATAAGCCGACCCCCCTACTTTTGCCCCCAAAAACTGGGAAAAACTTATTGACTCGCGTATAAGCCGAGGGTGGACTCCAGCACAGGTATACAGCCCCCAGCAGTGTGGTATACAGCAGCCTCCCCAGTGGTATATACAGGCCCAGCAGTGTTACAGCAGCAGCCCCAGTGGTATATACAGCAGCAGCCCCAGTGGTAGTATACAGCAGCCCCAGAGGTATATACAGCAGCCCCAGTGGTAGTATACAGCAGCAGCCCCAGTGGTAGTATACACGCAGCCCCAGTAGTATATACAGCCCCAGTGGTAGTATACATACAGCCCCAGTAGTAGTATACAGCCCCAGTGGTAGTATACAGCCCCAGTGGTAGTATACAGCAGCCCCAGTGGTATATTCAGCCCCAGTAGTAGTATACAGCCCCAGTGGTAGTATACAGCCCCAGTGGTAGTATACAGCCCCAGTGGTAGTATACAGCAGCCCCAGTGGTATATTCAGCCCCAGTGGTAGTATATAGCCCCAGTGGTAGTATACAGCAGCCCCAGTGGTATATTCAGCCCCAGTAGTAGTATACAGCCCAGTGGTAGTATATAGCCCCAGTGGTAGTATACAGACAGCCCCAGTAGTGGTAGTATATAGCCCCAGTGGTAGTATACAGCCCCAGTGGTAGTATATAGCCCCAGTGGTAGTATACAGACAGCCCCAGTAGTGGTAGTATACAGCCCCAGTGGTAGTATATAGCCCCAGTGGTAGTATACAGACAGCCCCAGTAGTGGTAGTATATAGCCCCAGTGGTAGTATACAGGGCCCCAGTAGGGCCCCCCTCATAATTTGGCGCCCCCACCTCAGTTTCTGGGCCCCCCCGCATGCAGCGCTGCACATATACATTACCTGTCTAGCAGCTGTCACCCTCCGGTGGCGGATCGCGGCTCCCGGCTCCGGGCTCCATCTTCCTCGCTGACTTCCTGCTTTGTGACCGGGGCTCAGCGCGATGACGTCATCGCGACGCCGGCCGGTCACCTGACAAGCAGGAAGTCAGCGAGGAAGATGGAGCCCGGAGCCGGGAGCCGCGATCCGCCACCGGAGGGTGACAGCTGCTAGACAGGTAATGTATATGCGCAGCGCTGCATGCGGGGGGGCCCAGAAACTGAGGTGGGGGCGCCAAACTTTGAGGGGGACCGTATGACTCGCGTATAAGCCGAGGGGGGCACTTTTCAGCCCAATTTTTGGGCTGAAAAACTCGGCTTATACGCGAGTATATACGGTAAATAACAATGAAGAGAGCCATTCCAATGCAGAAAACTGTAACTCAATAACTAACAGTACAAATTTAGTGGCTTTTGGCATGTTAAGCGTTAACTATATACATTGCGTTATTTCTCTTGTTCGTTATTTTATAAAAGCCACATTTCAATATGATTTTTCAATTGTAAACATTTTGTAGGTGGGCAACCTTTTTCATTTACGGTATATAAAACAAGAAGGATGGAGCCAAGTTATATTTAATCTTTTTACATGTATTATATTTTTGGGGAGTTGAATAATAATTAAATTACTCATATGTAACTTTAAACACATTTCAGACTGACGGCCCTTTAAGAAATTGCTCGACAGTTAAAACTGGTTTTAATAGAAATAATCTCTGTGTTACGGCCTCCCGGCTCCACTGCTCCCATTAAACTACACACCTCCATCATTTTACCATTATGCAAACGTTCTGATAGGTGATAAAAATCATTAGTAACACAGGAGGGAGAACAGAAGACTCATTCAAGTCAGTCCATGGTGATTAATACATTTTCGCTCTATTCAAATTCATTTGTTAGGACAAAAAAAATGAAGGATGATCTATAATTAGAGAGTCCCATTGGGAACAGAACATCTATTGTTACAAGGTCTATAGTGGGAATTCTTCACTTGGTAATCTAAGTGAGGGCTTGCCAGGGCAATGAGGAATGGATCGTAGAATTTAACTCTGTGGTATTGTGAGGGCATTGGTCCTTCATTGCATTCTTTTCATGAATATTTCATTATGAAATGGCTTAAGGCTGCAAAACTATTATTATAAGAAATGTCTGAAAATCATTTCTTGCCAAACTGCTTAATATCAGGCTTTGGTTACAATTATTTTTATCATTTCTTCAAGAGCATTTCTGCTTAATTAACGAAAAGTATGACTGGTTAATTTTATAAAAGCTTTAAGGACCATTTGTGATGCTGCATGAAGCCATGTCTTAAGATTCCCCTAAAGAAGCAGATAATAGGAGCTGATTTCTGACCTTTAAACAAGCGCCATTCACTATAATAAAGTGATTTGGTGCTAATGTATTGGCCTTCTCACGCAAGATGAAACAGAATGATGGGGTTAGAGTGTTTACTAGTAGATCATTCTAACCCCATACCTATCATGTTATCAGCAGCACATCTCCTCTTTTCACTGGACGATGTGCTGTTGAGAAAATTGGCCCCGATTCATTAAGGCTGGCGTTGTACATACCAGTTTTAATGAATGGGGCTGCTATCACTTAAAGGCACAAACCACTTAAAGACAATCTGTCATCAGGATTATAAATGTTAAAATAAATGGTTTGGCCATAATAGGAGCCTTATACTGATTCAATAGATATCTTTAGTGAAGAAATCTTCATCCTGGTTGCATTTAATCATCATTAGAAGTTTACCCCTTCTAAGCTTTTGATGCATTAGCACAGCACTGTGAATGGCACAGTGAGAAGGATCGTCACCTTCTTCCCTGGCTGCTACGCTGCCTCTAGTGTTACAATCAGACATTTGGTAAAATCCACTATTTTAGATACACACAAGAGTCCACCATCCAATGTCAATGCCCAGGAGAGAAGGGCCATACGGTCCTTGAAAACCAACAAAGAAATCATCATTAAACCTGCAGACAAGGGTGGTGCAATTGTCATGATGAACAAATCTGATTACCTGAAGGAAGCAAACAGACAACTGACGGACACACGTTACTACAAGGAATTGCAGTCTGACCCCACACAGGACTATTACAAGGAATTAATCAGGCTGGTTTCTTGTCTACCTGACGTATCCGTAAGAGCTGATGACCTTCTACCAGTAAGTCCAAGAACAGGCACATTCTACATGCTTCCCAAAATTCACAAACCAGGAAATCCAGGGAGACCAATCATTTCATGTGTGGGCACCCTCACCGAACAAATTTCTGGGTGGGTCGAGGGTGTTCTCAAACCCCTGGTAAAAGAGACTCCCAGCTACATTCAGGACACAACTGACCTATTGAAAAAACTGTCAGCAATAGGTCCTCTACCAGAAGGAACCATCCTCGCCACCATGGATGTGGAGTCTCTGTATAGCAACATCCCACACCAGGATGGATTAAATGCCTGCAAAAACTTCCTGGAGAACACAGGGATTGATGCTGACTCTGTGGTAGAACTCACAAAATTCATCCTCGCGCACAATTACTTTAGATTTGACGACAACATATATTTACAGGAGACTGGCACAGCAATGGGGAGCAAAATGGCACCACAATATGCAAACCTTTTCATGGCCAAGCTTGAAGGTGACTTCTTATCCTCTTGCCCTATCAGACCTCTGGCCTACTACCGTTATATTGATGACATCTTGATCATCTGGACGGAGTCTGAGCAACAGCTGAAGACGTTCCACGAACACTTTAATCAATTTCACCCCACCATTAACTAAACACTCAACTACTCCTGCACTGAAATCAGCTTTCTGGACACCATCATTAAGCTACAGAACAATGAAATAGAGACACCCTTGTACCGGAAACCAATTGACCGTCCAACATATCTCCGATGGGACAGCTTTCATCCAAAGCACATAAAAAACTCTGTTGTGTACAGCCAGGCCATCAGATACAATCGGATATGTTCCAACCCTACAGATAGAGACAATCACCTTGAGGGCCTCAGAAAGACCTTTTTGAACCAGGAATACCATCCAAGAACAATCGAGAACCAGATTACAAGAGCCACCAGAATATCAAGGAATCATCTCCTACATTACAAAACCAGAGAAGAAAATAACAGAGTTCCTCTTGTTGTAACCTACATGGTAGCTGCACGGAAACTGCAACCACTCCTACACAAAGATGCCCGACTAAAATCAATATTTCCGGATCCCCCACTCTTGTGTTTTAGACAACCTCCGAATCTAAAAAACATCATTGTGAGAAGCGCCCTGTCATCTCCAGCAATCACAGGAACCTTTCCCTGCAACCAGAACAGGTGCAAAACCTGTCCATCTATAATGACAACGGACAAGATAAGGATTCCTGGGACAGATCAGGACTACAAGATCCCAGGTAACTTCAGCTGCACCACAAGCAATGTGGTGTATTTAATTATATGTACCAAATCCCCAACAGGTGGCATGTACGTAGGGGAAACCGGATTACAATTCAGAACAAGAATGAATTCTCATCGCCACTCAATAAAAGAAAAGCGTATGGACCTACCTGTAGCGAACCATTTTTGCAGCTCTGAGCACAACACTGAATCCGATATGAATCTGCTCATTTTAAAGAGTAACTTCAAATCTCAGAGAGAGAGAAGAATTTGGGAATACAAATTGATAACGACCTTTGACACAATCAAAACTGGATTAAATATTTCACATAGATTTATGGGATTTTATGTAAAATGAACGGACATTTGGGGATAGCAGATTCATGCATTTCTATATAAAATGAAAGTGCATTTGGAGACAGCTTGCTACACACTGAAATCATAGGACGATGAACTCCTGACACTTCTGTGAACTGTCACTTAGAAGTCTGCTCTCCACAACTTAACTAAGTATTTTCAGGTCTCCATGGGTTACTAACCATCTACCTAATACAATTGGTTCCGCTTATCTTAGAAATCTGGTTTCTCTGTCCCTACTCCTCCACCCCTCCCTACCCGACTCTGCTTTGCGTCACCTGTCATATCCACCAGAGCATATAACACTGTTTTGCCTTTTTTATTTTTTTTCTCTTCTTTACCTTTTTTTTTTTTTTTTTCTATTGCTTATGTATAAATGTATGTGTCTTCAGAATTTGTGTCATTATCAGCCTGAAGAAGGGAACTCAGCGTCCCGAAAGCTTGCTATGTTTACCATCTTTTCAGTTAGACATTAAAAGGTATCAACCACTGAGGACTCTCAGATTGCAATATATTTTTCTATCTACTGGCTAACACGGTATACAGTTGGGGCCAGAAATATTTGGACAGTGACACACTTTTCGCGAGTTGGGCTCTGCATGCCACCACATTGGATTTGAAATGAAACCTCTACAGCAGAATTCAAGTGCAGATTGTAACGTTTAATTTGAAGGGTTGAACAAAAATATCTGATAGAAAATGTAGGAATTGTACACATTTCTTTACAAACACTCCACATTTTAGGAGGTCAAAAGTAATTGGACAAATAAACATAACCCAAACAAAATATTTTTATTTTCAATATTTTGTTGCGAATCCTTTGGAGGCAATCACTGCCTTAAGTCTGGAACCCATGGACATCACCAAACGCTGGGTTTCCTCCTTCTTAATGCTTTGCCAGGCCTTTACAGCCACAGCCTTCAGGTCTTGCTTGTTTGTGGGTCTTTCCGTCTTAAGCCTGGATTTGAGCAAGTGAAATGCATGCTCAATTGGGTTAAGATCTGGTGATTGACTTGGCCATTGCAGAATGTTCCACTTTTTTGCACTCATGAACTCCTGGGTAGCTTTGGCTGTATGCTTGGGGTCATTGTCCATCTGTACTATGAAGCGCCGTCCAATCAACTTTGCAGCATTTGGCTGAATCTGGGCTGAAAGTATATCCCGGTACACTTCAGAATTCATCCGGCTACTCTTGTCTGCTGTTATGTCATCAATAAACACAAGTGACCCAGTGCCATTGAAAGCCATGCATGCCCATGCCATCACGTTGCCTCCACCATGTTTTACAGAGGATGTGGTGTGCCTTGGATCATGTGCCATTCCCTTTCTTCTCCAAACTTTTTTCTTCCCATCATTCTGGTACAGGTTGATCTTTGTCTCATCTGTCCATAAAATACTTTTCCAGAACTGAGCTGGCTTCTTGAGGTGTTTTTCAGCAAATTTAACTCTGGCCTGTCTATTTTTGGAATTGATGAATGGTTTGCATCTAGATGTGAACCCTTTGTATTTACTGTCATGGAGTCTTCTCTTTACTGTTGACTTAGAGACAGATACACCTACTTCACTGAGAGTGTTCTGGACTTCAGTTGATGTTGTGAACGGGTTCTTCTTCACCAAATAAAGTATGCGGCGATCATCCACCACTGTTGTCATCTGTGGACGCCCAGGCCTTTTAGAGTTCCCAAGCTCACCAGTCAATTCCTTTTTTCTCAGAATGTACCCAACTGTTGATTTTGCTACTCCAAGCATGTCTGCTATCTCTCTGATGGATTTTTTCTTTTTTTTTCAGCCTCAGGATGTTCTGCTTCACCTCAATTGAGAGTTCCTTTGACCGCATGTTGTCTGGTCACAGCAACAGCTTCCAAATGCAAAACCACACACCTGGAATCCACCGCTGACCTTTTAACTACTTCATTGATTACAGGTTAACGAGGGAGACGCCTTCAGAGTTAATTGCAGCCCTTAGAGTCCATTGTCCAATTACTTTTGGTCCCTTGAAAAAGGGGAGGCTTTGCATTACAGAGCTATAATTCCTAAACCCTTTCACCGATTTGGATGTGGAAACTCTCATATTGCAGCTGGGAGTGTGCACTTTCAGCCCATATTATATATATAATTGTATTTCTGAACATGTTTTTGTAAACAGCTAAAATAACAAAACTTGTGTCACTGTCCAAATATTTCTGGCCCTAACTGTAAATATTCTTTACCTTATCAATCTGCCCCCTGTTATAAATGTTCCATCAGTGCAATCCTGGCCATGGGCAGCACTTTTACAGACTGCTTCTGGTGGCTCCTTAAAAATGGTGCTGGTGGGTGCGCATCTGTAGATTGACCTCTTGGCTGTCTTCATTAAAACTTTGCTGGTTGTGGCTCATGTGGAGATTGAGATTTCTTCTCGTCATTGACTTTAAAACAGAAAATAGATACAAAGACCAGAGGCAGTGAGGAATTATGGCAAAAACCGAAGATCCTATCCACAGTTTCCCTGCACAGTTCCACCTTAACGCTCCAAAAGCTTAGGAAAGGAGAGCGTTATGCCATTTACCATAATAGATAGATCGGGTAGGGAAGATACATGAGATGGAGGAAAGATGATGAGTTTGATTACTATATATATCAGCACATAAGTATAGACCCACACATACAGTGGGTACGGAAAGTATTCAGTCCCCTTTAAATTTTTCACTCTTTGTTTTATTGCAGCCATTTGAGAAATTCACAAAAGTTCATTTTTTCTCATTAATGTACACTCTGCACCTCATCTTGACTGAAAAACACAAAAATGCTTATATTTGTGCAAATTTATTAAAAAAGAAAAACTGAAATATCCCATGGTCATAAGTCTTCAGACCCTTTGCTCAGTACTGAGTAGAAGCACCTTTTGGGCTAGTACAGACATGAGTCTTTTTGGGAATGATGCAACAAGTTTTTAAAGTGGATCATTGTCATGGTTCCAGTTTACAAATACGTGTAGATGTGCAAAATGTTGAGCGTTTTCCATGCCCCTTTATGATAGAAATAACTCCTATACAAGTGTCATGGTTCTTTCTATATAAATAATTGAATCCTGGTAGATTTTACAAAATCTAACCCTAAGGAATATATGATTACTTTGGTATTAGGAGTCTATAATTAGGCTAATCAGTGAGTAAAGGCCCTGAACTCTACATTTGGACATGAAAGCTCTATATTATAAATGTGTACAAAATCATTATATACCACATTGAGCCTAAGTGTATCCACAATTTCTACTCTAGTAAAGCAAATATTTACCAGTTGTCTCTTACCTCAGATAGGCATTATGTTAGCAATAGTCACCACCAAGATATTATTAATTAATGATAGATTCCATGTTAAGTTTTCCCATGAAACCCCCAATATTTCGAACATGCACATGTAAGATATGGTCTCTTAACCCCAGTTAAGGGGCCGTCACACGCGTCAATATTGCTGTCAATATTGCTGTTGCACGTGACGTTGCAGCGATATTGACGCGTGTGACAGAGCTCATCAACCAGCGATAAATCACTGGCTGATGGTCGCCAGGTTTTTGCTCTGGACCGAAAACCTGTCAATGGTCGCCCGGTGGACACGCAGCATCGCTGCGTGTGACACCGGGACGCGTGATCAGCCAGCTCCCAGCACCTCTCAGGAAGCGCTGGGAGCTGGTATCCAGGGAAAACTGGGGGTAACTAGGCAGCGTGTGCTGCCTAAATACCCAATGTATACCTTGGTTGCCAGCCTTCTCCGCTCACCGGCTGGTATTCAAGGTACACAGCGGGTAATTAGGGACCCTAGTAACCCGCTGTGTACCTTGGATACCAGCCTGTGAGCGGAGAAGGCTGGTAACCAAGGAATACATCGGGTATCTAGGCAGCGTGCTCTGCCTAGTTACCCGCAGTTTACCATGGATACCAGCCTGCAGACATTGTGGAAACGATATTTAAATCATTTCCACAATGTCGCTGGTCCACTGATCGCTGGTGAGTCTGCCTGTGTGACAGCTCACCAGCGATTAGCCATCAATGTCGCCAGCAATCAGATCGCTGACGACATTGACGTTTGTGACGCCGGCTTTACACACCCAGATAATTGTGCAGAGATTGTTGGCAGATCTCTGGTTGCAGTGAAATCATGGACACATTGTTACATTTGTACATGGCCACAAAATGGAACAATGTGTCCATGATTTCACTGCAACCAGAGATCTGCGAACAATCTTTTCACAATTATCTGTGTGTGTAACTGGGCCTTTACAATGCTTAAAAATCAAACTTTATGAACATATATTTACAGTTCAATCCTGAGCAAATACCTCAATGTAGAAGTTACAAAGAGGACCCAGAAGTAGAGGAAGGGCATCAATGTTTCTTTTATCAAAGAGAAAATGCCATATTTCTACTACAATGTGATTTCAAGTTTGTGATGAATATATTCTAAATGTTGACCTCTTAATTATCAAACATAACTCAAATGCATGAATGATTCATCCTTGAGTTTTAGGGCTCACTGAATTACTCATTTAAAGTTGCTCTATCTCTACATTTCATGAAAAAAACTACATTTATTACTAACTAGATAACAAGACCTGATGAGGCAGAAATGTTTACTTTGTATAGCCATTGTATAGTCATATGTTTACTTTGTATAGTCTGGGCGGCATGTGTGACAGCGGGAGACCAATGATCAATGACCTCCCAGCACCGCACAGACACGCTGGGAGCTGGTAACCGGGGTAAACATTGGGTAACTAAGTGCAGCGCTCTGATCTCTGTTTACCAGTGTTCTCGCTGGTCGCTGATCGCTATCTGATCCCTGGTGAGCTATCACACAGACAGGCTCACCAGCGATGTCCCAGCGATCCCGATCATTGGTCAGATCGCTGGGACATCGTAGTGTGTAACCCGGCCTTTACTCTGAAAGACCACTACATTTCAAAATGTGTATATAAAAGCCAACTGCAGACCATAACTCTCGGATGACTGGTGTGAGTCTGTACTCTAATGACTTCTCCCCACCCCGTTGTTACAGACTGGCCGGTCTCTCTCTATATGTGTATGAGGAGAGCCCTGTCAGTCTAGGGAACCGGGATGGAGAGTAGCCACCATGGACTTGCCTCAGACTACTTCTGGCAATGTGGCTAATATCCCAGCATTTTCAGGAAAGAGGAGAAGGTTCCTTCCCCACTTATACTGCTCCTATCTGTTCCCAATCTCCTCATGTTGACTGTACCATAATTATAAATAAGCACCTGTAATTTGTGTCACCCCCACCTCATTGTTAGCCCTGCTCATAAGAGCTTACAATCTGTCATTATTTTGCTCTAATTATTGTAATGTATTATGCTTTGTATTGTATTGTATTTTCTGATAACTGTATTGTATTGTTTTCGTATTGTGTCGTGTTTATCATATTATTGTATTGTATACCCTCTGAATTGTGAAGCACTGCGGAATATGTTGGCGCTATATAAATGAAGATTACTTACTAATGTGGATTTTCAGAGTTCTAATATAAACACTGCCTGGCTAATTATTCTGCAACTCATAAAACACTATGCGAGAAAGAAAAACTTTTTAAAAAGCAATGTAAGTATTTTGTATAGTAAAATATGGTGACAGATTGGCTTCATATATACTCCTCAACAACAACATTGCAGGATTGATAGGCATGTTAATGATATGTAAATAATGAATGCTTGGAAATCAAATGTTCAAAACATCTCTGTTTATTCAGCATGAAGTATGAGAACCTTGTGCAGGAATACACGTACCTAAACATCTTGGCATGCTATCATTGAGGTTATTAATGGATGTCTGAGGAATGTTTTCCCATGCTAAATGCACTTGTGTTTGCAAATCATCCAGATTCGCTGCTGGCATCTCCCTTTGCAAATGTCAAAACCACTGATGTTCCAGATGTGCTTGATGGAAGATAAGTTTGAAGATACTGTAGGCCACAGTAAGCACATTTCGATGTAGATTGCTTATAGTAGCATGAGCAACATGCGATCTGGCATTGTTGTATTGAAGATTAAATTAAAGGCATTGTGTCCGTCTCCCAAAACCATTTGTGCGGCTATTTTGCTTATCATCCACAGCTTTACTTATACTCTTTGGCTGAAAATCTGCTCTGTTAATATATATGCAAATGCAGTTTAAGTGCTCTGGGAGTGTCAAAGCACATCCCAAGCCTCTGCCTCCCTTTTTTCTCCCTCCTCATGCCACCTACCACTGCTTGATTGACAGATCACTAGATTTACTGCAAAGTCAAGGAGCTGTCAACCAGAGTACGATGGGGCTGGGTAGCGAATAGAGGAAGAGAAGCAGATGCAAAAGCTTGTAAAGTAATACAAAACAGAGGAAAGTAGCGGCCTTCACTAAGTTGTGTTAAAACATCTTTATTACCTATAATAAAACAAGTGCAGGCAGGTGGCAGGATGTGGAATGTGGATTGTTATGCACAATGATCCACATCCTTCCACCTGCCTGCACTTGTTTTATTATATGTAATAAAGATGTTTTAACACAACTTAGTGAAGGCCGCTACTTTCCTCTGTTTTTCTGCTATTACTGGACTATTACCGTATTTAAACAGCAAGGTAGGTTGCCCTCCGTTAAGACCAATGGAGTCTAGTCAGGTACGGCTGTGTTAAACCTATGCTATTGGACTATTACCGTATATACTCGTGTATAAGCCGACCCGTGTATAGCCGACCCCCCTACTTTTGCCCCCAAAATCTGGGAAAACCTATTGACTCGTGTAAAAGTCGAGGGTGGACCCCAGCACAGGTATACAGCCCCCAGCAGAGTGGTATACAGCAGCCTCCCAAGTGGTATATACAGGCCCCAGCAGTGTTACAGCAGCCTCCCCAGAGGTATATACAGCAGCAGCCCCAGTGGTAGTATACAGCAGCCCCAGTGGTGTATAAGTATATACAGCAGCCAGTGGTAGTATACAGCAGCCCCAGTGGTAGTATCCCAGCCCAGAGTATACAGCAGCCCCAGTGGTAGTATACAGCAGCCGCAGTGGTAGTATACAGCAGCCCACACCAGAGGTATATACAGCAGCCCCAGTGGTGTATACAGGGCCCAGAGGTATATACAGCAGCCCCAGTGGTGTATAAAGGGCCCCAGTGTATTGTTGTGCTACATTTGTAACATTTGTAACATTGATTTTTCTCACATACTGTGGTATAATAAACCATATACTTATTTCATTTAATGCTAGAAACAGGGCCCCAGTGGTGTATACAGGGCCCCAGTGTGTATACAGGGCCCCAGTGCTGTATACAGGGCCCCAGTGTGTATACAGGGCCCCAGTGTGTATACAGGGCCCCAGTGGTGTATACAGGGCCCCAGTGCTGTATACAGGGCCCCCAGTGCTGTATACAGGGCCCCAGTGCTGTATACAGGGCCCCAGTGGCTGTATACAGGGCCCCAGTGTGTATACAGGGCCCCAGTGGTGTATACAGGGCCCCAGTGGTGTATACAGGGCCCCAGTGGTGTATTCAGGGCCCCAGTGGTGTATACAGGGCCCCAGTGCTGTATACAGGGCCCCAGTGGTGTATACAGGGTGGGCCCCAGTGGTGTATACAGGGCGGGCCCCAGTGGTGTATACAGGGCGGCCCCAGTGGTGTATACAGGGCGGGCCCCAGTGGTGTATACAGGGCGGGCTCCAGTGGTGTATACAGGGGCCCCCCTTCCCCCTTGCTGTCAGCCACCTGTAAAGAAATAGATCATTATACTTATCCCTGTCCTGTCGCCATCGCTCTCTGACACCGCGCGCTCCTCCGTCTTCTTCTTGCTGTGACCGGCGCACAGACAATGACGTCATTGCCTGCGCCCGCCGGTCACAGCAGGAAGAAGACGGAGGAGGCGCGGTCGAGGCGGGCAGCGACAGGACAGGGATAAGTATAACGATCTATTTCTTTACAGGTGGCTGACAGCAAGGGGGAAGGGGGGCCCCTGTATACACCACTGATGGTATATGACTCGTGTATGAGCCGAGGGTGGGACTTTTCAGCACATTTTTTGTGCTGAAAAACTCGGCTTATACACGAGTATATACAGTACATTATTTAGCAAAGCACCACCTGTGGATTTGTAATTTGAACACTGGACATTATTATCCAGGGAACTCCTGGTTGATCATTAGTTGTTTCATCCAGCCTTGATTTTTGGTGCACTACATATTCTTATTTATTTATTATTTAGAGGCTTGTGAAGTGCATCAACACTCCCAAAGCACTTAACTCTCATTAGGATAAAGGACAGGGAACAGCAAATTTCATAAATGAAGACATGGATCACATTACTTTTCAGAGAGGAACATGACCAGATAAACTGTTGGGGGTCGTGGATTACCTAATAATATAGTTATAAAATGGAAATATGGTATTGTTGTGCTACATTTGTAACATTGATTTTTCTTCACATACTGTGGTATAATAAACCATGTACTTATTTCATTTAATGCTAGAAACACGGAGCAACACATTCTTACTGCTTTTTCTATAATGAAGTGCTTGAGCTTTTCCCTAGGAAGACGAATTCTATCTATGTAAATGGGAATGTATCCACTTCACTACACTGGCTCAGAACCTCCTTTGGATCATTGGGCCCTGACAGTTGTTTATTTACACCATGGCAAAGAGCGTTAATAGCCTTTCATATTCCCATCCACATCATGAAGTGATACAGAGGGTAACCTCCCACCACATAATAGAGCTGGATAGCACACAGCGTATGGGGTGGCTAGATGACCTTTCCCATCTGTGCCAAATCATGATTTATACAAAGGCAACCGAGCAGAATGAAAGGACAAGGCTCTCTTCATTACAGAAACACCGTAAAAGAACAACAAAAATCATCCTCCATTAAGTCCAAATGGAATGTTATATTACACCAGAAGCAAGTATTAACTCCTTTTCTCCCTCGACAGAATTCAAAGCCCATGTTTTCTTTTCTTTTATTTATTTCTCAAACACTCTCCTAACATTAAAATATAATTTATACCTCAAATTAATAATCCTGAAGTGAATATGGCTGTAAAGCAATTCAATCAAATTAAAGCTGCCTACGTAAAGGTGACCATATATTGTAATAATACTAGTACATACCCCTGCTTGCTCCAGCATCACTCCGACACTCATTGCTGACATGTGTGCCACGTTGAAATGGCAACTGGGCGCTCGACGATGATATTACCAGCCGGAGCATCCGGTTGCCATGGCAAGCAGACACAAACAACATCTAGTGGCTGAGTTGAAACCCTAAAGGTGTCCATAATCTTTTCTAAGTTTCATTTACTTCATCCAGTCACTGCCTCTAACCCAGACATTTACTATAATAACCTGCGGAGATAGTGGCTTATGATTTTGATCCCCAGCCTGTCCAACTACACTGCAATGCTGACATTGCTGCCAAGACCAGCTGTCAGATGGTTAATAATATCAAAATCCTGATGGGTAAATCAACAGCTGATCGTGGTTAGTTGCATATCAGTTTTGCTATGGGTGTTAGGTTACTGTTACACGATGCAATATTGCATACAATTTCACTGGCAATTTGCTGGTTGCAGTGAAATCATGGACACATTGTATCATTTGTGCAAGACAACAAAATAGAACAATGTGTCCATGATTTCACTGCAACCAGCAAATTGCCAGTGACATTGCATGCAATATTGCGTCTTTTAACGGTACACTTAGTGAATCAGTCCTTAGTAATTACATTGTTTTTATCTTTCACGTGAGCCATCATGTAGGGTCAAATCGGCTGTGTGCAGCTCCACCCTCAAAAGGTGTCAATCCCTAATGGGTGAGTCACCTTTCTGTATCTATTTAGTTTTCAGCAACCTTAAAAGTCAGTGACCTATCTAATATGGTTGAGGTTATGTATCATCTCATTTATGTGGAATCACTCTTAAAGAACAAGAAAGAGTCTTTTTAGGCCAGCATTTTTTGCAGAGCTTATTTTTTTTGCAGATTTTTAATGCAAATTCAAAGCTGTTCTTTACATTACCATCAGAAACTAAGTGATCTCAGAAATCGTATGCAGATGTATGTCTTTTTCTCATAAATTAATTTAACATTTGAAGTGTTTTTGAGTTCTGCAGCTTGTGAATTGTTCCAGCCTTTTTGATGCATTTTGTTACCCATAAAAAGGAATGAGAAAGTGAAAAAGCACTGCAAAAAATGCAATAGCATCTGTTTTTTGTTGCACTTCCTTGGCATTTTTAAAGTGTTTTTGATTAATAAAATTAACTTTTTTAAGCATGTACTGTAGATATTGAATGTACCGTATATACTCGTGTATAAGCCGAGTTTTTCAGCACAGAAATTGTGCTGAAAAGTGCCCCCCTCGGCTTATACACGAGTCAGTGACGGCTGACTGTGTGGGGCCGGTGTCCGGGGGCTGGAGGAGGCAGGGGGAGGCTGTATAGTGAGCGGCCGGTCACGTGGGGCTGCTCATTAGTGCAATGCAATATGCACTGCATCCCCCTGTCCATCAGCGGCAGGGGGAGCCGTGCATATTACATAGCACTGTCAGTGCTCTCCCGCCCCCCTGTGGTAGTATACAGCAGCCCCCCCTGTGAGTATACAGCAGCCCCCCCGTGGTAGTATACAGCAGCCCCCCCGTAGTATATACAGCAGCCCTCCCGTGGTAGTATACAGCAGCCCCGTGGTAGTATACAGCCGCCCCCCGTAGTATATACAGCAGCCCCCCCTGTGGGTATATACATCCCCCCCCCCCCCCGTTGCTGCCGCACACCTGTAAAAAGAAGATCTTTCATACTTATCCTCCTGCTGTCACCGCGCGCATCCTCCGCTCTTCTTGCTTGCACCCGGGCCCCGGCGTCCATCCGCGTGACCGCGCACAAATAATGACGTCATTATTTGTGCGCGGTCATATGGATGGACGCCGGAGCCCGGGTGCAAGCAAGAAGAGCGGAGGATGCGCGCGGTGACAGCAGGAGGATAAGTATGAAAGATCTTCTTTTTACAGGTGTGCGGCAGCAACGGGGGGGGGGGGGATGTATATACCCACAGGGGGGGCTGCTGTATATACTACGGGGGGGCGGCTGTATACTACCACGGGGCTGCTGTATACTACCACGGGAGGGCTGCTGTATATACTACGGGGGGGCTGCTGTATACTACCACGGGAGGGCTGCTGTATATACTACGGGGGGGCTGCTGTATACTACCACAGGGGGAGACTGCTGTATACTACCACAGGGGGAGACTGCTGTATACTACCACAGGGGGAGACTGCTGTATACTACCACAGGGGGAGACTGCTGTATACTACTACTGGGGCTGCTGTATATACCTCTGTGGCTGCTGTATACTACCACTGGGGAGGCTGCTATATACCACTAGGGGGGACTGTATACCTGTGCTGGGGTCCACCCTCGGCTTATACACGAGTCAATAGGTTTTCCCAGGTTTTGGGGGCAAAAGTAGGGGGGTCGGCTTATACACGGGTCGGCTTATACACGAGTATATACGGTATGTAAAAAAAGAGGCAAATATTGTGACAAAGCTACAGAACAGGCATTTGAATTTAATGTCTGTATTGCCAAAAAAGCAGGTTTTGGCTGCAGCAAAAATTGTGCAAAAGCTTAGTGTGAAATGAGACTACGCACCTCACTTTAATAAGCAGCACACTGGTTTCTACCAAAAAAAATCTACCTTGAAGAGTCATCTTATTATCAATTTCAGGATAGAATAATTAAAATGAAATATTTAGTAACTACCGTAGTAGTTTATCGCCAACTCATATGTGTGGAAGAATTTCATACAATTATTGATAATTATGATAGTATTTTATAACACAGATCATATGTAGTTTATGGTGCCAGGCAACTCAAAATGGCCAAGACTGTACTGGCAGTATGATTGTTAACATGAGACTGAAGGGCACAATTTATAACAAGTATACTAAACCACTAAAGGTTTTTCAAAAGAAGAAAAATGTACTTTAATATTTCAGTATAATTAGGAGAAAACTATTTATTCACTTATATAGCATCATTAATTCCACAGCGTTTTACATACGTCATCTTCATTACTGTCCTTATTGGGGCTCACAATCTAAGTTCTCTATCAGCCTGTTTTTGGAGTGGAGAAGAAAACTGGAGAACCCAGAGGAAACATACACAAATACGGGGATAACATACTAGCCCCTTGTAGATGTTGTCCATGGTGCGATTTAACCCCAAGACCTTAGCACTGCAAAGCAACGGTGCAAACTACTGAGCTTCCATGTTGCCCATTAATAGAGATAAGCAAACCTTTTGAAATTTGGGTTCGGTGCACTGAACAGGCATATGTTTTTTGAGTAGATCGGCGAACAGTTGGCTAAACTTCCAAACCCCATTCAAATCAATGAGAGGCAAAATCAAGGGCCTAGAAAACACATTCAAAGGGGCTCAAAAGCTGCAACACACAGCTTAAACCATTTTAGAGTGAAGCCCTGCTGATTTGGCACAGACATTATCTTATTACACTATTACTTATCAAGATTCAGCACTGCTATCACACTCTCTATGCTTCTGGGCCCACTCATAACACTCAGACACCCTCATGATTTCCCTCAAGGTTGTCTCAGGTTACATAGCATGTATGCTGTACAGGGAATTCCGCTGTGTGACCTGAGATAACCTCAGTAGCGTCAGTGTTCATAACACTATATCACAAGGTGGTAAGGGATGTAAAGGAGACAGGGTCACCTAGACTGACCCTCATGCTACAGTAGCCCTAGCTTTCTTTTATCCCAGACTTATCTCTGATGGGTGAGGATGTCTGGGCCACCACCCTTATCCTGCTCCTGGCCTGGTCATCCCTGTTGTAATACCCCCTCTCCTCCACCTGGAGTTGGGTGGGATAGGAGTGGTAAAACCCCACACTATTACACCCTCACTGCAAAACACAGAGGTATTAGACAATATGTAGACATGAGGAAAATAAAAAGCAGGGAGGAATAACCCAGATGTCAAAGTAATCACACAGCACGCCAACAGCACTTCAGAAGTTCACTGGAAGCCAAAGCAACTAGACTGGTATTGCATAAGCTATAGTCAGTATGAGAGAACAGATTCCACTATTTTAAAAATGCAAGGAGCAACTGTGATTGGTCTCCCAGAACATGTGATCTAAAAGGTAATCAGGAATCATACAGAGATTAACTCCTGCTAACCCGATTACTACTGAGAACACAGCTGGTTGGAACCCAAACCTGCCTGTGGAACTCAGGAGCATCAGAGAAACCTCAGTGTGGAGTGTCAGAATCTAAAGTGTGAACAGAGCCTGATGCCACCATGACACTCTGATTTTGAGCAAAGTGCGCGTGACAACTAGTTGTTTTGTGAGAACCACAATATCGTGAGAGCTGTAGTGGATATATCTTGTCGGTATCATCAGACAGTGCATGTGAGGATTGGTGACAGTGCAGTGCAGCTCAAAGATAGGTCTGTGTGAACCCTCGAGTCTGAATAACAGTAATGCTTGTGATAGCATTGCTTTCATACTGTTGCATGTATGTAATGAGTCAGAATATAAGGAAAATAGATATGTGTTTGATAGCATATGTCTTATTAACCTATTTGGAATTCCTATTACGCATGTTGGAATAAAAGGCAGAACAAATGTGCAATATTTATAATATGTCCATATATATTTTATTTTAACAATGTGACTTCATAATATCTAGTGTGACTATAAAAGCTTTATCATATTTACAAATAAAATCATACAGAAAGTATCTTGGTGCAAGGTGCCCTTCCTACCTCAAAGTCACTTCTGTCCTACTTCCTCTGTGGCCACGTGCAGTGGGACTGCAGATTAATGGGAAGGTCTTATAGGGGTGAGGCTTCTCCTATTTCTAGGTCACACAAGACTAGAATCTAAATTACAATCTCATGTAAGTCATCCCATTCCCCACAGCCTGTTACTGAAACATAGCCAGAGCCTTCATTAATAGATTTTGGCTGTAATAATCACCAGAAGTCATAATATCTAATGCCCAAAGCTACTTTCTGAAGAAAGAAAAAAAAACAGAACACAAGGACAAACTTAATGTAGGAGACAGAATGAACCTTTTACTAGTTCTCAAGCTACAGTAAATTACAACAGAGGAGTTCAACAAAAAATAAAGATTGCCTAATTCTTAATTTATCACAGATCAGTCACAACATTAAAGGTTGTCCAGTTAAAAATATTAATAATAGGCATTCTCAGAGAATACAATAAAATGTTGTCCCTGATAAAATTCCAATTACTGCCTGTACTAGTTATGTGTCAGTACAGGCTGCAGACTGTCTCATCTGTCAAGTGCTGTATCACACATACTTCAGTTGACGGCATGGAGCAGGGCTGGAGAATGTGAAGAAATACATCTGTTCCTCCCTGAACACAATGGAGGTCTCCAGCTTTATTGTTGTCATTGCATAATTGTTTTCCAGTCTCCATGCACTGCTTTAAAAACGTGGAGGAGGTTGAATCTTGAAAGTTCCTTGCCAAGCCAATGTGATTTAAAACATATTACTTCACACATCACAGTCCTACTCCTGGTTGCCCACTGAGGTATGTGTGATAAAGCTCTTGTCAATTGAGACACAGGATTTGGAAGCTGAGTCCCTTCAGTCTGTAGATCATCTTTACACATGACTCGATTGGGCTGCAGTTTGAATTATATCAGGAACACCATTTCATCTTATTATTGGAGAACCCTTTTATATCTGGTAAAAATTGCACAACTTCCTAAAAAGCTTTAATTACTAAACCTGTTTCAATCTCAAAATAGTAGAATAGCTGAGAGTACCTGTATTTTAAGAACTATGAAAACATCTCTAACCTGCTTTATGAAGTTGAATATGTTTAGCACTCATAATACAGATTGAGTATTATTAACATTTATAGTCATTCAGTATAATTTTTGCAATGACATTCAGATTAGGGCTGTTAAAGGGGTCTTCTCATATTAATAAATTGTATATACATCGAATCCAGACATAGGGGTGATCTGCAGGTAAGCAGCATTTTACTGGCATACTGCATCAACAGCTACAGATCGCTTCAGTGTCACTCAGAGTGGTGTAGGTTACTGCTAGCAGTCACCGCGTATTACACACTGACTGTGAAGTAGCTTGTCAGTCAAAGTGCCGGGGAGTGATTACAGCCATGCTCTCTGTATAGTGAATGGTGACTGAAAGTTAGTGGCTGCATGGAGTATAAAATGTAATTTTCTCCCTGTAGTCCACTCCTCCAGTTAGTTGGATAAACAGGATACCAATGCTAATTACCTGCACAGTATCTTAATAGCTTCATGTAAATACCATTTCTGGATGTGGCAGTTTCTCCTATATATAAAATGTTGCTTTCCATGGTCCTGAAATTGCTCTGGTAATGAGAGCATCAAGTAAGGTATAAGACTCTAGATTCATTTTAGTAACAACATATACAGCATTATTATTTATTTTGTGTAGTCTTTGAACTCACAGATCTAAAGGAGATTCTGGCTAAAAATGTCCTGTGACAAGTACATTTATTCACTATTCTAAGACCTGTGGTGTAAGAAAAACACCTTATAATCATGTATGTGATGCTCTCTCACAACGTGTTCAACATTATGCTGTATGTATTTCTGTGCGGCCACTTAATGGTGGATTTTTATTGCTGTTGGTAGCATTTGATGACATTGTGTCCAATTGAATTTAGTGAGAAATTGATAAATTGTGCTAAGAATGAAGTGTTCATTTGGGCTTCAGGTCTCACTAAATATGATACATATACCATTCTAAGGTATAAGTGAGTACACCCTCTTTGAAAAGTAAGATATTAAGTAATAGCTCACTGAATCAAGTACAATTCCTAAATTTTGACAAGACTGAGCTTCATCTAACATTTTTTTAACCCTTTATATAAAAATAAGGTTCATTATATAACTTTCATTACACAAGTTTAACTTTTTACTCAATTAGCTGATGTAGAATTGAGTACATTTTCTTATATATTTTTCATGAGATAACACTAAGCATATGCAACTTTGTTACAATGTAAAAGCATTCAAGTGTATATATTATACTATATATATATATATATATATAGCATTGTAAATTGGGTGTGCCCTCTATATAACGCAACTTAGAGCAATTTATGTCTAAACCACTCACAACAAACATGAGTACACTACATAAGTGAAAAGGCCAAACTATTGACAATTACAAATTTTCCCTACTCAGTATCATGTGACTCATTAGTATTACAAGATCTTTCATGTGAATATGGAGTGGGTGTGTTACAGTTGGTATTATCGCTCACACACTCTCTCATACTGGTCACTGGAAGTTCAACGGAACCTCATGGCAAGAATTCTGAGGATCTGAAAAAAAGAATTGTTGCTCTGCATACAGTTGGCCTAGGCTATAAGTAGATTACAAATATCTGAAGCTGAGCTGCAGCATGGAAGCCAAGACCATACAGTGGTTTAACAAGACCGATTCCACTCAGAACAGGCCTTGCCATGGTTGACTAAAGGAGTTATGATGCTTAGCATGTGTACTCATCAGAGTGCTATCCATGAGTGCTTCCAGCATTGCTGCAGAGATTAAAGGCATTGTGGGTCAGCCTGTTAGTGCTCATACCATACGCTGGATACTGCATCAAATTGGTCTGCATGCCTATCATCCCAGATAGAAGGTCTTTCTGAGTCCCCCAAGGTGATTGTCTCTATCTGTAGGGTTGGAATCAGGTATGTTTCAACCCTACAAATAGAAACAATCATCTTGGGGTCTCAGAAAGACCTTTTTGAATCAGGGCTACCATCCAAGAGCAATTGAAAACCAAATTACAAGAACCACCAGGATATCAAGGAATTATCTCGTACATTACAAATCTAAAGAAAAAAGCAACCGGGTCCCTCTCATAGTCACCGACAATCCAAATTTGGAAGTGTTAAGAGGAGCAGCATGGAAACTACAACAACTATTACAAAAATATGCCACTAAAATCTATATTTCCAGATCCCCCACTTCTGTGTCTTGGACACTATAAAGCATTATTATCAGAAGCTCACTATCCTCTTCAAAAACAGCAGGAACATTTCCATGCAACCAGAAAAAGTGAAAAACCTGTCCATTTATAATGACAAGGGACAAAATAAAGATTCCCAGCATGCTCCAGAACTACACTGTGTGCAGAATTATTAGGCAAATGAGTATTTTGATCACGGTACTTTTTATACATGTTGTCCTACTCCAAGCTGTATAGGCTTGAGAGCCAACTAACAATTAAGTAAATCAGGTTATGTGCATCTCTGTAATGAGGAGGGGTGTGGTGTAATGACATCAACACCCTATATAAGGTGTGCTTAATTATTAGGCAAATGCCTTTCCTTAGGCAAAATGGTTCAGAAGAGAGATTTGACAGGCTCTGAAAAATCCAAAATATTGAGATGTCTTGCAGAGGAATGCAGAAGTCTTGAAATTGCCAAACTTTTGAAGCATGATCACTGAACAATTAATCGTTTCATGGCAAATAGCCAACAGGGTTGCAAGAAGCGTGTTGGGCAAAAAAGGCTCAAAAACAACTGCCCATGAATTGAGGAAAATCAAGCGTGAAGCTGCCAAGATGCCATTTGCCATCAGTTTTGCCATATTTCAGAACTGCAACGTTACAGGCTTATCAAAAAGCACAATGTGTGCTATAATCAGGGACATGGCCAAGATAAGAAAGGCTGAAAAAGACCACCTTTGAACAAGAAACATAAGATAAAACGTCAAGACTGGGCCAAGAAATATGTTAAAACTGATTTTTCAAAGGTTTTATGGACTGATGAAATGAGAGTGACTCTTGATGGGCCAGATGGATGGGCCAGAGCTGGATCAGTAAAGGGCAGAGAGCTCCACTCCAACTCAGACGCCAGCAAGGTGGAGGTGGGGTACTGGTATGGGCTGGTATCATCAAAGATGAACTTGTGGGACCTTTTTGGGTTGAGGATGGAGTGAAGCTCAACTCCCAGACCTACTGGCCAGTTTCTGGAAGACAACTTCTTCAAGCGGTGGTACAGGAAGAAGTCAGGTATCGTTCAAGAAAAACATGATTTTCAAGCAGGACATGCTCCATCACATGCATCCAACTACTCCACAGCATGGCTGGCCAGTAAAGGACTAAAAGAAGTCAAAATAATGACATGGCCCTTGTTCACCTGATCTGAACCCCATGGAGAACCTGTGGTCCCTCCTAAAATGTGAGATCTATAGAAAGGGGAAACAGTACACCTCTCGGAACAGTATCTGGGAGGCTGTGGTGGCTGCTGCATGCAATGTTGATTGTAAACAGATCAAGCAACTGACAGAATCTATGGATGGAAGGCTGTTGCGTGTCATCATAAAGAAAGGTGGCTATATTGGTCACTAATTTTTTTGCGTTTTGTTTTTGCATGTCAGAAATGTTTTTTCTAAATTTTGTGCAGTTATATTAGTTTACCTGGTGAAAATAAACAAGTGAGTTGGAAATATATTTGTTTTTTATTAAGCTTGCATAATAATTCTGCACAGTAATAGTTACCTGCACAAACAGATATCCTCCTAAGATAGCCAGATCTAAAAAAAAAACAACTCCAACTTCCAAAAATATTAAGCTTTGATATTTATGAGTCTTTTGGGTTGATTGAGAATAATTGTTGATCAATAATAAAATAATTCTGTAAAATACAACTTGCCTAATAATTCTGCACACAGTGTACATGATCCAAGGTACCTTCAGTTGCACTACAACCAACTTGGTGTATTTAATTATATATACCAAATGTACAACTGTATGTCTGTATGTAGGAGAGATAGGAGAGAAACATACATCAAAAATGAATTCTCATCACTACATAAATGCTAAAAGAAAAAGGTATGGATTTATCATTGTAACTCTGATTACAGTTCAATATACATGAAGTTGCTGGTATTAAAAGATGATTTCAAGTCTCATAAAGATAGAAGAATTTTGGAATACAAACTAATGATAACCTTTGACACATTCAAAAGTTGGAATATATATGTCACATGAATTTCTGTCTTTTTATGTCAACTGAAAGGGCAATTGGGGGCATCATACAATATCTTTGAACAGACTGCAATTGGAGGACAATAAAATGTTGACACTTCCTATCAGCTAACTGTTCCAATACGTAGGCTGCGTTCACACACAGCGTATTTGTGAGTCTTTGCTTTTAGTACAAAACTGCATTAAGAGCGCATCCTCACAGAATGCAGCATTCTGTGTGTGAACGGGCCTGCACTTCTCCTCTGCGCTTTATACTTACCTCATCGCGCTCCCTCGGTGACCGTTGGCATCTTCTGAGCCCCCGCCACCCCGCAGTAAGCGCCGAGCTCTAGGACCCGGAAGCAACATGTGACCGGTGACATCACCTGGTCACATGGTGCTGTTTAAGGTCCTGCACCAGGTACTTACGGTGCGGTGTATAAGACCGATCACTGTGGGAGCGTGGCTAGTAAGTAAAAAGCACGCAGAAAAAAGCGCAAACATTTTGCATGTTCATTCTTTTTATGGATGTGCTTTGCAGCGGAAAGCACATCTGCAAGAAGACAGAACATGTGAACGGAGCAGCATACACGGCATTTACGCAGCGCTAAAATGCGCTGCGCTAAATAGCATTGTGTGAATGCAAAAAATACAGTGTGTGAAAGCAGCCTTACTGCCATAACTGTTTCACAACATCTCATACTTATCATTACCTTATTTATCGAAAGAACTTCACTATTCCATGTCACGTGTATGTAAATATGATGCACATCAGATTTTGTCTCATACCAGCCTGATGAAAAGACCTTAGAGTCTTGAAAGCTTGGCATTTATTACCATCTTTTCAGTTAGCCATTAAAAGTTATCAACCACTGAGGACTCTCAGATTTTAATATTTTTTTGTCTATTGGCTAACAAGGTACAAACATATATTTTACTATTTAAATACAAAGGCAGAAATAAGTATTGAATATGTCACCAGTTTTCTAAGTAAATAAATTTCTAAAGGTGCTATCAAATGACTTTCTCCACAGATGTCAGTGACATAAATATAGTGATAATTGATAAAGAGAAACGACACAGGAAAAAAAGTATTGATAGGGCATACTGTAATGCATTTAATACTTTGTACAAAAGCCTTTGTTGGTGATGCTACAGCTTCATGATGCCTCCTGTATGGAGAAACTAGTCACATGCATTGCTCAGGTGTGATTTTCAGCTGTTCTTCCACACAGACACTCTTCAAATTCTGAAGATTACTTTTATGAACTCTGAACTTTAGTTCCTTTCTTAGGGTATGTGCCCACAGGGCGTTTTTGCTGCGGTTTTGCTGCGGTTTCCGCATGCAGAAAACCATTGTTTTTATGGTAATGTATGCTAATTTGTTCCTGCGGTTGGGCTTCCCAGCAAAACCAATGTGTTTTACAGAAACGCCGTGCCCACACATTGGTTTTGCAAGTGTCAAGAACTGTCAAATACCTGCGTTTTTGGTGCGGATAGCAAAGAATTGACATGTCAATTATTCCTGCGTTTTTGGTGCAGTCAATGGGAAAAACGCTGGAAAAACGCAGCATCAAAAACGCAGGAAAATCGCACAAATAACGCAGTAAAAACGCACAAAAAACGCAGACAAGATCATAGCATTTCTCCTGTCAAGGCCACTAGGATCCTCAGGTTTTCCTGCGTTCATGACTGCTCAAAAAACGTCCTGTGGGCACATACCCTTAAAATTTCTATTGGATTCAGGTTAGGTGATTGGCTAGGCCATTTTATCAGCTTTATTTTATTTTTCTGAAACCAGTTGAGAGTTTCCTTGTGATT
The DNA here is from genome assembly GCA_033576535.1 of Allobates femoralis. Classification (NCBI taxonomy): domain Eukaryota; kingdom Metazoa; phylum Chordata; class Amphibia; order Anura; family Aromobatidae; genus Allobates; species Allobates femoralis. Next base: position 347,338,967 of record JARQOC010000002.1, read on the forward strand.
GTGTTTGACCAACCATGTTTTATCTTAATTATCCTGGTAGATGGCAGTAGATTTTATTAAGAATGTCTTAGAAGAAAGGATGAATGTATAAGTGCACTATCACATTAAGTACACCAGTGCCAATTGCTGATAAACAGCCCTCCACCATGATGTTCCAACTTCCAAATTTTAATGTTGGTATGGTGTTTTGGAGGTGATGTGCAATGCCTTTTAGTCTCTCATCATGGTGTGTACTAAGGATTCCAAAGAATTTAATTTTAGGCTCATTTAGCAGATTATATTTTCCAAGCTTTAAACAGGCTTGTCTAAATGTTATTGAGAAAACTTTAAATATATTTGAATATGCTTATTGTTCAGCAGTGGATTTTTGAACGATGAGCGTGCATACAGGCTATGTAGGTTCGGAGCATTGTTTAGGGCCGCTTCACACGCTCAGATATCTGAAACGATATCGTTGAAACGTCACGCTTTTCGGATCATTTAAACGATATCGTTTTTGAATCGTTGCATGTAAACATTGGATATCTGAAGGAAAAATCGCTAGATCGTTCATCATAAATTTGAGGTCCTGAGCTCAAATCTATCGTTCATCGTCCAATTAACGCTGCAGCAAACTGCATCATCGGACAGTGTGTCACTATGATGAGCGATCTCCTTCAGATTTCTACTATTCCTGCCACTTTATGAGATCGTTCACTAAGATCTGTGGATTGATGCTGGCGCAATGCCAAATTAGAGATCGTTAACGAAATCCATGCGGGTGACATCGCACAAACGATCTCAAAATGATAGCGCTCACGTCACTTTTCTAAAGATATCGTTTCAGATATCTGAGCGTGTGAAGCGGCCCTTAATGTTCTCCTTGAAACAATAGTACATTCTGCTTCCAGGACTTTCTTTTGTTCTCCACAGGTGGTTCTTGGCTCTTGGACAACTCTTATGATAATTATTTCACTCTTCTACTTGAAATCTTGCAGGAATCAGCTGTTCATGGCGGGTTTATGGTAACATTAGGTTTATTCCACTTATTGATTATGGCCCCAACAGTGTTCACGCAAATCTTCAGCAGTTTAGAACTTCTTAAATAACAATGTTGTGAAGGTCTTTAGGCAGCTCACTAGATTTAACTGACCATTAAATGTTTCATGTGTGGCAGCTTTGTAATCAGACACCTTTCAATAGGCCAGCAATTGAAAAGGCTGATATTTTTTACTAGCTTACAGGATTGCTTTCTATTTACTGATAGATTTGCAGGTGTCATTAATTTCCATTACTTTTTCCACCTCACATTCTTCATGTTCAATACTATTTTCCAGTGTGAATTCTCAATATTGCATATAACTTAAGTTATAGACAGCTGTAGTTTGATATCTTTGCCATGTGGATTGCATGGGTTGTTACCAATATCTGGTGAGAAAGTCATGTCAATAGCACCTTTAGAAACATATTTTCTTAAACAATTGGTGACTGTATATATTGATGTGGAAGAAAAAAAATCTTAGCTATTTTTTTTACCATAGACTTTTGGAATGGTGCCATACTTTTCTTACACGTATGTTGATTATTGTCAAGGATCTCTGTATCTGCTCTCAGTTTTTGGTGCTGCTTTCTCTTCATTTTGCTCAATAGATTTATTCAAATTAAACTCAATTCTACTTGAATATTATAATTTTTTTGAAATTTGCTTAGTACAGATTCAGTATTTTGCAGGACCATAAAGGGCCATCAAAGGTTAAAAAAACAAAGAGAAAATACATACTCACCTTACCACTCACCACTCTGATACCTCCGTTCCTCACTTTAACACATCCAAGTCTAATTACATCTTAATCACATCTTAAGACCCATTGCATCAGTGTCAGATGACAATACATATTTCCTGCACAGCTGATGATTTATTTCTCATACAACAGCTTCACCTATTCTCTGCTCTGTTTCTTTCCTTGTGTATTGAACCAGTGAACAGAAAGATTCCATGCACTCAATAGTAATTGTAACCTTGTAACTGACTATTAATCATTACATACAGATTTGCCTTACTAAATAATCATGACAGCTTTCTAAAAAGAGTTTATGAAAGTAATCTAAACAAAGGCAACCTACCGTAATGTTGTCAGCTGCTTGGCACTTTATAATCTAATCAAGTTAGATGTTCATTGCCATAAATATCTTTTCTGTGGAATGTTATAGATTTTTTTTATAACTCTTTTGTTATAAAGGTGTCTCTATTCAAGTGCTTGCATTTATGCAACTGAACAGAAATTAAACTCCTCTTTAGTATTCTTACTTAGTTGGGATAGAGATTTTTTCATAGACATAAATAAAAAAAAATAACAAAATGAAAATAATTAAATTATGGACTGTTTTACGTTGCCTTCACACTTGCGTTTGTGTCTGCATGCGTATGGCATGCAGACGCACACGCAGGCAAACGCAGCACATACTAATGTGAACGCAGCGGAGAATCTCCACGTGCGTTCACATTAGTATGCACCCCGGCCAGCCAATCAGCTGTCTCGGGGGCGGCCGGGAGGAGGAGATCAGCGGTGGAGATCTCCTCCTCCCGGCCACAGCTGATCTGATAGCCAACATCGAATAGGGTGATATCAGTGCAGGAGATAAGAAACAGCTGATCGCTGCTTCAAATCTCCCGCGCTGACCTCACCTATTCGGTGTCGGCGAGGGAGATTTAAACATCTGTCAGATCAGCTGTATCTTCAAATCCCCCACGCTGACAGCGGCGGAAGATCAGCGGCGGCTCTAGCTGATCTCCCGGTGGCCGCCGCTGATCACCGGCGGCCACCGGGAGAGATTTCAATGAGCTCCGCAGCGTTCTCCTGCGCTGTCATGCGGAGGACACTGCAGATCCATTGAGATCCATGCATTATTTGTGCAGATAAAACAAGCGAACGCACAAAAAGTGCAACATGCTGCATTCAAAGTGCACTCAGAGGGTGCACAAATTGTGCGCATCCGAACGCAAATACAGCCAAACACAGCATACAGGCACATGCGTTCCCATGTTAAACATAGGAACGCATGTGCGCAAGCGTTTTGCTGCATTCGGTGCGCTGCGTTCCATACGCAAATGTGAAGGCACCCTTAAAGATGTTTTCCCAGCCATATAGAAAACCATGGGAGGTCACACACATAATCCCGACAGTATGTAATGTGCTCACTGTTAGGATTCTGTTCTTTTTCACAGTCATACTGTTATCACATGACTGCCCATACGCAATTTGAAAACTTGTGGACATGTGCTGATTATTCCTCTTCCAAATGTAATGTTTTAGTGAATACTTTTAGGAACTTGGTGGTGTGGGACTGAACAGAAGACTGAGACAAGGTTAGCTATTCACGTCTGCATTCACACATGTGCAGCAAAGTAAACAACGGATCTAAGTAAAGGTGCAAGCAAAGAGTGATGAAGGGCAAAACAAGTCTATATGGTAAAAACAAACTTTCACTTAGTCCCAATAATGAATACAGAGTGCAGCTAACACATTAAATGTAACCATAGGAAATGGTTCACATTAGTAACGTAGTACAAAATGAAAGTGCTACAGTCCCGACAACAGTCTTGAGTAGTTCAATCCACTTTGTACTAAACAATAAACCAGTGTACCCTTGGGCTGAAAATAGTCCAGAACAGTCCTTAGCAGAGCAAGCTGCATGTAAACCTACAGTCCTTTGGCACAAAAAACTGTACACAGGCAACTTAAATATAGGTTTAAAAGGGGTATAACAGACCGTGGAAATCCAGCAGGCAAGTTCAGCAGTTCATTCTGAAGTTAGTCACATTTGTGCTCTGGCTTGCCTGAATACATCTATCTAACGAGGAACACATTACTGGGAGTAAACACAACAAGAAATGACCTCGACCTGAGGAGGAGATGGAGAAAGCCAGAAGGTCCAAGAACAGCAGCCAGGAATTTACAGCAGTAAAGTTCAGAAAAGCCAAGTCCAGAGTGACACAGAAGAGCCAGATAGCACACAAAATATGCAAGGCATGGATCCATTACACTGGGGAACAATTTGAAAAAAAATTTCTGTTGAGTTAGGTTTTTGAGCTGATTTATACTAAAATTGGCATGCTGATTCCAAAAATATATATATGAACTTAAATTGGCAGGATAGACAGGAAACTCAAGATCATGACGAAGCAGCAGACACCATATTGGATAATGCAAGGAGACACAGAAAGTTCAATGGAAAACTCGGAATCAGGAAACTAATTGTATTATGGGAACGTGCTCATGCTTAGAGTTTAATTACAAACATACAAATCAAATGCGAGTCCTCATTCTAGCCCTTTGTTATTAGTTCTCTGCACTCTATCACTCCAGTTTACTTTAATAGACAATTATTTTTTCTCATGTTCTTCTCTAGATCTAGTTATGAAAATGGCTCATTCATGTGTGCAGTTACAGTGAGTTATGAAAACGAGGGGTCAGATGCTGACCCCTGTTGCTGTGATGACTCACTCCCTTGGAATGCTGGCTGAGCATCGAGGTACACAGGTGATCTTCATTTGAGCTGTGCAGAGCCGTAGATTAGCTTGGCTCTGTACAGTACAAGCGACCAAACAATGGCATCTTTAAATCTCCTTAGGGGACTAGTAAAAAAACACTAAAAATGTGAAAAAATATTAAAAACACTAAAGTTAAAATCATCCCCCTTTTGCCTCATTGAAAATAAAACAATGAAAAAAACCTACATATTTGGTATCACTGCATTCAGAAATGCCCCACCTATCAACATATAAAGTAAATTAATTCAATCAGTAAATTGCATAATGGAATAAAAGTAAAAATGCCAAAATTAAGATCTTTTTTGGTCGCCGCAACATTGCAATAACATTTAATAACAGTTGATCAAAACAGTGCATCTATTCAAAAATGGTATAACTGGAAATGTCAGCTCGGGAAGCAAAATATAAACTGCAACACAGCCCCAGATGGTGAAAATTGAAAATATTTCAGGTCACGGAAAATGGCGGCAGAAACACAATATATTTTTTCACCAAAAATCTATTTTTTGAAATGGTGAAAACTAAAATCAAACAAAAAAAAAAAAACAATAGTTGTTTAGTATCTACCAACTGTTACCAACCTGGGAAATCATATTGTCAGGTCAGTTTTACCCTATAGTGAACATGGCAAATATGAAACCCCAATAAACTTGTGGAATTGCACTTTTATTGCAATTTCAAAGCATTTGCAATTTGCATCTTCTCACTTTCTAGTACTCTCTATGGTAAAATGATTGATGGCATTCAAAGATACAGCTTGTGCCATAAAAATCAAGCTCTTGTATGCATATATTGATGGAGAAATATAAAAGTTATGGCTCTTAGAAGAAAGAAGGGCAAAATGAGAACCTGAAAATGGAAAGTTACCTGGAGTTGAAGGGGTTAACAGGCAAGACTGATCAACAAAAGAGATAAGAATAGGACATGTCCGGAGTCTCAAACACTGGAGACATAGATCCATTTTTAAAACTGAATGATATATGAATTAATGAAACCCTATAGGTCATTGTGCGACCTGAGAACAAAACGAGCAGCACTACGACGTTTATAATGTAGCATTATCCAAAATATAAACTGAATGTTCCTTCTCAAAGAGTTTATTATGGTTTTGTTTCCATTATTTTGTTTTTCTATTTAATAGTCTAAGAGAAAGCAAAATGAAAAAAAAAGATTTACCTACATAGGATGTTTTATACTTTCAGAAAAATGTCCAAAGTGTGATGAAACGTAACAATAAATGTAATCCTGTACTGCATTTTTCCTATTAGATAACAGCCAACATTTTGCAAGAGTTAAAGGGAATCTGTCAACAGATTTTGATATGTCATCTAAAGATAACACACTGTAAGGGTTAACACAGAGATTTCAGACATGTCTCTCTTATCGCACTGTGTGTTGCTGTTTACCTGCTAATTTGTTTTAACACCAGTAGCTTATCAATGCTAGAACACAGCAGCATGTGAAGCCAAGTCTGGCATTCTCTCGTCTGTAACTAGCAGCTTCTCACAGTTTATAGACTTTGTATACAGAGCCTGGTGTGTATGTGTATATGGGGGGGGGGGGCAACTGTCTGAGTTCTGATTCTGATGCATGTCTAAACCTAAAAACCCTGCCAGAAACACTGGACCAATTAATCTAAGTGATACATCTTTGGATCCAGGGTCCCTTTGCCTACAACATGCAGCTCTAGGATGAAGTAGCAAAAACATGCTAACAGATTCCCTTTAAATAAAGAAAGGGCATAAAAAATGCAAAACTGCAACATTTTCACCAAAAATCCAAATGTTTAAGACCATTGAAAAGGAATATTTACTGTTTATGTAACTCATAAATGTATGTCTAAGCACATTATGGAATATTTGATATTTCAGGTCTATGGTTTCTGTTTTCCCACACTGTAATATTATCCCTCGCATTGAACCATAGATGTGTACTAGATTCAAAATGTTCTTTTTCCAAATGTGTATAAAACAATGTGACAGTGATAGCTTGTGTGATCATTTGGGGGAATTGTCTCATGCTGCATTCCCTAACAGCTCCATCCTCAGTCTTCAATGTAACTTAGGCAGCTATATTCGCCCACGCTAGCCCTTCATTTTTAGACTCAGTAGGCATCAATCCCTCTCGGTTAGCACTTGTTGTAGTATAACACAGCTCTGAAACAAAGAATTGGTTGGCAATGTAAGAGTAACAGCCTTTTTTTATTTGAAATGCTACTGGTGGTATGGGGTCTGTGAGCTATTGTGAGTGAATGAAGCATTATATTACAACACGGATAAAAGTGTTGTCTACAAGGCTGTACTTAGTATATGATGTATTGCACTTTGCAATAAGAAACTGAAAAGCCAACCCTTCCTCCTTGGAAAGCTCTCTATAAGATAATATCTTCTAGTGAAATGATTAGAGCAGATCGGTAACAAGGAACAAGTCAGATTTGTGACATAGATAACATTTGTATGGCATTTACTAAGGCACAAATCCCGCAGTATCATGTAACACCGCTTTTCACATCATTTGGATTCAGACCTTCTTTGTTCAATTCAGTGAAGTTCACTGCAATGTCAACTCCCTAGGTTGTGTTTTGTTGCGTAGGCTGAAGCAGATAACATGCAGACCTGCTGTTCTATTGATTGCCGACTGCATAGGGTACCCATCTTAATAAGGCCCTTAACCATGCAGCACACTAGAGTTATGATCCTTGTTCTTTCGTAGCCTATTGCGAGAGCGTAAATTGGCCCTTCTGTCATCCAATGTTTTGGATGCCCGTGTCTCCTATGCCAAGCCTTTTGTCTGGGCTTGCCAAGCAGTTTACTTTGTCCTTCTGCTCTCCCTCATTCAAATGACACAGGCAGAGCATGAGGGGCTGCAGAAGATCAGCAGATGCAGCTGGTAATCAGGTTCATAGTGCTTTATCTTCTGGGAGCTGAGGAACAGACTTTATACACACACACAGCATATTGTAATCAGACACTGCACTCAGTCACCGGGATTCTGCTTAGCACAGGAATTCGCCCATAACTTGCCAACGTAAAAAATATCACTTCTGGGAAACTTTCCTGGCTATGCAAAAAGAAATAGCCATGGGAACAAAAAGGAAAAAAAAAAAACTGAAATTGCACTAACATTACAATATATTTACGCCTAAAGTCAATGGAACGTAGCAAGCTAAATCACGTAGGAGCATAGCTAAGTGCTTATCTGTATACTCTTAAATAGAAATGGCTAGTGTAGATTTAATGACAAGCATCGTATTATTTAAAGGAAATCTGAGAGCAGACACCGGCGGCCCGAACAACAGGAAGCAGGTGTAGGGCACTGAATGTATTATTTCAGCTAGTTATGTCTAACTTTGAAACACTGCGGTGTTTCAGCATAAACATAAATTACACCACACTGGTGACTAGTTGACATGGTGGCTTCTCACCACTCGCTCCATGTGAATGATTTGTCTATCTACCTGTCAACCAGTCCCCTGTGGTACTTTGACCTCTGCCAGCTTTTACACTATGTTTTCCTTTGAAATGCCGCAGTCCAACATGCATGAGTGAACTCCTACAGCACCTATGGCTCGGGCGGTACCCGCTGTCTGACTCACTTTAAGAGATATTTTCATAGTCTCATGGCTACATACAGAATTATAATTATTATTTTAAAATTAAATATTAATATTACTATAGATAAAAGATTAGCATTACATCAACATAACATTTTTATGTTAGAGAGATCACAATAATAAATAGTTAAATTTACTTCTAATAATAATGATCTTTTCAGAGATAAAAAGGATTGTCACATTAATGTCTTATATTACATTAATGCCTTATACCTTGTTACATGTTCTGTATTCCTAATATTAGGTGGTGCTACAGAGCCAGCTTTCTTATTTGTGGAAAGGAGCTAATTTGCATACTTTTTCCAAGGGAGACAAATTAGGGTGCGTTTACATAGTGTTTCTTCCTACATTCAGTGGACTTTTCAGGACTTTTATCCAACTCCCTACTAAAAACAGAATTCGTCCTTATACGCCTATTGGAGGCAAGCACCAAGCCATAGTTGACTGTGTCTTGATTCCCACTTCATATAGACATATACTGTCTACAATAAAGCACCACAAATCCCACAGTGACTCTGACTGCATCATTATAGCCATTTCTGCATCAGTGCATACACCCATTTCTCACTTTGGTGGGGGTTCCGGACAAAAGCTCTATAGGAAGAACACTATATGAGTGCCCCCTTAGTTATCTCCACAAGGAGGATCACAAGATCTTAGATGTCAAAAACACACTTTTTATGTATTAATTATATCTACCTCCAGTGTTTCATATTCGTCAAGCAATCAGAGAGTAAAGGTACCATCACACAGGGCGATGTTGCGTGCAACATCACCAAAAAGTCCCAGGTTCAGCGATGTTGCAACAACATCGCAAGTGTGTTGTGCTGTGTAACAGCACAAAACAACTGTGATAAATCGCTGGATCGCAGCTGACAGGTTTACCAACAAATTGATAAACCTGACGATGTTGATCGAGCGATCTGCTAACATCGCCCCGTGTGACACGGCGATAACAATGTTGTAAGCAATTTCGCCTATTCACAACATTGATGTGTATCGCTTGCTGGGTTGTGCACAACTCAGCGAGCGATAGCTGCTGCAACATCGCAGCTGCGTTGCTTCCATCATCTCTCCGTGTGACACCCAAGGAAGCGATGTCGGAAGCTAGCGCGCACCGTGGAATTGCTGCTGACATCGCTTCAAAGTTGTACCGTGTGACGGTAACTTTACTGCTATTAACCTGGTCAATCCAAGGCAAGATTGTCATTATGGAATTAGAATTGGTGTGATGAATCATGGGCATAATGGGATATCTTCTGGATCTCTTAAAATTTCACTTTTAGGCCTGATAATTCCAATGTGTAGCTAGTTATCAACATTTCATTTAAATATCATAAGGATGCATTTATTTGTTCTAACTACATATCATAACTGAATTCATAATATTGGAAAGCCCAAATGCATTTTATACTTACTTCACCTGTGCTACAGAACTGGGGATTTTCTAAACCATAATCTATTGTATTTGATGTTGGCTAGACTGGAGTGTGTACGCTAAAGGTACCTTTACATGCTGCTACAACAGGGTGGAAACAACCGGGTGCTTCACGTGCACGAGCACGTAGCAACGGTTACAAATGGTACCCGATACCGCCTTTACACGCCGCTACAAGGTGCTCTACAGAAGGTTTAATCTATCCCTGGAGGCACCGCCGGGTGCCACAAGTTACCTTCTGCAGAGCACCTTACCTCATTTACACGCCGCTACAGAAGCTAATATGGGAGGACCTGAAGCAGCAGGAGCAACACATAGGCGTGCCAGAATTGTGGATTACGAGACGCTCGTACGATGATTGGACAATGCAATAGCATTATGATTGGCCAGCCAGTGCAGGAAGGCTGGCTAATATATGATGCTATTGCAATTTGTTTGTGTGACTGGTCAGCTCCTTAAATATGCCTCCCTATGCAGCGACAACCAATCGTAACGCAGGAGCTTCCACCAATGATCGCTGATGGGGCGCGGTAACCCGGAGGCTGTGTCACGCCCCAGGGAGTTCATTAGGTGACGAAAAAAACCTTCCTGTACCTCATTTAGACGCCATACCATTGGGTTGAAACCAACCTGTTTTAGAGCACTGCTCTGAAACAGGTGTCGACAGTGACGGGTGGCAACAACCTGATTTACACGCTGCTACATTGGGTTGATTTGAAGGTGCAAGATACATTTGTCTCCGAAACCCGGTTGTTTCCAACCTTCTGTAGCAGCGTGTAAAGGTACCATATGGGATATTTTTTTCCAACTAAAGGCCAGTTTACATTTGTCGACCTCGTAGCGATGTCGCTACGTGTGACATCCTGCAACGATCAGCAATCAGGGCCGTATTTTGATCGTTGGTCTCCCGCTGGGCGGCCAGCATCGTCGTGTGTGACAGCGGAAGACCAACGATCAATGACATCCCGGCCGATACCCAGCGCCGCACAGTATACGCTGGGATATGGTAACCAGGGAAAACATCAGGTAACTAAGCGCTATGCTTAGTTAACAATGTGTACCTGGTTACCAGCGTTCTCGCTGGTCGCTGGTGAGTCTGCCTGTGTGACAGCTCACCAGCCATCATATAGCGATGTCCCAGCGATCCCGATCATTGGTCGGATCGCTGGGACATTGCAGCGTGTAACCTGGCCTTTAACCACCTCAAAGGGAATCTGTCAGCAGATTTTTGCTATATAATCTGAGAGCAGCTAATATAGGGCACTGGAGGTTTAATTACAGGGATGTCAAATACTGGGCTGTTTGGTGTAGTTTTCCCAGAATACCTGTTTTGTCTGATGTAGATGGGGCAGACCTAAGGCTGGTTTAATACTGCAGATTTTTTCCTGATCAGGTTGAATCCAGTTTGTGTGTCAAAACCATGAGTGTCTCCTAAACTCAGAACAGGTGTCAATCTTTCAATTACCCGTATATACTCGTGTAAAAGCCGACCCGTGTATAAGCCGACCCCCCTACTTTTGCCCCCAAAACCTGGGAAAACCTATTGACTCGTGTATAAGCCGAGGGTGGACCCCAGCACAGGTATACAGCCCCCAGCAGTGTGGTATACAGCAGCCTCCCCAGTGGTATATACAGGCCCCAGCAGTGTTACAGCAGCCTCCCCAGTGGTATATACAGCAGCAGCCCCAGTGGTAGTATACAGCAGCAGCCCCAGTGGTAGTATACAGCAGCAGCCCCAGTGGTAGTATACAGCAGCAACCCCAGTGGTAGTATACAGCAGCAGCCCCAGTGGTAGTATACAGCAGCAGCCCCAGTGGTAGTATACAGCAGCAGCCCCAGTGGTAGTATACAGCAGCAGCCCCAGTGGCAGTATACAGCAGTAGCCCCAGTGGTATATACAGGCCCCCCTCCCCCGATATACAGGGCCCCCCCCTGTGCTGCCGCAAACCTGAAAAGTAATACATCATTATACTTATCCCTGTCGTCGCCATAGCACTCCTACGGCTTCATCCGGCTTCTTCCTCTGGCGCACAGACAATGACGTCATTGCCTGCGCCACCGGAGGAGGAAGCCGGAAGAAGCCGGATGAAGCCGGAGGAGCGCGATGGCGGCAGCGGCGGCGACAGGGATAAGTATAATGATGTATTACTTTACAGGTTTGCGTCAGCAAGGGGGGGAGCCTGTATACGATGGGGGGAAGGCCTGTATACCGATGGGGGGCGCAATATATATGACTCGCGTATAAGCCGAGGGGGGGACTTTTCAGCCCAATTTTTGGGCTGAAAAACTCGGCTTATACGCGAGTATATACAGTAGATTTTTTCTCTGCAAGTTCCTCTCCTGGTCCTTCTCCTGGTTTTGGCACACAAACCTAATCGAACCTGATCAGGGAAAAAACTGCGGTGTGAAACCAGCCTAAGGCTAAATATGGGCTTCATGAACATTTCCATATCCCAGCTCCCTAGAATGGTCACACATTGGCTTGCAATAGTACTCATACTTTCAGTGGTTATCACAAAGTAAGCAGTCAACATGACACAGGACTGGAGAAAGAATGGAGTGTGGTCATTAAATAACCTAAGGGTTATAACCAGAACTTATACAAAGTCCAAGCAAACAATCTCAAATTCAAGGTAAGAGGATAATCAAGTAAAAGGCTGAGGTCAGGATTAGGAACAAGCAGAACAGTCAACAGCAATGAAGCTCAATTACCAGACCAAACAGAACGATTTTCTTTTAAAAGGATTTTCCAAGCCAGGTGTAATTTTTATCCAGCAATATAGCATACTCAATCCTATCAGGATTTGGAGCTGATCTTCACATGACATGACTGCTCATACAGTGCAGATCACCATTATTGGCACCCCTTAATTAATTTCCTAGACTGCACAATATCTTCAGAAAAAATTGGATATGTACCAAAGTTATATCCTCAGGATTTTTTTAATTGGTGGTCAAAAATAATACAACAATAAAACATTGTTTGTCAACTTCCATGTTGTAATTTCAAAGAAGAAACAGAATAAACAGCATGTGCAGCAATAAATGCCCCTTATTAATACCTGGTTGCACACCCTTTGGAATTGATAACAGCCTCCAAACATTTCTTGTAGCCATCAATAAGCTTCTTGCACTTCTCAGCTGGTATTTCCTCCCACTTTTCCTTTGCAGTTTGTTCAAGATCTTGAATGTTTGTAGTTTTTATCTCTAATGGCAGATTTCAGTTTACCTCAAAGATTTTCAATGGAACTGAGGTGAGAACTCATTGCTGGCCATTTTAAAAAACAGTCCATTTTTTCTTTTGCGACCATTTCTGCGTACTTTTAGATTTGTGCTTTGGGTTTTTGTCTTGCTGGAGGACCCATGACCTTTGACTCAAAACAATGCTTTTTACACTTGGTAAGATATTTGACTCTAAAATCTCTTGAACATTCTCTGATTTCATGATTCCTGTGATATGGACAAGGCCTCCAGTACCAGACGCATCAAAGCAACTGCACAGCATTATGGATCATCCACCATGTTTAATTGTTGGTAGGGTGTTCTTTTCCTTATATGCTTCATAGCACTGTCTGTAAACAAATTGTTGCTTTGATTGGCAAAAATGTCTACTTTTGTTTCATTTGTTCACAGAATCTTTTTCTAGAAGGACTGTAATGTGTCAAGATACTTTTTGGCAAAGATCAGTTGTTCCTTTTTATGCCTTTTCTTCAGCATTGATTTCTTCCTTGGCCTTTGGCCTTAAGACTCTGCTTGGTTTAGTGTTTGGCATATGGTACTTGTCAACACCATGACACCAGACTGTTCCAGTTTGGCCTCCAGGTCTTTGGATGTTTTACATATTGTTTTTTTCACCATTCACACCAGTCTTGTTAGGCATCTTTTGTCAATTTTCCTTTTTCCTCCATGTGCAGGCAGTTGACAGTTCTAGTTTTGTTAATCTTCTTAAAGGGACACTGTCAGGTAATTTTTCAGTATAATACTAATATTACCCTTGAATAGTGCCTGGGCAGAACTCTTAAAAATATGTAAAATCATTATTGTACCCTTTGTAGTTTTCATGTTATCACCATTGTCAGACCCTGCACAGAGCTCCTGCATTAAGGGGCCGTCACACGCGTCAATATCGCTGCTGCACGTGACGTTGCAGCTATATTGACGCGTGTGACAGGGCGCATCAACCAGCGATAAATTGTTGGTTGATGGTTGTCAGGTTTTCGGACTGGGCTGAAAACCTGGCGATGGTCGCCCGGTGTACACGCAGCATCGCTGCGTGTGACACCGAGACGCGCGATCAGCCAGCTCCCAGCGGCTCTCAGCAAGCGCTGGGAGCTGGTATCCATGATAAACTGTGGGTATCTAGGCAGCGCGCGCTGGGACCCTAGTTACCCGCTGTGTACCTTGGATACCAGCCGGTGAGCGGAGAAGGCTGGTAACTATCGTATACATTGGGTATCAAGGCAGCATGCGCTGCCTAGTTACCAGCAGTTTACCATGGATACCAGCCTGCAGACATCGTGGAAACGATATTTAAATCATTTCCACGATGTCGCTGGTCCACTGATCACTGGTGAGTTTGTCTGTGTGACAGCTCACCAGCGATCAGCCGTCAATGTCGCCAGCGATCAGATCGCTGATGACATTGACATGTGTGATGCCGGCTTTAGACCTGTCCATTATAAGCAGAGACAATTAGTCCTGTGCTATATAAAATGTCATGTAATTATGCATACCTTTTCTGCAGCTCTCTGCTCTCTCCTCCCTATGCTAACAGTGCATTTTCAGGTTTCACTTACAGGTCTGTTCAGTTAATATCACCATGGTGGGAGAGAGCTACTGCAGGTCTGCCTTATTTAGACGCCATTTGTTTCTGTAAAGCAGATACTCTGCTGTGCTGTGACAGTTTCTGTGTTGTAGTTCAGCTCTTGTAATGCTGCACACAGAGAGCAGAGAGGAGAATACAGTCCCCTCACTGATGTCCTGTGTTGTGATGTGAGTCGACATGCATATTCATGCATGGGGAGGAGACAGCAGAAAACTAAGTGGCTCACTCACTGAGTGACAAATGGGATTAATTCTTTATTTAAAGTATACAGAAGATAGGAGGGGAAAATAAATAAAAGAAATACATCATTAGAGAGAGTTTAGAGGGAGGAATTAAAAAATGATAGCAGTTACATGTAGATTTTTGACCTGACAGTTTTCCTTTAATAACATTGTGCACTGTAGAAAGTGAGAGGTTGTCTATATACCCTTTGAAAGTCTTGGGTTTGCTAATAATAGCAGGTGTGATGTCCTCCGACAGCTCTTTTGTCTTCACCATTTTGGTAAAGGAACAATATCTAACATGTGACTTTTTAAAACATGAAATTCATCAATCACTGAGTAATTCATGTCACATGGGCATTGACAATTTCTCATAGGTGATTCTCATAGCTGAATTACCCCAGGCGAGTCAAAATGTGTTTTTATTTAATTTAATGTAAAGGGTGCCGATACCAGTGTCCCAACAAGCTTTAGACTTTTCTATTCCCTGCCATTGGTCTTTGTTTTAGAATGTACATTGACAGTGAAATGTCAATCATAGAACGTGGGGTTAGACTGCATGTGTGTGTGTGACTTTCTAGTACTGCAATGTTAATCACAGGGTAATAAATCAATTAGTTTACATAAACAATTGAGCAGACCCTGATAAGAGAACTACCATTGCTTTGTGTTTGTTAACTCTTACATTATGCTGTCCCCAGCTTACATAGCAAAAATCTGCGAACAGATTCACTTTAAGTTGAGAAAGGTAGGCAAATAAGCTAGTCAGTATGCAAATTACATATGATTCCCACATGACGACTGCTCGAACTGACAAGCAGTTACACATTGTTGGGATTTAGCATGCCACAGTGCCAGATTATAATTAGCATCTACCAAGGAAACTCTTTAATTAATAAACTGATAATACTGTATATGATATGTTGTACATATATTTCATCAGAGCTGAAATAATTCACAAATGCATTTTTGTTTCCACAGCATTGCAGGTTAATCTCCTTACACATCCCATAATACAGGATTGTGGGCTATATTAATTGTTCAGTGTATCCAGTAAACACAGACTTGATAACAGCTGGAGGTATTTTAGAAGTGTTATTTTAATAAAATATTTCATATCAAGTGGATCTTCATTAACAATGGAGTTTCCCCAGCGTTACAGTTTATTGCTGTGCTTGATCACCTGGCAACTTTGTCTTTTTTGTCAACTAAGGACATTTAGAAGTCAAATAACATTGTGACAATGTGTGGAATATATAAGACAAGTCCTTTATTTTGCTGGAGGACATTTTTCATGCAGAGAATGAATTGTATTCATTGAATGGACAAAGATAGTAACAACCCCAATGAGGTTGTTTCTAATTTTCAAATATCTGTTTTAATATTTTTATTTTAAAGAAATCAGACCTTTCCTTTCTACACAATTTTTTTTCTCTGTCATTAATTTACATTTATGGTCAATTTAAAGGAATGGAACATTCAAATGAATGTGTTTGAACTCAGGATGAACTCTATGATGGACCATTATTTTCATTCTTTTATTTTTCATGAAGAGATGAAACTATGCATCTTGGTTATTTCTATTTTGCTTTCTATTGAATTGCTATAGACAGGGATCCCCAACCTGTGGCTCACAGGCCTAGGGTGTTAGGCTCACTATTGTCCATCAGCTTTGTGCATTAGCACCAAGTTTAGCGAACAACTATGAAGTTATACAGGACCCGTTGAACGCCAACCACACGAAATGGTGCAGCCGTTGTTTACCTCTGACCCTCCCCCTTCCCTGCAAATGATGTAACCCTCACTACTGAATTAAAAGTCTGCACTTTACAGAAGACCAGTGAGTACAGATATTACCTGTTTACTTGCAATTGCTGCGTCTCCACACTAAGATGAGCAACGCCGTTTGGTGCTTCCTGCAGAAACCAGGTATAATCGACTTTAAAGTCTCGAAAAATAGGTGCTTGGATTTGTTGATGCCCTGATTCACCTTTCCACTATTACTCACTTTAATGAATTTCTCTGCACAGAAGAGTATATTTGGATGAATATATACTGATGGAAAGGAGAGGGTAAATATAGTAAAGCTGGAATGATAATCCATAGACTCCTAAAGAATCTGTCTCCAGGTCTTATTTTAAAATGACTCTGTCAGGTGTTTTTCTAGTAAAATGCTAATCATATCCTGAAACAGGCTTTGAGCAGCCCTTTCAGGATCAGTGACTTTTATTGCTCTAGTTTCTCCTGTAATTTTGCTGTAAATGATGTAGAATTCAGTGTCAGATGCTTACTAGTCAAGTATATACAAATCTGAACTGATTCTGCACTGCTCCCCATGGCTATAATCCTAGCCATCTCCCCCACATGGCATCAATGATAGTAAAAATCTTCACTGTCACTTACTGTCACTGCTGAAAAGTGGATGGAATTATAAGGCATGGGAGCAGTGCATATTCAGTTTCGATTTACATAAACTTGACCAGCCATCGCGTAACTGAGTCGAGGCGGCAGAGAAGGGGTTACTTGGATACTGGGATGGTGGCTTCGGTGGAGAGGATCATGGCTGGTCGGGTCCCGATTCCGTGCCCTGGGCACTCAATGGCTAATGGGGGGGTGATGATGGGGGAATTACACGTGACGTCACCTGTGGTACTTGTTAATGTGGTTACCAGCACTGCAGCCAGCATCTGAGGTGATGGTGATGCAGCAGTGATAGTACAGCTCCCCACAGGCGGAGCTTTACCTCAGGGCAGCGGGGTTGATGAGACGAGTCGTAGTCCTTGGCTCTGTGGTGCTGTAGAGGCCTTTCGGGAGACGAATAATTGATGCCAGAGACCAGATTAGCTCAAACAGTTCTTTACTTGTACCAGTTAGGTAAGGTACACGGTACAGTCTGATTCACCGGGGGTTGTAGCCACGGATTTAAAAGGCTTTTGCAGAGTCTGTCAGAGGTGTCTGTCTAATAACTTTCTTGATCTCTATTCTACTTTAGCTCTCTTGTCAACCACACGAAAAAGCCCGTTCACCGGTCCCCAGGTCTGTTACTAAAAGGTACTTCTGACCCTTCTCTGGTCCAGACAGGAGTGGTGAGAAGACAATCCCTCCTGTCACCAGTTTTTAGTCCTTTCTCTTTGGGACAGAGGTGGGATTCAGTCTTGTGGTGCCATGGCTCCTACTTTAGGCCCACAGCCTGCCGGTCTGCGATTTGGGATAAACCACCTTGGTTCCAGTTTACCGGTGTCGATCTTGGCACTCCAGACGGCTCCAACCAGACCTTTCTCGTCCAGGTCACCTCTCTCCTTAGAGGTGCCCTCCTGTTACGATTGCAGGGTCCCCTGCATCCGTCCACTCTCCTCTTCTGTCACCTTCTGACTGACTTGTGTGTCAACTGTCACTCACGTCTCCCGCTCTCCTAAGCTCCACCCCCTGGGACCTACTAAATTACAGTCCCCTGTGCTATGGTGTCTGTGGGTGGGTTTGGTGTGCAGACTCTGCACTTCCCCCCTCACCCGCGACTACAGAGACACTACACCTTCTGTTTGGGGTGCAGTACCTTCCTGTGGCATCCTACCATAGGGGTGCCATACAACACTTAATTGACCACAATTTACAGAAAGATAACAGGAAAAGCTACAGCAATAAAAAAAATACTGATCCTGAATGGGTTTCCAAGCCCTATTCCAGGATACAATTAGTATTGTACTAGAAAATCACCAGACCAATTTCCTTTAAGTAAAAAGGGGTACTACCAGTGTGATGTGTGATGGCACATCTGCTCTTCTGATGTCTCTGCAGAGCTGTGTGTGATTATAACTGACACATCTGCAGATTCCTCTCTGCATCAGCTTCCACGGCATAGGCTGACAATGTTGCATGGTTATCACAATACAGCAGAGCTGTTAGAACTGCAGCATATGTGCATGTAAGTAAACAGTTCTATTGTTCTGTGTTAGTTACATGTCTTACACTTGTAATACCTCTTTTTATTAAGAATAAGCTCTGTAAGCAGATTATCAATCACATCAGCGTCCTGCCCATAGCCTGGAAAAGATCATTTACAGATGAGAAAAAACATGGTGTCTCTGAAATAAGTCATCAGATTGCATTTATCAATTTATTCATTAATTCTGTTTCCTATGACTCACTTGCCCATATAGATATGTTTGGAGCGTTGGTCCTATTGACAGCTTCTCTTTATGCATGGGCGTTGAAATAAAAAAATGGATCAGTCCAAGTTTAAATTAACATTCCTTGACAAAATGTATTGGAAATCAGGATTTTAAGGCAAGAAAAAACTATTTGCTGCATTCACTGATTGCAATATCTTCTCTAAGCGTTGTCAAATAAGTCAATTCCATTGCCAATTCTGTTATTCTGTTATGTATTTGTTTGTTCCTGTATCATCATAGCAATTGGCAATCACAGCAATACAGGCAATGTGTATGGCTGAAATAAGGAAGGACCCAGTAAAGAATGGGCCTAATTAGAGAATGAGTATATTCTGAACACAACCTGATGACATTGTATTAATAATAGAATACAGAGGAAATTAAGAAATTGCATCTGTATATTCTATAAGTTGTATTCTCAGAATCAACATTTCAGTATTAGATGTAAATACCTGAATGCGGCAGATTCTACAATAACGGAGTTATAATTAATGCACATCAGCTATGAATTATGAGCGATAAACACTGTCTTCATTCCCAATGGGGATTAATGGGAAATGTTAGAAGTTAGGTAAACAAATACACAAGCATAAGAATGAATAAAAGAACACAGTGATCAATATTCAGCTGCTCTCCTGCAGGACCACATGTGTCTGTATGATTTATTCATCTACCAGGATACTATATAAAGGAAGCAGCAAGCCCAATAAGCTGAAAATCAGGTTAAAATACAGTCTCTTCTATACAGCTCAGTATGAATAGCATGCTTTACACCATTTTTTTAACTAAAAGTACCTAGATATATTCTAAGTTGTTTCCGGAATAATTTTTCCTAAATGGATAACCAGTAACTTTTACTACAATAAAGGTAAATGTCCACATAAAAGTGCACAAAATGAAATTCTCTCTCCACAGGCTCTATAATCAAGTAAGTAGAGAATCGAAAAAGAACTGGAGACCTTCTGCACAAGAGGTCAGTAACAATGTCATGTGACCCCCTGGAAATACTGCTCCGATGCAGGAGGAACGGCACTGTCATGGGAGGCTCGTATGAAGATTTAGGCTGTACACATGCTCTATTCAGAAGGGAATATTCAGTAATGGACATGTTCTTACAAGATGTATTTTGATGACATATTGTATATATAAATATATTTAGGCTTTATGGTAGCATGGTGGCTCAATAGTTAACACTGCAGTCTTGCAGCTTTGGGCTTCCGGGTTCAAATCCCACCAAGGACAACATCTGCAAGGAGTTTGTACATCCTCCCTGTGTTTGTGTGGGTTTCCTCCATGGACTCCGGTTTCTTGAAAAAACTTGTTGATGATCCAGCACTCGCAAAAGGAAAATAAACTTTATTCCATCATATCTAAAAGCATTAGCTGCGTGGGATAACGATGATAAGACAAAAATCCATGATAGAGCTGTACACACGTCGAGGCAGTGAATGTAAATTATATTAAGAGGCTCACTGCTTCAAAATGTGTAAAATCCTATCATGTATTTTTCCCTAATTGTAGGTTTTTCATATACTTAATGCTTTTATATATGATAGTTTTTTCCTTTTACGAGTGCTGGATCATCTATGAGTATTTTAACATTTTCTGTTGGTGGATCTGATGCATCCAGGGGACAAGTGAGCTGGACTGCTTTTTACTCCACTTTCCTCCCACACTTGAAAGATATGTTGATAGGTAATAGGGATGGGTGAATCTACTCGTTACTACTCGCTACTCTGCGAGTAGTAGGGTACTTGGCCGACTCCTTACTCTGCGAGTTTCATTGCGATTACTCGCACAGTAATGTAAATAATGTAATGAAAATCAATTGTAAATTCTATTCCTCTACTTCTTTGAACCGGATTGTCCCGGATTGACCCTGTCAGGTTCAATCAGGTACCATAGACATCAATGTTAAAACAAATCGGATTGTCCCGGTCAGGTTCAATCAGGTTATGGGACAATCCGTTTTTTTTTTTAAACTATTCTTTAAAAGCCTTTTTGCTGCTGGCTTTTAAAGAATAAAATGGGAATTGCAGGTTTTTCCCTTTATGGGGTCCAGCAGCATAGGAACCTCTGCAATACTCGCTTCCCAATTCATTTACATTGGACTCGCTAGACTCGCAACGAGAAGCGAGTATCGGGATCCTACTCGTTAGAGTCTAGCGAGTCCGAGTAATTTAATATTTGCCCATCCCTAATAGGGAACTTAGATTGTGCTCTCCAGTGGAGACAGTTACGGTCATGTCTGTAAAAAACTATGGAATTCATGGTGCCATATATGTAAAATAAACAAATAAATGTACGAAAATCTATATTCATAAAATATAATTTTTCATAAATAAAACAATAAACATACTGTACTGTCTACTATATATGTTGTTATTGCCACTTTGAAACTTGGTTTCTCATGATTTTTAGTCATCTGAAAAGTTATCACGTCAGAATTTAATAAAACAGTGGTTATTCTTTATCTTTTTCACAAATCTATAGTACAAACACAAATAAGAAACCTTGTTATACATCTTAACAGAGAAATGTATCTCTTTTTTCCCTACTGATCTCTTACTCTGTGAACTCTGTATTCAATGTCAAAAAATGTCCCTGGAACTGACCGAGGAGATGATACTGTAGTTGGTGCTTATAAGGTTCTCTGGATAGCGGAAGGTGCGGGAGGAGGGAGGAGCTGGACCAGATACAGACCTTCTGATGAAGGTTACACTTTAAGCTTTTGTTTAAAGGGTAATGATTATTTCAGGAGAGTTTTCTGCAGGATGTCTATGTCCCCCTCTAGATCTTTCATCCTCTTCCCCCTTTCCTCTCCATAGAAATGTATAAGCACTAACTGTTATCTCCTATGTTAGTAATGGAAAAGTCTGTATTATTAAAACAGATTTTAGAGATTTACCCTCTCAATTGATAGTTAGGGATCATTCTAGAAGGAGAAAGAAGCAGAAGGAAGCAGATTTCTCGGACAACATATAGGTGAATCTCTACAAATTAGAATATCATCAAAAAGTTAATTTATTTCAGTAATTCAATACATAAAGTGAAACACATATATTATATAGAGTCGTTACAAACAGTGTTTATTTCTGTAAATGTTGATGATTATGGCTTACAGCCAATGAAAACCCAAAGGTCATTATCTCAGAAAATTAAAGTAGAAAGAAAAAAACTGCACAGCACTCACAGACTAAATGTGAACTGGTACCAGCAGGGACACTGGGTCAAACATCTAGAAAAAAATTCTCTGCAGCACTCAGCTACTACCAATGACGTACAAATGCTAACAAGCTATATGTATATGAGAAAAAGTTTAAAAACTTACGTTTTTTCAAAAAACTCAAAACTTCTTATTTTTTTATTTCTGAAGTTCTTAGTACATACATTGGCCAATGTCTGCTTGCTCATCAACTGCGACAAAGTGACTTCAGGTCTGACAGACATTGGCCAATGTCTGTACCAAGAACTTCAGAAATAAAAAAATAAGAATTTTGAGTTTTTTGAAAAAAACATAAGTTTTTAACTTTTTTCTCAAATATATATAGCTTGTTAGCATTTGTACATCATTGGTAGTAGCTGTGTGCTGCAGAGAATTTTTTTCTAGAAAATTAAAGTAGGGAGAATGAAAGGTTAAAAACCGCACTGCCATATTCAACAAGGCATAAAAAGTTGAAGATCATATTGATTTATTAGTCGACACATTTCATGGCTCTCTGAAACACCCTGAAACATGCCAATATGATATTGATTGTCCTGAGAAAGGGGTCAGGGAGCCCTAAAACACTAACTGACTAATAATATTATATTCACCCTTTGATCTCTCATGGAACACAGCAGTACAGGTTTTAACCCTTCATCCTCTCTATTCTATATACACCACGCTGGGGACTGCAGCAGCCATGATATACTTTTATAGTGGTTGTGACTCTCACCAGGTGAATCTCTGATACCTACTTAGGTAATATTTCATCTCTCAGACCCTTCATCCTCCCTACTTTAATTTTCTGAGATAATGACCTTTGAGATTTCATTGGCTGTAAGTCATAATCATCAACATTAACAGACATAAACTCTCTGTAATGACTCTATATAATATATGCATTTCACTTTATGTATTGAATCACTGAAAAAAACAAAACTTTTTCATGATATTCTAGTTCATTGAGATGCACATGTATGTTACTCCGCTGCTAATTTTCATGTATATTATGAATTTAGGAAGTAAGATGCCAGTTACTCTTTAGGCCAGACACAAGACAGTCATTCACTTGCGTCATTGAAGTCTACCTTTCCAATTTACTATATGTATTGGAATCTTTACAGCCAGATACAGTATGAATAGATCCTATGATGCCCTTTTATAAGCCTGGTCCTTTTAGTTTAGGGCTCCTTTAACTGTGAATAGTCCAGGGCTGTCAATGACAGGAGTTGTTCTATTATATTTGCAGGCAATCTTGGCTCATAGTTGTGACATTTACTACTGTGGGCAATATCACATTTCTACCAGTCTTGGTGCCAGGGCTAATCAGATATGGGGCATTATTTTTCTCAGTATGCAGCTCCATTTCTCACAATTACATGGCCATGTTTTGGAAATGTTATTACTAAACATTCACAGCTGCCTTCAGAAAAGGCAACTTTGGCCTGAAACACTGGCACTCGTACTCTGTATTTGATAAGCCCTCTTGACTTTTTAAAAGGGTTGATTGATTTTGTTTTCCTTTTTTTTTTTATTTCTGCTTTATGCCATTTGCTATGATTGGGTTTAAAATTATAATGCCGGCGCCTTGAGTTGGAAAGACTAACTCCTTACACTGTTTCCATAAGAAAAATGACATTTTAAGTTTCATAGGAAGAATAATATCTAAAGTGAAATTCGTATAATTTTTCTTTTGTATTATCACATATCTCAGTAGGTCCTTTATGAATCTGTATGCAGCCAGCTTACATGGGGTGAGGGATTTATACAGATTTATGGCACATTACTTATAAAGCAGCGTTCCCCATCCTTTTTTGTATTATATGCCATTTTCAAATATGACAGATGGCGATAATCCACAATGAATAGAAAAAATGAGGAATCCTATTAAATATACACGATACAGGATAGTAATATGGATCTTACCCTGGTGTATACTGCCAACGATAAGATTTCCAAGAACACATTTAAGTATAGTTTGATTTTTTTTTCCATATAGTCCTCATTCAGATGACATTGGGCTTTTCTCTAATATGGGTGTGCAGACATCTAGGAGGTCCTTGTCCTACAATTTTTTTCTTACATACTTTTTGATTCTGCGCAGGAATGGCAATAGCTAAAGCTACATTTCATTTGTATGCAAACTTTTATGCCCCATTAAATGTTGTCTATATCACGTGCCTTATTCATCTCTTTAATTCCTTAAAATCAAATTCTTTATAAAAGTAAATGTAATATACTAGCTTTAGTAATGTCAGTTTGACAGTTCTGGGAAAAGGTTCTTTTCTTTAATTATCCAATTTAGCGTGCATTGTGTTTGTCTTTAATGTACTTTCACAAAAAAAAGCTTCTGTATTTTAAAGCCAGGAATACAAAAACACTTTCTAAGTCAACCGATAAAACAAATCTGATCAGTAGCAATACTGATGGTGGGTTTACACGCCGCGATATCGGCGTCCAACTCCGACCCAACTCCGACAAAAAGTCACATGGGTTGCGAGTTGGACCCGATATCGTGTGCGCGTTGTACGGTTTGAGCGTACAACGCGATGCTGGAACGATGCCAAAACGATATCGGAGTTGAATAGCAAAGCTATTCAACTCCCCGATATCGCAAGGCCGTTGTACCAGCATCGCAGCGTGTGACAGCCCAACTCCGATCTGTACTCGCACCTCACCCATTAACTCCCATGTTAAATGGTCGTTACTGGGTTGGTGTGCGTACACATCGGAGGGACGTTGTTTCCCGATATCGCAGCGTGTAAACCGCCGATGCGATATCGGGAAAAGCGCTCAAAAAATGCGCGCTCCTGCGGCGTTGCCTCCGATGTCGCCGCGATATCGGGACGTGTAACCCCACCATAAGGGTAAGTGCCCATGTTGGGCGCTAAGGCCTGGGGTACTCAGCATCTGGGCGATGGTGACTTCGCCCAAAGCTGTAGACTTGGCTCACATTAAAAATGGAAGTAAAATGGAGGAAAATAAACAAAAAGGAAAAATAAAGAGTGTTTGTGATGCTAGTTAAAGCTTCCAGCCACTAGGTGGCTGGCACTACAGATTTTATTCTCAGGGGATAGATGTTGTGGCAGTGAGATAGATAACTATTTCAACTGGGACTGGCCCCTGAGAATGGAAGATGGATGGTAGAAGTTGTTGTAGAGGTAAAGTGTGAGCGTGCAAGGGGAAGAAAGGCACAGACGTTTCTTTGAGCTCTTTACATTTTACTAGATGGCGCATCAAGTCAAGAGAACAACCATCACCAGGTATGCAGCTTAGCCAATCTGATAGGAGTTGTAGTCTGCTCTGCGGGGTGAAAGCATTTGCCTTCCTGCTGTCTTCTCTAGGTTTGTTGGATATCCAAATGCATGTAAGTTATCCAGTATGCTCTGTTCTCTCTCCCCCTCTGTTGATCACTTCCAGCTAGGCTGGCAAATCAAACCTTGCAAGTAGCTATGTCATCTCTCAGCTCTTTGGCTCTCTGTATTGCTGTGCCTCGCAAATCTCACAATAAGTAACCAGTGAATCTGGAATCCACCCTTCTCCAGCTTTTGCTCTCAGGATCTGGAATATCTGAACTGTCTAGGGAACTGGATCCCTGCTGCAGTGTGATCTTTATGGTGAGCTGCTCAAGCTCCCTTACCCTAGACCTTCGCATCTTGTTTCCTCTCACTGTCTGCTCTGCACTGAGAACCAACTCCTCCTCCCAGGTGCAAAATGAGTCACAATGTAAGCCAGGCCTCTCAGTGCTCATCTTCTTAGGGAAAGGAAAGTGTGTACATGCATTGGGTTCCTAGCATAGGGAGCTTCAATTCTCTGCAATCATGGCATTACAACTGGAGGCCAAACCGTACATGTGGAGGCCAAACCACAGGGGCGCCATACCCACAATCGGGATTAGCAGTGCTTTGGATTCAGCTTATTTTGCTGCAACCAAAACACTGCATTGCACAGTACATGCCCAATGAATAAGACTTATAGACATCTCATGCCCACTGCGCTACTTTTTAACACTGATAAGTGGCATGGCTACTCAAGTTGCAACATGTCAATTTATTCTTGCGGAGATGTGAGTGTTCTCAGTGGGAGAACACAGCAAAAATTCCCTTCATCCAGAAGACTGATTGTGGGCATGGATGTTGCGTTCTCCCACAGAGAACACTCGAGTCTCTGGAAGAAAAAACACACTGCATCCAGAACACAACGGGTCCTGATCGTGGCCACTTAGACTACCTCTCCAATCACATTTGCATCTAATATACAATATCAATCAAATTAACTAGAGCATACATTGATATAAGTGCAAATGTCCACGTGTAGGTGCACATTTACTCTATGGTCATTAACAGATCATAACCTAGGATAAAAACCATTGAGCAAACCCCTTGAAGTAATTAAATACATAGTAGTTTATGTAAATAACATGGAGTACTTAGGATTTTTTATTAAAATAGTGTGAACTATCTCTAGTATTGAACCTCTCTAAGTATCATTATGCAACTATAGATGTTGGCAGAGCAGGACCCAGGTCTAATTGTCTAAACACCTGCCTGAAGAAAGCTTTGTAGCCTAACTTCACAGCCCTATATTTGAATATTTGAAGGCTAAAAAAATATACGGTACCACATAAAAAATAATTCATGAAGACTTCAAACACCAGTCTTAATGAAAGGGCTCACTGAGGTACATTGTACCTTATTCATTAGGTGGCACACAATTAACACTAGAAGTCCCAGAGAGAGGTCATTTAATATTTCTACCTTTGAAACCCAGAGACGGATCGAATGACCTGAAGGAGTTTAGGCCACATTTACAAATGAAAGGATGCTAATTGGAGCCATCAGAGTTGTCAGTTTGGACTAAGGGTCATTTGACCCTCTTTCGGGACTTCAAGGGGGAGCTCGAAATTTCTGGGACTTCTAGTGTTAAGGAATTAGGCACATTTGTTACCTTACCTGCACCTCCACCAGATATACTTAGGCTAGGGACAGAAGTTCTTTTCTGAAGTAGATTACATCTCTAAAATGGCCTGGCTTGAGAAAGGATTTTTATCCGAAACACATCGCCTTGACGCTCCCCTACCATATTTATTGTACATTATTGATGCCTTGCTGTAAATTTGGAGCCTGAAGAAATTTAAATAAAGACATTTGCTTTTATTCCAATCCTGTGAGCTGGACATTCCACTTTTTCTTCACATTGGGAAACTACCTGAATGGATAAACTTAAGAGTCTTATTTATATCTCATCATACAGGTGATATTAATATCAGTTATAAATCCTATAGAAGAGTTGAATTCGCCAATAAAAAACATCTTTCAAAATTATATCAACATTTTAAAGAACGTGTTGAGCAATTCATCCTGATGCAATCCCTACCTTATTCCTGAATCTGAATACACAGTTAATAATACATTTTTATGCCATAAGATATTTCTCTGTGGAAAAAACACCTGAATGCTCATCACCACATGAATGGTGCTCGATATTTCACATTATGAATTTCATGAGCAATTCTAACATCTGAGATCCAAAATTGTTCTTTTTAAAGAGTGCAGACTTTGGGAGATTGGGTACAAGTTTTGGGGGATGGAGTATAATTTTTGGGAGATGGGGTCTGCCTCAGCTTTATCTCATTTATTTGCTTTTGGAGAGACCTTAATCTGTTGACAGACAAACATCCTAAACTCATCAATGAGAAACTAGCTCATGGCTTACACATAAGGTGGGGTCACACGCGGCGATCTCGCCCGCGACATCGCCGAAAAGTGACGTCACAGCGATGTCGCGGGCGATATTGCAAGTGCGTCGCGCTGTGTGACAGCGCGACGCAACTGCAAATTATCGCTGGTCGCAGGTTGACAGGTTTATGAACATGTTCATAAACCTGTCAACCCGTGACCAGCGATTAGGCTGGATCGCGCCGTCTGACACTGTTGGCGGGTGAGCCAGCCTATATCGCAGCGTTACTGAGCCATCGCTCGCTGGGCTCAGCCCAGCCCAGCGAGCGATGTCTCCTCCCACATCGCCGCTGCGTCACCGGCAACGTCGTGCCGTGTGACAGCTGGCCTGCGATGTCGGAAGCAAGCGTGCACCCGCGCATCGCTTCCGACATCGCAGGCCAGATCGCCGCGTGTGACCCCACCTTTAATGATAAACATTTTGAGTCATGGTCTCTATAATATTTTGATTTTCTCCCTGCAAAACATGATCCTTTTCATCCTTAACATATTTGGTGTTATGTTTCATTTTGTGCTGTTAATATACTTTAAAGGTACATATAGATATTATAGAGGGGTCTCTCTTTGGACTCCTTCATGAACTAGAAAATTATGCACTGAGATGGATAACAATATTCTACATCAGGCATCCTCAACCTGCAGTTCGGCTGCCACATGTAGCATACGGGCCCATGAAGTGTGGCTCCCGGCAGTTTTCCAGCTTGTTGCATTAGCATCAGGTCTAGGAAATAGCTATGAAGAGCAGCTCTCCAGATTGTGTGTTTTGTGAGTAGCCCTACATAGAAGAGCAAATCTAAATGAGGTAATATAGGAACCCCTGGATCTTGGTAATCTTCCTCAGTGTGCTTCCTGTTGACAAGCTTTGCTGTCATTATGCTGATAATGAACGCTATATGTCTCACTACTATGAAGAATGCGGGGGCTTGGTGTGGTCATGACACTCTGTTAGCTGAATGTGGCTCTTGACCATCTCTGAGCTGAATGTGGCTCTCGACCCTTTTGCAGAGCTGAATGTGGCTCTTGACCATCTCTGAGCTGAATGTGGCTCTCGACCCTTTTGCAGAGCTGAATGTGGCTCTCAAGATCAGATAGGTTGGGGAACTCTGTTCTACATTGATAAGAAGCAGTGGTGTAACTTGAAGCTTACGGGTCCTGATGCAGAATCTCCAATGTGGCCCCCAGATATGACAAATCTTTACTAGCATGAGTCTTTTTCTATAGGCCAAAGCAAATATTTTGACCCCCTGGGCTCCAGGGCCCAGGTGCCATTGCAACCCCTGAAGCTATTGTAATTACGTTCCTGATAAGAAGTCTTTATGATATGAGGTCTGCCTTGCTTGCACATATATTTTATACACATCCGAGTGGACAGATCATCCTCTCTGATAATGTAAGAAGACACATACCCTCTCTCTCTTTTAGAAAAGGGCTTCCTATGAAGAAGTAATGGTTTACTAATGTTAAATTCAATCTCACATGCACATTTAAAAGAAAATGTATTAACCTTTTTGTTATAAAATTACAGTATG
The DNA here is from genome assembly GCA_033576535.1 of Allobates femoralis. Classification (NCBI taxonomy): domain Eukaryota; kingdom Metazoa; phylum Chordata; class Amphibia; order Anura; family Aromobatidae; genus Allobates; species Allobates femoralis. Next base: position 347,368,236 of record JARQOC010000002.1, read on the forward strand.
GTACCCCACTATGCTAAGATTATCATTGTGCTATAATATATACTATTTAAATTTAATTAGGTTTCTGCTACAATAATATTTATAATCTTTCCTTTACATATGCCATTAATAACAAATTGGTGGGGGCAACTCATGGGACCTCAATGATGATCTGCCAGCAACTTAGACAGCAGGTGGATGTAAACTTGGTGAAACTGTGAAACATCTCCGCTCCATCCCACTGTGGGTTGGTCACTATCCGAAACAGCAGCTCACCGCCATTCATGCAAGTAGGGCTGATCTGCAGTGCCTTAGAAAGGTGGCTATAAATAGTGATGAAGCAATGGAGTCTTAATCCATCACATTATTTACATCCGCTCACCTTTGGAATTGATAGTATCTCCACTTGGGGGGTGTGCCCCTCACTGATCTAACATTGATGATATATCTAAAGATATTTCATCAGTAACAATGAAAGAAAACCATCTTTAAAAAGGTTGATTAGAATAGCAATTTCAACTAGAAAAACCATCAAGCGTTTGTAAATATTTTGGCATCACAGCTCAATGCATGGAAATATGGTTTAGTTACAATGTCACATGCAACCTGCGGACAGGGGTGGCATTGTTTTCAAAGTAGTCATGTTTTCATATTCATATCCAGTCATATATAGAACACATGTAGATTCTCCATGTTTTTTGTTTTATTTCATGCTGCATATTTAGCTTTCATTATATTAAATGATACTGAGGTATGGAGGACAAAGCTCTGGAGAATAGTTAAAAATATAATCGTGTAGCTGACCTGAAACTGTAAACTCAATGCGGCTGCATATTTTCAATGGAAAATGACAGCGTTCCTATGAATGGCTCTCATTTGTAGGGCTGTATTTACCAGTCCTATACTTTGTCCCTCGCTTTCTGACATTTGACATTTTTTCCTGTGATTAATTCCTTTCCCTGCCAAGTCTTCCTGCCAAACTGACACATTGATAATCCCCTGCCTACACAACTAATGTGCAAAAATTGTGTGCTTTCCAGTCCCAGCAATCATCACATTTCTAAATTACCATCTGCATTGGTTGCCTCTTTGTTTTTTTATCTGCTACATCATCAGCACACTTAACCCTCTGTGATGCCAGGTGTTCTAAAAAGTAACGCCTGCAGTAAAAACATATGAAAAAATGCTAGGTAAGGATGACTTCTGGTTAATGAACTGTAAACTCACTTGGCATTTCTAGCTGTAACATATAGACAGTGCGTCAATGTTGGCCATTTGGCTTGATTTAGCAATATTGACTGCATGTCTATGGCACAGTGTTTCTGTATTACTGTATCTAATTTTAACTTTGACTATAGGTAACACTTTATTTCCAAGAAACAAGAAACGTTGGACAAACTAATCAATTAATGCTAATTAACATGGGTATAAAATCAATTATTGTTCCTAAAATATCAATGAAATAGAAACTCATAAATTATATTAATATAGAAATTACCAAAGGTACCACTTGGACACGTGAAATCTGAATACTTGGCACCAATAAAGTACAATTAGCTGTATTATCTGGTTTGTATTACCATGATTCGTAGATGTAATGCTCATAGTCTACAGCAGCAGGACGTGTCTAGAGAGCCTAAATCAGTTTGACATGCATGCATGAAGACCTATAATAGGGAACGTGATTGAATGTTGAACTGCTGCTTGCACTTACATTGTACAACATGTTCAGACTGATTTGTGCCATGAAATATGGTGTGAGTAAAAATAATATCAATATTTAGACTGATGCACAGAGAAGACACTTTACAAGGCTCTAATGCATCAGGTTCTCGACAGTCTAAAGCTGGTCACACATATTAAATGAAAGCCTGAAAAATTGCCCAACAGACATAGGCGTATGAGGACAGCTTAAGGGTCTCCAGACAATAGATATTGGAGATTAGAAGGATCAAACATTTTATTTGTTCAGTACCTTTATCCTTGGTTCTCTTACAGAAATTTTGGTGGGGGTCTGATCTTTTCTAGTAATCTAGAAAAATATCTTATTTCCCCTTCCAAATGGTGCACTATTGAAAACATAAAAGGTAGTATGCATTTTATATAGTACATTTTATATAGTACTGTGCCAAAGTTTGAGGGAGAAAGTACTACCAATAAAGAATGCTTCCAAAGATAAAATAGTTAGTAGTTTATTGTTATCAACAAAATGAAAAGTGATTTTAAAAAATAGAAGTCTTAATCATGTCTATATTTGCTGTTATCACCCTTTATCTTCAACACAGCATCAACTCTTCTATGCACATTTGCACACAATTTTTGAAAAAATTCAGCAATGAAGTTGGTCCAAACATCTTGGATAATTAACCACAGATCTTCTGATGGTGCAGGCTTGTACAAATCCTTCTGTCACAGTCTCAATGATGAATTAATAATAAGAGACCCATGGTGTTTAACATCTTCACTTCCAGGACTAATAATTACTTTTTTACATAGTAGATAGTTATTGATGATGCAATAGATGTTGATGCCCTCATCTTTCTTTAGGAGGGGGTCATTTGTCAGTCCTCATGGAATCCTAGGGGCTGACCTTTTCACCCAGGCACTCAGATATACACTCCCGATGAACCAAAAGAGGGGAAACACATTGAATGGAGAGTTATAAGTATATCTAATGTCTTTATTTTATTTGTCTTGCTCACAATATACATTGATACTCATGCACTGGCTATATATGTAATTGTATAGGATTATCAAACCTTATTCTGGTAGCCACACTGTGTAAGAGACTTATATGTCTCATGAAGGTGGTTGTCTGTGTATTGGGATTTGTGTATAACTAATACATTAATAGTGGATTGGAAAAGGCTGCTTAACAGAAAACTTGAATACATGCTCCAACATCTATTGCAGCTAGTCTACGAAGAACCAATTTAGAAATTTTCTGTAACAAATGCTTTTGAATGCCTATTTCCCCATGAGTTTGGAATAGACATTCACTCTATAATGTGTGGCATTGCTGTTCATAATTCCACTCTTTTTCAGTACAGGATTGTGCTTACATCAATTACACAATTTCTGGCATGATTGCATTGTGAGTGTGTTTGTTGGCACTGAATCTTCCCATGAATTACCAACCTATTCACAGAGTCTATAGCGGGGGTGAGAAATTCCAGGCTTCAAGGGCTGACAACAGTGCAGGTTTCAGGTTTTCAGGATTTTCTTAGGCTGCTTTCACATAAATATTTTCGGTCATCCGATTGAATCCGTTCCAAAACGGATACAATCGGATCTGAAATCGGACCCCATGTTCCCCTATGGGAAACGGATGGGATCGGATGTGCCACTATTAGCATCCGATTTTGGCACCATCCGATCCCATCCGATGTAATCACGGGCACAAAATCGTAGCCTGCTACGATTTTGTGTCCGTGACTCACATCGGACAGCCTCGGATCACTGCTGATCCGAGGCTGATCCTAGTGCCCACAACATGGGAGCCTATGGACATCGGATCCGAGCTCACCTCGGATCCGATGTCGGCTCCGTATCCCCTGTCTTTCCCTGCTGCTGCCTCCTCCATCTTCTGCCCTCTCCTATTCTATATGCTGTGCCCCCGCTATTCTATTTTGTGTCCCCCGCTATTCTATCCTCCTCTATCCCTATCCTGTCCCCTGTCTTCTCCCTGTGTGTAAAAAAATAAAAAACCTCCTCCGGGAGGATACATCACCTCTCACCGGCTCTAACGCTGCACACGATCAGGACTGAAGAGCCTGTGATGATGTAAGAGACACGGTCAGCTGACCGGGTCATGTGACTCTGACATCATCACAGGTCCTTCAGTCCTGATTGTGCGGCAGCGTTGGAGCCGGTGAGAGGTGATGTATCCTCCGGGAGGTGTTTTTTTTATTTTTTTTAAACACAGGGAGAGGACAGGGAAGAGGACAGGGGACAGGATAGGGATAGAGGAGGATAGAATAGTGGGGGCACAGCAAAGAATAGCGGGGGGACAGAGTAGCATAGGAGAGGGAAGAAGATGGAGGAGGCAGGAGTAGGGAGAGACAGGGGACCGCAGGATCCACACGGATGCTGCAGATCAGATGGCTATTTGCCATCCGATTGCAGGGATCCGTATGGATCCGTGCCTGTCCGTGGGGTCCCCCTTCAAAGTCGGACCCCACGGATAGGCACAAAATCGTTATGTGAAACCAGCCTTAGTATTGCACAGGTTATAACCGAATCACCTGCACTGGTGACACTTTCAACCCCTGGGCAATGGTAAGGAAATCCTGAAAACATGACTTGCTGGTGGCCCTCCAGGCCTGGAGTTCCTCATCTTTGGTCTAAAGGATTAGTTGACGAGGAGCGGGGGCACCATTCTGTCCACTTTTTTAGGGTGTGTAAAATCTCTGTTTTTAGGCATTTTGATATAAAGAGAGTAGAGGGTCATTCCTTTAACCCCCTCACTCATTTTGTATGTATGTTTTGTTTATGTATGGACCTATTTTTCCCATTTTTAATGTATTTAATAAAAGGTTTGTTAAGAGTAAACACTGCAGTGATCCACAATCTTCAAAAGAGCTTGAACAGCACATATTGAAACTCCAATCTGAATTAAAATCTTCCTTGTGCCTTGCTGCTGTGTTCAGTCTTGCCATGTTGCATGAATTGTGATGTTAAACTACGTTATCTGTGGAAGCTTAGACTGGCTTCACACCACGGTTTTTTGGGATCCTGTTATGTCCTTTTCAAAACGGACAGAACAGGATCCGTTTTTGCTCCCATGTAGCCCTATGGTGCCAGATTGGCCATAAGTTGTCATCCGATTTTGCCAATTCACTCCTGGATTCATTTCTGTCTTGTTTTTGTCCGGCTCAAAAATCAAAGACTGCTCCAATTTTGGACTCGAATGAAAAAAACGAACCAAACCGGACAGAAACGAACCGGGGCGAACCGGCTCACATAACATGAGAGTCTATGAGCGCCGGATCCAAGAAAAATATCAGATAATTTCCTGGATCCAGTTTTAGTGTACCGAGCATGCTCAGTAAACTAAAACTGTTCTCTTCCCGTAATTTTACTTTAGCAGTGTATCTACATGTACTGCTTAAGTGAAGTTAAATAAAGGAATGAAAAACATTCCGTTATTTAATTTCACTTTAGCAGTGCATGTAGATACACAGCTAAAGTGAAAGTGAACAGCGCCGACACCCCTTTTCTGGCTCGGCTTCCCCCAACTCTTTCTGTGTCCGGATCCATTAAAATCCCAGATCCGGACACAGAAATGGCATCCGGAGTTTACAATCCGAGACTGTCCATTCTTATCTGTGGGGTCATGCAAAAAACAGAATCCCACAGACAGGAACAAAACCATAGTGTGAAGCCAGCCTTGTAGCCATGTTCGACTGTGCCTCACTCAGCTTTAAACTCCCTATACAGCTGTTTTTGTTTCAGTTATTAACTGTGCTTCAAATAACATAGGAAAATGATTGGCTGTATAATTAGTTAAGGCTCCGTTATACAGCACGACATCGTTAACAATGTTGCTGATACGTCATGAGTTTGGAGTCGTTCCAGCGACATCATTAGGACATTGTTGCGTGTAACACTGTGATTCAACTATGATAAGTGCTTGGATTGCTGATCGCAAGTTTGAGAACATGTTCTCAAACCACACGATCAATGATCAGCCAACCTGCTCTATCTTTGTGTATGACACCGCGATAATGATATCGTGTACGATGTTGCCCATTCACAGCAATGAGCAAGTATCGTTCGCTGGGTTGTACGAACTTTACCAGCTCACAATATTGTGGGTGAGTCGTCCACGATATCTAGACGAGTGACATCTCACCATCGATTTCAAAACAATGTCGGAAATGACCGTGTGCCCAAGAGATCGTTGCAGACATCGTTTCAACATAATGCTGTGTAACGGTACCTTAACTTATACACCTGAATTGATACAAAATACAAAATTGGTATGCTACTAACTACTGATCTACTTTTTTAAAGCATTTTTTAATTGCAAAAATTCTTTCCATGATGGCCTAAAACGTTTGCATGGTACAAGTTTTTTCAATATGTATTTATAAACACTCAAAGATGCTTTGCTCACTGTAACCAAGGCTTTTTACTCACATGGTTGCATATGTGAAAGGTAAATGGCTTTCATACAAACTGTAAAAGAAAATACGCAGCAAAGGGAAAATAGCTTGTCACCTCTCCCCATTCATTTCTGTTTTAGTAAATACAACCTCAAATAAAAAAAGTTGGGACACTGTGTAAAGTGTAAGGAAAACAAGGTTGTAGTGATTTGTAAATCTCTCCTAGCCATATTTTACTGACAATAGCCATAGATCAGAATGTCAAAGTTAGACATTTTTCCATTTAATTTGAACAAATTAATTCATTTAAATATTGAATGCAGCAACACATTTTAAAGAATTTTAAGATAAATGTAAAATTGTGATGTCAAGTCATCCTTTGACGTAAAGTCCTCTGTGTGTCCAGAGTGCTGCAGATACATGCTACTCCGAGTTTGGGCTAGTGTGAGCAAAGAAGCTGGTATGAAAACCTCCCAGGGTGAATGCAGAGCTTTCCAGGTTATGCTTCTTCCGCCAGTCAAGCTTGCTCGGCAATCTAATCAGATAACCGACCACACTATACTGCTATATATTCTTTTACTGGAACTCCATAGTTGGATGGACTCACTTGGAGATCACAGCTGTCGCACAGATGCTGCTATGGTTGTGGCAGAGAAAGTCCAAAATGAAAAGAAGAATCCAGCATCCAGAGAAATATTTTAAAAGGTTTCATGTTTGTCAACTTTAAAACACATCCATTTCAGTAGCAATTATACCAAAGTTCACAATAAAAACCACACTTAAATATTTCTCTGAACACTGGTTTCTTCATTTCATTTTAAATAATTTAAGATGGGGCCATATCTACCGTTATGTTGCACCCTCTCTTGTTTTACAGCAGTCTTTATATTTCTGGGATGTGAGGAGACAAATTGCTTTTGCGAAGTAATGTTTTCCCTTTCTTGTCTGATGTATAATTCTAGCTGCTCAACAGTTCTGGGTCTTCATTGCCAGATTTATTGTTTCATAATGCACCAGTCTCAATTTATGCACACATTACTAGGAGTGATGCATTAGGAATAACCCATTCAGAATGGTAAAAAAAAAGTTGTTTCATGATTGTTGTTTCATACGAATATATTAATGCTGTTAACTAGTTAGTATGCATTGTCAAATTCTGACAGCGCTATCTAGCAAGTGCCATTAAAAGAAAAAACAGATATTGCGCCACACTGCAACTGGAGGAACTTAATACACGGTTTTACTATGTTTGCACTAACCTTTACTGGTTGTGCAACACCCCGCACAACCAGACTGATGGCTTAATGTGGATCACTGTAGTGACAGGGGCCAATGTTCCCTCCTCCTCAGATACTCCGGGCCTGGTGGTCGGCTCCTTGGTTCCTCTGGAGATGGAGGTGGCTCCTTCACTCCTCCACTCGAAGAGGCAGACTCGCTGCACTGGCTTCCGTCCCAGCTCCACACTGTGTATCAGTTGATCATTCAAGGGTGGGTCTTTATGATGTACTGCCAGGTACTGTGGATCTTAGAGCAGCTCACACACCGCACTCCCAACAAGGGAGAAAGAGATTAGCAGATAGAAAACAAGCGGTGTCAGAGGTTTGGAGCGCTAAAGAAACCACGGGTTGGTGATTAAATTACCAATAATTTATTGCACGAACAGCAGGGGTCCAGTAAGCCACAACGCGTTTCGACGCACAGATGCGTCTTTCTCAAGTGGTCCACTGCTGGACCCCTGCTGTTCGTGCAATAAATTATTGGTAATTTAATCACCAACTCGTGGTTTCTTTAGCGCTCCAAACCTCTGACACCGCTTGTTTTCTATCTGCTAATCTAGCAAGTGCCGGCAGGGATCGCAAAGTTCCTGACCGCAATTGGTGTCCCCATGAAAGGATCTTCAGGCACCAATGTGTTGTCATGACAGCGAGGGTCAGATGAAGATCTCTGTGGCTGCATCGACATACTTCCTGTGAATGTCGGCTAAGCACTGGCGTTCATATGGGATAATCATTTCTGCTGTTCTGTGGAATGCTTAAGCATTACTCTGAATAGCAGAAGCGATCAAACAGTGCAAGCTTCAAATGCATTAAGGGGACCAATAAAATCAATGAAGAGTGTAAACAAAAGTTGTAAAATAATATGAAAAATAAAAATACATAAAAGTTGAAAACACCCCCCTTTTGCCCTAGTGAAAATAAAACTTAAAAAAAACACACGTGGTATTCCACATTAAAAAATGTCTGAGCTATCAAAATATAAAATAAATTAATCTGATTGGTAACTGAGTAATAGAAAAAAAAGTAAAAACATTCAACTTTATCATTTTTTTGCTTGCCACAACTTTGCAATAACATGCAATAACAGATGATCAAATCATCACATCTACACCATAATGGTACAGTATATATAAACTTGTCAGCTCAAGTTGCAAACAATAAGCAATCATTAAATTGCATTTTTTTTGCAATTTCATTGCACTGGGATTTTTTCTCCTATTTTCCAGTACCCAATTTGATAAAATGAATGACGTAATTCAAAAGCATAACTTGCCCCCCAAAATACAAGCTCTCATAATGCTGTATTGACAGAAAAATAAGAAAGTTATGGCTTTTGGAAAAAAGAGAGGAAAAATAAAAAAAATGGATAATCTCACAAGGTGTAAATAATTACAGACTGCCATCTTCTGCCATTGTTAGCATTACTTTTATGTCTCTCCTCCGTTTTGTCCACCGCTCTTTTTTACTAGCTCACATGGGCAACCATTACTTACCATCCACTATATAATCTCCTAATCATGTCTGTCTGATGCCGAAATAGCGCGCCAGTGCTCATTGGTTGCCGCAATTACTGATTGCTGATGGATGGGAAAAGTTTTGAAAGAAATGCTGTAGTAGTATTTTAAGTCTAATTCGCCTTTTTGTTTTGTGTTATGTGATATTTAGCTCACAACTAAGAATACAAAGCCATTTACAATATGTCTCCCCCATATATCCCTGAACTAATCTCCCGATATTATCCAACTCATAATCTTCAATCCTCCCAAGACCTCCTTCTTTCTTCCACAGTTGTATGTTCCTCATCTAACCGCCTGCAAGACTTCGCCCAAGCATCCCCCATCCTCTGGAATTCTGCATCTTAAAACGTCTGACTGTCCCCTACACTCAACACCTTCAAGCGGACCCTGAAAACCCATCTCTTCAGAACAGCCTACAGCCTGCAATGATCATGATGCCACCTAACCACTAATGGATCTGGTGCTCCACCACCACCAGCTCAGACCCAACCTACTGTCTCACTCTCCATTGCCCTGTAGAATGTAAGCCCACAAGGGCAGCATCCTCTTTCCCCTCTGTACCAGTCTGTCTGTTAGATTGTTCATTGTATCTTTAACTTGTTTGTATGTAACCCTTTATCATGTATAGCCCCAAGGATTTAATGGTGCTCTATAAATAAAAATAATAATAATAATAGTAATTATAATATTAAAAATAATAAAGATGTAATATTTTCATAATAAAATTCAGACTGAGGTATATTAATATCACGTGTCTGGCTCAGACTGCAGGGCATCAGGTGACAAAATTATGCAGATGTGTACACAAAATTAAATTGTACACAGTGTCATCAGAAATTGTATGCATCACTTAGCAGTGATTCATTAATGAAATCTCTTTGTAATAAAGTCAAGCCATGGCCTTATTTTGTAGACTACACCTGACCTGGATTAAGCTGTCTTGTAGGAAAAAACATGACAGCCATATTAATAATGATTACCTTATTTATGCATGGGGAATACAGAATGAAGTTGTGTCTATACTAAGAGTTGTCCGTCATTTCTACAGCTCCTGAATTACTGGGCTTCACGTTAGCCCCCAGGCTTCAGTCTCAGCAACCTATCTGCATTTCTGATATGCTTCACTTAAACTCCTGTCTTCCTCCATGTAGCAATAATTTATTACCTATTTGCCCTCAAGTTAGGCAATATGCACATGTCAAAAGTAGCCCAAATAACCTTATGAAGTATCTGAACGATACTACAAACCAGATGGACAGATTTTATGGTATTGCTTTTCCTTGATACATAACTAACCCTTTCTTTACAAATATAAATGGTGCTCTCATAATTACTATAAATTTTGTATAATATACAAATTGTCACTTCAGTGAGGATGTGAATGAACTCCAGCGCCACCTTTCGGTAGCTGTCCTCAAAGTCATAATCATAATGAAGAAAGGATAGAGTATGTGGTAAGCGCTAGGGAATAATTACAGCTCCACGCCCAGTAGTAAATTACCTTTAGGCTTTAATAAAAATGTGTACAACACGCGGGTCCATTAACCACGATGCATTTCAACACAGTATGCGTCTTTCTCAAGTGAGACTCACTTGAGAAAGACGCATACTGCGTTGAAATGCATCGTGGTTAATGGACCCGCGTGTTGTACACATTTTTATTAAAGCCTAAAGGTAATCTACTACTGGCCGTGGAGCTGTAATTATTCCCTAGCGCTTACCACATACTCTATCCTTTCTTCATTACCTTACATATCCTCCCTGCGGGGAGTGGGATGTGGAGCTGCTCTGGGCTACAGGACCTGGCCTTCGTCATTTAGATAATCCTCCTGAGCTGTCACGTGATCCTTGGCCACCGAGGAAAACGCTGAAGACGCCATTTTTTCACATCATTCCAGAAGAGTGAAATTCATTATTTCAAAGACCTCGCAAGTGTGCAAGTTAATCCAGTTGTGCGGACGGCACAACTGGTCAAGGTGAGCAATGCAAAAATATACCGAGGGTAATTATTGCAAACACAGTATGGCGCAAATTGGATTTTATTTTTTTCAAAGTCATAATCGACTCTTTAATGAGCCTTTTAAGATAACAAAGGATTTGTGCCAGATCAGAACCCTAAACTGCAGGCACTTTGTTTCGGGGTAACTGCCCCTCATCAGTGTAGTGTGTGGGAATTCTGATTTGACTGTGTGAGTGGGCTAACGAGGTCTGGAGAACTAGCTTTCTACCTCATGGAGAGGAATTTGTCTGCCAGATATAAGAAAGCAGATAAGCTGATAAGGAAGCTTATAGCCGCAATGCTTATCTGCTTTCTTAAAGCTGGCAGACAAATTCTTCCCATGAAGTAAAAATCTAGTTCTCCAGACCTCGTCTTAGGGTACTTTCACACTAGCGTTTTTTTTAAATCGAGGCAGATGCGGTAAAAAAAACTGCATCTGCCAAGATTACCGCATACCGGCTGCACTTGCGGCACGGTTGCGGCACAGTTGTGGCAAGCCCCATACAATGTATATAGGGGTTGCGGCAGGTGCAGTTTTGGCACTTGCGGCAGGTGCGGCCACGAACAAAACGCGGCTGACCGCGTTTTTTTTCGCGGCCGCACCTGCCGCAAGTGCCAAAACCGCACTTGCGGCACCTGCCGCAAGTCCGCATATGCATTGTATGGGGCTTGCTGCAACTGTGCCGCAACCGTGCCGCAAGTGCAGCCGGTATGCGGTAATCGCGGCAGATGCGGTTTTTCACCGCATCTGCCGCGATTTAAAAAAAACGCTGATGTGAAAGTAGCCTTAGGCTGCTTTCACACTGCGTTTTTGTGCTGTCCGAGGGGATCCTTTTTTTTTGTAGGACCCCTCGGACAGCAACGAATCCAAACTGATGCCTGCAATCGGATGCCAAACAGGTATCCGATTGCAATATTTTGCAGGATCAGTTTGGATCCTCTCCCTCTCTCCTCCTCTCCCCGCTCCTTCTGTCACCTCACTCTCCCTCCTCTCTCCTCCTCCTGTCACCTTGCTCCCCCTCCTCTCTCCTTCCTGTCACATCGCTCCTCTCTGCCTCCTGTAACCTCTTTATCCCCTCCTCTCCCTGCTCCCCCAGTCTCTCCCTCTTTCTTCCCCCTCCTCCGACCTTACAAAATAAAAAATCTTTATTCTCGCCCATCCACGAGTCCCCCGGCGGCTCCGGCTATCTTCTGATCCTTACAGCACCTGTGGTTGCGTCACAGTCACATGACCGGTTATCGTGGTAACCGGTCATGTGACTGGGTTGTGACATCACGCCAGGTCCTGTAAGGATCAGAAGATAGCTGGAGCCACCGGGGGATTCGTGGACGGGTGAGAATAAAGATTTTTTATTTTTAACTTTTGCATTTACTTAATTTCATTTCCGCAGTGTATGTATATACATTGAGGAAGTGAAATTAGACAGTTAGGAGCAGTTTTAGTGTACTGATCATGCTCAGTACACTTAAAGCAGGTCCGAGAAACTATCAGCTGATTTCTCAGACCCGTGCTCCATAGGCCCCCATGTTAAAGGCCTTGGATCATGTTGGATCCGATCATGTCAGATTCTGTCCAATGCTCCCAAAATTGCAGCAGTCTGCGATTTTGGGTGCAGGAAAAAATCTGACAAAATCGGATCTGACAGAAATCGGATGCCGTTAAGGGCAAATCCGATGTGATCCGTGGCCCATAGGGATGCATGGGGGCCAAACCAGATCTGTAGCTGTCTGTTATACAACGGACAGCTACGGATTGCATAAAAATGCAGTGTTAAAGAAGCCTTAGCCCACTCACACAGCCAGATAAGAATTCCCACACACTGCACTGATGAGGGGCAGTTACCCCGAAACAAAGTGTCTGCAGTTTGGGATTCTGATCTGCCACAAATCCTTTGTCATATTAAAAGGCTCATTAAAGAGTCGATTATGACTTTGAGGACAGCTACCAAAAGGTGGCGCTGGAGTTCATTCACTTCCTCACTAAAGTGACAATTTGCATATTTCCCAGAGGAGCATTGTGGCTATAAAGGCCGCTGTACACTGCGCAATATCATTACAACTTCACGGGAGCGCGCACTTTTTTGGCACTTGTCCAAAATCGCATAGGAGATGTTACACAGGGAGAAATCGCCAGGCAACACAACTCTGATGTCGTACGCCCCTCTTGCACACTGCATCTGAGCAACTGAGGGAATGACCAATTAACATTGTAGTGAATAGGGGAAGTTGCACTCCAAACCGTAGTTGCGCTGTCACACAGCACGATCCTGCCAGTTCGTCAAGCCAATATTGCACAGTTGAAGAGCATGCACAATTCAAAAACGATCTTGTAGTTGCATCATTTTTGAGTTGCGGTGCCCATTTACACGACACAACGCACGAACGGTATCAACTGCAACGCCCCTACAACGTGACTTTTATTGTAGTTGCGTTGCGATATTGTAACGTGTAAAGCGGCCTTTAGTCTCCTTATCAACTTATCTGCTTTCTTAAAGCTGGCAGACAAATTCCTCTCCATGAGTAAAAAGCTAGTATAATATATAGTTACTCTCTTCAAAAGACCACCTCTTTAAAGAACAATCACTCTTTATAAAACCAGATTTTTCATAATAGATTTTTAAGCTCTGGCAAATTTTATGCATAATGGCCACCTTCGTCATGAAGAACAGCTCTCTAGAAGGCAACTTTTCAATTCACTTTGGGGCTTTGGCTTGTTTCAAGATATTTTTATTGAAAACATTTTTGAAATTTGGGCTTTGGCTTGAAGAGGTTTCATTGTACTGTAAAACTCTGGGCAGACGGCATGGCACAAAAGGGAAGGAGCATTTATTTTACACTTTTGCTATTGGTTGAGTATACTCTGTCGCATTTGCAGAGCCCTTAAGGTACCAAAACAGCAGAAATCCCCAACAAGTAAATTTAGTTTTGCAACTACACTGCTCAAAAAATGTATTTTGGGGTATAGTGACCATTTTGGGACTCACTGGGGTTTCACAAAAATTTATATAATTGGGTTGTGAAAGTTAAAATTAGGTTTTTTTACACTAAAATATTATTTTATCCCCCAAATTTTCCTCTTTTACAACATTTGCAGAAATAAATGCACTACCAATTTTGTTGTATAACAATAACACATAATAGAAAACCACTGTTTGGGGTTGTGTTATTTGACTTTTGAATAAATTGTGGATTTTATGTCACATTTGGAGAATTTCAAAGGCTTCAAAACAGCATAAACACTTGCAAGTGACCCTGTTTTGAAAACAACACTCGTAAAGTAATTCATCTAGGATTGGTATGACCTTTTTGGACTCACAAGGTAATAACAAAGGAATTTGAAAATGAAAAAAAAATGTTTTGACAAAAAAATTGTTTTAGCCCTGAATATTTCCTTTCAGAGAGATAGCAAAATAAATGGGGCCAAACAATATGTAAGCAATATCTTTTGAGTATATGGTCTGAAATTACTGTTTGGTCACATGACATTAAACAGAAGTGAAGGAGTGCAATTTGTCTTTTGGAGTGCAGTATGGGCTGGAATAGATTGTTGATGTGAGGCTTGCCAAGAGGCCAAAACAGCAGAAACTCTTCTTCACCCTTATGTGACCCAGTTTTCGAAACTACACTCTTCAAAGGATTCATATTAGCGTAGAGTGACTTTTTAAACCTGACGGTGGTTCACAAAGTTTTATAAAACTGAGATATGAAAATTATAAAAATACATTTTTTTCCCACCAAAATGTTGTTGTAGCCAAAAAAATGTGTTTTTCACAAGGTAACGGGAGCAAATAGGACCACAAGTAAATTTGCGAGTATGCTGACGCATAATATTTTGTTAAACAGTTCTGTCTGAGCGCACAATAGGGCACAGAGGATGGAGTTCAACTTAACTTTAATAGTGAAAATATTGGCTAGAATTAATTGTGGATACTATGTGGTATTTTCAGTGCCCACAAGGTATGAAAAGAGCATAAAATCCAAATAAATGACAGCATTTTGGAACTTACACTTCCCAAGAATTTACCTAGGGGCATACTGACCTAAAAAGTTTATAACAATGGCATGAAAAAATGAAAAATATATATTTTTTTTTTCTATGGCAATAGAGTGATTCTGAGTTAACCAGAGGGTTCAGAGCAGGTTCTGCTCGTTGAAGAGGCACTATCCGCGAAACGGCACTATCCGTGAAACAGCAAGCTGTCGTCTGCCGACTCCCCACTCCCTCTCCCCGCTTTGATCGTCTGATGCCTGGAAATGGCAGGATGAAATAAAGGATCTTGGCAACATATTGGTGAGTGCCACCTTTCTTTTTTCTTACTGGATGTTTAAGATATTTTTTTATTACAGTAGGTAATTTAAGAATATTGACCCGAGATTATCGAAACCAAGTAGCTTCCAAATTTTGAAGAGGGAAATAACAATATTTGGCTTTTAGAGTACAGATTTGTTGGAAATGTTGCACAACTCGCAGAGCTCTCACGGTACCAGAACAGCAGAAAAACTAAAAATATCCATTACAGAAAATACACTCCTCAAGGAATTGATGTAAGAATGTGGTGAATGACCCTTAATAATTCTGCTCCCTTAAGAGCAGTCTAATTTGACTGGCATCTGAAGAATTTTATCATTCTGGGTTATGAAAACAGAAGATTGCCATTTTTCCACTAAGTTGTTCATTGCCACCTAATGTTTTATGTTCAAGGAATAAAAGGAAGAAATGGACCCACAAATGTATAAATCGATAAGTTATAAAGCAAAAAAAAAAATGGGATTTTGGAGCACAAATTTGGCAGTCATAGTTTGTTATTGCAACTCTCTGAGCCCTTGAGATGGTAAAAGTGCAGATAACCCCAAAAGTGACCCTATTTAGGAAATTACATCTCTAAGTGCATTCATCTAGGTATGTAATTAGCATTTGTATTCAACAGTTCTGTCACAATTTCCTATAACATTGAGCTGTGTGCAAATAAAAAAATATACCGTATTTTTCGGATTATAAGACGCACTTTTGTTCCCCCAAATTTTGGGGGAAAGTGGGGGGTGCGTCTTATAATCCGAATATGGGGAGGCAGGGGAGGCTGGGGGGCAGCTCTGCAGCATGTCCGGGGCTGGAGTGGGCTGGCTGCGGGGCTGCAGAGAGAGCGGGGAGATCTCCTGCTCCCGCTCATTTAATATGCACTGCCGCTGTCCACCTCTCAGTGCTGAAGTTGCACTGAGAGATTGACGGCGGGGAGCAGTGCATATTAAATGAGCCTGCACTCACCCCCGCTCTCTCTGCAGCCCCTCCATATGCCCCCATGTCCTGCATATGGCCCCCCCACATAATACACCCACCCCCTCAATATGCTGCCCCCCCTCCATTAGAAAGATGGCCCCTCGCCCTGCACTCCCCGCATCATTAATATGCCCCCCACATATTATGCTGCCCCCCCTCCATTAGAAAGGTGGCCCCTCGCCCTGCACCCCCCCCATCATTAATATGCCCCCCCACGCTGGCCGGCAGCAGATGGAATGAAAGAAATCCTCCTTCCTCACCCTCCGGCGCTCGCTAAGCTCAAAGCGTCACCGCCGGCTCCTCGTCTCCATGGTGATCGGCTTCTTCCGCTCATGTGATCGGGCGATGATGTCATCGCTGTATGCCCGATCACATGAGCGGAAGAAGCCGATCACCATGGAGACAAGGAGCCAGCGGTGACGCTTTGAGCTTAGCGAGCGCCGGAGGGTGAAGAAGGAGGATTTCTTTCATTCCATCTGCTGCCGGCCAGCGTGGGGGGGCATATTAATGATGGGGGGGGTACAGGGCGAGGGGCCACCTTTCTAATGGAGGGGGGGCAGCATAATACGTGGGGGGCATATTAATGATGCGCGGAGTGCAGGGCGAGGGGCCATCTTTCTAATGGAGGGGGGGGCAGCATATTACATGGGGGCAGTATATGGAGGGGTTGGGTGTATTAAGTGGGGGGGGCATCAATAGGGGACATGTCCCATCAAGGAGGGACGTGTGCCATCAAGGGGGGACGTGTGCCATCAAGCGGGGACGTTTGCCTGCAGTGGGGGACATGTGCCTGCAGGGGGGGACGTGTGCCATCAAGGGGGGACGTGTGCCATCAAGGGGGGACGTGTGCCTGCAGTGGGGGACATGTGCCTGCAGGGGGGGACGTGTGCCATCAAGGGGGGACGTGTGCCATCAAGGGGGGACATGTGCCTGCAGTGGGGGACATGTGCCTGCAGGGGGGGACGTGTGCCATCAAGGGGGGACGTGTGCCATCAAGGGGGGACGTGTGCCATCAAGGGGGGACGTGTGCCATCAAGGGGGACGTGTGCCATCAAGGGGGACGTGTGCCATCAAGGGGGGATGTGTGCCATCAAGGAGGGACGTGTGCCATCAAGGGGGGACGTGTGCCTGCAGTGGGCGACGTGTGCCTGCAGGGGGGGACATGTGCCTGCAGGGGGGGATGTGTGCCATCAAGGGGGGATGTGTGCCATCAAGGGGGACGTGTGCCATCAAGGGGGACGTGTGCCATCAAGGGGGGATGTGTGCCTGCAGGGGGGGACATGTGCCTGCAGGTGGGGACGTGTGCCATCAAGGGGGGACGTGTGCCTGCAGGGGGGGACGTGTGCCATCAAGGGGGACGTGTGCCATCAAGGGGGGACGTGTGCCATCAGTGGGGGACGTGTGCCTGCAGTGGGGGGACGTGTGCCTGCAGTGGGGGACGTGGGCCAGCTATGGGGGACGTGGGCAAGTGCAAGGGGGCTATATCCAATATAAGGGTGCCATATCCAGATTAAGGGGGCTAATTCTAGGATGAGGGACCATTTTCCAGGATGAGGGGGCTATGTGGGACATATACGCTATATGATTTGTTAGACGGACACTGGCATTATAAGATGGACCCCATTTAACATTAAAAATAATTTTTTTCTCTTTTCCTTCACCAAAATTGGGGGTGCGTCTTATAATCAGGTGCGTCTTATAAAGCGAAAAATACGGTATTTGTTACAATACTAAGTGCACTATTTAATTTTTATTATAACTAATATAAAAAATATCCTGTAATTTACTATGCTTTTTCTGGCATACCATAAAGGTGGTCGTATGCTTCTTATTTGGTATGTGGAAGATTTCACAAAGGAAGGAGCGCCAATTGTTCTTAGCACAAGAGTTTCCTAGAGTAGTATACTTAAGCCATTTGCAGGGTTTTTAAAGAGAACCTGTCAGCTCATTTTTACCCCCTATCCTACCACTACCTGTCCCTGCACCTTGCTAGCACATCCCTAACCATCCCTCTCTGAGCTAAAACTGCAATATAAAGCTTGTATAAAATGATTTAATAACTTACATTTTCCTATGATAATAAGGGCTCCAGTCTACGGCATAGACTGACATGGGCGGTCTCCGAGTCTCCATTTTCCCCACCTCACAGGTTCCTGTTTAGAAAATCCTGCCTACTCCTCATAGTATAAAGCACAGTCTGATGTCATTTCTGGTCCTGTGCAGTGTGCGGGTGTTTGGGCTGTACAGGCCAGTTCCGGCGTATGTGCATTGTGCATATTGAAGCCTGGCTGTAAACCTGATAAGCCCCCATAATGCTTCTAGCACTCAGTTGTTCAAGCATGGCTGGAGCAGTTTCAGTCACTGCTCAGTAGAGTAAGCAGCAATTGTAACCACACCACCGCATGACAGCCAGCTCTGTACTGATGCAATGCAAAGCTTGCTGTCAGTCAGTGTGGGGACATGATTACCAATGATAGAGTTGGATTGTGTATTTTGCTGGATGAGTTGAAGCTTTTAATGGTGCTATTTGGGGATATATACTTTTTTTACTCTGTTTTTTTTTGGGGAAACAGAATGAACAAATAAATATCAATTCAGGAATTGTCTTTAATTAATTTGCACCATTGTATGCTGTTCACGCTGTAATCATGAGAAGACAACTTTATTCTTTGGGTTATTATGATTACAGCAACACCAGGGTATATAATATTTTTATAGTTTGCTACTTTTGTACTCTAAAAGTACTTGTTTCCAAATATGTATTTGTTTTTGTATCACTGTATTCTAAGAGATATAACCTTATTTTCAATTGAAAGCTTACAGGATAGATGAGATGAAGTATTTTTGGTGACATTTTGCATATAATAACTATTAATGTCACTTTTGTAAATTTTTAGTTGGCATGAACAAAACCAGCAGTTCATACATTGTCCTTTGTTTTTCCACACCAGTCATTGTGCAGTAAAAGTCATAAGAGTAAAAGTTACTCTTTACGTCTGTATGATCCATATTGAAATAGTATTTTTTATTCTTTGCTACTTTTGCACACTGAAAACCTTTTTTTTTTCCATCCATAGTTGATAGCTATAATTTGTAAAGGAAGTTGTCCGGCCTAAAGTCATAATTCTTCAGTCACTTTATGTGACTGCAGATTTATGAATCCACACATCGCACATCTTATGGACCTGGTTGGTCTGGATGCAGAAATACCAATTGTGTGGACTATTCTTGTTTACTTTTATTTTTACAGATATACAAAAAAAATACAATACTATTTTCATACTATTTATCGACTTTTTATTTTTTTGAGGTTTTTGCAAACTCTATTAGACTTTTTTAATTAGTTTCAGTGTGAAAAATTACCTTTCACTGGTCCTGAGTGTTGATTTAATACCCTGCAATGATTGTGCACTATAGAGTACTAGAACTCACAGACTTATATTGATAGGAGGTGTGTCAGAAGCAGTACCTTATATCCAATACAGCTATATAATACCAGTCCAATACTTGACCTGGGGTCATCATGATAATCATTGACACTGCACAAGCGCAATCATAGGGGGCCAATGAGAACAATAATGGAGCCCTCTCACTCAAATAAGGTGTATCTGAGGAGTTAAACAGTCATGATTAGTGCTAGCACTGATTGTAGTTGTTACTTCGGGGTGTGAGCTATGATACATAGCTGACACCTGCTGATGATTTGTCAACTCTACTTCTGAACTGGAAAAATCATCAAATAGTAAGTGTACAGCAGTTTGCAGAAACTCACTTAAAGTGGCACCATACATGTTAGACAGCTGTTGGGAAAGGGTTACAGAAATATAGAAAGTTCTTGAAAATCTTTGAAAGATTTCGAAATGGTCAAGAAATCACAGATGTCAAAACTAACACTCTTACAGTTGTGAAAATGAACCAATGACAACGAAAAAAATCAGTAAAGATTCATTAGAAAAAAAATACATCAGTCCTAGAACAGGCCCTAAGAAATAGACATCGGAGGCATCGGGGTGCCAGGACAGGTGAGCTGTGAGGAGAGTATTAAGTCTGTTTTTTTGTGGTTTTTTTCATGTTATTTTTTTATACTGTAAGATCTGAGAGACCCCTGCGTCTAATAGGTAACATTCAATTTGTGGAAAATATCTTTACTCTGAATCAAATTTCCCAGTAAACGTACAAAAGGTGGCAAATTGGAATCATACAAGATCTGCTGATATATATTCCAATCTCAGTTTTGCACTGAGGAATTAAAAATTATTGATAAATTTGGCCCCATGATTAAAGGAGATTAATAAGAATGAATTCCTAAATTAATAGTCAAAGGGAACCTGTCATGTACTTTAGACCCCCTATGCTATCACTACCTGTCCCTGCAACTTCCTGTATGACCTAAATGTGTAGTATAATGGTTGTAAAAATGCTTTTTATAACATACATTTTCCCGTTATGAGGCATCATCTAACTGTGTGGGCACCCTATCTGGCAACATGCCACCCTCGTTCAATGGTTATCACGTCTCAATGGGTGTAATAACCTAATTTCCTAGTGCGCTCCCTATCTGTGAAAAAACTGTAATGTATGTGGTGCTTCTAGGTATGATGCGATGGCTGGCCTCAAAAAGCACAATGCGCAGGACTGGAAGTGAAGACATGCGCACTCCGCAAGATAAAGCTGGCAAGTTGTATCTATCAATAAAGCACAATGCGCAGTACTGGAAGTGAAGCGGGCATTGCATCATTACTAGAAGCACCATATACTGTACATTTTAGTCTTTTCACACATAGAGAGCGCGCTTAGACATTAGGTTATTATGCCCACTGTGCGTGATAACCCGGGAGCGAGGGTGACATGCAGCAGGAGAGAACCCCCAAAAGTCTAGACAATGCTTCATAACTAGGGGTAAAATGTAAGTTATAAAAAACATTTTTTCAACCATTATACTACACATATAAGTCAGACAGGGATGGTTAGACATGCAGTAGGAAGCAGCAGAGAGAGATAGTGATAGGTTTGGGGCATAAAGTACCTGATAGGCTCACTTTAATATCTGGTCAGGAAGAAATTTACTCCAAAAAGTTTAACAAAACAAAGTACATTACTTTAACCATCTTTTGGTAATTGGGATAAATACAGTAACTATGGTAAATCATTAATCTGATAACTTTCCAAATCAGAACTTCATTCTCCACAGATAATATAGTTCTTGCCAAAAAATACACACAATCTACAGAGACTTATATTTATGAATGATGTGCAAAGCGTATCAAGAACTTCTGAATAACAGAATAACAGAAGAGCGGAAACACAGGATGTTTGTGAGTTAGAGAATATCCAGGATATAATTAGTCAGACTCTTGGCTCTGATTACAACAATGATGATATACAGAATAAATGAATCACTAATCTCGTCTACAAAACGGATTTGTTGTTCCATAATTTTTGAATTACAGATGTTATCTCTTACTTGACAAAGCAATTTATTTCATTCCTATTATATATTAACTTTTTATTCATCTCACAATGCAAACTGGCTTCTTCTAGCCTTGAGTGGTGGATTACAGATTTTAATTTTGTATCTCTGTCTACTATATGGAAGTAAAAGTTTCTGTTGCCTTTTGTGATATTTGTCATTTTTTATTCTAGGTAGTTTCTGCTTTGTTTTTAAGCCTTCATTTTATGAATATGCAACAGATGCATCTGTTTCTTCTCACAATCAAGCTAATCTAATAAAAAAAACGAATGTGCAATACTTTTAGCGTAATTGGCTCCTAAAAACTGGGTGACAGTATAAAACACATCTAAATTTAGAATAAGACATGTAGAATTTTGAAAGCAGTCTAGAAATAGAGGTATGGCTTAGAGATAATTGGCAGGGCCTAAATGCAGATATGACTGGACTGATCCGTGATAATCCTTGGAGGATTGAGTTAGAATCGAATTTACTAAAGTTCATGATTTCATGCAAATTTGAACAGTTGAACTTTGATTAACTTCCCCCAAAATAAATTAATAAATAAAATAAAGAATTTAGCATCATTTCCCCCACTACGAAGGCATCAGAGAGCCCTGCAGCTATTAGGCTGGCTTCACACTTGCAGATGCATCTGCAGCGTTTTGCAGATGCATCTGCAAGTATCAGCATGCAGACCGCGCCCCTATGTTTATAATGGGCGCACCGCGGTCTGAAAGCACTCATTCATTCCTATATGTGAACCGTCCGCAGGCGGATGCCTGCTTACAGATCACACACTGTCCCGCCCCACCATGGACGCGAGATGTCAGTCATGGTGCGGGCGGAGTGTGTGATCTGTAAGCAGGCATCCGCCTGCGGACGGTTCCATATAGGAATGAATGAGTGCTTTCAGACCGCGGTGCGCCCATTATAAACATAGGGCCGCGGTCTGCATGCTGATACTTGCAGATGCATCTGCAAAACGCTGCAATGCATCTGCAAGTGTGAAGCCAGCCTTACTTCTCACAGAATATCAAACCTTGCACAGTGGTGGTCACTATCTGAGCCATCACAGATTAGTGGTTCCCAGTGGAGAACAGTTTGCTTAGAAGAGTCATTTCCCATCTCCAGATTAACCTTTGGAGTGCAAACTGTTAAAGCAAATGGGGCTTTCCCTTTTTTTACATTCCTGTAGGGTGTAAGCTTTTATAGTAAGCAGGTTTCGCTCTCTCCTGTACAGTGTAAACTCTTATGGTAAGCCAGATCCTCACACCTGTAGAATGTAAGCTTGTATGGTTAGTATGGTCTTTCTTTCTCTCTTCTGTAGAGAGTAAGCTCTAATGTCAGTGGGTCTTCTCTATTCCTATCTCTTGTGGAGCGTAAGCTCTTATGCTCAGCAAGGTTCTCTCTCTTTTTCTATCACTTTTAGTGTGAAAACTCTTATGGTCAGCAGAGCCTCTCTCTTTCCTGTCCCCTACATGTGTTTTCAGAGGAATTACAAGCTTTCCAGTACTGAGTATATAATTTATACACTTCAAATCAAACTATTATGGAAATTTTGGAAAAGACAGCAATATCAAATTTTAAATAATCCTCTAATTACTACTTGAATTAATCAAAAATTAGAATGAAAATATAGGTGTGCTAATGAAGATAACTAAAAGGTGGCTTATCTACGAGTGTCTAACATGCCCAGCAAGATGTACCAAATCATACAGAGTGCCCCCTCTAACAATTTTAGAAGACATTCTAGCTTACTGGACTATTTTTTAGGTTGTCCAAAAGAGTTTAAATCAGTCTACTGATATTTTTCTTTTGTCCACCATCCGTTCCTAAATGGTTCCTGCCTCCATGTAGTCTGTATAGGGTGTTTATTTGATTTTTACTATCTACCATGCAGACTACCTTTTAATTAACGCCTTGACAACCCATGATTTATTATATCTTTTAGGGTACCTTCATACACCACAATATTTTGTGGGAATCCTGACGGCGATATGTGGCCCTGAAACTATCGCTGTCAAATTGCCACCCAGTTGTGGCGTGTATTTGGGGAATTTGGCGGCGATAATTCGCCTGTCACCTGGTTCTGATATCAGAGCACTGCTCCAAAATCAGAGGCAATCCTGAAGGCGAGATTCCCGGCATTTGGCGTGTGAATGGGCGATAGTGATGTCAGTGTCGCCTATTGATTTCCGTAGGCGTGCCACAGCGTGCTGTAGTCCGCGCCCCATCTGCGATGATTGGTGGTGGCTACTGTGTTCCCATTGGCTGCTAGATCACAGGGCGCCATATTTGAAGAGCTGTCCCTTCAGCAACACACACATCTACAATGGCGCCATGTATTAGCCAGCCTTCCAGAGCAGGCTGACCAATCGTAACGCTGTTGTGTTGTCCAATGAGCGTGTTTGGGGCGCGGTGTAGACCAGTCTGGCACGCCTATGTTTTCGCCGCACTGAACATGTACGCCCACATTCCTTTGGGGATTGCGGCGTGTGAAGTGGCGAGGGAAGTCGACCGGATTGGTTCCGCTGTTGGTGAGGCAATTTCTGGGGCAACACATCGCCTTAGGTTGAGGGCGAAATTGTGGCATGTAAAAGCGCCATTGGCGATCTGAGGCGACCATGAAAAACGTGCACGTGCACGTTAGATCGCCTCATATCACCACCAAAAATTGGTGCATGTAAAGGTACTCTAAGGGGTTTATTGATTGGCAACCAATCACAGATGGTAGCAGAAAGGGTGGGCAGGGCCAAATCTGACTTTAACCAATCACAGGGGGAAACGGTGAATTTGTCTGACGGTCATGAGTGGGGCCAGAAAAAGGACACAATGGCACTGAAGCTTGGTGATAGTCTAGAAAGCTAATATCTGTGCCAAAACAGCAGTGTTCCAATGCAAAATGGTTTGAGCTGTGTTTGGCAGCATTTGGGACCCTTTGAAAGTGTTTACTATGTCCTTGATTTTTCCTCCCATTGCTGTGAATGGGGTTCGGAAATTAGGCATATGTTCACCAAATAGATTGACGAACAGTTTGCCAGTTTAGCGAACTGAACCAAATCAAAACTTCAAAGGGTTCGCTCATCTCTATTTTGCATGAAATAATTTTGCCTCCTCCACTGATGGTATCTTTCTGCCTATACACAGTGTACATAGAAAGCTTTCAATCCATGATGGGAACAGGATTATACAGTACTCAGCATTCAGGTAACTGTTACATCTGCAGCAGATAAAACAATGGTTTTATCAAAACTACAGCAAGTAATCTCTAAAATAAATCTGTCACATGGTTGATGTTAAAGTCTATAGGCCAAATTTACTAAAAAAGGTATTGTTCAGAACAATTTTTTAAGGGGGCATGCTGGACTCAGACTTTTTTGTTTCTTGAGGTTCACACCTCTTCATTAATCTGAAGCATATGAAAAGGGTCATGTACCTCCATGCACTACGCTAGAATTCTCACTCCAGTCAGGTACTGGAGTTATCAGGAATTAGACAAGGTGTGAAGTTCTGCCCCTGCTGTGCCAGCTCAGTCTTTTTTCTCAGAGCTGGGAGAAACTGGTGCATCGCCCTCAGGGCCGTAGGTTACTCAGGATCGGTACCTGCTGTCTGGTCACAGGGGGAATTGTCATGGTAGTAGCCATGAGATCAGTGAATACTTTGTGATGATGGTAGTAGCCGTGGACCGGTTCCGTGGCCCTGGAGGGACCGCAATTAAAAAGGGGAAAAATGTAAAAAGGGGTAAAAATAAAATTAAAGTTTGTCAGTGACATCATCCATGGTATGCGACCAGATGTGACCGCCGCTGCTCGTCTCAGCTCTGGGGGATGGTGGTGTGGCGCAGCAAGGTGATGAGCCTTCCACAGGCAGGGCTGGTTTATCCCCAGGGCCAGTGATAACAGTCTATTGTGGGGTAGTTGTGATGTGCCTGTGGGGGTGCAGCTTACACTTTCAAGTTCATTCGGATACTTTGCTCACTGCTTTGATCTCGTTTTACACAGTCTAAATCCGGCAGTGAGCAGTACCAGTAGTCAAACAGTAGCTGAGATAGATTGTCAATGCACTTTCAGGTCTCTCCTCAGAACCGCTCACAACCTCTGGGCCGGCAGTCACGGACTTTCATGGGTATCCTTCCCTTGGATCCCTAGTCCTTTGCGAGTCCTTTCCTTCGGTGTGATGGTCAGTTTGGTTCCGGGCATAAAGACCCTTCACCACACTGGTTAATCTGTGACCAGGGCGTATAGCAGCCAACCACTTTTACAGGACCGTTACCCTGTCTGTCGACCCAGTCCCTCAGTGTCTCCGTAAATCTGGTCTTCCATCTTGGACTCCTTCTCCTCTACACCTGTCAGTAGCCTCGTTCCCGGTCAGCCGTAACATGACCCCGGCCACTGGGTCCTTTTTTTCCTCACTTGTTGGTACTGTCTTTCTTCTCTGTCACTCCCCTCCTCTGTTCCAGCTCCAACTAAACTGAAATAACTGTCACTCTCTCCCTGAGGTAACTACTGTTGTTCCTCCCCCTTCCACAGGTGTCTCCTCTAAGCTCCACCCACCACTCAGCTTTCTCCCGCCCTCTCCCTTGCCTGGCATAAAGTCCTAGGTATAGGAATTCAGGAAGCGTGTTGGGTGTTTGGCGTTGGGGTACATGGTTCACCATCTCAGCTGTTGTTTTATTCTGTGGCCACCAGTCCACATGGGTGCCACACTGGCATGAAACCATACATATTACATGACACACAGATCGTGGAGCAATGGCCCTGATTCATCATTTACGTATTACTTCTTTATTTTTGTCTTGTGATATTAGTTGCCAATTTTGGTGCCAATTCAAATAATAATGCCCCAAATGGTACAATTTGGCTCAAAAAGTTAAAAAAAATCCTACACCCATAAATAAACCAGGACTTTTTAATAAGTTACAATTCCAGAATCAGCCAAAAACCTGGAATTATTATACTCCATTCATAGAGCGGAAAACTGAAAAAAAATAGAAAAAAAATAGGTGAGCCCATATAAGAGAATTAATAGGCACAAATAGAATAATGAATACGGCATAAACAAAGAAAAGGCTCGAAACACACAAGAGGCACAGAGGCACCAATGAATTGGGGCTGTAGTATTCATGTAGTATTAAGGCTGGTTTCACACTGCGGTCAGATCAGGTCAGGTCAGGTCAGGTTTTGTGTTTCAAAACCAGGAGTGACTCCAAAACCTAGAACAGGTGTCAAACTTTCAATTATACTTTTTCTCTGCAAGTTCCTCTCCTGGTTTTGAAACACAAAACCTGACCTGATCTGACCTGATCTGACCGCAGCGTGAAACCAGCCTAAGAAGAGCTGGAACAGTTTATTCAAAAATGTCATTTTGAAGTCCATGTAGAAGAGCAGTGCACAGTTGTGTAGGATTGGTGACAATCGGTTGTGTCACATAACTTTGCTGCCCATCATCTCTAAATTTACAGTACTGACTAGATCACACCATTTAAGGATGTTGATTACATCTGTTTGTTGCCAGTTCCTTTCTGCCACTTACGATTTTCAATAATTTGTACATAAACAAGCAGTCCATAACATTAAGGGACTTTGGTCCGTGTTCATAAAATAATAGATGTGTCTTTGAACTTTCAATACAGCTGGAGGAGTTTGTACAGGTTGTTATGATTGTAATGGTCATCGGATTATAGTACACATTAAAGCGAACCTGTCACCCCCCCCGGGCATCAAAAGCTCTAATAGCCACCTTCTGCAGCACTAAGGCTGCATTCTGAGAAGGTGCCTATAGGCTTTTGATGCCCTTTATAGTATGAAATATTAAGTTAGGTAAATGCTCACTCTTCAGAAGATCGAAGACCGGGAGGCGGGGTTTCACGCTCCTCCGGCCCGCCCCCTCTTGTCAATCATTGTGCGCGCCTGCTGCTGTTCCCCTCAGTGTGGAAAATGAACGCGCGTCTCCGTTCTCATGCACGGAGCCGCGCATGCGCTGTGCGCCCGGTGTCCAGGAAGTCGACACCGGGCGCACAGCGCATGCGCGGCTCCGTGCATGAGAACGGAGACGCGCGTTCATTTTCCACACTGAGGGGAGACAGCAGCAGGCGCGCACAATGATTGACAAGAGGGGGCGGGCCGGAGGAGCGTGAAACCCCGCCTCCCGATCTTTAATCTGCTGAAGAGTGAGCATTTACCTAACTTAATATTTCATACTATAAAGGGCATCAAAAGCCTATAGGCACCTTCTCAGAATGCAGCCTTAGTGCTGCAGAAGGTGGCTATTAGAGATTTTGATGCCCGGGGGTGGGTGACAGGTTCGCTTTAAATGTAATTTCAAAGTAAATTCACAGCAGTATATACACGTAAACTAATGTGCACTGGACAGAGATGAGCAAATCAATTTAAGTCAAATCAAATCTGTCTTGGATTTATAAACTTTTTCAGGATATAATGAAATCTGATTTACTTGCAATTCCTTTCAAATTTAGCAAAATAGTGTTAACCAAAATAGAAATCCAGTAAGAGATTAAAAATGGTAATATTATGCCTACACTCCTTGGCCTTCCCCGCACTAGACAATGGTTCTCCGATCTGCTCTCTCAGTCGTCTTTCTTTTATCTCACTTCTTTTGGGGTGTTCCATTCTCTAGGCCCCTCTTGACTGCCTGTGGCCTGAGACAAGACAATCGGATGCTTCCTATCCAATGTAATATTATGAGTGTTGTGTGTCACACTGCATCAGTAACGTTGTGGGCTGGTAGATGAAAGCCCCAGCCAAATTAAAGATGGAAGAAAGACACAAGTAAATAGAACACAGAAGCGCCGAATGTAGGCATCAGCGTACCAAATATAGGAAGGACCATGGAGAGATGAGTTTATGATTTGTTTTTTAACCATTTTCTGGCTTGTTTAATCTGGATCAAATTTTCTTGAAGCAAAATAAAATTTCCCTTTCAATTGAGAAAATCTACTCAAATTGAATTTTGGAAAGTCAATGGTTCCTCACAAAAGTAGACAAGTGCCAAACCAAAGACATGCAGAGTGAATTAGCACGTTTCATTTATAGACATCTTTTAACATCGTGTGTCCAGTAATCTCTTTTATTAAAAAAATTACATTTTTCGATAACATGTCAGAGGTTGCTTGAAATGACATTATGCAATTAAGTAACATTCTTACCTTCCAGTATTGGTTTTAGTGACCTGTACAGCTTAAAAAGGTTAGCCACTTTAACAATAGTGATTACTAAACCCTTTAACACTGCGGTGTGATCTGGTCCGGGGCTGTCAGGTATTACCCTGACAGCCCCGGACTGGATCAGCACACAACACAGGACTGGAGGAGCTAATTTGCCCTCCGGTCCGGTGTGCAGCCGCTGATAGGTCAGGACCCCAGCGCCGCGGTCCTGACTTATCAGCAGCGGGAGCTGCGTGCGGCTGCACACCGGACCGGAGGGCAAATTAGCCCCAGACTGGATCAGCTCACAGAACTGGAGGGCTGTCAGGTTCATCCCTGACAGCCCGGACCAGATCACACTGCAGTGTGAAGCCGCCCTTAGAGAAATTAAAGCAAACCTGCCACCCTCCCCCCTCCAGGCATAAAGATAAAATAGCCACCTTCTGCAGCACTAAGGCTGCATTCTGAGAAGTTGGTTATAGTATTTATGCTCCTTTGATTCACTGAAATAAAGACTTTTATAAAATTTTTGCCAAACCTGACCCAAGACAGGGAGGCGGGCTTTTCAAGCGTCTATCTCCAGCCTCTCTGGTGTCAGTTATCCCTCTCTGCTCTCTGTGCGCCGCCTCCTCTTCCATGTCTCCTAGAATTCCGTGCCTGCATAGTGCCTCCTGCCCCCGGGCATGTGCCATGCGCGCTGCCCATGAACTTCCTGCATCCCACGCACACAACGCAGGTGCAAAAAGGTTATGTGGGATGCAAGTAGTTCAAGGGCAGCGCGCATAACGCATGCCCAGGGGCGGGAGGCACTATGCAGATGTGAGATTCCAGGAGACAAGGAAGAGGAGGCAGTGCACGGAGAGCAGAGTGGGATGACTATCTCCAGCTTATGTGGTGTCAGACACTTGAAAAGACAGCTTCCCTGTCTTGGGTCAGGTTTGGCACAGATTTTATAAAAATCTTTATTTCAGTGGAGCATAAATACTATAGCCACCTTCTCAGAATGCTGCCTTAGTGCTGCAGAAGGTGGCTATTTTATCTTTAGATGCCTGTGGTGGGGAGGGTGACAGGTTTGCTTTAAATAACACCAAAAGTAGCTACTCGTCCTCAAATCTCTGTTATTTGGGTACAGAGGTGATATTACAACTTCAGTTCACATCACCGCTGCAGGCAATGACTGAGCACAGAGACCAAAGCATGAAACTAGAGCAGCTTAGACCTGGGGATGGTGAGGACCTGCTCTGTTGCTTATTTTCCATAAATAAAGGCATTAGGGACCACTTTTACTAACATCGAAAACCCCTTTAAACTAGGTAATATAGGTTCCAAACTGGATAACCACCTGGAAAGAGTGGACTCTCTCACTTTTCACTTGTACAAGTATAATAGAACTCACATATTTGCCTTAGTTGTGCTCTTGTAACAATAATATGCTTCTTTTCCCCTTTTTTGAAAATAAGACAGGATAAACATTTGTAGAGTTAACCCATTACTTGCCAAATTAGCAATTTTCCTTTTCGAAAATTGGTGTATAAAAGCTCTCTGGGTGGAAGAATATTCATTTAAAAATGACAATGACATGATTTCCTGTTTTGAAAACATTCATTTTACAAACACAACACAAAAAATTGGACCTAATAAATAAAATCTTAGTTGCTAGAAGCAAAAGATTAAGCGTCCCAAAAAAAGGACATTGGTAGATAAAGGGGATAAAGGGGTTGTAAGGTCTCATAATTAAAATATAGAGTCACAGTATTTGTTAAAGGGATCCTGTCACCTCCAAAACACCTCCTAAGCTATCAAAACATGTCCCTGCACCATCCATTCACTAATCTCACACTTCTTTTGTCTCCTAAAAGCATCCTGTGAAAGTGCATAAAACGTTTTAATACTTACTCATTAGTGATTATAATTAGCAGGGGCTATATTCTTTAGTCACCAGGGGGTGTTGTTTTGCAGCTCCAAAATCCAGCCCTCTCTCTGTCTGTGCTGCTGTGAAACTGAAACTGAAGGCAGGACTAATGATTTGCATTCTGTGAGTGATAGAGAGGGGGGAGAGCAATGCCTGCACATCACAGCAGAACACACAGAGACAGGGTGGATCCTGGAGCTGCATAACAGCCCGCCTTGGTGACTAAAGAATATAGCCCCTGTTAATTATAATCACTAATGAGTGAGTATTAAAACGTTTTTATGCACTTTCACAGGATGCTTTTAGGAGACAAAAGAAGTGTGAAATTAGTGATGGTATGCTGCAGGGACATGTTTTG
Organism: Allobates femoralis; assembly: GCA_033576535.1. Taxonomy (NCBI): domain Eukaryota; kingdom Metazoa; phylum Chordata; class Amphibia; order Anura; family Aromobatidae; genus Allobates; species Allobates femoralis. The sequence continues at coordinate 347,399,274 of JARQOC010000002.1, forward strand.
CTAGCTTTGGAGGTGTTTTGGAGGTGACAGGATCCCTTTAAATTGTGACCATCTGCAGTCTCATGCTATCATAATTCCCCACCATTCCCTTTAAGTCTAGACAGCATGTGACTGCAGGTAGGCAAATCTTATACATGAGGTCCCATGTTCGCATTGGAAACACCAGGGTGGTATGACAGTGCCTGCACTGCACACTCTCACAGTACAGCAGTCTACAGCCACACAGAGTGACTGCATACCCTTTTTAGGAGACAGGACATACCTTCTAATACATGACCTTCATTACATGTTGTTTTAAATCAGTTATACTTATTGAATATGTACAAGTTTATAATTTTTTTTATGCCAATGCATTATATTCATGATATTGAATATTAAAATAGTGACAGACACAACTATAGGAGGAGCTGTGGAGACGAAATAGGCAAAAGCCATATTATTTTTTATTTTAGATACTATAAAGCTATGTGCGCATGTTGGGCATTTGGTTAGAGAAATTTCTGCACCAAATCTGCATCTCCTTGTAGAAACAACTGCACCGTGAATCCCATGGATTTTGGTGCATTTCTGATGTGTTTTTTGCATGTGTTTTTAATGCATTTTTCATTCCTTCCATGGTGGAAAAATGCTGCAAAAATGTGCAAAAATGCTGACATAATTGAGATGCTGCAAATTTAGTTCTGCACTAAGTCAGCAAGGGAAGAAACTTTGGATTCTCATTGGTGTTGCTTGTGTAAGGATTTACTTGCAAATTTGTGACAAAACTGCACTAAAAATGCATAAAAAATGCAATAAAAATGCACTGTGTGCACAGGGACTAAATGTCTGTAGGCAATACAAAATGGGTTTAAATAATATAAATATAAATTTCGCACTTTCTAGTGGCCTGTAAATATAACATACTGAATAGTAATAGAACCATCCTGCTGTTTAGTCAGGTGAATGCTGCAAATCGAGAAAGAAATAGTAAATGAATCATAGTTTTTGTTTAGAAAAACCAAGCTACAGCCAAATTCCTGTAAATTCCTTTTTGGCCAGCGTATTGCCCAACCCTGCTGGCACAACTTCAAAATGATTTCCCTTATTGCTCTGTGTTAGTACTTGGCAGATGAATTATTAACTAGTAATTAATATAACATGGAATATACCTTTAAAGTTTATCATCCTGAAAAATACATTCTGAAAATAGTTTTTGACATTTGATATATGTAAAATAATTCAGCCCCATCAAATAACCATAACAATACCTTTCTAAAGCAATGGCATCCGACAGCAGTCACAATAAGAGAAGGTATTGCATTTTAAAAAGGTGATTAAAATAAAGGATGATTAAATATGTATTTGTCTATTTCTGAATGACAGTGAAGCGCAGGTTCCCTTCTCAGTAGCCCGTGGATGAGCTTATACCCTTCCCATTTACTGTCACTAATAATCAATCATTGGTATAGCTGGACATCTACAATGTTTGTCCTTATTCTGTCCAAATGAATCCAGCGTTTCTGTATATACAGCCACCCTCAAATCCTCAGCTCCAAAATTAATTGGGTTTTGAATACAGAGAAAGAAAAGAAGTTGAATCTTGTAAGAGGATGAAGAGCTTCCAAGAGGATTCGCACCTCTGTTACTACCAAATCCAGATTAGTATTACAATACTCAGCGTGGTTGTAGGCATCAGAGAAGGATTAGCACTCTCTGTGTTAGCAAGAACTCGCTCCGATTTGCTCTCATGCTACATCCAGTCTGGCACTGCAGAGGATTACAGCGCACATTGTGGCACCTGACATGAGCACAATGGTAGGAGAGCTCTGTTACTTTGTACTGCGGAGCTGATTTTGTCATTTACTGCAACTCAATGTGATATGAAAAAGTGCCGGCAAACCTTCTTGAGTTATCAGAGTTTTATTCTTAAAATAGGAGCAATGATTATAGTTAGATCTAAAAAAATATCATTTATTAAAAATATTTTCCTCTTTTAGGTTTCTTCAATATAAACATAAGTTAATAGGAACACATCACTGTTGCAGCAAGTAACTGAACTCAGTGGCTATGCCAGTGTTGGCAGCATTAACTGCTGAACTCAGTGATTGGCTACATTGTAATCATGACATCACCACTGCAGCCAATCACTGAACTTAGTGTCTATGCCAGTGTTGACAGCATGGGATGCTAAGCTCAGTGACTGGCTGCATTGTAATTGGGACATCACCACTGTAGCCAATCACTGAACTTAGTGTCTATGCCAGTGTTGACAGCATGGGATTCTAAGCTCAGTGACTGGCTGCATTGTAATTGGGACATCACCACTGCAGCCAATCACTGAACATAGTGTCTATGCCAGTATTGACAACATGGGATGCTAAGCTCAGTGACTGGCTGCATTGTAATTGGGACATCACCACTGTAGCCAAACACTGAACTTAGTGTCTATGCCAGTGTTGACAGCATGGGATGCTAAGCTCAGTGACTGGCTGCATTGTAATTGGGACATCACCACTGTAGCCAATCACTGAACTTAGTGTCTATGCCAGTGTTGACAGCATGGGATGCTAAGCTCAGTGACTGGCTGCATTGTAATTGGGACATCACCACTGCAGCCAATCACTGAACTTAGTGTCTATGCCAGTGTTGACAGCATGGGATGCTAAGCTCAGTGACTGGCTGCATTGTAATTGGGACATCACCACTGTAGCCAATCACTGAACTTAGTGGCCCATGCTGTCAACAACATTGGCATGACCACTAAGTTCAGAGATTGGCTACAATGGTGATGCCCCAATTACAGTGCAGCCACTCAATGATCTCAGTGGCCCGTGCTGTCAACAACACTGGCATGACCACTGAGATCATTGAGTGGCTGCACTGTAATTGGGGCATCACCACTGTAGCCAATCACGGAACTTAGTGGTCATGCCAGTGTTGTTGACAGCACGGGCCACTGAGATCATTGAGTGGCTGCACTGTAATTGGGACATCACCACTGTAGCCAATCACGGAACTTAGTGACTATGCCAGTGGTGACAGCACTGGATGCTAAGCTTAGTGATTGGCTGCACTTTAAATGGGATATCACTACTGCAGCCAATCACTGAACTTAGTGGCTATGCCAGTCCTAAAAGCATGAGCTGATGAGCTCATTGATTGCACTGTAATTGTCACATCACCACTGCACGAAATCACTGATCTCATTGGCTGTGCTAGTATAAACAGCATGAACCCCTGAGCCCAGTGACTGATTGCACTGTAATTGTGACATCACCACTGCAACCAATAAACAGAAACCAGAGCAGTGGAAGAGAAATGCAACTAGATCCAGAAACCAGGATGTGCCATTTTAATTGTATTATTTCTTTCAAAATGATGGTCAATACATCTTTTTTGCACTGACTCCATCAATAACTGAAAACTAAATTCAGACACATTTTTGAGAATAATTTCTACTTGTTTCAACAGGGTTATCATCAGAAAATTCAAGACTCCATACGGTATCATTAATTAAACAGACCCCTATGTATAACTCATTTAACTGTTCTGCCACTCTTAGCAGAGTTAGTATACCAATTTGGAAAATGCCATAAGTCACTAAGGCTACTTTCACACTACGATTTTTTAAAATCCAATGCTGTCCGATATAAATCGGACAGCATCGGATTCTTCTGATGCCTGGAATCGGATGCCAAATAGGCATCCGATTCCGACATTTTATCTGATGCCTGCCCTCACCTCCCTCCTGTCAGCTGTCATCAGCTGTCTCTCCCCCGGTGCTCCAATATGGTCCCCGTTCCTCCCTTCTTCACCCGCGGTCCTCCATTGCGCTCCCCATCTTGTCCCCCATTGCGCTCCCCCTCTTGTCCCCCTCCTCTCCTCTTGTCCCCTCCTCTCCTCTTGTCCCCCTCCTCTCCTCTTGTCCTCCTCCTCTCGTCTTGTCCTCCTCCTCTCCTCTTGTCCTCCTCCTCCTCTCCTCTTGTCCTCCCCTCTCCTCCTCTCCTTTCTCACCTGTCCACGACTCCTGCACGGTCTCGCGCGTCTCCCGGTGTCTTGCTGTTCTGTCTTCTGTGCTGTCAGGACCTCTCGTGATGTCACAATCACATGACTGCCGGCTATTGGTTACTGGCAGTCATGTGATTGTGACATCACGGCAGGTCTTGTCAGCACAGACGGCAAGATACCTGGAGACACCGGAGACGCCGGGAGACGTCGGGGGCCTCGTGGACAGGTGAGCATAGATTTTTTTTTTTTAATTAACCCATTCATTCACTTTTGGAGCGATTTTAGTGTACTGAGCATGCTCAGTACACTAAAATCGGTCCGAGGAGACATCAGATGTTTCCTCGGACCCTGCTCCATAGGGCCCCATGTCAAATTGATCAGGTCAGATCGGATGTGCACTAAATGCCATCCGATTTGGTCCGATCCGAGTTTGTCCGATTTTATTTTCGGTGCTAAAATCGGAGCAGGCGCCGATTTTAGCACCGATAATAAAATCGGACAGAATCGGATCGGACCAAATCGGATGGCATTTAGTGCACATCCGATTCGGTCCGATGCCCATAGGGCTGCATGGGGCCCAAAATCGGTCCGATGCTGTCCGATTTTTATCGGACAGCATCGGAACTGATAAATCGTAGTGTGAAACCAGCCAAAGGCACAATGATGGCTCGGTGATAATCGAGCAGTGTGGCTGCAGTGTCCATATCAGTGGGGGGCACTAGCTCAGTAGAACATCCATTATAAACTGTATATAGGCATTCAGTTCTGTTCCCTGACTCTTCATATACAGAGTACAATTTCAATAATGTATGGTCTTGCTGAATGACATTACACCATTGATATGTGATTCGTTTGACTTACTTACACCATGTAATGTAAGTATCTTTTGGTTGGATGGTGATCCAATAAAGGAATTTCATACTTATTTTATTTCTAGATACAAAAAGGATAAGGTGCATTGCTAAAATGTATCATTGAAAGCAAAAGTAAAAATGGGTTTTGATAGATGCTATTTTGATGCTTTTAATGTAAAATTCTCATCTCTTCTTCTCTTCCAACATTGCTCTATTTTATTTTTGTCCTCTTGTCATATGACAAGTCTTGGTGCAGATAGCTGCTATTTTAGACAGAACACCTTGGGCTGTAATTATGATTTTTCTCTTCTAAAGGGAATGTCATTTTCTATTCTCTGAGGCTATAATTCCAAGTCCCTTGTTTTTCAGCCATGTATTTCTTGAGGCTGAACATGCTTATCCTCCTCTTATTGCTGCTTGTCAATGGCTCAGTATTTTTCACCTAAGGAAAATGAATTTTAGGAGTAATGAAACCTTCTACTCAACCCTGTTGCAATGTGTTGCTAAGCCCAAGGCACCTCCGAGGTCACTCAACTGTGTTACAAGGAAACACTGAATTTGACAGCATATAAGACCCACCTGTCACACATTATATGCCAGTTATGTACCTGTGCCAACACGTGCACATTTTATAATTCCATCTCTTAAAATATAGAAGCGTGAATATGAGTCCAACTGTTAGGGACTACAACATCAAGCATTCTATGGAATGACATTGGGAAGAAATGTAGATAGACTTGAATGTTGTAATTGACATCCCAAGTGACCAACATCATGACCATTGTGTTTGTCCATGATGATTATGATATGCTGTCCTTTGGACAGTGATCCACAGAAGTGGTCATTTGTGAAATGACAGAGGTGTCAAGATACAGAAAGATATTGAAAAGTGAAACTATACAAATATAAACCCAAACACGATTAAATTTCTATTGCTAAGTGTTAAGAGTTAACTATGTCCACAGTGACAACTTTCTAATTCGCTAGTTTAAAAATAAAGCTTATTAGTTGACAATGAGGGGTGAAAAAAATATATTTCTTAGTGTAAAAGATCACTGCTAAGAATTAGTGATGAGCAAGCAGTAAAATGTTCTGGTACTCGATGATCGTGTCGAGCACCAAGCCCTATATTAACCTACGGGAAACCTGAGCATTGTTCTGGCGCCACCTCTGGCAGCCTGGATAAACCCTAAAAAAGTCACAAATGTATAAGAAAAGTGCTCAAACGACATACGAACAGCATGGGGAAGAACCCTGCAAGCATTTCTGACTCCCAGGTTCACTGCTGTGAACAATGTTGTCTGAGTATTACGCCACTTTTACGGACTCACAATAAAAAGTCCAAAAACTAAACTAAAATGGATTTTACTGGGGAAAATGCTAAGGGCTCATATTCACCTGTGAGACAGTCTTGGTGTATTATATATTTTTTTACTACATTAAAGATTTTTTTCAAAATAATTGGGAGGCACTTTGAGGCCCCTTTTAATAGACGTGGAGGAGGGCCTCATTAAATATTGTCCCCATTATTAGGAAGTGTGTCTTCCATAGTGTTGCTCTATGTATGCTGCGAAAAATTGAGAAGGCACTCAGATGGCCTTTTGAAGACACGTGGAGGAGGGCCTCATTAAATATTGGAAAAGGTGAACAATTCAGCACCAGACAAACTCTTCATTTGTCTTTCATTTATTCATTCATGAAGAATAAAAACTACATTGCTGAGGGAATGCATTCCCACGCCACTGGACGTGTTTCGGATGTAATCCTTTCTCAACAGCAAGTGTAACAAAGTTCCCCCTTCCCTATATTTACAGATTAAAACCACTCCTTACAGGCACGTGTTAGGCATAATTGATTAATGTGTCACAGGATGAAGACAAACCTGTCCAAAAGGTGTATGAATACTTGCTGACTAAGGCTGCCTTCAGATTTGCAGATGCCTCCGCAGTGTTTTGCGGAGGCATCTGCAAGCATCTGCATGCAGACCGCAGCCCCTATGTTTATAATGGAGCGCACGGCGGTCTGCAATGCTTGCAGACCGCCGTGCGCTCCCATTGCCCGCCATGAGTGATCTGTGCGCAGGCGGATGCCTGCGCACAGATCACACAGTCTCGTCCACACCAGGGACGCGACATGTTGCATCCCTGGTGCGGGCGAGAGTGTGTGATTTGTGCGCAGGCATCCGCCTGCAGCACAGATCACTCATGGGGGGCAATGGGAGCGCACGGCGGTCTGCAAGCATCTGCAGACCGCCGTGCGCTCCATTATAAACATAGGGGCTGCGGTCTGCATGCAGATGCTTGCAGATGCCTCCGCAAACGCTGCGGAGGCATCTGCAAATCTGAAGGCAGCCTAACCAAATACATCACACTGACAATTCATTAATAAATCAATCTATGTAAAAAAAAAAAACATTATCATGTCATTATTCCCATATGCAAAGGTAATGAATTATCTATGATGTTTCCAGACATTAAAAGGTACAGGCTCAGTAATAATAAAACAAATCTGTACGGAAATTTAAACCCTCAGGTGATCTTACATTCAGTGTCATAATCCAAAATAATTTGCGGGACAGAACTGCTCTCTCCCAGTCTCCACCGCGACTGGATCTGAACACTCTTTCTATGCCTCTCACTCCTAGGGTATGCATATCCCCATGTGGACCTCCCTGAAGTGCCTCGATAGTCCAGATAAGCTCCTATGTAAAACATTAGAGTTGGGGTTTGCGGCACTGATGTGTTCACTCAAACGCTTCTTTAAAGTCCTAGAGGTGCAGCCCACGTAGTCCTTAAAGCACTGTGTGCATGATGCCAAATAGGCTATGTGGGTAGTGTTACAATTAATGTAAGTACAGATATTATACCGTAAGTGCGACCTGTGACTTTATTTGTGAAGGAGCGAGTGACTTCCTAAACCGGCATAGATTACAGCGACTACCTCCACATCTGTAATTGCCAACAGTTTTCATCCAAGTAGGAGTAGATCTTACATTATGATATATTGAAGTGACAATATATTCCCTAAATTAACAGCTTTTTTTGGGACACATTTATACCCACGATCCAGGATCTTTGATAGAGTCGGGTCCTGTCTGAGATACGGGATATATTTATGTATGAACTTTACTATGTGATTGTAATCCTGACTATAACAGGTAGAAATTTGTTAAAATGTTATCTGAGTCACGATTTAACATTGATTTATTCTGTAGTAAAAAAAGCCCTTGTTCTGGTGTTAATACGCTGTATGGCACTGTTCAGACAGTGTGATTTGTACCCACGTTTTAGCAGTCATTCCTTTATTCTATCAACCTCTGCATTAAAAGAGCTGTCCAATTAACAATCTCTTTTAGTCCTAATCAGCTCATCATAGGGAAGATTCCACACCACATGTCGTGGATGGCAACTGTCAGCATGTAGCATGGAATTACCACTAATGGATTTCCGATATAATTTTGAGTGAATAGGTCCTGAAACTGGGTCTCCACATAATTCCACATCTAGACATGCACCATGTTGCTATACACAGTGTGTATGATTGTGATGTTCAATGGGTTGTTCTTAATATAAGTAAAGAAATCCAGTATAGTGGCACCGGGGGTTGGCACATCAACAGCGTTAGAACAAATAAATTATGACATCGTCAATGTACCCCCCCATCACATGACCCGTTCAAGAAAAGGGTTGCCCAAACAGTGTACATAACGTCGCTCCCAGACCATTATAAAAATGTTGGCTAACGAAGGGGAAAAATTGGCCCCCATCAGACAGCAACATAACCGAATAAAATATTGGATGTCAAATTTGAAATAATTATTCTTTAGAATAAGGAGGAGGGCCTCATTAAATATTGTATGTTCCCATTATTAGGAAGTGGGTCTCCCATAGTGTTGCTCTGTGCATGCTGCCAAAAATTGGGAGGCACTACAATGCTCTTTCAAAGACACGGGGAGGAGCGCCTCATTAAATAATGTTCCCATTATTAGGAAGTGGATCTTCCATAGTGTTTGATCCTCCTTCCTCCCACCATGCCGAGTGCCCAGACAAAACTGATCCCACACTTAAACACTTTGAAGAGCTGTTCACTTTCCCATTTAAAGATTCGGGCTACTCGCCCGCACCACTTGAAGTGGAGCAAGAGGAGATCGTATGTAGCGATACCCCAATATTTTACCAGCCACGGTCACACGTAGGTGATGGTGGTAATGTGTCACAAGAGGTGGCTGATGATGAAACACAATTGCCAGAAAGTCAAGAGGAGAGCTAGATTGTGGAAGTGGAAGACGATGTGGTGGATGATATTGTAAATGACCCAATCTGCCAGGAGGACATGCAGAGCAAGGACAGCTGAACACAGGAGGAGCCATAGCACCTCAACAGGCAGGAAGGAGCAGTGTAGTGGCCACAGACAGAAGGCGGTCAACCATTCCCCATAACACCAACTCGACAAAAGTTGCCGAGTCTGGCTATTTTTTAAGGACTGCCAATAATTCCAAAAAGGCCATTTACACCACCTGCCATGCCAGCATCAGCTGGGGTAGGAAAACTACCAGCCTGACCACCCCCAGCATGATTAGGCATATGGCAGCAAAGCATCCAACTTTGTGGGCCAAACCCTAGGGTCCAGGAGCAGTGTCTGCAGGTGACACCACTGCTGCTTCCACTGTTGTGAGTGAAAAACAAACCCCTGCCCATTGTGCAACAACAGGTGCAGGAAAGGAGGCATCTTTGCATGCACGATCGGAAATACCACCATCAGCAACCACATCCACTCCCTTGTCCCAGCACAGCGTTCAGTTGTCCATACCCCAGTTCTTGGAACGCAAGCACAAATAGCAGCCAACGCCCCACAGGTCACACTACTCAATTAGCACATTTCACAACTGCTTGCACTCGAAATGTTGCCTTTTAAGTCAGTAGAGACTGAAGCATTCCGCAACTTGATGGCGGCCGTCCCTTGTTACTTGGTTCCCAGCCTCCACTATTTCTCCCACTGGGCCTTGCACGCATTACACAAGCACGTGTACCAAAACATTAGCCAAGCCCTTATAATAATTATTATAATAACTAATAGCGCAGTTACCGGGAAAGTTCACCTAACCACGTACACGTGGACAAGTGCTTGTGGGCCAGGACAGTACATCTCACTCTGGGTCCTGGATTCTACTATGTTAATCCAGTGTGCCATGTCTCCCAACATCCTCTCGACGTCAACGATTGGGGCCCTAACACAATCAGGGTTGCCCCCACAGTCTACAGCTCCTGCTCATCATCCTCCTCAGCCGCTTCCTCCTCCTCTTCACCCTCCACATCAGTCAGAAGCTGGAAGCACTGCAGCACTGCCTCGGCCAAGCAGCAACAGGCTGTGCTGAAGCTAATATGCGTAGGTGACAAACCGCACAATGCTGAACAGTTGTAGACAGCTCTGAAAAAGCAGGCAGATCTGTGTCTCACACCGCAAAACCTACAACGAGGTATGGTTATGTGTGACCAAGGCCCAAACCTGATGCCGGCTCTGAGGCGAAGCAAGCTCACAGATGTCCCATGCCTGGCCCATGTGCTTAACCTTGTTGCTCAGCGGTTTCATAAATCATACATGGAGCTGTCGGGTCTGCTCGTCAAAGTACACTGCCTGTGTGCCTATTTTAGAAAGTCACCTACTGCTTCGGTCGCCCTTGCCAGGTTTCAGCAGCGTTTGCAACTTCCACTTCACAGACTGGTGTGTGATGTCCCCACACATTGGAATTTGACACTGCATATGTTGGTCAGGATTTGTGAGCAGAAGGTGGCAGTTGTTGACTACCAGCAATAGCAAGGCCGTCGGTATTTGGTTTACACTACACATATAAGACCTCAGTAGCCGACATGGATATCCGACATACGTATTGTCCTCCAAAACTTTGAGGCCTCCACCGAGATGGTGAGCGGCAAAGACGTCATCATTAGCGCAACCATCCCTCTTCTCTGTCTTCTGAAACACTCTCTGCTCAAAATCAAAGAGGATGCATTGCAGGTGGAGCACGATGAGATAGAGCAAGGAACCACACAGGGTGATTACACACAGCCCAGCCTCATCTCATCACAACGTGGATTGGGGGACAATGAAGAGGAGGGAGAAAAACAGGAGCTAGTTTCTTCCGCTATATACGGTACTACCTGCACAACTGTCATACCATCTGTTCAGCGTCTATGGCCAGAGGACAGGGAGGAGGAGGAAGAGGAGGAAGAGGAGGAGAGCATGGTCAGTCATCTTCTTGGTGAGGACACGGAAGTCTTTCCTGTTACCAGTCTGGTGCGCATGGCTGACTTTATGTTATGCTGCCTGTCCCGTGACCCTTGCATTTTCAAAATCTTGGGTGACACTCATTGATGGTTCATGACACTTTTAGACCCATGGTAGAAGGAGAACTTTATGTCTCTTATTCCCGAGGTGGAGAGGTCTATGAAAATGGGGCAGTACCAGAAGGCCCTTGTTGCAGAATTAGTAAAAAATTTAACTTCTGATAATGCTGGCTGCAGAAGTCACAGTTTGGTGGACAACCAAGGAGTACAGGCGAGAGAGACACAACTCCAATCCAGAAGAGGCTGGGGAACACTCTCAAAATTCTAGGAGAGTTTTCTCATCCCCTCCTATGGCACAAGGTACACTCACAAGGACTGCAAAGTTTGGGAAAATTCTGAAGGAGTACCTTGCCAACCGTACCAATGTCCTCCATGATTCCTCTGTGCCTTATAATTATTGGGTATCCAAGCTGGACACGTGGCATGAACTGGCTTTCTACGCCTTGGAAGTCCTGGCCTGCCCTGCCACTAGCGTTTTGTCAGAGCAGGTTTTTAATGCGCCAGGGGGAATTATTACTGATAAGCGCACCCACCTGTCAACTGAAAATGCTGATACTGACAGGCTGACTCTTATTAAAATGAACAAGGGCTGGATTGGGCCAGACTTTTCAACACCACCAAATGATAGCAGCATAATATAAACTCAAAGCCAGTGTCTTTTTTGGAGAGGTATATTTCCATGCTCCTCTTCACGCCCACACATGGCTATATGCTTCCTGATTTTTTCATGTATACCCCCAGGGATAATTGTTTCAGTCCATAGTTACTGCATAGGCATTACAAGTGTAGGAGACCCACTCCTTTGTAATGGGAACTTTGTTTTATGAGGCCCTTTTCCACGTCTCTTAAAAGGGGCATCAGAATGCCTCCCAATTTTTGGCAGCCTGCATAGGGCAACACTATGGACCCACTTCCTAATAATGGGAACATACAATATTAATGAGGCCCTCCTCCACATCTCTTTAAAGGGGCATCGGACTGGCTCCCAATTTTTGGCAGCCCTGCATAGGGTGGGTGAGGAATATGTGTTCCAGACTCATGGCTACTGAGACTTGACCGTGTGGAAGACAGGGTGGTTGCAGTGTTGGCAAACTGAATGGAAGAATTATCCACTATCCAACCAAAAACCTTTTGACACTGATCTGGGTTTTTATAGTTTTCTGGAAAGAAATATACACGCCGCAGTCGTATACAGGTAAATTAATCCTGAAAAGGAATATACACCGCAGTCTGCTATATACCCTGCCTGTATACAGGTACATTAATCCTGAAAAGGAATATACACTGCAGCGTGCTATATACCCTCCTGCCTGTATACAGCTAAATTAATCATTAGAAGGACTGTTGTTTAGATAGATAGATAGATAGATAGATAGATAGATATTTAGAAGCCTGTACAGCAGCTCCAGAATTGCTGACTGGTATACAGCCATTTGTGGTACATCGTAGTTTGTTATATACCCCTCTTGCCTGTATACAGCTAAATTAATCTTTAGAAGGACTGTTGTTTTGAAGGAGATAGATATTCAAAGCCTGTACACCAGCCCCAGATCTGACATACAGCCTCTTATGGCATACAGTCTCTTGTGGTATACGGAAGTGTGCTATATACCCTTCCTGCCTGCCTGCTTATGGTATGTACTATATTAGTCCTCAAAAGGGCTGTTGTTTTGATGGATTTTGTATCACAGCACCTACAGCACCTACACTACCTAAAAGACCCAAAATCTGTCCCTCACTCAGCAGCACTTCTCCCTACACTAGCTGACAATGTGGAGCAGAGTGATGAGCACAGAGCGGTCAGGTCTTATATAGATCAAGAAGCAACATGGCTGTGGCATTACAGTGTTTGGCAGCCAATCCCTGCGTGTGGGCTAGCTCAGTAAAGAGCGCCAAGATGCAGAGAGGTGGACCCGAGCATGAGCCCGAGCATCTCTCCGGTACTGCGATGCTCGGGTGAGCATCAAGTATCAGTGAACATGCTCGCTCATCCCTACTAAGAATATAAGAGATAGAAAAATAAAGTCATTACAAATAGTGTATAATAATATGTGTTATATTAAACAATACATACATGAATCAGTTCACTAGTGGGTGGAGCTCTATTTGAATTTGCCTATTTAATTGTTTTAAGAAGACAGAAATAAAATATTTGGTTTTATACTTATATTGATATACGGAATGTTTTTCTCAAAGGGATGATATGCAAAAAAAAGTTCTTCTCCAGAAGAAAGAGCTCCTCAAAATGCCCAGTTTAGCTAGTAGATGTAAGTACACACAGCACGGTACATTTCCCATACCCTATATGAAGCCACAGTTCACTTCCCAGTAACTAGGGCCCTCATGTTGAATGTAACAGTGTTGATAACTTATGTTATTACCTTTTAAATGATTACTAAATTGACTAATGGTGCTTTCATAGGCAAATAATAGGCCTATAACAAATCTGCTTTGTTGTCCTATACTTATATATCAGATACCTAATATTGTAAATACAAAACTTAAAGGGAACTTGACCCCTAAAAATTAGTCCCCAGACCATTTATACCTGTCCCTGCACCTCCAGGAATGCATTGTAGGCATCCCTTTATGTAAAAAAAGGGTATTTGTAAAGTATGTAAAAGTGCTTTTATTACCTTCCTTTCTGCGGCTTCTCAGTGCTAATCACAGACTAGCTGCCATAGAGCATACTCGTGCATGTGCAATGCGCAATGCGAAGTCCTATGGTATGGATATGACGCGATTTGCATCATACAGCCTATATTGCCCATGGAGGAGGTGAGGGAGCTCACAATACATTAGCATGCCCATCTGGTCGTGAATTATTGATGTGCATGCGCGCTGAGAAGCCACAGGGAACGACCTGTGCGACTTCTCAAGCACTGAGAAGCCGCAGAAAAGGAAGGTAATAAAAGCCCTTTTACATACTTTACAAATACTCTTTTTTTACACAAAGGGATGTCTACAATACATTTATAGGAAAGGTACCTCATACATGTATCTAAGAAATCGACATATTAATGGAGTGTTCTCAGCAGGGATATATATGACATTAGTTATATTTTTTTAAGAATGGGACCTATTATGTGCTGTTTGAAATGGAGATGTGATTGTTCATGCTTTTCTCTGTACTTCTGCTATGTCTTAAAAAAATGGCAATTACTTTTCTGTTACTGGCAGATCTCAATGAGGCCCCATTCTTAAAAGGACTCCGTCAGGTCATTTTTCAGTATGATACTAATGGCAGGCTGGAATAGTGCCTGAGCAGACCTTTTGAAAACATGTAAAATCCTTATTGTACCGTTTGTTGTTTTCTTGTCATAAGCATCTTCACACCCTGCGGGCAGCTGGTGCATTAGTCCTATCCATTACTTTCACAGACGGTTAGTCTCCTTCCCTCATCCTCCTTCCCTCTATGCTCTACCTGTCTGGTTTTTCATGACAAAAGGAGAAGGAGGGAGGGAGAGACTAAAAACACACATCTGCCTTACCTGATCTAGAAAAGATATCTACTCCATTTGTTTCTCTAAGCAGATATCCCTGCTATTCTGTGACAAATTCTTTGTTTTATTTGACCTCTTATTTTACTGAAAACAAAAAGAACAAAGAGGAGGATACAGCCCCCCCATGGGAGTGATTTCTACTGATCAACTGTGCAGTGCAGTGATGTGAATATGAGACATGAATATTCATCCTATGGGGAGTGGACAGCAGAGAACTAAATGATCACTCACTGTGATTGACAGATGGAACAAATATCTTTATTTGCTGTTTACAAAGGATATGAGGGAAATATAAATAACAAAAATACATCAATAGAGAGAGAGAGTTTTAAGCGATGAATTAGAAAATGATAGCAATTGGATATGGATTTTTCACCTGACGGTTTTCCTTTAAACATTTACTAGACATTGATGACATATCCTCTGTATGTGCCATAAATGGTTCAGATAGGCAACCCATTTCCTTATTTCCTATAATGGATAAGGTAGTATGGAGGTTAGGAGCTATGCAAGCTTCATAACCAACCAATACTAGCTCAGATCACTGCAGTTTAAACCTTTTAATGCAGCTGGCAATTTTTAACATTGTAATTTAAAGAGTATGATTCTTCCTGGGTATATGTTGTGGTAACCATTGTCCCCCAATGATTGCAGAGTGCTAGTAGGTTGCATTGTAAGACAGAGACCTGCATAGGCCACCATTGCTGCCAAACACTGTTTCACAGGAAACCTTTAATTTTGCTATATACTGTGGTATTACAGTACAGGGAGTTTAGGGAGTTTAGACTATGAGTCCCAGTAGAGAAAATGGCGATAGTCAGAAAATCACTGTGCAAATCAATAGAAATATATAAGCATATAAGCATAGTTTTTTTGTGTTCAATCAACATGCTAAAAACCTAGAAAACTATGGTGGAAGTGTAGCTTTTCACAATTTCAGTGTTTTTGGTATTTTTATTCTTGTTTTTCAAGTACTGTTTATGTTTTGCAAAATAAAATGTCATTTAAAACTACAACGTTTTACAAAAATATGAGTCCTTAAATCGCTCTGCTAATGGAAATGTAAAGGTTTATGACTTTTTGTAGAAGAGTAGGAAAATAGAAGTGCAAGTGCAAAAACAAAAATTGACAGGAAGAGGTTAACTAAAAATGAACAAAGGAATAAAGCTGGTCTACTTGGGGAAGCATATTTTTAATTAAATTCATTTGTAGCTATATATATCCCCTTTAATCTTTACATATAATATTAACATATGGCTCCCCTAGATTAAAATGTCTCACCTAATGTGTGCATAGGGAGTGACCAGTCAAAGGTATCAGGTATCCCGATCTGACCCCCTTAGACTTTTATCTTTGGGGTCATCTGAAGGCAATTGTCTATGCTGTGAAGATATGAGATGTGCAGCATCTGAAACAATGGATACTGGAAGCCTGTGCTAGCATTTCTTCTGCGGTGTTGCTATCAGTGTGTCAAAAGAGGGAGAAGAGGGTTGCATTGACAATCCAACACAATGGGCAGCACTTTGAAAACATTTTTAATGGTCATAAACTCGTAAATAACTCATGCAAGGATAAAGTTCTCTAAAACCAAGCACATAATTGTTTTTCTTATGAAATTCTCAATAAGTCTGATGTGTTCCATGACCCTCTTCCCATTGACTAAAATAAAGTTGGATCCAAAATGGCAAAATTCAAAATGGCTGCCATGGTCACCACCCATCTGGAAAAGTTTACCCCCTCCCATATACTAATGTATCACAAACAGGAAGTTGATATCACCAACCATTCCCATCTTATTTAGGTGTATCTATATAAATGGCCCACCCTGTGTGTGCATATATATACCTCATATATATACCTACATCAATGTGATGTACCTGTCCACAAACAGGTACATCACATTGATTTGAATATCATCAAAAAGTCAATTTATTTCAGTATTTCAATACAATAAGTGAAATGCATATATTCTATAGATTCATTACTAACAAATTGATCTATTTCAAGCTTTTATTTCTGTAAACGTTGATGATTATGGCTTACAGCCAATGAAAACCCAAAAGTCATTATCTAAGAAAATTAAAGTAGGGAGGATGAAGGGTTAAAACCACGCTGCCATATTCCACGATACATCAGAGGGTGAGTATGATATTAATTTATTAGTCAACACTTTTCAGCCCTCCATTAAATGCCCTGAAACATGGAAATCTGATATTGATTTGTCCTGAGGAGGAGGACAGGGAGCCCTGAAATGCACTAACTAATAAATCAATATTATATTCACGATTATATTCACAACTAATAAATCAATATTATATTCACCTTTGATGTCTTGTGGAGTAAGGCAGAGCAGTTTTTAACCCTTCATCCTTTCTTCTTTAATTTTCTGAGATAATAACCTTTGGATGTTCATTGGCTGTAAACCATAATTATCAACGTTACAAAGCTCTCACTGATCTCAGGGAGACCAGTAGAGGAAAACACTGCAGGCAGCAGGCTAAAGCGCTTAAACACAGTGAAATCCATGGTGCATTGCCACCTGTGAATTTGAATATGCAAATGGAGTCCGTGGAGCCTCATTTAGGATGGCATCCAGTTTTACTAGCTGAGGCCTGCAGCATTAATATTTTTGGAAGTTGGAGTGTTTTTTTTTAGATTTGGCTATCTTAGGAGGATATCTGTTTGTGCAGGCAACTATTACTGTGCAGAATTATTAGGCCACTTAATAAAAACCAAATATATTCCCATCTCACAGGAAAAACAGTAGAACAAAACGTGTAGAAGTACACTACTATTATAAAGTAATAATAATAAGTGCTGGTGAAAAACAGTATAAAAAATAGGGTACTTAGTTAATACGTTTTTGCAAAAAAGTACGTAAGCCGTTCTACCTCTTCACGGTGACCCTTATACCGTTCTGATAAGGGTCACCATGAATTGGTTGAACGACTTACATACTTTTTTGCACAACCGTATTAACTAAGTACCCTATTTTTTATACTGTTTTTCACCAGCACTTATTATTATTACTTTATCATAGCAGTGTACTTCTACACATTTTGTTATACTGTTTTTCCTGTGGTTTAGATATTTGGTGGTGTGAACGCACTCTTACAAATCTGTTCACATTGTGTCCTGGCTCAGGTGCAGTTTCTCCTTATCTTAGAAGGATATCTGTTTGTGTAGGTAACTATTACTGTGCAGAATTATTAGGCATTATTATTTAATAAAAAACAAATATATTCCCATCTCACTTAGTTTACCTGGTGAAAATAAACAATATAACTGCTCAAAATTTAGAAATAAACATTTCTGACATGCAAAAACAAAACACAAACAAATGAGTGACCAATATAGGCACCTTTCTTTATGATGACACTCAACAGCCTTCCATCCATAGATTCTGTCAGTTGCTTGATCTGTTTACGATCAACATTGCGTGCAGCAGCCACCACAGCCTCCCAGACACTGTTCCGAGAGGTGTACTGTTTTCCCTCCCTGTAGATGTCACATTTTAGGAGGGACAACAGGTTCTCTATGGGGTTCAGATCAGGTGAACAAGGGGGCCATGTCATTATTTTGTCTTCTTTTAGACCTTTACTGGCCAGCCAGCTGTGGAGTAGTTGGATGCATGTGATGGAGCATTGTTCTGCATTAAAATCATGTTTTTCTTGAATGATACTGACTTTTTCCTGTACCACTGCTTGAAGAAATTGTCTTCCAGAAACTAGCAGTAGGTCCGGGAGTTGAGCTTCACTCTATACTCAAACCCGAAAAGGTCCCACAAGTTCATCTTTGATGATACCAGCCCATACCAGTACCCTACCTCCACCTTGCTGGCGTCTGAGTCGGAGTGGAGCTCTCTGCCCTTTACTGATCCAGCCTCTAGGCCATCCATCTGGCCCATTAAGAGTCGCTCTCATTTCATCAGTCCAGAAAACCTTTGAAAAATTAGTCTTAAGATATTTCTTGGCCCAGTCTTGACGTTTTATCTTGTTTCTTGTTCAAAGGTGGTTGTTTTTCAGCCTTTCTTTCCTTGGCCATGTCCCTGAGTATAGCACACCTTGTGCTTTTTGATACTCCAGTAACGTTGCAGCTCTGAAATATTGCAAAACTGGTGGCAAATGGCATCTTGGCAGCTTCACGCTTGATTTTCCTCAATTCATGGGCAAAACAGCAAAATAATGGTAATGGTAGTGAATAAAATAGACCTGAAATGTAACTTTTACTCAGTACTGACATAAAAAGGCTTGAAAACCTAGTAAGCACAAGTGCAACAAAACAGTGAGGGCCAACCTTAGTGTATTCTTAGATCCCAAGAAAACAACAGGTTAATGCCCTTTTAAAAGTAAGGGTATCACCTTACCAATAACCTCCATCTTAGCTAGGTATAACGGTCTGGTGGCAATAACTCCCTTCTAGCGATATATATATAGGAACAATCTCACCCGTTCTGTGGATGTTCCTAGGTGTATATCGCTAGAAGGGAGTTATTGCCACCAGACCGTTATTGGTAAGGTGATACTCTAACTTTTAAAAGGGCATTAACCTGTTGCTTTTTTGGGATCTAAGAATCAACTAAGGTTGGCCCTCACTGTTTTGTTGCACTTGTTTTTACTAGGTTTTCAAGCCTTTTTATGTCAGTACTGAGTAAAAGTTACGTTTTAGGTCTATTTTATTCACTACCATTACCATTATTTTGCTGTTTTGTATATTGGATTGTTGGTAATTTGCTACCCCAAGTGGAGTCCTCAATTCATGGGCAGTTATTTTGCGCCTTTTTTGCCATGAAACGCTTGATTTTTTGGTGATCACGGTTCAAAAGTTTGGCAATTTCAAAACTGCTGCTTCCCTCTGCAAGACATCTCACAATTTTGGACTTTTCAGAGCCTGTCAAATCTATCTTCTGACCCATTTTGCCTAAAGAAAGGCATTTGCCTAATAATTAAGCACACCCTATATAAGTCATTATTGTCATTACACCACAATGGTCCTCATTACAGAAATGCACATCACCTGATTTACTTAATTGGTAGTTGTCTCTCAAGCCTATACAGCTTGGAGTAGGACAACATGTATAAAAAGTATCATGTGATCAAAATACTAATTTGGTGAATAATTCTGCACACAGTGTATAATATATGTGCTTCACTTTTTGAATTAAATTACTTTAGAAAATTAACTTTTTGATGATATTCTAATTCATTAAGATGCACCTGTATATCCTTACCAGGTATTACCTATGTACTTATACTAAATATATAGCTTAAGATTTGCTGACAGCAAAATATGGCACTATATGCTGATATACAGAAACCTATTAAAGCATCAGTTAAGATATAGAAGAAAATAACTCTATGGTGGTTCTCTACAGAATTCAACACTTTTTAATCAGCCTGTGCACAATCAAAAAATGGCCATGCATCACAGAGCACACAATATGACGGTTAACTAGAGGCATAATATAATAGGTAGGTACATAGTACAAAGCACATTGTTTGCTAAGTGACATGTATACAGGCTACAATACTGCTAGGTAGCCATAAGGTACAGGGGATAATACCACTATATACACAACATACATAAGATAAGGAAAAATGAATATGTGGTGCCCCTGAGCACTGGTCGCCATAGTGAGGCTGCACGTACATCTCAAGTGTGGTGTCACTGTTCCCAGGTGAGAGGGGTCCCTAACCAACACACAGAATTGCACACAACACCAACCTGAATTCAGGCTGGGGGGTTGTGGAGGACCCTTTGGAGGGAGAGCCCCATCTCCTGGCCGGAGGAGGGGTTAGCAAAAGTTAGAGAGGGAGAAAAAGGGAGTAAGTGGGATGAGAGCTTTCGGAGCGAACGCAGGACAGAGAGTGTCCTAGGGGAGACGGGAGTGGGGAAGCCACCCATGTGCCTTGAATCTGGTCCGATCAAAGTTGGTCAGAGGGACAGGTTGCCCAGGCAACTCGCCCCAATCTGGTGGGAATGCTGCAGGCCTCAGCTAGTAAAACTGGAGGCCATTGTTTCTGTACAAGTGGTGGCCACCAACTGTGGATAATCGCTGGGACGGTGACGAAAAGTAGGGTCAGGCGACATGCTGAAGCGGTCGCACAACAAGGCCTGCCGCCATCAGTCTGGGATCCTGTCCATGAAGGTGCTGGGAAGGAGGAAGAGTATTTAGCACAGAAGAAGAGTAACTAGGAAAGGCTAAGAACAGTGTCTTGGCAGATTGACCCCAATCATCTGGGAACCAACCTGGTTGCGCTTTGGAGAAGTACAGCACCCGGCTGGGTGAATCCTGCCTTTACAACAAGTAAAGATAAAGAACTGCACAAACTGTGTTTGCTTCCTTCCTCCCACCCAGCGACCTTGTTCTCAATAGACTATCCTATATGCCCTTGGGCCCAGTTCCACCTGTGTGGAGCAATACCATCCAGGCTGCCCTACCATCTACCCCAGTCTGAAACTGCAGCGTTGCCCATCCCTGGCCGAGTACCACAGGTGGCATCACAAACTATGCTTTGTAAATATCCCCTTTAACTGCATGCCTAGGTTCACAGAGCCAGGTCACTGCCACCGTCATCCCCACGGTTCTGCGGTCCACTGCAAATATATACCTATGTAATCAGCCCAGTGAGGTCTCAAATGGAATGGCATGCACTCCCGACACATGCTTTGGTTGTATGCCTTTTTCAGGGGTGAGGAGAGATAAGGAATCGGCCACTGACTAACCAGCCAAAACACAGCCCATCTCTGGCCCTCGCTGGCTTTTCAAAGTATGTTTTCCCCAAAACACCACAGAATTTCAGGTAAAATAAATCTAGATGCAATAGTGAAGCCAGACTTTGGTACATGCTGCCCCAGGTCAGCCATCACAAATTCTATCCTAGTTTCTCTTTAATTCTTATTTGTTCAGACACATTTTGGTTTAATTCAGTAAGCTAAATGAAAAACATATTTTCAAGTCAGCTTTCTATAGTGGTATTCAACACAGTGGTATCTGTCATGATAGTTTATGTTAACTAGTACCTTACATAAGCTATTTCATGTATTTTCTGGTGGGAGAACAATTACATTTTCTGTTAAACAGTTGATTGGTTATTCAAAAGGGATAGCACCGTAACACCTGGAACAAAGGTGACAGAAGGTTAGTATTACATACATTCAATTTTCTTATTGCCAGTATTACCTTTCAAGCCATGTTCTAGTCAGTGTCTAATTTATGTACAAGCCAAAATCAATAATATTGGGTACCTAAAGAAGCTCTTTTATCAAAGTTTCATCATCTTTTTATTTCACGTCATCATATTATATAACACTGTGTTTTACAATTGCTCGTTTTGCCTTCCTACCCATTAATTCTGCTCTTTTCTCAACTCTTCATAGAAACAGTCTCTCATCCCCGCATGAGTCATCACCATCTTCAATTACTGTGCCTAACCTTTCCTCAGTTCTTGACTTTTGCAATGATGACTCATGCAGGGAAAAGAGAATTCCTGTTTCTACATAGAGCTTTGAAGGATTTAGCTAGTTTGTTTTTAATCATGTAATGTCATAGACATAAGGAAAAATAAAATAACAAGGTCACAAGGCAAAACAAGCAATTTTAAGTGCTAT
The DNA here is from genome assembly GCA_033576535.1 of Allobates femoralis. NCBI lineage: Eukaryota > Metazoa > Chordata > Amphibia > Anura > Aromobatidae > Allobates > Allobates femoralis. Next base: position 347,421,573 of record JARQOC010000002.1, read on the forward strand.
ATATGATGACCGTAGTATATTAGGATGATACAACATTTTGATGAGATTGTTTCTTTAAAAATCATAAATGATTGAAACTAATTAAAATCCTTAAATCTTAGAGTTTTATGTTTGCATTTTGTGTCATTTCTGAGATTTTAAATAATAAAAATGAATTTTTAAATCTTGTTTGCACATTATCAAAGAGATAAAGGCACTTTGAGTAATGCTTGCAAAGATAAAAGCATGCACCTCGCCTGACTTGTTTTTTGATGTTGCTATCCTGAGCTGAAAGCTCTGCATGGGTTAACTGGAGTAAGACCACTGAGAGAAGTAGAAATCCTTGTAAGGAGAAATCTGTACTGTACTTTCCAGAGAATGGAGCTTTGAAAATCTGCAGGTAGCTGAACTTTGTGCCTGTGCAATCTGTGTTCATCATCTTGTTCTAGTCATCTATGAGTCAACCTGTCCTACTTCTACGCAGGTATTTTTGATGACTTCTAAAAAAATTAACCGTTTTATTGAGTGAATTGCTTTTCATTGATGTTCACTGTATTTAAATGGCATAAGATATAATATGTAAAAATTACTGTACAGAAACACAACTTAAATATCTTTTCTCCTGAGTATACTACTTTTTATATAGTCTAGAGTATACATTTTATTCATCTGGAGACTTTGAGGACAATAGACTTGTGTCTTTTAATAATATTATTATTATTATTAATGATTATAATATTTATTATTTTAATTTACATAGTGCAACCATATCCCACAATACTTTACATTTAAGTGGGGGGCAATGTACACACAATAGCGACAATACAAACTAATACATAGATCAATAGTTACAGGAGGGGTGAAGGCCCTGTTCTCAAGCTTACAATCTATAAAGAAATAGGGGGACACACTAGGTAAGATGAGTTTATGATGTCTGGTTGCCATTATGATAAACATGGGTTTTCATATGAGGCTACATGCTCCGGTCATCAGCCAGTAGTCTCTAAGTGCACTTACATGCAATTAGTTTTATAGAGGATGTGAATACAAATGAATAGAAAGGAGCAGGGAGCAGGTTGTAAATAACATTTAGAAGGATGGGTCAGGGGAGAGGTGAAAGTAGGGTTAGTTAGTAGAAGTGAAAGGCCTAAAGTGTGTTTTTAAGACACAATTGAAAACATAAGGGCAAAAAGTTAGTCGCACCAACATTCGGGGTAGAGCATTCTGGATCACTGGTGCAGTACGAGAGAAATCTTGGAGATGGAGGTGTGAGGTTCGAATTATGGCTGATATTATTCTGAGATCAGTTGCAGAAAGGATGGCACGGGTAAGGTAATAGACAGAGATGAGGGATGAGATATAGGGGGGGTGCACTGTGGAGAAGGTTGATGAGATTGTGGTGTTTCCTGTATCATATGGGTAGCCAAGGTAATTCTAGCATAAGGCAGAGGCATCAAAGAAGTGGCTGGAAAGAAAAGTGACCCTGGCTGGTGCATTAAAGATGGATTGGAGAGGAGAACGTTTGATTAAAGGGAGACCGACCAGTAAAGAGTTGAATTAGCCAGATGGAAATAAATAAGAGCGACAATACGTATTTTTGTAGTTTCAGGGGTGCAAAATGGTTGAATTCTGGAGATGTTCATAAGGCGAAGGTAACATGAGCTAGTGAGTGATGATATAGGATAGTTCAGTGTCAATAATAATCCGAAGGCAGTTAGCCTGCTGCTTGGAGTTATGGCTGACCCATCAAAGGTAATTAATAAGTCAGGTGTTGTACAGTAAGTAGAGAGTGGATAAATGAGAAATTGACTTTTAGAGAGATTCAGTTTCAGAAAGAGGGAGGAAAGGCTGTGAGAGACAGCAGAGAGACCCTGGTATTTTGTATTAATGTGGGGTGATATCAGGGAATGTTGTGTATAATTGGGTATTTACACAAAGCATGCACATTATTTCAGGGTAGCTTGGTAGACCAAAAATGGTGGCATCTTAAAATTGCTAAAATAGCCATTTTGTCCTATGCATATAAATGGGGTACAGTTCCTAAGGTGTACCATACATGTGATGTCTGATCCTCACTATGGCATGTACACTTGTAGGCCAGCTATTTCACCCTTAAATACCATAGTAAATAACAACAACAGCATCTAAGTAGATTGTTCAGAGCTTCATCTGCCATAAAATTGGCCCCTGGTGACAAGAGTTTTGGGTGATGAAAGATTGCTATGACAAATGTTATTCTTGCACAATAATAGCACTTGAATTTTGAATCTGAATATATAATTTACATAGTACAGCCATGATTTCTACAGCTTACTAGCTGCAACAGTTATTGGATTGGAGACTGGAGGGAATGCAGAAGTGAAAGAGAAGTAGGAGGAATAGGTAAGGTGAGTATACATTTTCAGGATGCTGGGCATTAAAAAAAAATCTTCCATTGACAATCCATTTAAATAACTGAGAACATACTGAGAACACCTCATTTTTAGAGGATAAGAGCATCCGTATGAGAGACTGGAAAACCAACATTTGAGCAGTATTCATCACTTTGAAAGCTCAAAGGCTACTACAGATATCAGGGAATAGGAAGATTGATGGAATTTCCCAATGGCTGAGAGTTGAATGTGACAAGCCATGATTATTATTATCATTATTTATTTATATTGCACCATTAATTCCAGGGTGTTGTACATGAGAAGGGGTTACATAAAAAATTATAGATATAGCAAAGAGTAAACAAATCAGCAACAACAGACTGGTACAGAAGGCAGGGATCACTGCACTAGCGTGCTTACATTCTACAGAATATTGGGGAGGAGACAGTAGGTCAGGGGATGATGGGGATGATGATGATGCCATGATGATCTTCACTGCTCTGGCATTAGTTCTCCTTCTCTGCACATGTCACTTTCTGTCTTGAGATGGGAATCAGTTCTCAGCATGGTCAAGTTAGACACATTAAGTCTCACCAGGTCATGTTAAAAATGCCTGTTTTTGACCTTTTCTGTAGATATGATTTTTTTCCTCCATGTGATATTTTTATTTTATTAAGTAGCATTATCCAGGCCAAAAAGTGAATGTCCAAAGAGAAGAACCTCTGTTAACAGCCCACCTGGTTGAAGGGGAAATTTGCCCAATGGGCACCTTACACTTCAGGAACCCATATCTTGACAAAGCAGTGAAGAAAAAAAAAGATGTCAATTTAATCAGCACTTCCTTCCCTTTTAGAGAGCCAAACAGTTTAAATAAAAATAGCAGTAAAAGGTTCTCCTAAAAGAGGCTGTCTACCTCATTTTTTAAAAAAAAACACGAATACTGAAAAAAACAAAACGTGAAAGAAAAGATGTATTCGGTGCCTCAGCCCCTTTTTAGTGAGTTACCCAGTTTAGAATATAAAATGTAGTGTTTAGTTCTCCCTAAGGGCCCCCACATTCAGAGATCCCATAAGGACTTATATCGGAATCCTGCTTTGCAGGGGTTTTGGTGCTAAGTGCCAATGAGGCTATTCATTAAAATAGTCCAGCCAGAGTACTATCTGCTCTTTTGTGCATTATTTTTGGGTGTATACATATTCTGGAGGCAAACACCCACACATTGTGGACTGCCAGACCAAAGCTGCCCTTCACTGTACCCATTAGACTGCATGTTTCCATGGACGTAGACCATATTTTCAACACTTCCCCATGTAATGATCGTCTACATACTTTTACCTTTCTGCCATCTGCTACTGTTAGTGCCTGAAAATGTATTGGCTGCTCATCTATAAATGACATCTCGGCAGGCAAAATATTCATAAGAATTGAGGATTTTAAGATAATAAATTTGATTATAAATGTTACTTGTCTATATTCTTATCTTTTTCAGACCTGAGCAGCATCTCAGCATATTATCGTATTAATAGTATGCCTTGGGTTATGCTTCCTTCAACCATTTTAGGCATATTAATAGTCACACATAAAATTGAAGCTCTACTGCCTTGTTAGTTCTGTGCCATGGTTGAAAGAATTATACAAATATACGGGAACAGATTTCTGCAAGACTGGAGCTGTCTAATATATTTTTGGCCTGCAGAGGATGTTCTATAATGTGACATGGCAGATCAAAGCCCCAAGTGTCTCTTATTCTAGGAGGCAGATTATAAACAGATTTAAAATGGATTATTGAAATTTGTTTTTGTTTTAGAGGAAATTTAGTCTCTTTGTTGACACTGTGCTATGATGTGCCATTTATGTAATATCAGAATATCTTCACTCAAATCAGACCCCTTCATTTGTTATTTTCTTCAACACAGTACCCTATAACATTACTTCCCCAATAGAAAATGTAAAATTTCCATTCAGCTACCACTAATGTGGCCCTACACATTAGGCTTTCATCAGCTAGCATGGAAAGCCATCTACAGCATGTGTATGAAATGTTCAGACAGGATTTGCTCAACGGTAACGCTATAGGTGCAATTACACAGCATCATTATTAGTAAAGGTTCTCTATGAAAACCCTTTTCATGATAATTATGTGGTGTTAAGAGGCTGCTGTTAATAAACTTTCAAAATACTCATGTGAAATTCTCTAATATAAAAAAGCATAGCTAATAATGTTTTTACACTGAAAGATAATCATAAACCATAAGAATGACTGTTTATTGCTAATTTTCCGGTGAAAACAGGCTTCCAAAAAGTCCATACTTACATCATCTTTTACGCAGCACAAAACTATGGCAAGCTATGTGCACTGAGCAATCTATTACAGATCTCTCAGTGAGCATCATTTACTGTGATTTGCCTGTGTAAACAGGCTATTAAAGGCAACTTGTCAGCTCGTTTGTACCCCCACACCTATCACAACCTCCCTGCACCTTCCTAGTACATCCTCCACAATCCCTGTCTGACCTAAATCTGTCCTATAACAGTTGTAAGAAATTACTTTGCTACATACATCCCCGTATGGTAATTAGTTTTCATGACTAAATATGTAGCCAAAATCAGCAGTCTCCACAGGTGCAGTTTTCCCACCTCGATGCTGGGATCACGACCGGGTTGGTGAGATTATTCAGTCAGAAGTGTGGTCCTGATTCTAAATTCTTGTTCCTCCTTCTGGGTATGACGTGCTGCCCACCATGCATTATTTCAAGTTATGCGCAGCGTGAGGATGTATTGGCATACAGGTTGGTTCTGAAGCATGGACAGTATGTATTTCAAAGTCGTCCCATACACCCAATATCCTCCACAATCCACCAAACCATAAATGATGCGCAGCCGGCAGCACATCATACCCAGAAGGAGGAACAATCATTTTGGGTGCGCACTCCTGACTGATCGCGCTCACCAGGGCATGATCCAAGCATTAAGAGGGGAGAATACAGCCGTGGAGACCACCCAGGTTGACTAATTACCATTTGGATATGTAAGTATCAAGCTAATTTTATTACAACCATTATAAGACAGCTTTAGGTTAGACAGGGATGGTTAGGGATGTACTAGGAAGGTGCAGGGACAGGTAGAGATAGGTTTGGGTGCAAAAAAAAGCTGACAGGTTCCCTTAAGTGTCTTGAGAATATGCCAAAGGTTCTCAAAAGGGTTAAGGTCAAAGGAGGCTGGTGGCCATATGGTGAGTTTATCTTTTCCAATGCCCATAGCAGCCAGGGACTCAAAGATATTCTTTGAAGCAAGAGGGTACATTTTCATGCATGAAAATGATTTTTCTACAGATAGCATGTTTCTTCTTTTTGCACCATAGAAGAAAGTGGTCAGTCAGAAACTCTATATAATTTGTCAAGGACATTCTCATAGTTTTAATGATCCTTAAGGGAACTACCAGCTCTTTCCCATGGTAACGGCTAAAAATATTTCTCTGACACATCTTTGCTGATATTATAGCCTTGTTGGGACATGGTGGAAAACCACTTAAATATCCGCTACTCCATCAATCTGGACCTTCCAAGGTTGTACAGTATTGATCAATAAAGAAGACTTTAAAATCTAGTCTTCCTCTATATCTGAGCCTAATGCAACCATATCTGCTTTTGAACATTGTTTAGGGGTGGCAAAATGTAGTCTTATCCATAACTGCAAACCTCTGGAGGATCCTATACCTTGAGGTTTGTGAGTCTCCACCCGCACCAGCAGCTACAAATATCTACTTTCTGCTTTGTAGTGGTATCTTAGCAGCTGCATACTAAGGCTGTGTTCACACTGGGCTTTTTGGGCTGTTTTTGCTCAACAGTTTTTGTAGCCAAAACCAGCAGTGGGTGATTAAATCCAGAAGTGGTGACGTGTTTCTATTAGACTTTTCCTCTGATTGCTCTACCCTGGTTTTGGCTACAAAAACTGCTGAGCAAAAACAGCCCAAAAACGCCCAGTGTGAACACAGCCTTATACTGATGAATTGGTTTGGCAGAAACCTTCCTTACTATGCCTTTATCAGCACAGCTGTGTAGCAGCTACAAATGTCTTCAGAGTATGATGATCACAGTTAAGTTTTTGTGAAATATCTAACATTTTCATACCATGACCAAAGCATATTTGATGCTTTTTGGCAACATACATTTGTTTTCTTTCCCATATTGCATGAAACCTGAGGCCTGCTTAATAATATTTAACATCCATCTTAAATAATTTTTCTTTAATTGAGCTCACTTTGCAAACTAAATTTACAGGAGCTCGACTGAGATTGAATCTAGTGATCGAAAGAGCCCTGAGACACAATACTACTCATTAAGTTATTGGGGGTGAATAAGTACATTTTTTTTACAACACAAATCAAATTTACACAATAATTTGGAACACTGTGTAAACAGGAAATTATGCAACCACATACACCATGTTCTAAATTATTATGCAAATGTTCTTTTTCTCTGATTTTTCTAAATGGTTGGTGCAAATGATTGTCAGTATAATAAAAGTCATCACCAGTTAGAGTATACATCGCATTTTATTGAAGAAACCTCCCAATGATAACAGTATAATTTTCAAAATTAAAAAAAACTCTAAATGCATTGTTCCAAATTATTAGGCACAAATAGAGTTTCTAAACATTTGATATGTTTGAAAGAACTGAAAATGCTCATTTGTTGAATTTGCAGCATTAGGAGGTCACATTCACTGAAATAAAAAGCTATTTAACTCCAAAACATCCTAACAGGCCAAGTTACATGTTAACATAGGAAACCTTCTTTGATATCACCTTAACACTTCTTGCATCCATTGAACTTGTGAGTTTCTGGGGAGTTTCTGCTTGTATTTCTTTGCATGATGTCAGAATAGCCTCCCAGAGCTGCTGTTTTGATATGAACTGCCTCCCACCCTCATAGATCTTTTGCTTGATTATACTCCAAAGGTTCTCTATAGGGTTGAGGTCAGGGGAAGATGGTGGCCACACGATGAGTTTATCTCCTTTTATGCCCATAGCAGCCAATGACACAGAGGTATTCTTTGCAGTATGAGATGGTGCATTGTCATGCATGAAGATGATTTTGCTCCTGAAGGAACGTTTCTGCTTTTTGTACCATGGAAGAAAGTTCTCACTCAGAAACTCTATATACTTTGCAGAGGTCATTTCCACACCTTCAGGAACCTTAAAGGGGCCTACCAGCTATTTCCCAATAATTTCGGCCCAAAACATGACTCCTCCACCTCCTTGCTGTCATCGCAGCCTTGTTGGGACATGGTGGCCTTCCACCAACCATCCAGTACTCCATCCATCTGGACCATACAGGGTTGCTCGGCACTCATCAGTAAACAAGACTGTTTGAAAATTAGTCTTCATGTATGTCTGGACCCACTGCAACTGTTTCTGCTTGTGAGTACTGTTTAGGGGTGGCCGAATAGTAGGTATATGCCCCACAGCAATCCTCTGATGGATCCTATACCTTGAGGTTCGAGCGACTCCAGAGGCACCAGCATCTTCAAATATCTGTTTGCTGGTTTGTAAGGCCTTTTTAGCAGCTGTTTTCTTAATCTGATGAACTTGCCTGGCAGAAACCTTCCTCATTCTGCCTTTATCTGCATGAACACATCTGTGCTCAGAATCAGCCACAAATCTCTTCACAGTACGATGATCGCACTTATGTTTTAGTGCAATATCTAATGTTTTCATCCCTTGTCCAAGGCATTGCACTATTTTTTGCTTTTCAGCAGCAGAGAGATCCTTTTTCTTTCCCATGGTACTTGAAAACTGTGGCCTGCATAATATTGTGGAACACCCAGTTTTCCTTTTATTGGGCTCACCTGCCAAACTAATTATCACAGGTATCTGAGATTGATGGTATTGTATCTCAGGGTTCTTTGGATCACTGAAATCAATGGGTTTCATTGAAAAAAAAAAAACCTATAACACTTAAAACTAATTTGCATAATAATTTGGAACATGGTGTACTGACAAATAAATACTAAACCAACACAGTTGCATAAAAATGTTGCAATTTATGCTTTTATTCATGCCATATAGAAGCATCTACGGCAAAATGGGCAGAGCTGCAGTGGAGTCAGTATAGGTGAGGATATGGCATGGCTATGCCATCCTATATAATTATATTAATATGCTGGTGTTTTATACACCAGAAATTGTCTGTGCAGAGTATTATTTCTGGTGAGGCCTTTAACCACAGAGAGGAGAAACAAACATTATTAAGTGGCGCACGTCTCCTAATGAATTTGTCGCATCATAATCCATGGAGCCTTTTATTAAGATGGGCGTTTACAACATCAGTCTTAAGTAATTGAATTGAATTGTTCAGCCAAGAATTGGTTCCAGTATAAAATTCATGGACCATAATGTTTTATTGCTATATGTATTAATTTATTAGATACTAGGGAGTTCAGTATAGATATTGCATAAAAATGCAAAACAGATTATCATGACATATGTAATAAGTGTTGATTTTTTTTAAGGGAGAAATTATTAAGGTTATACCTCAATGCGTAAGAATAAAATAAATGTAATGTTTTACATATAGTGTCACTGTAAAGAAGAATTTAAATGCTACATTTTATTTTAACCCTATTGATTTATACTGTATGTAAAAAAGGCGGTGTGAAATGTAGCTCCTAGCTACCATTGATTAGAAAGGATCAGTATTTTTCAGTAATGTTTACCTGCTGTACGGAGCTATTTTGCAAAATCGCAAAGATGGGAGTAAATTACTACTGTGAAAATCTGCAGTAAAATGTAAAAGATTGCTATGAAAATGCATTTGCTATGGTTTCTCCTGGCAGAGTTACTGCAGTATAGGGGCTAGTCATTATCCTTACACATTTATATAATATAGCATTCCTAAGAGCTCCATTTCTCCATACCGGTTCTCAATTTTCTTTTGTATAATATTTGTTGGAATGCACATTTTCCACAAAGTGGTTTGAAAATGGGCTGTAGATTATAGACTAGTTGTGAAATACCCTATACTTCGGTTTCCTTGCTTTATGATTAACACTATATAAAGTCTTGCTGTATAAGATAAAAATACTTATCCTTTCTAGGAGCATTGCTGCTACAATTGACAATGTATGTGAAAACAGTATACCGTATATACTCGTGTATAAGCCGACCCGTGTATAAGCCGACCCCCTACTTTTGCCCCAAAAATCTGGAAAAACCTATTGACTCGTGTATAAGCCGAGGGTGGACCCCAGCATAGGTATACAGCCCCCAGCAGTGTGGTATACAGGCCCCCCCCAGTGGTATACAGGCCTCCCCAGTGGTAGTATACAGCAGCCTCAGTGGTAGTATACAGCAGCCCCAGCAGCCCGAGTGGTAGCATATAGCATCCCCAGCAGCCCCAGTGGTAGTATATAGCAGCCCCAGCAGCCCCAGTGGTAGTATATAGCATCCCCAGCAGCCCCAGTGGTAGTATATAGCATCCCCAGCAGCCCCAGTGGTAGTATATAGCAGCCCCAGCAGCCCCAGTGGTAGTATATAGCAGCCCCAGCGGTAGTATACAGCAGCCCCAGTAATCCAGGGCCCCCCAGCCTTGCTCTGGTAACCTGTAAAGTAAAATATACTTATCACTGTCCCGCTGCCGTCCGCGCCCGCATCTGCCGACATCCCGATCCTCCATCTTCATGCGTCTTCTTCCGACTTCCTGTGTTCGGCGCCGGCAATGACGTCATTGCCTGCGACGAACAGAGGAAACCGGAAGAAGACGCATGAAGATGGAGGATCGGGATGTCGGCAGATGCGGGCGCGGACGGCAGCGGGACAGTGATAAGTATATTTTACTTTACAGGTTACCGGAGCAAGGCTGGGGGGGCCCTGGATTACTGAGGCTGCTGGGGCTGCTGGGGCTGCCGTATTGACTCGCGTATAAGCCGAGGGGGGTACTTTTCAGCCCAATTTTTGGGCTGAAAAACTCGGCTTATACGCGAGTATATACGGTAATATGTATGATTCCTGGACACATGGAGAAGCCCATTTAGTCCTTGTAGATATTTTTAGATGGCCATTTGTTCGAAGACTAATTTAGCACACGGAGGCATCATGCTTCCAGAATCAAAGTTACATGTAATCGGACATATAGAGGTATACATTGGCTTCTTGAGGAGGTGCAGTTGGGATCCATACACATTTCCAATGACTCGGAACTTCTCAGACAATAGTCATAATGTGTTAGTTCATGTTCCTATTTGTTATGTACTGTAAGTTATTTTCATTTTTTTTAATTTATTTCCACTACAAACAACCAACTGTAGGGTTAAGCCCCAGTCACCCATAATGAGATCATTAGCAAGATCGTTGTAACTGTGGCGTTACAACAATGTCGTTATATGTGACACTTTGCAGCGATCAGCGATTTCACAGCAGGGGCCTGATCGCTGCTAAGTGCTCTGGGTCATTTTTTGATTGTTGGTCTCCCGCTGGTCAGCACACATCACTGCGTGTGATAGGAAGAGACCAGCGATCAGTGACCTCACAGGCTGGTATCCATGGTAAACCGCGGGTATCTAGGCAGCACACACTGCCTAGATACCCGGTGTTTATCATGGTTACCAGCGCTAAGTGGGAGGACGCTGTTAACTATAATAAACACCGGGTATCCAGGCAGAGCGCACTGCCTGGATACCCAGTGTTTATCATAGTTACTGGAGTCCTCCCTGCTTAGCGCTGCCTGTAAGCAGGGAGGAAGCTGGTAACTATGATAAACACTGGGTATCCAGGCAGCGCACACTGCCTAGATATCCGCTGTTTATCATAGTTAACAGCGTCCTCTCTGCTTACAGGCAGCGTTAAGCAGGGAGGACGCTGGTAACATCGCTTTCAGTGATGTGGAAGGTGGCTCCCAGGTCCCTGATAGCTGGGGAGAACTGCCTGTTTGACAGCTCCCCAGCGACCAGGTAATGACACTCCAGCGCTCCCGGCATGTCGTTATCGCTGTCAGGATCGCTGGAGCGTCGTTGTGTGTGACAGGACCTTAAGGATAGAAGGAATAAGAGCAGCCTTAGGGCTCTTTCAATTGTTCTCTATCATCTGACCACAATATCGGATCACAATACATAGACTGGCCACACATCTTCTAACATGAGTGTCATAGCTTCATACAAATATGGCTAAAGGCCACTTTACACACACCAACTTATCTGTCCAACTTCTGAACAACTTACTGGCTGCAGTGAAATCATGGACACATTGCTCCATTTTGTGGCTGTGTACAAATGGAACTATGTGTCCATGATTTCACTGCAACCAGTAAGTTGTTCCGAAGTTGAACAGATAAGTTGGTGTGTGTAAAGTGGCCATAAAGCTGCCATTCTCGGGTTGGAAGAGTAGCAATCAGAATGTGCATTGATATTTGACACCAGACTGATGATCAATGATGTCTGAAAGAGCCCTAAAACCCTAAGTGGTAAGTGATCTTTTCAATAGGATTAAGTTCAGTGAATTTGGGCCACCTATTTGAGGATTTTTTTGTTTCCAGTGTAATACTGTAAGGTCAGGAAAAAAATTGGAATATTTCAAATGGTATTATGGCTTAAAATGGAGTTACAACAGCTCTAGCTTATAAAAGAATGCATCAAAATTTTTGCTGGATTTTTATATTATAAAAAAAGAATACTGAGTATAACTAGATAAAAACATAAATCCTCTCCAAGTAGTAGGCAGAAATCTCCTTCACGAACAGAGCCTTATGACTTCTAAATATATGTAACATCAAGCAGAAACTTCTTTTTACTTCTATACATTTGTAATTGAGTATATGCTGTTGTAAGGCTGCTTTCACATCACGATTTAGTGCCTGTCTGTGGGATCCGAGTTTGAAGGAGGATCCCACGGACAACCACGGATCCACATGGATCCCTGCAATCGGACGGCAAATAGCCATCCAATCTGATTCTATGCAGGATCCATGTGGATCCTGCGGTCCCCTGTCTCTCCCTGCTCCTGCCTCCTCCATCTTCTTCCCTCTGCTATTCTATTCTGTCCCCCCCACTCCTCTGTCCTGATCTAATCCCTATCCTGTCCCCTGTTCTCTTCCCTGTGTGTTAAAAAAAAAAAAAACTCCTCCCGGAGGATACATACCTTGTCACCAGCTCTCAGGATGCGACACCATCAGGGCAGAAGGACCTGTGATGATGTCAGAGAACCGATCACATGACACATCAGCTGACTGTCTCTCTGACATCACCACAGGCCCTTCTGAGGGTCACAGGCTTCCGAGCTGATCGCTGATCGTTGGTACAATGACTAGGGCCATTTTTCGATCATTGATCTCCTGCTGGGTGGCCAGCATTGCCATGTGTGACAGTGGGAGACCAACGATCATCAACCTCCCAGCGCTGCACAGGCATGCTGGGAGCTGGTAACCAGTGTAAACAGCAGGTAACTAAGCAGAGGGCTCTGCTTAGTTACCCCTGCTTACCCTAGTTACCAGCTCCCAGCATGTGCTTTGCGGCGCTGGGAGCTGGTAACCAGGGTAAACAGCAGGTAACTAAGCAGAGCGCTCTGCTTCCTTACCCACTGTTTACCCTGGATTCCAGCGTCCTCGCTGGTCCTGATCACTGATGAGTCTGCCTGTGTGACAGCTCACCAGCAATCAGATAACGATGTCCCAGTGACCCCTATCATTCGTGGGGTTGCTGGGACATTGTTATGTGTAAACTGGCCTTTATACATATACTAGTAAAAAGGCCCGATGCAATTGCATCGGGAGCGCGGTGAAATGAATTGTGTGTATAGAGGCGGTAGTGTGGGTAGCAGAGTGTAGAGGCGGCTGTGTGGGTAGCAGAGTGTAGAGGCGGCTGTGTGGGTAGCAGAGTGTAGAGGCGGCTGTGTGGGTAGCAGAGTGTAGAGGCGGCTGTGTGGGTAGCAGAGTGTAGAGGCGGCTGTGTGGGTAGCAGAGTGTAGAGGCGGCTGTGTGGGTAGCAGAGTATAGAGGTGGCTGTGTGGGTAGAAGGGCAGTGTGGGGTGAGTGGAGGGTAAGCAGGGGCAGTGTGGGGTGAGTGGAGGGTAAGCAGGGGCAGTGTGGGGTGAGTGGAGGGTAAGCAGGGGCAGTGTGGGGAGTGAGGGCATAGGGGGTAAGAGGAGTGAGCAGGGGCAGTGTGGGGAGTGAGGGCATAGGGGGTAAGAGGAGTGAGCAGGGGCAGTGTGGGGAGTGAGGGCATAGGGGGGTAAGAGGAGTGAGTAGGGTCAGTGTGGTAGTAGATCTGAGGGCCGGCGGCCCTTTAAGGTTAGTGGGGGGGGGGGGTTAGGGTGGAAATACATGTTAGCTTGGGGGAAGCTGGGGTCTCATGAAGGCGGGCGGTGTAGTTAGCGGCGGTCCGTAGTGTAAAGCCGCTCCCCCTGTCTGCTGCCTGAGGGCAGGCACCGTGGAGTGGAGTGTGCGGCCTTGGCGGCGGGGGAGCGAGGCAGCGTGTGTAATGAAGGCGGGCGGTGGTGGTTGCGGGGGGGGCCGTTGTGTAAATCCGCTCCCCCTGATTGCTGGCTGAGGGCTCGCACTATGGAATTGACTGTGCGGCCCTAGCAGCGGAGGAGCGGGGTGTGGCGGCTGGTGCGTGTAGCAGCCGTTTGCGGGCAGAATTAGCGGCTCGCGATGGCGCATGCGCGCCATCGCTCGCTCGCATCAGCAGGGCAGTGTGAGGAGTGAGGGCATGTGGGCATGTGGGGGGGGGGGTAAGAGGGGTAAACAGCGGCAGTGTGGGGTGAGTGGGGGCATGAGCAGGGACAGTGTGGGTGAGTGGGGGGGTTGAGTAGGGCCAGTGTGGATGATTGGGGGCAGTTGGGGGGGGGGGGAGAGGGGTAAGAAGGGTGTGTGGGTGAGTGGGGGGGGGGTAAGCAGGAGCAGTGTGGGTGAGTGGGGGCATGTGGGGGAGGTGAGAGAGGTAAGCAGGTACAGAGTAGGGGCATGAGCAGGGGCAGTGTGGGGAGTGAGGGCATGTGGAAGGGTGAGAGGGGTGAGCAGGGGCAGTGTGGGTGAGTGGGGAGGGAGTAAGCAGGGGCAGTGTGGGTGAGTAGGGGGTAAGCAGGGGCAGTGAGGGGAGTGAGGGCATAGGGGGGTAAGAGGAGTGAGCAGGGACAGTGTGTGTGAGTGGGGGGCTATGCAGGGACAGTGTGGGTGAGTAGGGGGTAAGCAGGGGCAGTGTGGTTAAGTGGGGGCAGTGTGGGTGAGTAGGGGGTAAGCAGGGGCAGTGTGGGGAGTGAGGAAATGGGGGGTAAGAAGAGTGAAGAGGGGCATTGTGGGTGAGTGGGGGTTAAGGAGGGGCAGTGTGGGGGGTAAGAAGGGGAAGTGTGGGTAATTGGGGGGTAAGCAGGGGCAGTGTGGGGATTGAGTGAGGAAATGGGGGGGTAAGAGGAGTGAAGAGGGGCATTGTGGGTGAGTGGTGGTTAAGGAGGGGCAGTGTGGGTGAGTAGGGGGTAAGCAGGGGCAGTGTGGGTAAGCAGAAGGAGTGTGGGTGATTGGGGGGTAGCAGGGGCAGTGTGGGTGAGTGGGGGTTAAATGGTGGCAGTGTGGGTGATAGGGGTGGTAGGCATGGGCAGTGTGGGGAGTGAGGAGATGGGGGGGGGGGGGGTAAGAGGAGTGAGGAGGGGGAGTGTGTGTGGAGTGAGGAGATGGGGGGGTAAGAGTAGTGAGGAGGGGCATTGTGGTTGAGTGGGAGTTAAGCAGGGGCAGTGGGGGTGGAGATGTGGGGGGCGGCGGCCCTGTAACCATGACTTGAGGACCGGGGGGAGCGGGTGATTGAGTGTGCAGAGCCGGCGGGGCTGGAGGCAAGAATGGTAGTGCTTGAGGACCGGGGGGGAGTGGGTGATTGAGTGTGCAGGGGCGGCGGGGCTGGAGGCGACAATGGTGTTGCGGCGTGGGCGCCATGTTACAGTGGTCCGCTGCGGCGGCGGCGCGGTCGGCATCTTACCGTGGTCCGCTGGTGCGGGTCGCGTCATAGAGGCAGGCGTTGGGCGGGGGTGGCTTTTGTCCTGGCGCTCCCCCTGGCTGCTGGTGATGGGGCCTGAGGGCTCGCACTGTCCAATGGACGGTGCGGCCCTGGCGGCGGAGGAGCGGGAGCATGGGTTGAGGGAGCGGAAAGAGCGGCGGGCGGGGTGTGTAGCATTGGTGGATGTGTGTGTAGTGCGGCGGCAGGATGATTGGGTTTGCGGGCAGAATCTGCGGCTCGCAATGGCGCATGCGCGCCATTGCTCGCTCGCAGTACCGCAAAGCATTCTGGGATTGGGCGACAACGGCCGAAATCTCAAACTGCGGATTATATAAATAGATATACACTGTGCAGGGTGTATGAGGAGGAGAGCCTGTATACTGGTCACTATATACTATATATACACTGTACAGTTGGAGGAGGAGGAGAAGAGCCTGTATACTGGTCACTATATATATATACACTGTGCAGGGTGTATGAGGAGGAGGAGGAGAGCCTGTATACTGGTCACTATATCTATATACACTGTGCAGGGTGTATGAGGAGGAGGAGGAGAGGCTGTATACTGATCACTATATACTATATATACACTGTACAGGTGTATGAGGAGGAGGAGAGCCTGTATACTGATCACTATATACTATATATACACTGTACAGGTGTATGAGGAGGAGAGCCTGTATACTGATCACTATATACTATATATATACACTGTACAGGTGTATGAGGAGTAGGAGAGCCTGTATACTGGTCACTATATATATATATATACACTGTACAGTTGGAGGAGGAGGAGAAGAGCCTGTATACTGGTCACTATATATATATACACTGTGCAGGGTGTATGAGGAGGAGGAGGAGAGCCTGTATACTGGTCACTATATCTATATACACTGTGCAGGGTGTATGAGGAGGAGGAGGAGAGCCTGTATACTGGTCACTATATATATATATACACTGTGCAGGGTGTATGAGGAGGAGAGCCTGTATACTGGTCACTATATATCTATATACACTGTGCAGGGTGTATGAGGAGGAGGAGGAGAGCCTGTATACTGGTCACTATATATCTATATACACTGTGCAGGGTGTATGAGGAGGAGGAGGAGAGCCTGTATAGTGGTGACTATATATATATATATATATATATATATACAGTGTACAGGTGTATGAGGAGGAGAGCCTGTATACTGATCAGTATATGTTATATATACACTGTACAGGTGTAGGAGGAGGAGAGCCTGTATACTGGTCACGTGGAAGGCAGGGGTTAAAAAAAATAAAAAAAGATTATGCTCACCTCACCCCGAGCCCCCGCCGTCTTCTGCCGTGTTCCGCCGTCTTCTGGCGTGTTCCGCTAGGCTCCCGGTGGCTGTGCAGGCTCCCGGTGCGTGGAGTGATCTTCTATCTACTGAGACTGAAGGACCTGTGGTGATGTCAGAGTCACGTGACCCGCGATTTGCCTGGAGTAAGCTGGTGTCACGTGACTCTGACATCACCACAGGTCCTTCAGTCTCAGTAGATAGAAGATCACTGGAGGCACCGGGAGCCTGCACAGCCACCGGGAGCCTAGCGGAACACGGCAGAAGACGGCGGGAGAGGGCGGGAGACAGCGCGGGCTCGGGTAGAGGTGAGGTTTTTTTTTTTTTTTAGAGTAGTGCGGGTCTGCGGCTCGTGATGACGCTGCGCGTCATCACTCGCAGTCCCGCGCAAAGCATGTTGGGATTGGGCTACAGTGCCCAACTCCCGATTATATAAGTAGATGCCACCTATGTAACACACTTGGACCTGGTAGGAAAAATATGAAGAATGCTAAACTCCTGAAGTGGCTTAATAGAGACTGTATCAATTAATGACAAAAATGTAATGCTTCTTCATCAAGAGAAAATTAGCTTAAAGACTCACAATGCTCGGCAGCACACGATCATCTATATACAGGTGATATGCTGCCAAGAACACCGGCCACCTACATGCAAGCAGTTCTACTGCTGATCATTTTTAACCCATTGAAATGGGATTAGCCTATCTAAATGACTGCCAATCAACAAACAATTCCAATTGGCGGTCATTTAATGGTTAAAGGTCGGCAGGTGTAAAACCAGCAAAAATAGATAAAACAATGTAATATCATAATACGGTACATTGTGCTGAATGTTTAACACAAAGTGATGCGACAAGGAATTAATGAGTGACGGTGAAGAGCCGGAGAGGTGAGTGGTTTAAATAAGTGAGTCAAGTATTTTTTAACCTTTTGAATCTGGAAATTTTCTTAAAAGTTTGAGTAGAATTCCATCCCTATAAAATATACTTGATCATCACTAATTATATAATTATGAGTAGTGAATTGATTCACAATGCTATTGTATTTACATTATATCTTGTCCCCAATGTGAATCATAAACTGAGGTTAAAATCCCTAAATGTATCGTATATTTGGATTCAGCAATGCGAAAGCTGTGGGTAAAGAATGGAAAGCATTACTTAGAGAATGGCTTTATATTTTCTTTGTTTTCATGCTCTATGAAATTTGTATGGATGATCTGAATAAATGAGAGACACATTCCTATTTAAATGGGTAGAATAGACAGGCTGATGTTCTGGATTTAAGATACAAACACGCTTCGCATACTGAAAAAAGCCAAGAACGCTACACAATATGAATCAGGTTTGGCTGAAGCTCCAGCTTCTCCGTAATCCAACTCTGTATTTGTTAAAGAGTTGGGAAAAATAAAAGAGAAAATGAGTTGGAGAATAGAACAATGGGGACTGCTGATAAACAGAGAACAAAATATCAGCAATTTTCATCGCCAGCATATTACTTTTAGCCTCCATATGTTTGTCAGTCTTGTAAAACACTATCTCTGGGCCAAGGAACAGAAAGAGACAAACACACAGCTAATATTGGCCAGAGATAAGAGATGTGCGATATCAGCTAGGGACATGCTGCTTCTTCTTGCCGTATTGACCTCCTCAGAATGAAAGAGGCGAGAGTGGTAGGTGTATGACAGATTTCATCATTTTACCCATCCTCTCGTTCAGAGGTTACATTCATGGGTGTCACGCAGGGCTGTGAATTTACAAAATGCCATAAAAACACTCAAAGTCTTGTTTAACAGGTAATTATTTGTGAAGAGATCCAGATTCATTTCTTATATGGGGCTGACCTTACTGATACTATTTCCCTGCATTTCTTACCCATGAATCTGGACTTAACTATTTATGTCCACCACTTTGTGCCTCTGTAACACACAGCGAGTTTTTTCATCAGTACTAATCGATATTATTTCTGTACCTAAAATTAAAGATTACATATTTCAAGGAGAATTAAAAATACAAATGCTAATGAGATAGACTTAAGCTGCACTATTATGAAGAATGCGCCATCCATGTATTGCTCTTTTACTAATAATTGTGCAGTGTAACAGGCTGCCAATTACTCAATGTTCATGCAAAACCAACCTTTTTGTCTTAAGCCGGCGTCACACACCTCAATGTCGCCAGCGATCTGATCGCTGACAACATTGACGGATGATTTCTGGTGAGCTGTCACACAGGCAGACTCACCAGCGATCATTGGACCAGCGACATCGTGGAAATGATTTAAATATCGTTTCCACAATGTCTGCAGGCTGGTATCCAGGGTAAACTGCAGGCAACTAGGCAGCACGCGCTGCCTAGATACCCGATGTATACCTTGGTTACCAGCCTTCTCTGCTCACCGGCTTGTATCCAAGGTACACAGTACGTAACTAGGGTCCCTAGTTACCCGCTGTGTACCTTAGATACCAGCCGATGAGCGAAGAAGGCTGGTAACCAAGGTATACATCGGGTATCTAGGCAGCGCGCGCTGCCTACTTACCCACAGTTTATCCTGGATACCAGCTCCCAGCGCTTCCTGAGAGGCGCTGGGAGCTGGCTGATCACGTCTTCCCCGGTGTCACACACAGCGATGCTGCGTGCACACCAGGCGATCATTGCCAGGTTTTCAGTCCAGTCCGAAAACCTGGCTTCCATCAAGCAGCGATTTAGCGCTGGTTGATGCACCCTGTCACATGCGTCAATATCGCTGCAACGTCACGTGCAGCAATATTGACAGCGATATTGACGCGTGTGACGGCCCCTTTAAGAATCCAGGACAATGTGATGCCAAAAACAATGATTTTTTTTTAAGAGATATACTGCCGGGAGCAATGACATTGCTACTTAACTTTCCCAGTACAAGCTCCAGACGTTGCTCCTTTCTTCTACAGCAACCTTTCTTGCAGTAATATAGGTTGGGTTTCTTAGGTAAGATGACAAAGTCCACTGACATCATAATCCTAGATCTTTTAAAGCTGACTCTGGCAGAGGCCAGGTGCTTGGATGTTAATTATTAGCATGTCCACAGTTGAGTTAAAGGATCAGTCCAAGGCCAGCAACTTTTTTCCTAACTTGCCATCTAATTTATCTTTATAATAAGTTTTTTTTTTTTTTTTATATATACTTACTTTATTAATTCCCTACTGTTCCCCTCTCTACACTGTCTAACAGCTACTGTTTTTATTTTTCTGTTTCCTGCTTGATGATGTTCTGTGTGAATCTTCCAGTACATCCTGGGATAGTCACACAGAATGTAAGGGTGACAGGCAGCAACCACCTTCTCAGGCCCTTCCTGAAACAAAACATCACTGTGACACTGGTTTCAGGGGCAGGGCTATCAATTTTGTGCAGTTTTGCGCCTCTCCTGAACCCTTTCTCCACAGTTCAGTGTCTCAGCCCTGCTCCTCTTTCCCCTCTCTACAATGCAGTTTCTCTTCCCCCCTCCCCGCAATGTGCTTTTGCATCTTTCCCATGCCTTGTCTGTCCCTCTGTGCAATAAATGTACTGGAATTTCAGACCAGCAATGCAGAAGACAAGGTGGTTCAGGATCACATAACACTGCCCACAAGTGAGGCAAATGGTCAAACAGATTATGAATATTGATGAGCATGGAGCTTTTACTGATGTCAATTGTAGGCGGTGCTTATGTCATCCAGCACCATCGATCTGCCCTGCACCAAGAATACTGCCATTGCAGTGCACTGAATCATCTCCCCCCCCCCCATGCTTTGCCTTTCCCCCTGTGCAATGAGTGCACAGAAATGTCAGTATTCTGGGTGCAGTGGAGAATGATGATGTCGGAGGAGATAAGTGTTACCCACATGACTAAATTACATTAGAACCACCAGGGATCATATTGACACCAAACGTGTGTCACAGAATTATGTACCATTTGGCTGTGAAAAACAAAAATCTTGTTTTAGCACCAGATTTTATACTTTCACATGGGAAAATTGGCAAAAGTGGCAACAAAATCTATCACAATTTCTGCTAAACAAGTAATTGCCCCACAAGTGACTGTACTTTTTACTTACATGGCAGACTTGCAAGGGAAAGAGCAAACATTTTTATGCCATAGTTATTACACTTCATACACTGAACTCCAAAGTGTCAAAAGAATCACCATAAATGACACCATTTTGAAAATTAGAAACCTCTGGAAATGTATCTGTATGTGTAGTCACAATTAAAACTCCATGGGTGTGTTACAGAAACAAGCAGCAAAGAATGTACTAAGTGAAAATTGCAAATCTGCCATTGTAGTGCCCAGTACATTGTAATGTCCATATATTGTGCCAATCTCATGCTTCTGAAAACATCTCTCAAATTAAATGAACTCACCTCACTACTATAATGGTAAATGTGGATTAGGCACACTGCGGGTCAGGAAGGAGGGATGCATTTGGATTTTTGACTGCAGATTTTGCAGGGTTTCTTTGGGTGAACAACCAGAGTGCTTTTCCTGTGCCTATGTGTTACCAGTGACATGAAAAAATCCTGTATTTCCATTGAGAGATGATAAACCTAAGGCTAGGGTCAGAAGTGCGTCTGGCCCTGAGCCTGCAAGATACGTGGAAACTTAGTTTCTGGCCAGAGTAGCGCATAGCATTACCAGCAGGTAACGCTATGCACCGCCTGAGTGTCTATTGATCTCAATGGTAACCGAACGCTTACCGCAGTCACCAGCTACACAGGATATGTACTTTTGCAGGAAACGTTGTTTGTAGTGTTTTCCTGTGCGCTCGGCAAAAGCACATATCTTGAAGATCTCTGTGGAGCTGGTGGCTGCAGTAAGCGTCTGGTTGCCATAGGGATCAATAGACAGTTGGCACACAGCATTACCTGCTGGTAATGCTATGCGCTACTCCAGCCAGAAACTAAATTTCTGCCGGATCCTGTAGGCTAGGGGCCAGACGAAAGTCTGACACTAGCCAAAGTGGGGACTTTTTTTGTGGATTGAATTGAAGCTTTTATTGGGAACATTTCACATAAAAGTTTGGATCATATTTATCATGTGCTCTACATTGGGCACTTAGACTGAGGTTTACATTGAAACCTCAATCTAAGGAGAGAATCATGGGAGAGAATCAGGTCAATTATGTTAATATCCCTTGGCTCATACTCTGATCTCTCCTTAGTGTGATCGGATTTTATTCATGCAGGAGTACAGGTGGAAAGAAGACAGATAATTCACTATCTCACTCTTCTCCATTGTCTGTCCCCGTGGTCATCGGACTGCCTTTAGATGACATCCGAGTGACATCAAATGTTTTGCGCGAACCCATAGAATTGTATGGATGCATTTGATCTAAATGTCAGAGCTACTTGCAGTATGCTGCGATTGTTTTCTGATGCCAATTCATCATGAGAAAAAAATGTCAGATCTCCGTTGACCCATAATATACTACTGATCTGAGTGGTATCTAATAAATCATAAGATAGCACTCGGCTATGTTATAATCTCGTGTGAACAAGCCCTATATCTCCGAATGGCATGAGTCAAATGACATTCTTCAGGATCCTTTCACTACAATGAGTTGCAGAATTAGTCTGGACTTTATCTGGCCTCTTTTAAGAGGTGACTGTCTTTTTAGAAGTGCACAAAACTGTGCTTTTATGCACCACTGAAAAGACGGACACTGCCAGATCATAAATCAGACTGAGTCCAATGGTGACTTCCTCTGCCTCATTATAGTGACTGTTCTGTCAGGGGCATTGTCTTAATTATTTCAGAGATTTACAAGGAAACCCAGATGTAAGTGCTCAGTGTAATGCCTAGGATAAATGTGAGTCAAGCCTTACTGCAATTTTTGAGAGGAAGAACAAACCAATCAACAGCAGGTCAAGAATTGCTTTTCTTTTTATGCCATTCACCATACAGAATAAATGATTAGTTGGCTTTATTGTTTGGATTGGCGTGATTACGACAATACCAAATTCATATATTTCTTTACGTTTTGCTTCTATCATACAATAAAAAATGCTTTTACTACAAAAAATGTTTGCTCCATATGTTAAGAGCTATAATTTTCTATGTTTCTGCAACAGAGTCACATGAGGTTTGTTTTAGGAGAGTTAAATTTTTTTTTGTCCTTTTGCGGGGTCATACATTTTGATTCTTTTTATTTAGTTTTTTGGACTCAAGGGGAACAGAAGAGCAATTCATATTTATTATACTTTTTACACGTTTCACCATGTGATAAAGTTGATAAGAGAGCTTTTTTTGGTCAATACAATTTACAGCAATATACCTATTATAGAATTTTTTCATTTTGGCGGTTCATACAATTACAAAACAATTATACAAAAATTATTATTTTTAAATAGCTATATTCTAAAATCTATAGATAAAGGTTGTTGCTTGTTTTTTGCTGGACAAAGATGATTGTGTGTTTTTCCACTTTTTTTGGAGGTGTGATGAAAAAGCATGATTGTGTGCCATGCTTTTTCTTTATTTTTTACAGTGTTCACTGAGGGATTAAATAGTGTAAATGTTTTATAGAATGGGTTGTTCGGAATGTGGCGATACAAAAAATGTGTACTTTTTTGTTTTATATACCGCTATGTAGTTATTAGAATTATTTGTTTTTTACTTTTTTTACATTTTACCACTATTTGACTTTAAATTTTATTACTCTGCTCCATGATTTAGTGTATTGCAATGCACATATTTTGTAAAACATTATACCTATCAGTGTGAAACTGATAATACAGTGGGTATGGAAATTTTTCAGGCCTCTTTAAATTTCTCACTCTAGGTCTCATTGCAGTCATTTGGTAAATTCAAAAAAGTTCATTTTTTTCTCATTAATGTACACTCTGCACCCCATCATGGCTGAAAAAAAAGAAATGTAGAAATTTGTGTAAATTTATGGTCATAAGTCTTCAGACCCTTTGCTCAGTACTGAGTAGAAGCACCTTTTGAGCTAGTGCAGCCATGAATCTTTTTGGGAATGATGCAACACGTTTTGCACACCTGGATTTGGGGATCCTCTGCCATTTGGCCTTGCAGATTCTCTCCAGTTCCATCACATTGGATGGTGATTGTTTGTGGACAGCCATTCTCAGGTCTCTCCAGAGATGCTCAATTGGGTTTAGGTCAGGGCTCTGGCTGGGCTAGTCAAGAATGCTCACAGAGTTATTCTGAAGCCACTCCTTTGTTATTTTAGCTTTGTATTTACGGTCATTGTCTTGTTGGAAGGCGAACCTTCGGCCAAGTCTGAGGACCAGAGCACTCTGGAAGAGGTTATCATTAAGGATATCTCTGTACTTGGTCACATTCATGTTTCCTTTCATTGCAAGCAGTCGTACTGTCACTGCAACTGAAAAACACCCTCATAGCTTAATGCTGCTACCAACATGTTTCACTGTTGATATTGTATTGGGCAGGTGATGAGCAGTGCCTGGTTTTCTCAGAAGTATTTTCTCAGAAGTAGAATTATCACCATAAAGTTCTATCTTCATCTCATCAGACCAGAGAATCTTATTTCTCACAGAGTGGGAGTCCTTTATGTGTTTTTTTTTTGGCAAACTCTATGCAGGCATTAAACTGCCTTGCAATGTAAAGAGGCTTCCGTCGGGCCACTCTGCCACAAAGGCCTGATTGGTGAAAGGCTGCAGTGATAGTTGACTTTGTGGAACTTTCTCCCATCTCCCTACTGCATCTCTGGAGCTCAGCCACAGTGACCTTGGAGTTCTTCTCTACCTCTCTCACCAAGACACTTCTCCATGATTCCTCAGTTTGGCTGGATGTCCACGTCTAGGAAAACTTCTGGTGGTCCCAAACTTCTTCCTTTTAAAAGATTATGGAGGCCACTGTGCTCTTAGGAACTTGGAGTACTGCAGAAATTCTTTTGTAACTTTGGAGAGATCTGTGCCTTTGCCAAAATTCTGTCTCTGAGCTCCTTTGGCAGTTCCTTTGACCTCATGATTCTCATTTGGTCTGATATGCACTGTGAGGTCTTATATAGACAGGTGTGTGCCTTTCCAAATGAAGTCCTATCACTTTAATTAAAC
This sequence comes from Allobates femoralis, assembly GCA_033576535.1. Taxonomy (NCBI): domain Eukaryota; kingdom Metazoa; phylum Chordata; class Amphibia; order Anura; family Aromobatidae; genus Allobates; species Allobates femoralis. Next base: position 347,446,274 of record JARQOC010000002.1, read on the forward strand.
AAAGCTGTACTCCAATGAAGCAGGAGGATCACAAGGAAATGGACAGCATGGTACTTAAATACGAGTATCTTAGCAAAGGATCTGAATGCCTATGACCATGTGATATTTCAGTTTTTATTTTTTAATAACTTTGCAAAAATTCCTACATATATGTATTTTTTTCAGTCAAGATGGGGTACAGAGTGTACATTAATGAGCAAAAAAAGAATTTTGAATTTACCAAATGGCTGCAATGAAACAAAGAGTGAAAAATAATTTAAAGGGGTCTGAATACTTTTCCAACCCACTGTATTTTAAACTATATTTCTAGCATTGACTTGAAGGCCACCAAAGCAAGGAAATCTGGAGGTCATCTTTGACCTTAGGTTGCCATGGCAATAATCGCAGCCCGTAATTACATTGCATGGGTTGCCAATCGCTTAGGTGAGGAAGGCCACTCTCTCTTCCAGCCTCCAAAGTGATGTGATCACTATTGATTGTAACATCTAGGGGGTTAAACAGGCAGGGGCAGTAAGGGCATTTTCCCTGTCTGGGACAATCAGAGTTCGGTTATCTCAAACGCTGAGCCCTCAGTGGCAATTGTGTAGTTACTAGTGATGGGCGAGTCCTAAATTACTCGGAATCGCTTGACTCTAGCGAGTCCGAGCCCGGGACTCGCTACTCGTTGCGAGTCTATCGAGTCCAATGTTAATGAATGGGGAAGCGAGTAATAGCGAGTAATGTGTGATTTACAAATCGCAGATGTGTCTCGGAAAGCGCTCGCATTGCCCTTTTGGTTGGCGGGTTAAGTGAAGCAGCACACTAGTCCCTGCAAAAATTATTAAGTGCGCACAAGTAGTCGCACAAGCAGGTGGCATACGTGCTATTTGCAGGTAGGAGAGCAGCAACGCACTGGTCTGCCACAGAGAAAATAAAGCTGAAGGGGTTATTATGACCCAAAATCTATCAGGTGCAAAAAAATAAGAAATAGTACCTCAGCTAAGCCTCTGACTTCAGCTATTAGGAAAGCTGAGTGAGTAAGCTAAGCTATGAGGTCGGTCCTGTGTGCACTGTAAGGCTGCTCCTCCCTGCCTGGCTGCCTACAGTCCTCTACACAGTACTCCTCTGTCCTCCTGGTAGCTCTCGAAGAGCTGTTTGGGTTAAATATAAGGAATCTTGAAGTTTCCCTACACTGACTGACACTCCCTATGATCTGCTCCAGCATCTACCTCACCCTGCACTAGCTCAGATCTCACAGGAATGTGGAGGAAATGGCGGTGGCAAGGCTTATATACAGCCTCGCCTCTCATACATGACATAGGCATCACGATGGACAGAAGCCAATCATAGTCCTGCCACAACCAGCATGGCTGTGGCATTACTGAATATGATTGGCTAACATGCTTGTCCATCTTCACAAGTTTTCTGACCTAATACGCTAGGCTGTCTCGGAAGCTTTGTCGGAACATAACAGATTCTGTATTCGCGAGTCCCGAATACAGTATACAGGACTTGGATTCGTAGACTCGCTCAGACTCGCTCAGACTCGCTGCTGACAGCGGGTATCCGTGAAGCGGTGCGATTGTTTAAACGATTTGGGGAGATTCAAGCTACATAGCGATGTGATATAGCGAGTCTAGCGAGTGGGAAAAAGTAAACTCTGACAAAACTAGGATTGCCATTGACTTGCATTGGACTCGTTACTGTGCGAGCAATCGCTGGGAAACTGCAGAGTACCGAGTCCTGCGAGTCCCTTACTACTCGCCGAGTAACGAGTCCTAGCGAGTAGACTGGCCCATCCCTAGTAGTAACACAATCCTGAGCCTCTCATGATTGCCAAGAGATTCCTAAATTAATTAGTTGAGAACCTCAGACCAATCATGAATGTATGAGCAAATCAAATATTGTGAATGGGTAAAGAATTAGTTTACAAAAAAAAAATTAATTGAATAACTTCAAAGAATATGTATTTGAGGGTTATAATGCAAGAAGTGATTTTCCTTTACGTAATCTTAAAATTTATGTTGTCTGTACGAAAGAAGAAAGTACCTCAAAGCTTCCTATTCTTCTGTACAACATGGATGGAACTATCCTGTTTTCCTCACATAGTGATATTGCTCAGAATTTGCTGTTACCACACTATTTAGCTTCATCACCACTCTAAGGCTTTCTTTCATTATCTCTCTAGCCAAGCTGGAAGCTGTAAATCCTTCTTACTATCCAATTTCAGCACAAAATGTCTACTGCATTCCCTAACTCTGCTGTTATACAGGTTATGATAGGCCTTCATGATTGGCTGTGCTATATCATATGGTGTGATAGCTGTAAGGCATTATGAGGAAGTCCACCCTAGGTCATGTGATTTTTCTCTAGCTGGTTTTAGATAATTTGCTCTAAGTGAATGGCAAATTGTTTGAAATTGGAGGGCTCATAAAATTCATAACAATTCAATAACAATCTAATTTGCTTCAAATTGATTCACTCATCTGTACAGGTAAAAATTGTCACTCTCTTTTTGCCAATGGAGTTACATCTTTTGGATACCCCTTGCATGCCTTTATGTGTTTTCCCTTTGAAGAGAGGAACCATAGAAGAATACATTTTTGCTCATTTTTGACTAATTTCTGTATAGAAAATAATAAACTCTTAAATCAACTTGCAAAGTGGATGCCTAGACTTTTAGTGTATCAGATTGTTAGATTTTCATTTATAATTTTAATTAAAAGCCTGTACTAAATTAGGGCACATCCAGTTGCTCCATGTCATATGCAAAACATCTGCAAATTATCCCATCTTTTATAATTATTGAGTAAAATATTAATATTCCTTGAAATGAACTTTGAGATACAGTATTAATAACAGTCCTTTAATATAATATTGTCCTTCTTAGACTTAATGGCTGTATATCCTGTAGATGTCTGCTACTACTGTGAAGAAAGTGTTTCTACAATGAAGTCTAAGGTTAGTTGCATCCTTGGGAATCAAACTGACAATAATCCTCTATTTCTTGCTTCTGTAGACTTCTTATATCCAACATCAGGATAATATTGCTTATGAGCTTCAGGCCATCTCTGGAAATAGCACAGTGACACGTGCCTCCATTTGCCATCTGCATCTGTCACCAGAGATGTCCCATGTTGTTTTCTACCTGAGATGATCGGAGAGACAGTCAAGCAGGAATTCATGCTGTCCAACCACATATATATAAAATTCATTGTTTTCTCCTTGTATGACAGAATGTTCTCTTATTTTATACCAGCATTGAAATGTTTTATTGTCTATTGCCATCTTAACCATTTGTGTTTTGTAGAATTGCAGAGAAATCACAAGTTATGACTTTTATTAGTCATTGATGATCTTTTCTTATACAGACTAGTGATGAGCGAGCATTCTCGGCGCTACTCGTTACTTGCACGAGTATTTCAGTACTCGGGATGCTCGGCGAGCACCGAGTACCACCGAGATGCTGGGACTCCTCGCTAATAATTATCGATCTGACACAAATACACAGCTCCCTTCAATGCACACAGTGATCTGGCACCTCACAGAGAGCAGATTGATTGTTAGAGTCCCTCTGGAGGGCACAGCAAGGTGTTATATGCTGCGATGATTTGAAAAAGCCCCTCCCGTCCTTTCCCAGAAACACTCGTTTCATAGCCAGAAGTCTGTGGGCGGAGCCTATCACTCATTGACTTACATGGGGCTCGGTCGAGCACCCAAACATCTCAAGATGCTCGACCCGAGCATCGAGCACCCGAGCATATTACTGCTCGCTCATCACTAATACAGATGTGTTCCAAATACCAGAAAGGTGTTCAAAAACATGAGTTAACCCATTATTTACCAATTTCCTTTTTTGGGACGCCTAATCTTTTGCTTCTAGCAACTAAGATTTTATAATTAGGTCCACTTTTTTGTGTTGTATTTGTAAAGTGAATGTTTTCAAAACAGGAAATCATGTCATTGTCATTTTTAATTGAATATTCTTCCACCCAGAGAGCTTTCAAAACACCTATTTTCGAGTTTTTTTCAAAATTAGGATCATAAGCTGAAATTATTATTTAAAATCACAGTTCTTTGATCACAAAGTTATTAGAACTATTGTTTATACTTGAAGGAAGGTATATAATGCAATGACATTGATGTAGATTTACCAAGGTCAGAGTTATATTCAAGTGATTGCCGTCCCATTTTTGGGCAGAATTGGCATCTATTTTTGATTTTTACGCTTTGATAAAGCAAATAAGATTCTTGTGGTGAAATGGAAGGATAATAAGGTTGTCACGTTTGGCACGAATTTCAGCACAATAGAGCTTTTGTCAACAGCTCGTAGGTACTCTCAAAAACAGAAAAAACATGTCCAAATCTTAATGCCGCTGATGGTTCAGGAATATAATTCCCACATGGGGGAGTTGATTTATTGGACAAACAAATCTCCCTGTACCGTGTCAGAATCCGTTCCAAAAAGTGGTGTGGCCCCTTTTCACTCAAATGATAGACATTGCCGTTGTCAACACCTGGAGGGCATATCAAAAGGCAAATCCAGAAGAAAGTGTGCCACTGCTGAGTGTAAGGAGGAGGATTGCATGGGCCTATCTAAGCAAAAGAACACAATCAACCTCAAAACGATGTGGACCTCAACAGAGTAAACTATTAGGTGGCCAAGTTAGTGAGAACATCAGATTTGATCCTGGTAATCATTTGATAGGGCCAATTGCTACACAAAGAAGGTGTGCTTTATGTAAGAAAAAAGCAACCAGAATTTGCAAACGGTGTGATGTTTCCCATCATGCTAAGTGCTTTGCTGTATTTCATTCCCCTTACTGAGTAAGGGCCCTTTCACATCAGCGTTTTTTTCAAATCGCGGCAGATGCGGTGAAAAAACCGCATCTGCTGCGATTACCGCATACCGGCTGCACTTGCGGCACGGTTGCGGCGCGTTTGCGGTAACGGCCATACAAGAAATAGGCGGACTTGCGGCAGGTGCGGCAAGTGCGGTTTTGCACTTGCGGCAGATGCGGCCGCGAAAAGAATCGCGGCTGACCGCAGTTTTTTTCGCGGCCGCACCTGCCGCAAGTGCCAAAACCGCACTTGCCGCACCTGCCGCAAGTCCGCCTATACCTTGTATGGCGTTTACCGCAACCGCGCCGCAACCGTACCGCAAGTGCTGCCGGTATGCGGTAATCGCGGCAGATGCGTTTTTTTCACCGCATCTGCCGCGATTTGAGAAAAACGCTGATGTGAAAGCACCCTTAGAGCCCTTTCACATCAGCGTTTTTCGTAATTCGCGGCAGATGCGGTGAAAAAACCGCATCTGCCGCGTTTGCCGCATAACCGTTCCACTTGCGGCGCAGTTGCGGTTTTTCCCATAGGAAGTATAGGGGGACTTGCGGCAGATGCGGCAAGTGCGGTTTTGCACTTGCGGCAGGTGCTGCAGCGAAAAAAACCGCGGTCAGCCGCGGTTTTTTTCGCTGCCGCACCTGCCGCAAGTGCAAAACCGCACTTGCCGCAAGTCCCCCTATACTTCCTATGGGAAAAACCGCAACCGCGCCGCAAGTGGAACGGTTATGCGGCAAACGCGGCAGATGCGGTTTTTTCAACGCATCTGCCGCGAATTACGAAAAACGCTGATGTGAAAGGGCCCTTATTTGGAGAATTTTGTAATATAATATTTTGAAAAAAAGTGCATAAACATATTGTTTGCATAATGGTTTGTAAGCAAAAAATGCAAAAAAATAAAGTTGAATAAGTTCTATCTTTTCTGAGTTTTTGCTATCACTTTCTGCCAATGTCCCAAAATTGAGACGCCCTTTTCTGAAAAATACGTACTTGAAAAATTTGGCAAATTATGTTTCTGATTCATTAGGACCCAAATCATTAAAAATCTTTCATTTAATAAAAAAAAAAAGAAAATTGCTAATTTAGCAAGTAATGCGTTAAGCCCCAAATCTTTATAATAGTTTCTTTTTAATAGTTTATAGTTTATAATAGTTTCTTTTTCTATGTATTGGGAACATTGCACACTGTTTTCTTAATTAAAACATGAAGAGAATTGTACATAGTTTTTAAGTGCTTTACAGAATATAGCAAAACTCAAAATATGTACTTTTTTAGCATTTATCATTGCTGGGAAAAACTAACCTAATACTTAGTTGTAAAACCACAGTTTTTTAGAACTGCTTCATATATATTGCATAACTTTCGGCACCTATCAACTGTTATTCCAGCCCAGGATGTTTTTACCACATCCCACAATTTATTTGCATTTTTTGGCTTCGTCTCAGAAACAGCATTATTCATGTTAACCACAAGTGTTCTATTGGATTAAGGTCCAGGGATTGTGCTGGCCACTTCATAACCTCAATTTTGTTGGACTGGAAACATGATTTTGCTCATTTACAGGTGTGTTTACGGTTGTTGTCTTGTTGAAACACCCATTTCAAGGCCATTTCCTCTTCAGCTTAAGACAACATAACCTCTTGAAGTATTTTGATATATATAAATTTATCCATGATCCCTGGTATGCGATAAATAGGCCCAGTACCATTTTAAAAGCAACATACCATTATATTGATACTTAAATCCCTATGCTTCCCTGTCTTTAGAGTGTACTGTGGCTTGAATTGGGAGTTTGGGGTCATCTGATGAACTGTCTGCGGCCCTTGGACCCAAAAAGAACAATTTCACTTTCATCAGTCCACAAAATGCTTCTCCGTTTCTCTTTATGCCACAGTTGATGTGTATGCCACAGTTGATGTGTACTTTGGCAAATTATATCCTCTTCAGACCATGTGGTTTTTTTTTTAACAGTGGGACTATGCGGGACTTCTTGCTAGTAGATTATCTTCACACAGGCATCTTCTGTCACATCACTCACAGGTAACTTGAGACTGTCTTTGATCATCCTGGAGATGATCATTGACTCAGTCTTTGGCTATGTTCACACACAATTTGCGTTTTTTTAGCACTCTTAAAAGCACTTGCGTTTTTTTAAGAGTTCTAAAAAATGTCCCTTGTGTGTCTGAAAGGATTTCCACGTTTTTGGACTTAGTCATTTTTTCACCAAAAACGCAGGCAAAAACGCAAGCGTTAACGCAGGGTGCATAAATGTGCCTTTTAAAAACGTATGCGTTTTCCATAGGGCCCCATGTTATAGAAACGCATGCTTTTTTTAACATGGGCCCCTATGGGAAACGCATGCGTTAACGCAGGGCACATATAGGCACCTGCGTTAACGCATGCGTTTCCCATAGGGGCCCATGTTAAAAAAACCGCATGCGTTTTTGGGAAAACGCACATGCGTTTTTTTACAGCACCCAAAAACGCTGCATGCAGCGTTTTTTGGACTGGGGATAAAAACGCAAGTGGGGCTGAAAAACGCATGTACACTCAAATGTACCCTGCGTTAACGCACCTGCGTTTTTTTTAACAGCACAAAAAACGCAGAGATGGGCAAAAAAACGCATGTGTGTGAACATGGCCAATGTTAGTGCTCTGTTTTCTTCCACATCTCTATGATTTTGCTTTTCATCTTAAACCATTGGAGATCATTTTAGCTGAACTTGCCTACACTTCCTTATATGTTTACCCTCTCTAATCAGCTTTTTAATCAAAGTATACTGTTCTTCTGAACAATGTCTCAAGCGACCCATATTTCTCAGGTTTTCAAGGAGAAATGTATGTATAATATATGCTGGCTTAACCATTAAATAACGAACGACTGATTCATACCTGTTTCTTCACAGAATGATTGACCTCACTAATTGAACTTCACACTGCTAGTATTTTGAATATCCCCTTTAAATTCATTATTAAAGTACACAGACTCAAAAACATGCAGATCATGAATGCTGAGTGTTGGTTTTCTTAAAATCTACTGCACCAACTAGTTAATTGTTTGAAATGTGGTAATATAATTTATACTAAAAACAGTGAATAATCTGACTATTCATATTAGACTGCTATTTTTTTTAATACTACTATGTGCTACATATTTATATATATGATGTTTAGAGTTCTTGGGTTTATGTGAGCAGTACAAAACAAAGTCATGAACATTTAAGTATAATATTGTCACTTTTTCTTTGTACTCTTTACAAGGAATAGTTTAAAGAGTACCTCTAACATGCATAAAGGTATACCCACTATACTAGCTCCTATTATAACAGTCTGTTCCTTTTTTCTCTAGTAACAACCCACAACTAGAGAGTGTATCTTATCAAATTCAAGATCATTGGTTTAATGAATTTTCCCTCAAAATTCGATTTGTGTTGAATAAATGTCTATCAAATTGCCGAACTGAAGAGCCAGTAATGTTCCTGAAAAAATAGAGGAAAAAAAGGTCAACATGGTATTGCTTGATAAAATTAGCCTTTTTTTATCATTACTTGTGAATTGAATCACAGGGTATTTGAATCTGGAGGGATTCAACTGAAATTCAATCCTCTGAGGATCAATCTGCTCTTTTCTACTCATGTCTTTTGTTTTACAAGGACATATTCATGCACCTTACTGCTATCTTGCAGACATTATATCTGGTAACTACATGCCACATAAGTTATTTTCCAGAAATCATCATAGAAAAAACTATAGTTAAAGTGCATGTCTAAAGCACTGTTGAATACTGTGGAGAGGCTCCAAGCAGTCCACTGTGCAGCTGAAAATTATAACCGATTGCAGGGAGGATAATCCCGCTTAACAGTATATCTACAATATGTAGAGACAGTAAAAAATAACTTATTAGAGGAAAAGAAGTCAGTGTATAGCTGTAAAGCTAAGTATTTATATTCTTTTTACATAGAATTGTTCTACAAGTTAAGGCCTATGACCAGTATAAACTAGTATCAGCCCCAATTCATACTGTAAAGTATATATTTATTTTATTTTCCATACATAGCATATTACTTGGCTGTTTGTCTGTCTGCGTCCATGTGGTGATGTTCTGTAATATTAAATAATTGTATTTGATTTGGAATTGCCTATGTCAAAACAACAAATCAATCAATGCTGTCACAATTCCCATCCGGCCCCTTGACATGTGACAGCTGCAGTCTAGTTTGTTTAAAAAAGAACAGTTACACTTTTCTATCCTGATCAATATCATTAGTAGCAATGTTTCCCTGGGATAAGACATATGCAGAAAGCAGAGTCATTTATCTCAATTGTATTCTGTTGACATTTCTGAACAAATTTAAAGGTCTATTCAATTAAATATGTGTCTCTTCAATGCAGAAAATGATTGGCCATAAACAATAACATGACACTTGTTATCTTACATTTCTCCAAATACTATCTGTGATTACATTACACAGATATGCCCTGCTGTTTATTATATCAGGAATAATCGTGATATACAAAAAGATAAATAGTTCAATGCAAAGGTAGACTTAGCAGATAAGGACACCAAGGACTGGAAAGCAGGAGATATTTACAAGGCTTGCAAGGATAGCTATCATTTAAAGAGTACTTCACACACTGCAACATCGCTAGCAATGTACCTGAAACATCACAGGTTTTGTGACATAACAGCGACCTCTCCAGCCATGTTGCAGTGTGTGACACGCATCAGAGACCTGGCCCCTGCTGTGAGATCGCTGATCGCTGCACATCGTTCAAGACCATTATTTGGTCCCTGGTCTCTTGCTGGTCAGTACGCATCGCTGTGTGTGACAGAGACCAGTGATCAGTGACCTCACAGCCAATGCCCAGCATCACAGATTAGGCACTGGGCACTGGTAACCAGGGTAAACACCAAGTAACTAAGCAGCGCACTGCTTAGTTACCCGGTGTTTACCCTGGTTACCAGCGTCCTCCTGCTTTACCCTGGTTACCAGCATCCTCCGCTTACAGGCTGGGCTAAGCAGGAGGATGCTGGTAACCAGGGTAAACACTGGGTAACTAACAGCTCACCTGCGACTGCAGAGAGACTTTCCATCGATCCAGGTCAGTTCGGATGACTGGTGGGATCGCTAGAAAGTCTCAGTGTGTAAAGGGGCCTTAAGAGCTGGAAAGAGATCCCCTAGCAGTAAAGCATGCGACTAGTAATGTAGTGGCTTTGTATCACCAATGAAGTCTTTAGTGTATAAATGGAAAAAATGATTCTACATGTTTGAATGGTGTGTAATTTTAAAGCATTGGTGATGATGTGGTGGTAAATGTCCAACCTGTGAATGACATTTGCATACTCTTAGGGCCTTTCACATCAGCGTTTTTTCCAAATCGCGGCAGATGCGGTGAAAAAACCGCATCTGCCGCGATTACCGCATACCGGCTGCACTTGCGGCACGGTTGCGGTAAACACCATACAAGGTATAGGCGGACTTGCGGCAGGTGCGGCAAGTGCGGTTTTGGCACTTGGGCAGGTGCGGCCGCGAAAAAAACCGCGGTCAGCCGCATTTTTTTTCGCGGCCGCACCTGCTGCAAGTGCAAAACCGCACTTGCCGCACCTGCCGCAAGTCCGCCTATACTTGTATGGCGTTTACCGCAACCGTGCCGCAACCGTGCCGCAAGTGCAGCCGGTATGCGGTAATTGCGGCAGATGCAGTTTTTTCACCGCATCTGCCGCGATTTGAAAAAAACGCTGATGTGAAAGGGCCCTTAGTCTAGAATACAAGTCCCACATGTCGTGAATGAGTTAAGGATGATACAGTAAAGTTTGAATGGCTTATGTAGAAAGACATGACAAAATATATGGAAAATGCCTCACCGTGCTGCATGGATATCAGGACTGCTGTATAACGGGTACAAAGCTCCAAGCCACTTTGGCCATGGTTTAAATAATGTAGAAAATCGTAAAACTGATCAGCACATCCATCAATAATATTAAATCTTTATTCCAGTCAAAATAATAAAAATGGTCATAAACACTTTAAAAAAAAAGTCATCCATTAGCGCGTTTCTGGCTGTCAGCCCTTATTCGTAGGCTATCATACGCTATAAATGGCTTATATAGAAAATGCCAGCAAATGAGTGGTGGGTGGGTGCCATATTTTCTAGTTTGTATGTAGTATTTCAGTGTCATGTAAGGCACATGAGTGATGTATGTACATTTTCTAAAAATTTTACTTTCACAATTTTTTAAATAATATAAATAATACCTTAGTATGATTTATTTAGCATGAACAGTAGAGATCATACAGATAGTACATGTTCAGTGACAAAGGAAAATGTTTTGGATATTTCAATATGTGTTAAAACTCATTGGAGTGATACAATAACGTGTTCACGAATATAGCAAATGCTTTCAATTGATGGTTTCCAGAACTGCGATTCATTTTGGTAAGAATGACATATTGTCTATGGTTTGCTGCCATCAAAATCATTCTGTTCCCAGACTACAAATCAGTGACCATATCCCCATCCATCAGAGTTTTATTATAATTTGAAAAAAGTACACTCAAACAATTCTTATGCCTTCAGTGCAGCATAGGATAATAATATGTGATGTACTATTTCTACATCACCTCCCACCTTAACTCCTTCTATGATATATTATCCCTAACTCAATCTATATTTCTCATGATCCTTCTGACATTTAAGAAAGAACAGAATACAATCCTTCATGGCTTGTGCACTGAATACTATGAAATGGCAACAGTGATAGAGCAGTGACAAAACTACAGTGGGAGCTTGGGGACAGCAGAGACTTAGTGCATTCTATGTGATGGAGCCTCATCTGGTCTCCTCTGCCTCCTGCTTGAGAAAATTCCAAAAAGTAGGGACAGGGAGAAAAGTTTGAAGAAGAATCTCGTAGAAAACATACGAGATTTTGATCAAAATAAAATGTGAGTAAAGGTCTGTTTTTATAAAATCACAGTTAATCTATGCATATATGGACTTTGAATATAGTATGGACTTAACTATATTATTTCTCACTTTTACAAAGCTGAACTTGTACCTTAATTTTCAATTGAATGACTTCAAATGCAGGTGAAGAGTGGAGCAAGGTATCAGAGAGGTACCAGTATTCTAGATCTGAACACCATTAAACAGATGCACACAAAGCTAATAAAATATATGGAAATGTGAAATACAACCCAAGGTTTTCATAAGGTCAGCAAAGTATGTTTGTGAATGAAAACTTGTACATTGATTTTCAGATAAATAAATATTTTACACAATATTGTAATTGAATAGAAATGTCTCAGATAATATTGTAAATGCAAAGTTTTTCAAATTAATGCAGATTTACTCAGAATGTATTCCAATAAGTGAAAATTAACTAGGTTAAGGTTAAGGTCAGGGCCGCACCGTCCATTGGACAGTGTGAGCCCTGAGTACCAAGCGGCAGCAGCCAGGTGGAGCGGCATTGGAGAAGGGGGCGAGCCAGCACCAGAGACCGGCTCCTTCTGTCACCGCAGCGTCACCCGGTAAGAGGGCGCTTCATCAGTGTCAGTACTACAGGGGACTCTGCCAGTACCCCGAAACCCCCCCACTGGTCCTCATCTTGTGGCTCAGGTGGCAGAGGGTCTTGGTGCCCCCTGGTTAAGGTTGGGGTTAAGGTGTCAGCAGAGCGTGGAACCTCCTTTTTTTATTAAAAAAAATATGGTTCTTCTGAGCTCTCAGATTTGACCAATGTAATCTTTTATCACCTATTATTGACATGAACTAGACCACAACACGCTCCACAGAATTTTAAGCAATGTATTTGAAAAATCATAAAAAATGTAAATGTAAATTCTACCAAGGACCAAGAGAACCAAATATATACTATCCCCAGGTTTGATTTTGGGCCCTGTACCATCAGTTTCACACATTTTTGAATTGAACGTGAATATTCAATTAAGTTTGAAAACTCAAGTTATTACACTTTTTAAAAGCATCTCCTGCCCGCCATCTCGACAAATGGGGGTCTATAGTAGTTCTATTTGTTTTATTATTTAACCCCTTCACAACCTTACCATTTCTCTATTTTTTTTCACTTTTGTTTTTCTGTCAGTGTAGTCATATTAGGGCTTGCTTCTTACAAGATGAGTTGTACTTTTTGTATGGCATCATTCATTTTACCATACAAATAGCTGTGCTGAAAAATAGCAAAAAAAGTACAATCATGTTCACTATATGGTAAAACTGAAATGTGGGTATGATTCCCTCAGGTCAGTTCGAGTTTGACTATAGCAAACATGTTCACTTTTAGTTTTTTCTAAATGGTGAAAAAAAATTCAGAAGTTTGTTAAAGAAAATAAAATGTGCTTTTGGCTCCATTTTGCTAATTCTCATTTTTCGGGATTTGGAGCTGTGTAAAAGCCTATTTTTGTGGCTTGAGCTTAATTATATCATAGGTAGATGTGATGCTTTGATTGCCTGTTATTGCATTGTATTCAATGTTGCAACAACCATGAAAACTTAATTTTGGTGTTTTTCCTTTATTTCCTGTTACGCAGTTTACAGATATGATTAAGTGATGTTAGATTTTAGCAGATTGGGCATTTCTGAATGTGGTGATACCAAATATGTGTATTTTTTATACTTTTATTTTCAATGGGGCAAAAAGGGTGATTTTAACTTGTTTGCTTCTTTTTTTTTCTATTTACCTTGGCTACTTAGGGAGCCTCAAGACTGCAGTATCCGATCTCTTGTGCTGTCCACAGCCATGATGATCTGTGGCTCTGCACAACACAAATGATCACTTTCTGTGGATGTAATCCCCTTCCTATGAATGTCTGGGAGAGCAGTCATGTCCTTGCAGGACCCCTCCCTGTTATGGCAATACATTGTCTCCCTGTGATCACATTATAGGGTCGCTGATGGCAGAAGGGAGTAGTGTGATCCCCACTGAGCCATTTTAGAACATGCTGTCAATGTTTGACAGCAAGAACCAAGGGGTTAACATCTTTTAGTTTCATATGTCAGCTTATGACATCATCCAGCATGTGCATGGAAGGAAGTGAGCTCAGCGTGTGAGCTCACATCAAAAAAAGGGAGGTGATCTTGGATATATGGGTTCATCCAAGATCATTAAGGGTTAATGGAGGATAGATTTTCTAGCAAGAATTTTCAGATTCAGATGTTATTTTAGTTCTAGTAAAGGAAACCTTTATGTTCTAGCTGGCTGCAGGTACAGTGGAGACCATAATCGGCCTCTGCTGGTGGTAAACTAATTAAACGCAATTAGATAATAAAGCAACGCTGACATAATTAAAATAACAGGTGAATGATCAAATCTATTAGCAGTCCGAAGGCATTTAGAGCTGATTAATGCTAATACCTAATTGTGCTTGGTGTTAATAGGACACAAGGTAACCCCTTGAGTTAATTTAATGCCCGTACGACCACATTACACTAATAGAAGATGATCATTTCATTAAATCGTATTGTAACCCAATGTACTGCACAATTACTGGCTTACAGGGATGTACTGTATAAAGCTATGTTAATCCAGAGGTGATAATGTTCCATAATATTGTGGCAAAACAATTAACCTGTGTCTCAGAAAAACTTAATGTAAAATCCTTGTGGGCTCCTAATCCTTAGTACTCATGTCTATGTTGTACAAAGTCTGATATTTAATTAGTATACTAATAAACCGAGTAAATGTAGCAATAAGATGTCATCTAAGGGACACAATGTAAATAGATACCACAATCTTATGATATAAAAAGTGCATATTCTAATATGATTAATTTAGTTAAGACTTCAGACATACAGTATAATACAAAATAAATTGACACTTGGGTCTCATACATCAAATTAATTTTAAACAAATTCATCAGTTATGATCAGCACATACAAAATTCTGCTTTGAAGACAATGCAAAATGAATGGCGGAAGGTCAAAGGTGTTACTCTTAAATGACAGTTAATAATAATAATAATAATAATACTAATATTGCGCCTTTTATTCCATGGCACTTTAGAGTTTAGACTTTACTTATGTATCTATACTGTGTCTGTCCCATAGTATACAGATCATAGTAATGATGCTAGAATAAAGAGAAAAGCCTCACTTTCTATTGCATTCTAACTCATAGCCAAGTTCAAACATTTTGGATTCTGTTAGGATTTATAACTAGATTGTTCCCCAGTTCAGGTGGTAATGTTTTATAGGTAGTTTATAACTTATTAATATGATGGCCAAAAATGACATACTTTATAATCTGTAGCATGCTGATTCTTGGCAATAATACAGCAAGAGTTGATGCTTGGTACTAAAGATGAGGGTTTTTTCAAGGTTCATTTTGGTTTGCATCGCCAATTTTCCCAGTGCTCTGGAGCAAGCATCGCTGTGGTAAGGTACAGTTGGTGCTTGGCCCCGTGCAAGCTCCATGCAGTTTTTGTTCGGTTGGCACATGGCTTAAAAGCACAGTTTTTGGGTACAGTTTTTGGGTACAGTGCGTCCAACATAATTTAATAAAAAGACCTCACCCTACCACCTCCGGAAATGTTTGACTTATGGATGGGTGTATGTGGCGGAGAGCTGAATTGCCAATCAGTGATATCCATTGAGGGTGGGTCAAGTTCAGGGTCACAAATAGAGATGAGCAAACCTTTCAAGGTTCGGTTACGGTTGCCCAATAAACCCATGGATGTCCTGGTCCAGAAGCACTGTTCAAGACCCAATCTTGACAAGTGCCATCACTGATTGGCTATTCGACTCTCCGCCCATATACAGTCAGCCATAAGCAAAAAACTTCCGGTTGTGGAAGGGTGGGATTTATTTATTTTTTTTTACATCCACCCAACGGCCGACAACTCTATTTTCACTCCCAGACAGTCAAACTCTGCAGGCAGCTTGCACTGGGCAAAGCATCAAGCACACAGGAGTACAGCAATCTTTGCTCCAGTTATATTCATTTTTATTCATATGGAACTGAGGAGGTCTACAGGGTAGGGGATACTCGGATCCCGGTATAGGATGCTGCTTTGACTGGGAAACACGGCTGGTCGGTTCCTGGTTCCATGCCCTGTACTCTCAGTGGCGGGGATTAGGGAAGGATGGTGATGAGGATGGGGGTAGTAGCGTCATGACGCCACCTGTGGTTCCTGGTAACGGTGGATACCAGCGCTGCGGCCGGCCACTGAGGTGATGGTGGTGCAGCTCAGTGTAGTACAGCTCCAAACAGGTGGAGCTTTGCCACAGGGCAGCAAGGGTGGATGAGGGAGTTGTAGTAGCAGCTTGCAGGGGACGCTGTGGTCAGCGGCGGGGAAGCAGCCTCACACACACAATGGTCTTTGTTTCAGTACCTTTTTACTGATGTCCGGTAACAGGTACTGTCCAAGAGGGAACCAGGTTCTCGGTGCAAATTGGGATTTTCACCTTGAGAGTTGTGAGACCTCCTCTGCTACTGTGTACGGTGGTTTGGAGTAAGCCTATAGCTAAACTTGCCACTTTCCTCCCTCTCAGGGCTTTACTCTTTAACTGACAATGAGGGCCTTCTGTGGGGTCCCTATACTCCTCTTGGGCCCCTGGTCCTGTGCTTGGTCAGGTTTGAGTGTTTCTATTAAGTTAGTACCTCAGCGGAATAGATCCTCCTGGTTTCTCCGGGCTTTTCCTGCTTCAGTGTTTCTCCTGCAGGGTTGGACTCTGGTGTCCGGGTGAGCTGAAGGGATCCTACATACGGTCCCTTGTCCTTTTTCCTTACTCCTCCACTGGCCTCCGTCCCTGTCTCTGGGGTGCTCCACTGTGGGTCAGTGTCCCTTGGTTCTGGGCCTTGCCTTGCCCAGCAACCAGGTCTTTCCAGCACCTTCTCTTGGCTGCTTCACTGGACTTCCTGCTCCCTTCACTGCTCAGAGCAGACTCACTGCCTAACTGACTCCTCCCTTCAGGCCTAAATCTTTTATAGGGGATCTGGCTTAAGGCAGTCAGTAGAGCTCCCCCTCCAGGTCTGGGGTGGTAGATGTTGTGTGCTGTGGGTACCAAAGTGTAAATCCCTTTGCATCTGATGGGTCCTCTGGCAATCCCCAGCAGGGTGCCATAGAATCACCTGAACTCACCCAAATCCAAACCCGAACTTATTCGCTGATCTCTAGTCATGACCAGGGTGGCAAAAAGTTCAGCTGCACTTCAGCGGGTTTGCTCAGCAGTACTTAGTACACATAAAATAAAAGGAAAACTTTGAAGAAACTTTTTAGAAAATGCTTTCATGTGTAAGGCTGGGTTCACATTTGCGTTCCCATCAGCAGCGCTCTGCGGAAAGGAAACGCAATGTGAGCGCAGCCACCGCAAGTTCCTATGTTTATAATGGGAGCGCACGGTGCTGCGCATGACCGTGTGCTTCCATTCTTTTGCCTGTGTATTGTACGCATGCGACAAGTCTCGTTCCTGGTGCGGACGAGAGAGTGTGATTTGTAAACAAACATGCACATACGTACAAATCGCACAGGCAAATGAATGGGAGCGCACGGTCATGCGAAGTCAAGCGAAGCACCGTGCGTCCCCATTATAAACATGGGCACTTGCGGTGGCTGCGCTCACATTGCAGTTCCTCTCCGCAGAACGCTGCGGATGGGAATGCAAATATGAACCCAGCCTAAGTACAGATGAGAAATAATACACACGATAAATAATATTAGTTTTGGTCATGATATGACTTGCATCCTGCATTTTACCCACCAGTTTTCTGCAGGCTAATTCTCTCACTTGCACTTGACTCGGAGCAAGTAGGAGGAGACAAGCTGACATAATGTCTCCCAAGCAATAAACACACAGAAAGAGGAAATTGTTGGTCTTTATTTTTATGCTGATAGTACATAGATAAAAGTAGCAACAGAATGGAGCATATACTACACAGGAATACTAATTAGTGTGGCTGCTAGAAGCGGCAGGTTCTGTTTCTCTGACAGTCAATCCAATAGTCTGCTTCTCACAAAATTCCTCCCTTCCACTTCCTCTGCCTTTCTCAGAAAATTGAAGTACGCTGTGTATTTGACAGGCCAATTCGGCTAATAGACTGACTCTCTTAAGCGAGACAAGTTTGAGATGAGAAGGATGGAAGAGAAGTGGCTCATAAGTGGGAAAACAAGGCTAATTTCTATTATGAAAAATATTACAAAATTGCTTACATTTGCTTTATTATTAACCCATTATCTACCAATGTCCTTTTTTTTGGGACGTCTAATCTTTTGCTTCTAGCAACTAAGATTTTATAATTAGGTCCAATTTTTTGTGTTATGTTTGTAAAATTAATGTTTTTAAAACAGGAAATCAAAACATTGTCATTTTTAATTGAATATTCTGTCACCCAGAGAGCTTTCATACACCAATTTTCGAAAAGGAAAATTGCTAATTTGGCAAGTACTTGGTTAATTTATGTAAAGTTTGTTGAAAGTACAGTTGTGATTTATAGGCAAACAAAAGAAAAGTACAGCAGGTATACAGTGGTGTCAAATAGCGTTTGCCCCCTTCCTCATTTCTTATTTTTTCTATGTTTGTCACACTGAAGTGTTTCAGATCATCAAACAAATGTAAATATTAAACAAAGATTAAACAGCCCCAAACCATCACACTACCACCACCATATTTTACTGTTAGTATGATGTTCCTTTTCTGAAATGCTGTGTTACTTCTATGCAATGTAACGGAACATACACCTTCCAATAGGTTCAACATTTTTCTCCTCAGTTTATAAAGTATTCTCTCAAAGGTCTTGGGGATCATCAAGATGTTTTCTGGCAAAACTTTGTTATTTTTGCTCAGCAGTGGTTTTCATCTTGGAACTCTGGCACGCAAGACATTTTTTCCCAGTTTTTTTCTTATGGCAGAGTCAACAACACTGACCTTAACTGTGGCAAAGTGAGGCCTGTAGATCTTTGGATGTTTTTGTCGGGTATTTTTGTGTCCTTGGATAAGTTGTTGCTGCATTCTTGGGGGAAATTTTGGTTGGCTTGCCACTCCTGGGACGGTTCACCATTGATCCGAGTTTTCACCATTTGTGGATAACTGCTCTCACTTTAGTTCACTGAGGTACCAAATCTTTAGAAATGACTTTATAACCTTTTCCAAACTGGTAGATCTCAATTATTTTGTTTCTCATTTTTTTCCTCAATTTCTTTGGAACGTGGTATGATGCCTAGCTTTTGAAGATCTTTTGTTCTACTTCCCCTAGTCAGACAGTTCCTATTTAAGTGATTCCTTGATTGAGAACAGATGTGGAAGTAATCAGGCCTAGGTGTGTCTCTGGAAATTGAACTCAGCTTCCCAATGATGTGATAAAACACAGTTAATTTATGTTTTAAGAGGGGGAGCAATCACTTTTTTAAACGGGGCTGTCTAGGTCTGCATTTCTTTTTCCTTTTATGAAAAAGACTTTTATTGATAAACTGCATTTTGTGTTTACTTATATTATAGTTGTGTAATATTTAAATTTGCTTGGTGTTCTGAAACATTTAAGTGTGACAAATATGCAGAATAATACCGTAATAAATCAGGAAGTGGGCAAACACTTTTTCACACCACTGTAAATTATTGTGAATTGATTTTTAGTACCTGATCAAATGACTATGTCTGTAATCTATGGCTGCTGAATGGGAGCCCTGAAAAATGCCTCCTTCTTTTAGGCATTTGCAGCAATTCTTTTTGATTAGCCGGCTTGGTGAATTCACATGTGCACCATGTCACAACTGTAAGGTAAAACCAAAAGCAGAGCCAAAAATTACATAAACTAGGAGGCAGTTTTCAGACTTCCTGTCCAGCGGCCAAAGATTATTGATATGGCCATTGTACCAACTATATGCATTATTATCAAGATATTAGGCTGCTTTCACATTACGATTTAGTGCCTGACCATGGGATTTGTGTTTGAAGGAGGATCCCACGGACAATCATGGATCCACACAGATCCCTGCAATCGGGTGGCAAATAGCCATCCGATCCGATTCCATGCAGGATCCGTGTGGATCCTGGGGTCCCCTGTCTCTCCCTGCTCCTGCCTCCTCCATCTTCTTCCCTCCACTATTCTATTCTGTCCCCCCGCTCCTCTATCCTGATCTAATCCCATCCTGTCCCCTGTTCTCTTCCCTGTGTGTTTAAAAAAAAAAACTCCTCCCGGAGGATACATCACCTTGTCACCAGCTCCCAAGATGCGACACCATCGGGGCTGAAGGACCTGTGATGATATCAGAGAGCCGGTCACATAACCTGTCAGCTGACCGGCTCTGTGACATCACCACAGGCCCTTCTGCCCTGATGTTGTCACATCCTGGGAGCCGGTGACAAGGTGATGTATCCTCCGGGAGGAGTCTGGTTTTTTTAGCACACAGGGAAGAGAACAGGGGACAGGATAAGGATTAGATCAGGATAGAGGAGCGGGGGGGAAAGAATAGAATAGCTGGGGATAACAGAATAGAGGAGATGAGGAGGACATGGGGAAGGAAGATGCAGGAAGAGGCAGGGAACAAGGAGCCAACATCGGATCTGAGGTGAACTCAGATCCGATGTCCATAGGCATACATTTTGTGTGCACTCGGATCAGTGCTCATCCGATGCTGTTCAATTTGAGTCATGGACACAAAATCATAGCAGGCTGCGATTTTGTGCCCGTGATTAAATCGGACAGCATCGGATGGTCCCAAAATCGGATGCCAATAGTGGCACATCCGATCCAAATCCTATAGGGGCACATGGGATCCGATTTCTGATCCAAGTGTATCCATTTTGAAACGGATACAATTGGATCACTGAAAATCGTAATGTGAAAGCAGCCATACAATACAGATCCAAAATCAGGCCAAATGCATGCGATCTTAATAACTTTGCCTCAAAGTTCACATGCAACAAATATTTTCATTTGCTTTGTTTCAATAATATCAAGAAGGACTCTTAAATTTGAGTTTTTTTCTGCATTGGTGACATTTTGACCAAGTGTAAATATTATCTGCAGTCAATCTCTTGCCTAAATAATGATGGTAGCACAGATAGCATTTGAACGCCTAGGGCAATGATTGGCTGCAGTGCTCATTTGTAGGTATTTGGAAACAGCAGGACAGCAGCAATGGAGATTTACCAGGTGAGTGTGAACTATAAGAGAATTTTAATATGTTCCCCAATATGTGTTCCTTTCATTCATTTATTTATTTTTTCAATTATTTTCTTTTAAATCTTGAACTGCTTTTTCAAATGAATAATATTAACATGTAATACACATAACAATTCTATCCTATTCAACACCAACGCTACAGCACAATTAGGTACAACTAGTCACAAACGTCAGTATCTCCAGCCACATAACGATGTGTTGTCCTGTTCATCTTTACATTACGGGCCCTACTGCTATAGAACTGTAGTCTCTGAGTGTGTAGATCCTGTTTCCGGGATTCTAAAACTTTAAGGAAGCTGGAATTGCTTGCTATGTTTTAGGTTTGGAGATTTGTACAGTAAATATCACTTTAAAAAATGTTCAATGTCCTTTTATAACATATGCACGTTGATGAAAGGAGACTATTTTGCATCTCAAAGATGTAAATGATGTCTTACTTTGGATCAAATGCGATTATTTATGTTCCCTTGATTCCAGCAGTGCTCATACAATCTTTTCAATGGTTTTGTACAATCATGCAGTAATCTCGTCTGTTCAGAACACTTTAAGCCTTCATATCCATAATTATTGTTTTGTTATTCTTTTTCTCACTGTTTGAAAATACAATTATGTAGCCATCACTGGTGGAGCAGATAATAGAGGGCGAAGATAGGCAACGGACAATGAATTATACAAACAAATATCTCCCCTAAAGTTAACGCTTTGTTGATAAAAACATTATACAATTCAAAACAGTTCTGATATAACATTGGATGAATATGTCTACTTATATTAGCACTTTTCAAATAGCAAAAGTTTTACAGTTTGGAAATTCCAAAGGACAGAAAATATATGGTCTACGCTGAAAGATGTGGAACAGATGTGGTTTTGTCTAGATGTGGAACAAAGAACAGACGTCCAGAAGATATTTTTCGGTGTCTTTATTTCTCGACGTGTTTCAAGACCGTCCCGGTCTCTTCCTCAGGAGTACTCCAAAATGCTGCATGTTGGTGTACTCCAAAGGAAGAGACCGGGATGGTCTTGAAACTCGTCTCCTCACTCTCCTGTTTTCTATCTCTGCCCTCTTTTGGCTCCGGTAAAATCAGATATGTCATTCAACGAAGGGGAGGGAAAAGACTGATGGTAAATGAGTGTCTGGGAAGGTGCACTGAAGATCTTGACCATATCAGCAGTGCATCTAGCACCTCATTAGCATACTTGCATTAAGAATGATTTCTGGCTAACAAAGTAAAGATTTGGACACCAAAGGGGTGATTTTATTTAATGCTGTGTCCTGCAACATTCTGTGCTTGGTTTGAACAGTCATGTTTTATTGACAGACTTTGTAAATCAATCCCAGTCACAGTTGCAAAGAAGCATATGAGAAGTAACATTAGAACAGACCCTAAAAAACATGCCTAAAAACACCCTCACCTACTTTTATTGCTTTCCTCAACTCATTTAAGTATTTTCAGTTCTCCACAGACCACTACCATATTACCATTATGCAATTTGACCTGCTTATCTTAGACTTTTAGTTTCAGTCCCCAGGCCCATCTCTTCCTCCCTAGCCTGACTCTGTTTTACGTCACCTGTTGCATTTACTATAAAATATCTAATACTGTGTTGTTTTGTTTTTTTTTCATTTGCTTATGTATATATGTATGTGTCTTCAGAATCTGTGTCATTATCAGCCTGATGAAGGGGCCATAGTGTCCCGAAAGCTTGTTATGTTTACCATCTTTTCAGTTAGCCATTAAAAGGTATCAACCACTGAGGACTCTTAGATTCTAATATTTTTCTATCTACTGGCTAACACGGTACAGACATTTTTTACCTACATCAATTGAGGAATCTTCAAATTTTGTACCAGCCACTAATCAAAGGATAATAAAACTATCCTGCCTCTTATCTCTGAATGCTGATACTTACTGCTCCAGCTGCTCATTTCCCCCTCACAACACTGACCATTATGTTCTGCTTCACCGCACCTGACTATTTACTACATTATCCAACCTTCCACTCGTATATATGTGTGTTCAGAAGTTGTCATTATTAAGCCTGATGCCTTAGAGTCTCAAAAGCTTACTATTCTTACCATCTTTTCAGTTAGCCATTAAAAGATATCAACCACTGAGGACTCTCAGATTCTAATATTTTTCTAAAAAACATGCAGATTTTCAGTATGGATTCTTGCAACTTTGTCATATCAGAACATGACCTTTAAGAAAGTCAATTATATTATTCCATATTGTATCATTCAATCATCTAGTGACAGACAAAAGATGGGAGCACCACAATATCAAGCCAATAACAAGGGGTGCTCACCGTGTCAAGCAGGGAATATACAATATGGAGAAAAGACGAGGCACATAAGGAGGGAGCAACACCAAACAAATTGGATGTGTATCAAACAAATGCTTTACCAGTGCAGGGAAAGTTAAAAAACATTTAAAAACACATAGGGGCCCCTTGGTGACATGGTGGCAAGATGTTATACAAAAATAACAATGGCAAATGGTGAAAAGCATATACAGAGTTGCTGTGTGAACAGGCTAGTAATAAGGAGCGACCAAAATTGGTAATTATTTCATGCGTCATATACGTGTAGGTGCTCTCATAAAAGAGATGTGTTCAGTGAGCACAGTAATGGTCAGTGGGGACTTGCGAACTATAAAAATAGTGGGTACCCTGATCAGTGGGTCAATATAAACCTGACATACATCAATAGTGTATAACGTTGTAACATATACATGAATGAATAACACAGCCAGGTGGTGGTCAAGCCCAGGATAAAACCCATTTGTATCCAATGATATAAATTAAGGGTGGCTTCACCTTAGCTAAATATATATATCACATGAACAGGGGGTACTTCAGGTAGCAAGCCCCTCAAGAACTGTATATACAATATGAGTGAGACATATAATGAGTAAGAAATATGAAAAATATCCAATCAGAGGCTCCGATGTTACACAGCAATGGTATAGGTATGATTGTCACACATTAACCCTAGAATGCGCAACCATAGAAATCTACACTTTCACATACCTGGGGCCTTTTAGGCCTGTGTGCAAATTACATGGAGTAACGCAAATAGAAATACTTTTCAAAGTTTATTTGAGATGCAAATATTTCAAAACATTATAATTATGTGCATAAAACAAAAAAAGTAATTACACCTGCTTAAAACACCCAATATATGCATTCTATATAATTCTTTATATATATGTATATATATATATATATATAAAACGATTTTTTAGTCTAAAAGTTTTTTATATAAAAGTTGTAGCAAACATGGTGCAGGAATATTTCTTTTCCAAAACTTTCCTTTTCAACTTTACTGATTACCCCAACAATTTTCACATATTTTTTTCGGAAGAATGTTCTTTGCAGACATTTTGTCCACAAGTAGTACAGAAACGCTCAGATTTCCTTTCCTTCTTTGCTGGACAAATATAACAGCTCTTTCTTTTTTTTACTCTTGGCTCTGAATGTTCCTGAAAATGTATACCACATCGGATGATACCTTCCGTAATTTGCCTTAGCAAGCATTTTGTGTTGCTTCGCTCCATCATGGCAGGCATCAAAAGTTCATAGCAAAGTTCCGTCAAGAATAGATGTCTCTTGTCCTTCTTGTTGGCATGGAATTCAGGATGAATTTTACTATAAACAATATAGCTATTGAGGGCTGACACATCAAGAATATTATAAAAAATTACTACAGGCCAACATTTTGTCTGCCTCTTGCATGAATACTCTCTAATCATTTCATCCATCTTGTCCACACCTCCTTTTGTTTTATTATAATGCAGTATGATTTCAGGTCTCTGTTTCCTGTCATCGGTGTCAATACTTCCATCATGATGCATTGTACTCAGTAATATCACAGATTTTTCTTTCTTTGCTTTATAAGATACCATTGTCGTTTGATTGCAGAAACCAAAGACACTCTCATAAAGTGGTCGCTTGGGATTGTGCTTCGTGATTTAAGGAATTTCGCAGTGGTTTGGCCTCATAGTACCAAGTGTGAGTTTTTTCTAAAGCAAAAATTTGCCCAGTTTCAGATTGACAATGTGACAGTAGATGTGCAACTTCTTGCCTTTAGGGGATGTTGAAAATTCATCCAGTATATGCCCAGTAAACCTGCCAAGTATAGCATAAAAATGTTCTGGATGTGTGATTCTACAAGCTATTATGGTATGAATGGTCTGATTTACTGTGGCAAATGGTCTGATTTACTGTGGCAAAGAAGATGATACTCCAGTCCAGAAAGACCTATGTTCTGACATAGTAAAAACATTTGCAGTACCAATTTTCAATTCAACTACTTTACCATTAGAATGGTAAAGTTTTGTACAGTTTTTGATTAAAAGATTCCAGATGTAACTAATAGGGGCTAATTTATCTGTTTCCAACCTCACAGGATGAATTCTTTTATCATCAAAACGAAGGCTTCTCCAAATATTCTCAAATCTATTGACTGAAATTGTAGCTTTGTAGTGTTGATCTGAAAAAGGTTTCAGAAATAATTCTCTGTTTGGAACATCATATGATTTTTTACACCCTGCCAGAAGAGTAAGGGCAATATAACCATATAGTTCCACTTTTGTTATATTTTTCCATGTTTTTTTTTCCTGAAGCAATATGTTTTCCTTCTAAGTTAGTACACAAAACTACCTCGTCTGCAATATCATCAGAAATAAATTTACAGAAAACATCTCTTTTGGACAAGAATTGGGGAATTCCTACAGTGCCATCAGCAACTCTCATAATATTATGTGATGGGGTGTGTCCAAGAACCCCAGCAGTACTGTTCCAAAAAACATTCATTTTGAATGTTCTATTTGTACGTTCTGCTGGATCCACTGCTTCTTCATCATCTGAAGAATCACTGGACGATGACGTAGAGACATTAGCTGGTGGCACGTGTGGCGCCCCTATGGGAAGGCGCCACAGGGAGGTACTACACCTCAAACAGAAGGTGTAGTGCCTCCGTAGTCATGGATATGGGGTTTCTTACAGAGTCTTTCATAAGCAAACATAGTATAGTCCATCTTCATGAACATCTGACATTTGCTGAGCAGGGAGGGGAGTGCAAGGGAGGCAGACTCCCTTGCACTCCCCTCCCTGCTCAGCAAATGTCAGATGTTCATGAAGATGGACTATGAATAAAGAACATAAGAGATCAAATGTTGGTGAGTGCGGCTATTTTTCCTATATGTTGTTACTGGATATTTTGCTAATTTGCCAGCACCGCACGGCTAACCCGCAGGCTTGAGTCACATTGTGACAGTGACCTTTTGCAAGTTAGTGCCCAGCAGTTCTTATACGCAAACATAGTATAGGTCACCTTAGGATAGGGGACTGGATATTCAGCAGGTCCCAGGGGGGTGGAGCCTAGAGTAGAGTGGGAGACTTGAGTCACATTTAGAGTCAGTCAGCGAGTGAGTGAGCAGGAGGACGGATGTCAGGAGACTGCGTCCATGACAGGAGGGCACTTCTTTGGAGAGAGGTGATGCAGACACCGGAGGGGACAAAACAGGACTGGTTGGAGCTGGCTGGGGAGTCCGGGGTCGACACCGGCATACCGGAGCCAAGGCAGTCAGTCGGTCTATCCCTGACTGCAAACCGACAAGCTGTGGGATTAACTTAAGGGAGCCATAGTGCCACGGACTTAATCCCTACCTCAGTTCCAAATTGGGTCCAGCACACTTTAGGGAAAGGACCAAATTCCAGTGGCAAGAGGATTATTCTTCTGTCACTCCCGTCTATTCCGGTAAGGAACCAACTGTACTTAACAGTAAGCAGGGGACTGGTGAAAGGGCTCTTCAGTGTGGTTAAAGAGAGTTAAAGAAGAACCCAGACCCAGAAAGCTATTACAAAAGGGACCACCAACAGACTCTGCAAAGTTACCTCAAAATCTGTGGCTATGTCCCCATTAAACCAGACTGTACTGTGTACTTCATCATCTGCCCGGTACCAGTAAAGACTTTCTTGAGCTGATCTGGTGTTTGTACTCCCTTTCTCTGCCGCCCGGAGGGCTCCCACAGTATCAAAGAGGTGAGGACAACTACCCCCCTCATCTACCCCCGCTGCCCTGAGATAAAGCTCCACCTGTGGGGAGCTGTAGTAGTCTGAGCTGCACCTCCATCACCTCAGCAGCCGGCCGCAGTGCTTGTATCCACAATACCAGGTACTACAGGTGGCATCACGTTACCATTCCCCATCTATCATCATCATCCCCCACCATCCCCGCTATTGAGGGTCCAGGGCACGGGAACCGACCAGCCGTGATCCCCCATCGAAGTAACCATCAGTCCCGGTATCCGAGTACCCCTCCTCTCCCTGTCGACCGACTCACATGTACTCTTCATCGACAAAGAAAGTTCAATGTCTTCATCTCTATCAAAAATGATTGCCTCGATTTCTTGGTCAGTCAAACCCCTGGATGTAGACTGTGCCATTGTAACCTTAGATGTCAGTAAACTTAAATGAAACAAAAAAATTATTACAATCAGGGTTGTGCACTCTTTACCGTTAGCACACACACTAACAAAGAGCAGCCCCCTCCTCTTACCTTTAGCTGGTCACCACTTTCTTTTAGGTGCAGTAGAAGCCTCTGGATTTTTGAAGCTTAGAAAGCTTCTTTTTCCAGAAACAAGAAAGCTGACTCCTTCCTCCAAAGTCTCTTCAGCAAGTAGCACACAATGAACAGGATATTGTCTATCCTCCTGATCCTGTGTGTTCATGACCTGCTATGCTGTCAGAGAGCCATGACTTTGTGAGGGAGCCTCCCTCCCAAGATCACTTGACCATGTAGTCAGGCAGAATCCACACTCTTCCCAGCAACAGCAGAATCATAAAGACTGAGTAATAAATACAAAGTCTTCCCCAGCAACAGTTCAGACAAAAAGACTGAGGATCACATGTAAACCAAGTACAGACCTAAAAGGCCCCAGGTATGTGAATATGGGGTAGTCACAAAAAGAGTTGTTTTACTGAAATGCCTATAGCATAAAAATATATGAACAACTGGAAATTACTAACAACTATATACCTGAGGAGTACCTAGAGTTTCAAAATTCTAAATAAAGTAATCTTGCAGAAAATAGAAAACAAGTAACCTAGCAGGAGTGCAAGGCCCCAGGTATGTGTTTTAGGGTTAAACAAACCAGGTTGTGCACAATAAGTAGTAAGGGACAGTTACATATGTAACAAAGAAACCAGATGCTAATACACCAAATCCATGCTAGTAAACACAGATATCACAGAAGGATAGCTCTAATACAATTGTGGTGATGATACAAATGATACTTGCCCCTAAATGTGCCACATGTAGAGGTGGGCTTGTCTCACCAATAAAATTTGATAGTCAATAGTCACCACAGACCGTGGGTCCTAGGTCAATCAGAGATGCCGTGGACAGCCATGTATTAGAATGCCAGCATAGCCCAGGGGGCACCCAGGCCCAACGCGTTATGCTGCTGAGGTGCAGCTTCGTCAGAGGAGATGGTTCACTTTAGCTATATATATATAATTGGATGCAAATGGATTTTATACCATATTCTGGGCTTGACCACCACCTGGCTGTGCTATTCATTTATGTATATGTACAATGTTATCACTATTGATGTATGTCAGGTTTCTATTGACCCACTAATCAGGGTACCCACCATTTTTGTAGCCAGCAAGTCCCCACTGACCATTACTGTGTTCACTGAACACATCTCTTTTATGAGAGCACCTACACTTGTATTATTATTATTATTATTTATTATTATATATTTATATAGCGCCATTAGGTTCCATGGCGCTTTACATGAGGATAAGGGAGACAAGAACAAGTACACTAAATCTAGGCGATCAGGACGTACAGGAGGGGCAGGGAACCTGTCCACGAGGGCTCACAGTCTACGAGGGGCGGGTTGGGATTCAGTATGATGGGGCAATGTTAGGTATGGGGCGGTCGCCTGGCTCTCATGGCAGGTTGTAGGCTTGACGGAATAGGTGAGTCTTCAGGTGACACTTGAAGCTTCTCAGGGTAGGCGAGTGTCTGACGTGTTCGGGCAGGGAGTTCCAGAGTAAGGCAGATGCCTGGGAGAAGTCCTGGACTCGGTTGTGCGAAGAGGTGATGAGAGGGGAGCAAAGGAGGAGTTCTTGGGAGGAGCGGAGGTTGCGTGAGGGTAGGTATCGGGAGACCAGGTCGGAGATGTATGGTGGGGTCAGGTTGTGTATGGCTTTGTACGCCATGGTTAGTGTTTTGAATTGGGATCTCTTGGAGGCGGGGAGCCAGTGAAGGGCTTGGCAGAGAATAGGGGAAGACAGGGGAGAAGCGGGAGGACAGGTAGATTAGTCGGGCAGCGGAATTGAGGATAGACTGGAGAGGTGTGAGGGAGTTAACCGGGAGGCCATTGAGAAGAAGGTTTCAGTAGTCAAGGCGGGAGATGATAAGAGCATGTATGAGTGTTTTAGTGGAGTCGTCGCATGAAATAATTACCAATTTTGGTCGCTCCTTGTTACAAGCCTGTTCATACAGCAACTCTGTATATGCTTTTCACCATTTGCCATTGTTATTTCTGTATAACATCTTGCCACCATGTCACCAGGGGGCCCCTATCTTTTTTAAATGTTTTTAACTTTCCCTGCACTGGTCAATATATAAAGCATTTGTTTGATACACATCCAATTTGTTTGGTGTTGCCCCCTCTTTATGTGCTTGTCTTTTCTCCATATTGTTCATTCAATCATCTAAATATTTTTTTTCCTAGAAAACAAAAGTGGCACAATGTATCCTTAAATGTACTATCTATGTTTACATCCTATTTCAATAATGTACTTTACTTTAAAACAGCATACTGTATGTCTTTGCCTCACCGCTTGTGGTAAAGCTTATAAGAATCATTTCTATTAGCAGAAATGTAAAAGAGATTAAATATATCTACAAATAATGAAAACTAAATCCAAATTATTAATATAATTTCAATATTTGCTCTTCTGAAGCCAGATTCAGGCATTATCTTTTTAAGTATCCCCAAGACTATTGACTTTTCCCTGCTTGGTTTTTATTAGTTCAATATGGTTAATGTAAAGTGATACACATGCTCAGAGGAGTCATTGACGTTTCAATTAATGTAGTGTTACTATTTCACAGCTGCTTATTTCTTTAGCTCTATTCATTACTCGTCTAAATGTCAAGATAAAGTAAATGTAAAGAAATGCTATTGTGTGCTCTGCTTACATAACACATTGACTCCTGATGTTTGCCTTCATTTTCTGATAAAATAGCACTCAGTGCAAGACTTTTCTTTTTTTGGGTGGGGGCATTATTGATCCACATTTTCATTACTTGCACTTAACACTTATAAGTGTAGAAATAAAAGGTTGTCCATCTCATTCTTTTGCTGTAGTTAGGCTGGTTTCACACTTGCGCTCCCCACTGCTGCGTATTGCAGCAGAGAAGCGCAAGCTGAGCGCAGACACCGTGCGCCCCTATGTTTATCATGGGGACGCACATTGATGCGCTCGGCTGCGCATGACCGTGCGCACTGATAAACTTCAGTATGTGATTTGTACGCATGCGGATGCTTGCGTACAAATCACACGTTCTCATCAGCACCCTGAACGCGACATGTCAGCTCAGCTTGCGCTTCCCTGTCACAATACGCAGCTGCGGGGAGCACAAGTGTGAAACCAGCCTTAGTGTTAAAGAATAATGCTGGCTTCACACTGAGTTTTTGGGATCTTGTTCTGTCTGTTTTGAAAAGGACAGAACTGGATCCTGTTTTGCCTCCCATGTAGCCCTATGGTGCCAGATTGCCCATAAATAGTCATCCAATTCTGCAACTTCATTCCCGAATTAATTTCTGTCATTTTATGGCCAGTCCTGAAATCAGAGACTGCTCCGATTTTTGGCTCTAGTTATAAAAACGGACCAAACAGGACAAAAACGAATCCGGGGAGATCCGATACACATAGCATGGGAGTCTATGGGTGCCGGATTTGGGAAAAAACAGGATAATTTCCCAGATCCGGTTTTAGTGAACTGAGCATGCTCAGTACACTA
The DNA here is from genome assembly GCA_033576535.1 of Allobates femoralis. Lineage (NCBI taxonomy): Eukaryota > Metazoa > Chordata > Amphibia > Anura > Aromobatidae > Allobates > Allobates femoralis. Next base: position 347,477,272 of record JARQOC010000002.1, read on the forward strand.
AAACTGCTCTGTTCCTGTAATTCGGTTTTCGCAAGTGATTTAAACTGCTCAGCTGATGCTGTCATGTGACACATCAGCTGATTGTGTTGCTGCCTCACCTGGTAAGATGATTAAGGTCCTACAGCCATCGGAGGTGCACTCCTCACACCACGGGACACTCGGCAGAGAGGTCAACATTTTTTTTAAATTTTTAACACATTCACTTGCAATGTATCTACATTTAGAAAAAGCTTGAAGCTGTACTTTGCTTTATTTGTGTGCCTGCATCCCCCAAAATCCCGGATCTGGACACAGAACTGGCATCCAGAGTTGCACATATGGTCCTTTCCGTTCCTGTCTGTGTGGTCCTGCAAAAAACAGGATCCACATAGACAGGAACAAACTGTGCTGTAAAGCCAGCCTAATATTAATTAAATGATCTTATATAACCCCTAAAGTTATAGTGGCGTTGAAGATCTTATACAGGTTTTCCAACTTAGATCTTTAGGGCATATTCACTAGACTACACCTGGGATCTCCAACCCTTCACATAAAAGATAAGGTTGAGTGTTCCTATTACTCCTACACTGTGTGCAGAATTATTAGGCAAAACAGTATTTTGATCACAAGATACTTTTTATACATGTTGTCCTACTCCAAAGCTGTATGGGCTTGAGAGCCAACTACCAATTAAGTAAATCAGGTGATGTGCATCTCTGTAATGAGGAGGGGTGTGGTGTAATGACCACCCCTATATAAGGTGTGTTAATATTAGGCAAATGCTTTCCTTAGGCAAAATGGGTCAGAAGAGAGATTTGACAGGCTCTGAAAAGTCCAAAATTATGAGATGTCTTGCAGAGGGATGCAGCAGTCTTGAATTTGCCAAACCCTTTGAAGCGTGATCACCGAACAATCAAGTGTTTATCAGGGTCACAAGAAGCGTGATGGGCAAAAAAGGCGCAAAATAACTGCCATGAATTGAGGAAAATAAAGCGTGAAGCTGCCAAGATGCCATTTGCCACCAGTTTTGCCATATTTCAGAGCTGCAACGTTACTGGATTATCAAAAAGCACAAGGTGTGCTATACTCAGGGACATGGCCAAGGTGCAAGCTGAAAAACGACCACTTTTGAAAAAGAAACATAAGATAAAATGTCAAGATTGGGTCAATAAATATCTTAAGGCTGATTTTTCAAAGGTTTTATGGACTGATGAAATGAGAGTGACTCTTGATGGGCCAGATGGATGGGCCAGAGGCTGGATCACTAAAGGGCAGAGAGCTCCACTCTGACTAATGCCAGTAAGGTGGAGGTGGGTACTGGTATGGGCTGGTTTCATCAAAGATGAACTTGTGGGCCTTTTCGGGTTGAGGATGGAGTGAAGCTCAACTCCCGCTAGCCAGTTTCTGGAAGAAACTTCTTCAAGCAGTGGTACAGGAAGAAGTCGGTATCATTCAAGAAAAACATGATTTTCATGCAGGACAATGCTCCATCACATGCATCCAACTACTCCACAGCGTGTCTGGCCAGGAAAGGTCTAAAAGAAGAAACAATAATGATATGGCCCCCTTGTTCACCTGATCTGAACCCCATAGAGAACCTGTGGTCCTTCCTAAAATGTGAGATCTACAGGGAGGGAAAACAATGTCTGGGAGGCTGTGGTAGCTGCTGCACACAATGTTGATCGTAAACAGATCAAGCAACTGACAGAATCTATGGTGGAAGGCTGTTGAGTGTCATCATAAAGAAAGGTGGCTATATTGGTCACTCAATTTTTTGGGGTTTTGTTTTTGCATGTTAGAAACGTATATTTCTAAATTTTGTGCAGTTATATTAGTTTACCTGGTGAAAATAAACAAGTGAGATGGGAACATATTTGGTTTTTATTAATAAAAATTCTGCACAGTAATAGTTACCTGCACAAACAGACATCCTCCTAAGATAGCCAAGATCTAAAAAAAATCCACTCAAACTTCCAAAAATATTAAGCTTTGATATTTATGTCTTTTGAGTTTGATTGAGAACATAGTTGTTGATCAATAATAAAAATAATCCTCTAAAATACAACTTGCCTAATAATTCTGCACAGGTGTATAAGCTTAAATAGAGAGATCTGGGTCACATGACATTCGTGGTAACCTCTCTGTTAACTCTCTACCTGAAAGTGGCAGCTACCAGCCACCTAACCTAGTGGACAGTGGATCTGCAAACTTATTTGCGAGGTCCTTGGCTGCTGATCCAGCTGCTTACACTGACAAACCTCTCAGATGACACAGGGATTTAAACCACAGCATCAAATAGGGTAAAACATTGGAATGTGAGTTATTTGTCAAATTGGGATATCTGTTGTTCTAGTGCAGCTCCAGTGATTTAATTGAGTGTAACAGTGTTGTACAGGAAGAAGTTAATGGTGTTTAGTTGCTTTAGGGTGACAATTATCCAAATTGTGTTTGCAGTAGGCCATTTTTCAACCATGATACTGAAATATGACTAAAGTTGGCCAATGAATTTTGTTATATCTTTCTCTGGATCAAACTTCTATGCATTTGAAAAACACTAAACTTTTTCCACATATTTCTTCAACCTCAGGCTCTGTACACATCTATGTTGGAGGCCCCAGCTCTGGGGCCTTTGTTTCAGATTCCAGCAGCTTCTAGAATAAATAATAAAGCTTGCTACACTATTTTTTCTGTCAACATAACAAGCCCAATGGACCCATTATAATTTAATGCGGTCTGCTCGTTGCCACCGGTATCTAACATTTGAATGATCCATCCATTTTATCACGCAACAAACAAAAAAAGGAATTCCTTATGTAGTTCGGAACATAATCTAAGATTCTACATTCATAATACAATTTGGGGCAGGTTATGGGAACTATAATGCACATTTAGGAGTAAGAGAAGTAGATTTCATGTGAAAAGATATTTTATTCTAAACTCTTGTGTTCAGGACACTGTTCCTGAAGATGCACAGCTCACATAGATTTAAACAATGTGGATCGCTAAGTAATTAGAGGCACTGCTATTATTTACAGCAAAGCGTTCTGTTAACTGCCCAGAGTTTTGACAACAGAGATTACCATGGTTGAAACAGATTTGCAAACATTCATGGCAAAACTAATTGGGAAGGAAAGTGATGTAGAAGGTTTATGCTATAGAATCTGGTGGAGCCGCATATTCTGTATGCAAATTCCATTTTAATTTGAATCAATTTAGAGAGCAGATGTGAAGATAAAAAAATAAATAAATAACAGGTTCTGTCTTGCAAAGGAGAAATGTTTTGCTCCAGTTCTTAAGCACAATTCAAATCCGGCTAATTATGTGTATTTCCTTTTATCTGGGTGTAAATTATCTTGTACGAGCAGCTGGCAATGCAAGTGTGTGTTTGACAACTATAAACAAAAGTCATAATTAACTATTTTATTTCAGCTCTGAAAAACCAAAGGTTCCTTGCTGTGTAATTCTTAGAGAAATGTCAGTCTTCAAATGTGAGATATGTTTGCTTTTCCATCGTTTGTAAGGTTCACCTAGTGTGCCCTTTTTGTTTCTTCTGTACATGATCAAACAAATCAAGAAGATGCTTAATTATAATTTATCAGGACAAATCTGAATTCTTTTTTACTAAGTGTTGGTAAGGTGGTTATTGTTATATGAGTAGAACATCTATGTTAAAAATGATTTTCTCTGATAATATTGAAATGGGGGTGACAAAAGGAATGGCAGACATATTGCGGATGACTCCTTGGGAATGGGATGGAATCCTTCTGGTGCTAATTTCCACCAGCAGATTAGTGATCAGCTTTTCCTGTAGGGCAAGATGACAGTATAATCACTATGATTTATAACTCCTGTATGCTTGTTAATTATTTATTTTGCTAACTTATATAGCACTATTAATGCCACACCACTTTTCAGGCATCAAAAACTAAACTCTCTTTCATGATACCTCTGGAGTGTCAGAAAAGACCAATCTAAATATGAGAAGAACATACCACCAAAGACAACCTCTGCAAATGCAGTATCACAGTGTTGCAAAACAACACTGCTAATCACTGAGTCACCATGCTGTACCTACACTAGAAATAGCAAAGAATAGGGCTGTCATTAGTGGAAGATTGATGACACCATTTGAAGAAGAAGCTGTTAAGGGCGCAGCCAAATGGAGAGCGTTGCATAGTCTTCTGAACAGTGAATGAAATGATGCTTGAGTAATCATGGGACCAAACTGAAGACCAGTAAAACCAATATGCCAGACACACTTGGTGTATGCTGTCATGCGTAAGCACACCTTGAAGGCCATTCAAGTAATGGGATGTGAACCTTTGCAGAGCCCTTCCCAGGTGCCAATAGCGGGGTGTCTGATGGCAGGGCACACTGTCCTCAGGGGTTAAACACACCAGTAAGCTCTCTCTCTCTCTCTCTCTTTTTATATATATATATATATATATATATATATATATATATATATATATATATACATGTACATGTACAGTACAGACCAAAAGTTTGGACACACCTCATTCAAAGAGTTTTCTTTATTTTCATGAATATGAAAATTGTAGATTCACACTGAAGGCCTCAAGGCTATGAATTAACACATGTGGATTTATGTACTTAACAAAAAAGTGTGAAAATATGTCTTATATTCTAGGTTCTTCAAAGTAGCCACCTTTTACTTTGATTACTGCTTTGCACACTCTTGGCATTCTCTTGATGACCTTCAAGAGGTAGTCACCGGAAATGGTTTTCACTTCACAGGTGTGCCCTGTCAGGTTTAAAGCGAACCTGTCACCCCCCCCGGGCATCAAAAGCTCTAATAGCCACCTTCTGCAGCACTAAGGCTGCATTCAGGGAAGGTGACTATAGCCTTTTGATGCCCTTTGTAGTCTGAAATATGAAGTTAGGTAAATGCTTACTCTTAGAAAGAGCAGAGACCGGGAGGCAGGGTTTCACGCTGCTCCGGCCCGCCCCCTCTTGTCAGTCATGGTGCTCGGCTGCTGCTGCCTCCCATGACTGTGTAAAATGAACGCGCGTCTCCGTTCTCATGCACGGAGCCGCGCATGCGCTGTGTGCCCGGTGTCCAGGAAGTCATCGACACCGGGCACAAAGCGCATGCGCGGCTCCGTGCATGAGAACGGAGACGCGCGTTCATTTTACACAGTCATGGGAGGCAGCAGCAGCCGAGCACCATGACTGACAAGAGGGGGCGGGCCGGAGCAGCGTGAAACCCTGCCTCCCGGTCTCTGCTCTTTCTAAGAGTAAGCATTTACCTAACTTCATATTTCAGACTACAAAGGGCATCAAAAGGCTATAGTCACCTTCCCTGAATGCAGCCTTAGTGCTGCAGAAGGTGGCTATTAGAGCTTTTGATGCCCGGGGGGGGTGACAGGTTCGCTTTAATAAATGGGATTTCTTGCTTTATAAATGGGGTTGGGACCATCAGTTGTGTTGTGCAGAAGTCTGGAGGATACGCAGCTGATTGTCCTACTGAATAGACTGTTAGAATGTGTATTATGGCAAGAAAAACGCAGCTAAGTAAAGAAAAACGAGTGCCCATCATGACTTTAAAAAATGAAGGTCAGTCAGTTCGAAAAATTGGGAAAACTTTGCAAGTGTCCCCAAGTGAAGTTGCAAAAGCAATCAAGCACTACAAAGAAACTGGCTCACATGAGGACCGCCCAAGCAAAGGAAGACCAAGAGTCACGTCTGCTGCGGAGGATAAGTTCAACCAATTCACCAGCCTCAGAAATCGCAGGTAAACAGCATCTCCGATTAGAGACCAGGTCAATGCTACACAGAGTTCAAGCAGCAGACACATCTCTACAACAACTGTTAAGAGGAGACTTTGAGTAGCAGGCCTTCATGGTAAAATAGCTGATAGGAAACTACTGCTAAGGACAGGCAACAAGCAGAAGAGACTTGTTTGGGCTAAAGAATACAAGGAATGGACATTCGACAAGTGGAAATCTGTGCTTTGGTCTGATGAGTCCAAATTTGAGATATTTGGTTCCAACCACCGTGTCTTTGTGCAACGCAGAAAAGGTGAACGGATGGATTCTATGTGCCTGGTTCCCACCGTGAAGCATGGAGGAGGTGTGATGGTGTGGGGATGCTTTGCTGGTGACACTGTTGGGGATTTATTCAAAATTGAAGGCATACTGAACCAGCATGGCTACCACAGCATCTTGCAGTGGCATGCTATTCCATCCGGTTTGCGTTTAGTTGGTTCATCATTTATTTTTCAACAGGACAATGACTCCAAACACATCTCCAGGCTGTGTAAGGGCTATTTGATCAAGAAGGAGAGTGATGGAGTGCTATGCCAGATAACCTTGCCTCCACAGTCAGCAGACCTGAACCCAATCGAGATGGTTTGGGGTGAGCTGGACCGCAGAGTGAAGGCAAAAGGACAAACAAGTGGTAAGCATCTCTGGGAACTCCTTCAAGACTGTTGGAAGACGATTTCCGGTGACTACCTCTTGAAGCTGATCAAGGGAATGTCAAGAGTGTGCAAAGCAGTAATTAAAGCAAAAGGTGGCTACATTGAAACAACTGAAAATATGTCTTATATTTTAGGTTCTTCACACTTTTTTGTTAAGTATATAATTGCACGTGTTAATTAATAGTTTTGATGCCTTCAGTGTGAATCTACAATTTTCATAGTCATGAAAATAAAGAAAACTCTTTGAGAAGGTGTGTCCAAACTTTTGGTCTGTACTGTATATATAACATCCAGTAGTTTCCCTCCACGAAGTATTTGGGGGATATGGAAAGACAAAGGTACATCATAGCATCCCTCACACTTGGCAATGCACATGCACACAACTGAGAGCCATCTTAGCCTTCAGCCAGGATTGCAGGATGAGTGGGTGGAGAAAAATACAATACACTGTTGACTTCATCCTTCTGCGACTAGATACTCCCCAGTTTCTGATGTGTATAAGAAATATTGCTGATTATTACATGAGTTTCTTTCATTCAGTCGCTGTTTTTACTTACATATAGCATAATGAACATAAAGCATTAAGGTGTAATTTAGAATTTGGATATTAGTTATTAGTAGTCAAAGCTGACATGATAATTGATATTCAGAGTTCTCCAGTATTATTGGTAGACTCTCCTCTTTTCCAATGGCGAGCTAGCCCCATTGTTAGGAAATTTTTTGTGTTTTGCTATGTTGAGATCTGTGATCATCCTCTGTAAACTAATCAGGCTGTAGGGGCACAGACAGATAACATTGATTTAAGGTTCAGTGTTGTTTTATTCTGTGCATTCAGTGCCTTGATAGTTCAGACAGGTGACACAGTTTTCCATTCTGAGCTATGCATGGGATGAAATCTACAAACATAGAACCTAATATTTGGTTTTGTTTAGTTAGTTTTCTATTGTTTTTCTGCTTGCTTTTATAAACAGCATTTGGGTTGATCTATACAGAGAGTCACAGTCGTCGTTCTTCAAGGAAAATCCAAGTTGTCAGAAAAAGCGTTCTAGAAGTAAAAGGACGTTTACAGCACAGAAGGAACAAGGAGGACAACATCAAGATGACTTCAGAAAAAGTGGGTATGGATTTGTCTGCCTTAAAATGTTTAGCAAAACAGAGTGCATTCAAGTTAGTACATGTCACTAGTCCCAAATCTGCAGAATTGTTGTGGTCTGCTCTCTTGGAGCAAACATGTAGTCACGAAAATGTATGTGTAGACAGTTGGACAATCATATATAAAGCAAACAGCTCCAAATGCTTGCTAAACTGATTCATTTTTTTTATAAGGAATCAATCTGTATACCTAAAACACAGTTGAATGGGACAAATTTCCCAAATTTTCACTACAGAGAATGTGTGCCTTAAGGCCCCGTCACACATTTCAATGTCGCCAGCGATCTGATCGCTGGCGACATTGATGGCTGATCACTGAAGAGCTATCGCATAGGCAGACTCACCAGCGATCAGTACCAGCGAGAACACTGGTATCCATGTAAACAAGCGGGTAACTAAGTGCCACGCAGCACTTAGTTACCCGCTGTTTACCATGGATACCAGCTCACAGTGCTTGCTGAGAGGTGCTTGGAGCTGGCTGATCGCGCGTCTCTTGGTGTCACACGCAGCGATGCTGCGTGCCCAATGGGAGACCATCGCCGGGTTTTCAGACCTGTCTGAAAACCTAGCGACCATCAACCAGCGATTTATCGCTGGTTGATTCACCATGTCACACGCGTCAATATCGCTGCAATGTCACGTGCAGCAGCAACATTGACAGCAATATTGACGCGTGTGACGGCCCCTTAACAGACACAACTGGAGATAAAAAATCATTGTCATGATATTAATGAACCAGCTGACTCAGTCTGCTGCTGAGATCAAAGCATTTAAGGATAAATCAGCAGCTAGTGATACAATACTTAGGCTGGCTTCACACTACATTTTTTGACATCCTGTTCTGTTTGTTTTTGAAAAGAACAGAACAGGATCATTTTTGCCTATCATATATCCATGTGCTGCCGATTGGCCATATTTGGCAATCCGGTTTTGTGTATTCAGTCCCGGATTTGTTTCTGTCCTGTTTTTCACCGGTCCCAAAATTGAAGTTTTGCTCTGGTGACAAAACCGGACAGAAACGAATCCGGTCCGGGACACTTAACATGGGGGCCTATGGAAAAAACAGATTCATTTCCTGGATATAGATCCAAGGTACAGAGCATGCTCACAACAAGACCACTGCTCTGTACCCATGTTATATGCGTGTAATTTCATTTTAGCAGTGAATTTTTAAAGATTTAAATGTGCTGATATGGTCATGTGACCCATCAGCTGATTGGGTTGCCCTGCCCCCCCTCCCGGTCAGCTGATGCACACCTCTTTTAGCCACTGGAAGTGCATTGGAGGTGAATGCATCGCGGGACACACGGTAGAAAGGTGATAATTCTTTTTTTTACCCAATCCTTAATTTAATATCACTTAAGCAGTGTATGTAGATTCACTGCTAAAGTGATATTAAACAGCGCCCCCTGCTCTCTCTTTGTCAGGATACTGGACCCGGACAAAGAAATGGCATCCGGAGTTGCCAATCTGGACTTGTCTGTTCCTTTTCGTGGGGTCCTGCAAAAAACAGGATCCCCACAGACAGGAATAAAACGTAGTGTGAAGCCAGCCTTAATCTATACATGTGGAACTTGGTACTAGGTCTCAACTGATAATTAGTATGCATAGTATCATCAATGGTTTTTCAAACAAGGTGAATGAATACACTCTCATTGTCTCTGAAATCAAAGCCAGATTACCTATCAGTTTTGTCCTGTGCAGAACAAAAAGGGATGATGGATGAACAATTTCAAAATTTGATCCTATCCATAAATTAAAACGTATGTATGCGATTTCTAAAGTTATAAAAGAATTCAAAAGTCATATTGTTAAAAATGCATCCTTACTAATGTGACAGTTTAAAAGATCTAGAGAGAATGAAGTATGCACTTTTAGGGGCCCTAAATCAATTTTATGCCTGTGCTTGCTGAGGTCATATTCGCAGGTACAGCAAATCAAGGACTAAAAGAGAAAGGAAATATTACTCTTTTAAGTGTGGTCACTTTGAACACATTGCAAGAAATTGTCTTTGCACAAATAATTGTGAGGAATCCAAGCAATACTGTGGTAGATAGTAGGCATTTACACAGACAGAATAGCCACAAAAGCATTTTCTCTCAGACCCCCTTGCCCCACCATGTCTAGAAAGGTCAAAAAGACAAATTACGACTAAAAAATGTGTGTACCGTGTTATCCAGTAGATAGAAAAATATTAGAATCTGAGTGTCCTCAGTGGTTGATACCGTTTAATGGCTAACTGAAAAGATGGTAAAAAATAGCAAGCTTTTGGGACACTATGGTCCCTTCGTCAGGCAGTTAATGACACAAATTCTGAAAACACATACATATATACATAAGCAAATGAAACAAAAAAATAATTAAAAAAAGCAGTGTTAGATGCTGTAGTAAATGTGACAGGTGACGTAAAGCAGAGTCAGGCTAGAGAGGAAGAGATGGGCTGGGGAATTGAAACTAAAATTCTAAGATAAGCGGAACAAATTGTATCATTGGTATATGGTGCGCTTGTGAGTCAAAAGTCCAGCAATGTTGGTGTTGGTATAAAACATAGTATTATATTCTAATTGCACCAGGAGAGGAGTGTGTGTTACCTTTAATCCAGTTTTAGGTTGCAAAGACTCCTTTGAGACTCCAGAAGATCCCTCTTGAGTTTGGCACTGAAGTAAAACATCTCATGTCAATTTCAGCCATGAGGAGAAGGTCATAAAACACTTATAGATCGTAAAATCATGTCACCATCCGGCTGAAGCATGATACTACCAAGATTATGGGCATTTTGCACTTTCTATCATAAGACTCAACAGTGTCATGAAGAGAAAGTCTGTTCAGATACAGCACCAAAGTTAAAACATTATTTAAATACCTAATCAGTCCTGTCATTGACCTTCTGGTTGTGATCATAATCATTTAAATTGGCTGTTTTTGTTTTACAGAAGGACCAAAAGATTGAGCAGTCATGAACTCAGCCAGAAACAGGAGTTAAGGACATAAGAAAAATCTGGGCCTTTACCCAGGATTCAATATATTAATATATAGTATATAAATACATGACAACTTTTAATTTGGAATACATTTCTGGGTATGCCACCCCTACTGAAATTCTGTATGTGTGAATATTGAAACTTTAGGTGTAACAGTGAGTCTTCCTATATATTTAAAGATGTATCTCAATGAATTAGAATATCATCAAAAAGTGAATTTATTTCAGTAATTCAATACAAAAAGTGAAACACATAGAGATAATAACCTTTGGGTTTTATTGGCTGTAAAGCTTAATCATCAACATTAGCAGAAATAAACACTTGAAATAGATCACTCTGTTTGTAAGGACTTTATACAAAATATGGGTTTCACTTTATGTATTGAATTGCTGAAATAAATTCACTATTTGATGATATTCTAATTACTTGAGTATATATAGGTACATCTGAATTAAAGAGATGTGTAGTCCATTTCAAGTGTGTTTATGTGAAAATGCTAATTACTGACCCATGTGCCATTGGAGTTATACTAGCAGCCATAAATGAATTAGCATTTTCACATGAACACACTTGAAATGGACTACACATTTCTTTAATTCAGATGTACCTATATATACTCAAGTAATTAGAATATCATCAAATAGTGAATTTATTTCAGCAATTCAATACATAAAGTGAAACCCATATTTTGTATAAAGTCCTTACAAACAGAGTGATCTATTTCAAGTGTTTATTTCTGCTAATGTTGATGATTAAGCCTTACAGCCAATTAAAACCCAAAGGTTATTATCTCTATGTGTTTCACTTTTTGTATTGAATTACTGAAATAAATTCACTTTTTGATGATATTCTAATTACTTGAGTATATACAGGTACATCTGAATTAAAGAGATGTGTAGTCCATTTCAAGTGTGTTCATGTGAAAATGCTAATTCATTTATGGCTGCTAGTATAACTCCAATGGCACATGGGTCAGTAATCTGCATGTGCTTTTTGGATCAGTAGAATAATGTATATGCTATTTAAGCTTAATTCTCTACATGCCTTTATACTGACAAGCGAAAGGGTAACAAAGTTTTGAACTTTGACTTTCAGGCTCCATATCTAACCATCCAGTATAGCTTTGACCGTGAAACTATGTAATGCTGGCATCTGCATTTTGCCCTGACACTCTCCAGCAGCGGCAAGGCCGACTTACCGCTGCGACCATACTGCATGCCTTCCTCCTCCATCACGGCTGTCCACGTGCTTCTCGCTCCCGAGTCTTGTGTACTTAGAAACCTGTCCTGCACTTAAAGAGCCTATGGACTGCGAGGGTAAAGCCATTCCAGAATTTGACCAGACTAATACCTGGGATAAATGGATATTTTGATTGGCAAAAAAAAAAAAATTCCACTCATAGTGGTTGGGTGAAGCCATACATTGTCAAATTACTGTTTTTTCTCTCTTTAAATCATAATGACAACCAAAAATATCCAAATGACTCTGAATCAAAAGTTCATATACCCTGGTAATTTTGGCCTGATAACATGTACAGAAGTTGACACAAATTGGTTTGAATGGCTAATAAAGGTAACATCCTCACCTGTGACCTGTATGCTTGCTATTAGTGTGTGCGCATAAAAGCTGAGTGAGTTTCTGTCATGGGGAAAGCAAAACAATTGTCAAAGAATCTATGGAAAAGATAGCTGAACTGTATAAAAGAGGAAAAGGATACAAAAAGATATCCAAGTAATTGATAATGCCAGTCAGCAGTGTTCAAACTGTGATTAACAAATAGAAAATCAAGGGCTCTGTAAAAACCAAACCATGATCAGGTTTAGAGCAATAAAATGTTTGGCCACAACTGCCAGGAAAATTGTTTGGGATGCAACGAAAAACCCACAAATATCATCAGCTGAAATACACGACTCACTGAAAACTAGCAGTGTGGCTGTTTATAGATGCACAATAAGGAGGCACTTAATGAAAAATGGGCTGCAAGCCATTACTGCTCAAACGTCACAGAGTATCTCATCTACAATATGCCAAACAGCACAGAGACAAGCCTACAAACTTATGAACCAAGGTAATTTGGAGTCATGAGACCAAAATCCAACTTTTTGGCCACAACCATAAATATTTCAATTGGAGAGGTGTCAACAAGGCCTCTGATGAAAGAAACTCCATTCATACTGCAAAGCATGGAGGTAGATCGCTGATGATGTGTTGATGTGTTATCTACAAAGGCACAGGAAACTTGGTCAAAGTTGAAGGAAAGATGAATACAGCATGTTATCAGAAAATACTGGAGGCAAATTTGCACTCATCGGCCCGGAAGCTGCGTAAGGGACATACTTGGATGTTCCAACATGACAATGATTCAAAACACAAAGCCAAGTTGATCTGTCATTGCCTACAGCAGAACAAAGTACTGGTTCTGTAGGGGCCATTTCAGTCTCCTGACCTCAATATCATTGAGCCTCTCTGTTTTCCATCCCCCACAGGCTATATTGATATCAATTTAGTGCATACATCATTTAAAGCTATTAATTATGTTCAGGGCATTACCTCTATATTGATACCTGTGGCATCAGTCACCCAAAGGCATACATGTTAAAAAATGAGTGAATGACAAAGCTATTTTTGTGTACATGCTTCATTAATGAAAAATATCACATAAACAGAACCTAAGAGAAAAAAACTAGAAGACACCTCAAAGGAGATTATTTGTCTATATTGCTATATACAGCTGTCACTGGGTTCAATAATAAGAATATAATGCCATACACAGAAAACTTCCTTAGTAGAGGAATTAACACTTCAGGGACAAATATACTGGTAACTTAAGCTAATGGTGGGTTGTCAATATTAGGTCAGTAAAGATCCAACACATAGCACCCTCATAATCTGATATTCATTACATATCATATGTATAGTTTGACAATATTAAACTACTGGACAAATCCTTTAAAGAGGTTCATCACAAATGTGATAAAATGTGTCCTGTCACATAATTCAAACTGAATCCCATTCTATTCATGTGTCAGGACAGTTGCCAGTCTGAAGAGAAACAGCTGAAAATGTATTCCAACTCCAATATCTTAAACACACATACCTCAGTGACCTGCTTGATCAATATTGTGACATGTGAAGAAATACTTTATTTCATCAGCTGCCTGAGCACAAAAAGTTTTTCATTCCAGCCTCAGTACTCCGTGCACACTGAGTCAGCAATATTTCTTTTTTCTAATGTCCCAGCCATGCATTGGCTCCTGATCAAGATATGTGTGTGCAGGATTCTCCTCTGCTGTCAAATGAGACATGTGTCTTTCCTTAGACTGTTACTCAACCTGACTTGTCTATGATGAGTTGCTGTTTAAATTATGTGACAGGGGCCGTTTTATCACATTCATAGAAAACCCTTTATAGACTCACAGATTTTAGAGAGTTTCTGGCTTTACAGTTGTGGCTAAAAGTATTGACACCCCTGCAATTCTCTCAGATAATACTCAGTTTCTTCTTGAAAATGATTGCAATCACAAATTATTTGGTATTTTTATCTTCATTTAATTTGTCTTCAATGAAAAAACACCAAAAGAATTGTCCTACAGCCAATTTGGATATAATTCCACACCAAACATAAAAAAGGGGGTGGACAAAAGTATTGGCACTGTTATAAAAAAATCATGTGATGCTTCTCTAATTTGTGTAATTAACAGCACCTGTAACTTACCTGTGGCACCTAACAGGTGTTGGCAATAACTAAATCACACTTGCAGCCAGTTGACATGGATTAAAGTTGACTCAACCTCTGTCCTGTGTCCTTGTGTGTACCACATTGAGCATGGAGAAAAGAAAGAAGACCAAAGAACTGTCTGAGGACTTGAGAAACCAAATTGTGAGGAAGCATGAGCAATCTCAAGGCTACAAGTCCATCTCCAAAGACCTGAATGTTCCTGTGTCTACCGTGTGCAGTGTCATCAAGAAGTTTAAAGCCCATGGCACTGTGGCTAACCTCCCTAGATGTGGACGGAAAAGAAAAATTGATGAGAGATTTCAACGCAAGATTGTGTGGATGGTAGATAAAGAACCTCGACTAACATCCAAACAAGTTCAAGCTCCCTGCAGTCCGAGGGTACAATAATGTCAACCCGTACTATCCGTCGGCGTCTGAATGAAAAGGGACTGTATGGTAGGATACCCAGGAAGACCCCACTTCTTACCCCGAGACATAAAAAAGCCAGGCTGGAGTTTGCCAAAACTTACCTGAGAACACCTAAAACGTTTTGGAAGAATGTTCTCTGGTCAGATGAATCAAAAGTAGAGCTTTTTGAGAAAAGGCGTCAAAATAGAGTTCACAGGAGAAAAAAGAGGCATTCAAATAAAAGAACATGGTCCCTACAGTCAAACATGGCGGAGGTTCCCTGATGTTTTGGGGTTGCTTTGCTGCCTCTGGCACTGGACTGCTTGACCGTGTGCATGGCATTATGAAGTCTGAAGACTACCCACAAATTTTGCAGTATAATGTAGGGCCCAGTGTGAGAAAGCTGGTCTCCCTCAGAGGTCATGGGTCTTCCAGCAGAACAATGACCCAAAACACACTTCAAAAAGCACTAGAAAATGGTTTGAGAGAAAGCATTTGAGACTTGTAAGGTGGCCAGCAATGAGTCCAGACCTTAATCCCATAGAACACCTGTGGAGAGATCTAAAAATGGCAGTTTGGAGAAGGCACCCTTCAAATATCAGGGACCTGGAGCAGTTTGCCAAAGAAGAATGGTCTAAAATTCCAGCAGAGCATTGTAAGAAACTCATTGATGGTTACCAGAAGCGGTTGATCGCAGATATTTAGGCTAAGGGTTGTGCAACCAGGTATTAGGCTGAGGGTGCCAATACTTTTGTCCGGCCCATTTTTGGAGTTGTGTGTGAAATGATCAATGTTTTGCTTTTTGCTTCATTCTCTTTTGTGTTTTTTCATTGAAGACAAATTAAATGAAGATAATAATACCAAAGAATTTGTGGTTGCAATCATTTTCAGGAAGAAACTGAGTGTTTTCTGACAGAATTGCAGGGGTGTCAATAGTTTTGGCCAACACTGTATATATATTTACAGTACAGATCAAAAGTTTTCACACACCTTCTCATTCAAAGAGTTTTCTGTATTTTCATGACTATGCAAAATTGTAGATCCATACTGAAGGCATCAAAACTATGAATTAACACATGTGGAATTATATACTTAACAAAAAAGTGTGAAACAACGGAAAATATGTCTTATATTCTAGGTTCTTCAAAGTAGCCACCTTTTGCTTTGATTACTGCTTTGCACACTCTTGGCATTCTCTTGATGAGCTTCAAGAGGTAGTCACCGGAAATGGTTTTCACTTCACAGGTGTGCCCTGTCAGGTTTAATAAGTGGGATTTCTTGCCTTATAAATGGGGTTGGGACCATCAGTTGTGTTGTGCAGAAGTCTGGTGGATACACAGCTGATAGTCCTACTGAATAGACTGTTAGAATTTGTATTATGGCAAGAAAAAAGCAGCTAAGTAAAGAAAAACGAGTGGCCATCATTACTTTAAGAAATGAAGTTCAGTCAGATCTGAAAAATTGGGAAAACTTTGCAAGTGTCCCTAAGTGCAATTGCAAAAACCATCAAGCGCTACAAAGAAACTGGCTCACATGAGGACTGTCCCAGGAAAGGAAAACCAAGAGTCACCTCTGCTGCAGAGGATAAGTTCATCCGAGTCACCAGCCTCAGAAATCGCAGGTTAACAGCAGCTCAGATTAGAGACCAGGTCAATGCCACACAGAGTTCTAGCAGTAGATACATCTCTACAACAACTGTTATGAGAAGACTTTGTGCAGCAGGCCTTCACGGAAAAATAGCTGCTAGGAAACCACTGCTAAGGACAGGCATCAAGCAGAAGAGACTTGTTTTGGCCAAAGAACACATGGAATGGACATTAGACCAGTGAAAATCTGTGCTTTGGTCTGATGAGTCCAAATTTGAGATCTTTGGTTCCAACCACCGTGTCTTTGTGCGACGCAGAAAAGGTGAACAGATGGACTCCTACATGCATGGTTCCCACCATGAAGCATGAAGGAGGTGTGATGGTGATGGGGTGCTACGCCAGATGACCTGCCCACCACACTCACCAGAAATGAACCCAATCGAGATGATTTGGGGTGAGCTGGACCGCAGAGTGAAGGCAAAAGGGCCAACAAGTGCTAAGTATCTCTGAGAACTCCTTCAAGACTGTTGGAAGACCATTTCCGGTTACTACCTCTTGAAGCTCATGAAGAGAATGCCAAGAGTGTGCAAAGCAGTAATCAAAGGAAAAGGTGGCTACTTTGAAAAACCTAGAATATGTTTTTTCACACTTTTTTGTTAAGTATATAATTCCAATGTGTTCATTCATAGTTTTGATGCCTTCAATGTGAATCTACAATTTTCATAATCCTGAAAATACAGAAAACTCTTTGAATGTGATGGTGTGTCCAAACATTTGGTCTATACCAGTGTGTATACACACACACACACACACACACACAGTCACTTTATCTGTCAGATAATATAAAAAAGCTAATAAGTCCAAGGGACACACAGTTCAACAAAATATTTGAAACATGATTCTGACCACTTAGCTAGTAGAAAGGGAGAGCGCTTCTAACTTGAACTTTCTTACATAGTTACTTTAGTAGCTGTCTTTATAAGTTGTCCTTTGAAAACCCTATTCACAGCTAAAGGCAACTGTTACTAAATGTAAGTAACATTTTGTTTTATTGTGACAAAAAATGTTTATTTCTTGATTAAATGTAACATCTTAAGTAGTTTATGATGTGCAAAAAATAATGAGCAAAAATTTTTTTTTATAGTAATCGGGCTTAGAGCCCTTGCCTGCCTTTTAAGCATGTTTTACAATATTTAGTTGACCCAAGGTCTTGAAAACTATATGTAGTCTCAGATATTTTCTCATACAGCAGATAAAAAAGGAGGCAAACAAACAACTTATACTCAGCAGCCAGCATCAGCAATAGTATGATCAGCAGTGTACAAAGTCACTGCACAAGGGAATGGATAAAGTGGAGGTCAAGAGAAGCGGCTATCCATCAAGACATGAAGCAAAGCTGAAAATAGACACAGAAATAGCATTCAGGCACATTTTAAGACCCATCGTTGAAAATAAAAAAGTGACAGTACCAAACTTTATACTTATATTAAGTGCTGCATGTTCAAATAAGTGTTCAATTTAAAATATATTCTAGAATCTATACTAGCATCTATTAGTAGCTGCCGCAATATATATTATGCTACTTAGAGTACTGCTATTAACAATATTTGTATCCTTTTTTATTTATTTTTATATTCTGAGCTAAATGTAAATTAATTCTGCAGCAAAATGAATTGTAACATTGGCTGATTAGCAATGGACACCTGGTCAAATCTCCTTAAATGCACTACTAATATCTTATAAGATGAAATCAATGTGATGGCTCCAGTCATGTTTTTGAGACTATCGAGAATCAGAAATCATTTTCTTACATAGAAAACCAATGTTTTAGGCATTTTTTTTTTCCCTGCTTAGGTAAGATGTCTGCTTGCTAAGAGTCCATTGCATGCTTACCTGATCTGAAATTTTTACCGCTGGAGTGGTGCTTTAAATTGAGTGGTGCTAAGTTAATGCCTCTAGTTTTGTACTCATCCTTTGGCATCTTCAACTTCTATCATCACTGCACTGGTTGGTGGTCTGCAGTCTGTGATCTACTGAATCGCTTCAATGCTTCATGGATCGTGCTTTAAGTCACAAGTCAATATAAATCTTTGCAAACCTCATTTTAGTTCTTATAGACTTGCATTGAGAGCTTGTGATGTGACTTGTTGCTTCTGGTAAGTCAGAAATTATAGTCACAAAATGAGATAAAGAGATTGGAATGATACCAAAATAAAATTGAAAACAACAGAGGTGAAGGTCTAGTGGCCTGGACCTTAGATTAGAAGCACCACTCACTGCTGGTGGTGATTGAACGCATGGCTCGCTTGATGTCATGTCACAAGAGGCCTGGGAACCCAATTACTGACACCACTGGAACGGCATCAGCATGGGAGATAGGTCCAGGCTTTTTTCATCTTACCTGGGGAAGACATGTGGAATCAGAAGGGGTTATCCTAGTAGTGGACAACTCATTTAATGTAAATTTCTATCACACAGCTCAACCTTTACTTACTTTATAAGGTAAATAGTCAAGACGTTTTTCCGGTTGAAATGCCTGGTGCTTCCAAAAGTAATTTTTAACTTATATATCATTATTTTCCTGTAGATATAGGATTAATCTAAAGTTAAATTGCATTACAATGCTGCCCAGATGTCTTAAGGTACCTTTACACTCCGCCACTGCGTGGTAGCAACTGCCTGGCAATCGGGATTTTTGTGGCCGTGGCGTTGAAATTGCAACGAAGTGGCAGCGTGTAATTTGGAAAAAGTCATCGGGTGTCTCACAGTTGCTTCAGATACTTGTTTCCGAGCCGTGTTCAAAAATCCAAGGCAACACAAAGGGATAATTGCCATGGTAGTGGTGTGTAAACGGGGGACAGGGATTTCCCAGGGGCGTGCCACAGCGTGCTGGATACCGCGCCCCATCTGCTATGATTGGTGGGGGCTACTGTGTCACCATTGGCTGTCCCTTCACAGGGCGCCATATTTAAAGAGCTGTCCATTCACACTACACAATTGCAATAGCATCATGTATTAGCCAGCCTTCCTGCGCAGGCTGGCCAATCATGACGCTATTGCGTTGTCCAATCAGTGTGTTAGCGTCACGGAATACACAACTCCGTCACACCTATGTACTTGTGGCACGAAAGATGTAAGCCCACATTCCCTTAGTGGTTGCGGCGTGTGAAGCGGCGACGGTATTCAACAGGCAGTTATCCACAGGATCTGTGGGCACTTCTGGGGAACCACAATACCTTCAGTTGACAATGCAATGGAGGCGTGTACATGCGGTATCGGCGATCGTTAGCAACTGTTAAAAACGTGCGCGTGCACGTGCGGTTGATACCGGTTGCTAGGCACAGTGGCAAGGCGTAAAGGTACCTTTACTGAAATGGTGGCTACCGGTAAAAAATGACGTTATTTACCCTAGGATCTACTGATTTTCAGTCATAAGGTTGATGCAGGGACTGATAGTTATTGCTCACTGCACTGCTCACTATACTGTGTGTAACACCAGCAATGAGCACACCCCAAGCTTTGTTTTACAGCTGGCACGTCAGTGCATCAGTTCTTACTGAGCTGTCAGAGAAGGGTTGGGTAGATGCAGTGAGCAATGATCTCTCTGCACTTTAACGATGACTGAAATCTGGGTGATCCTGAGAGGACATTAAATAATTTTCTCCCATTAAATGGACATATAAGGGAGCTAGACAGCATTTGAATGCTATTTACCTGCAGAACAACACTAGATCTGCAGGTTGATAATGTTTTACAAGGTGACAGATTCCTCTTAATGTTTTCAGTACTCAATGATTATTTGGACCAAAAAATTTGAACAATACTTGAGTATCTGCTGTGCGTAAGCGGTGTTTTGCTGTGTTATTATGTTTATTTAATAAGAAAATTATATGTTTGCTTTGTTTCTGTAGGTAGCACAAAAATATTATGAGCCATTTAGCAGCAACTCTCATCCTGGTTGAATTGAAATGTTTCCTACACTGGACGGCAAGCGGATGGGAGAAAGTCTGACCCTTTCGTGCATGGCTCCATTTAATGAACAACTGCAGGGCAGTGTCGCCTATTAAAGCCCAAATGAATGCATTATCTCTTTGTTATGCTAATGCCATACCCCAAGTGCGATTTCGAACGCCACTTCCAGGGAAATTAAGTATGTTCATTGACACCGTGAAATGTTTTCACCCTCCTCGTAACCTTCACAGGCTTGGAACATCTATCAGTCTTTAAACTATTCATCTGAAAAACTAAAAAGGTAAAGAAAGGGAAAGAAACAGCTTACCAATTATTATGCTAATGCATTTCAATACATTTCACTGGATTCCCTAGGAGATGAAATAAGTTGAGTTTACAGCTTTCAAACTGCAAAATTATCCATTAAATATTTAAGCAAACATATTCTAACCATGTAAATAGTTTGCTACAGACCTATGCTAAAAAAACAACTTCAGTGATTTTATTATTGTAAAGTGATTAACCCCATGTAGGAAAACATTGACCATCCAGTAAGGATGGCATTATGGGTAATGATTAGACCCACATTTTCTTAAGTTACATCTGATGATGCATTGATTCCTACTGCCACAACATACTGGTAAATTCTTCATACCCTGGCTGGAACAAGCATCGCCATTGGTTGATATAATGCAAAAAACATACGGTAATATATGTATAAGAAATAGAGGAGAAACAAATATTTTACAATGTATTGTTAGGGAACATAAACATATTGGGACATAAACTGGCAATTTATGGGGTGATAAGGTAGATAGCTCCTAGCTGACAGCAACGAATACAAACTTTTACTTTGGAGGACTGCTTATATTATAAGGTCATTATTAAATATCAATATCCTCTTTTTAACCCTTTGCATCATCATCCTTCATAAGAAGAATTGTTCAGAACAGACAAAACGTTTACTCTAGTTAAATAATTTTGCACTTCTTCTGTCTCCAGAGTTGTTATACTAATGAAATACTTAAAAAGGCTCTTGTACATGAGCGTTGCCTTAGTAGCAAAAGTTAGTGCTTCTATCAGGTATTAATTCACAGAATACGAAAAAATAATGGTGGACTTATTTCTGTAAAAGGAAAAATAAAATTATGTCCTATACTATAAATTTCAGGTTTCTGAATACCTTTGAGTTTTACTGACTGTAGACCTTTAACCCCTTTACGACATCCGGCGTACATGTACGGCGATATAACACTGCTGGCTCACATGCAGCACCTATGAAATTATGAGCAGGTGTCAGCTATATATCATAGCTGACATCCTGCTGTAATGCTCACAAACGATGCTAGCTCTGAATGCGGGTGTTTGACTCCTCTGATGTATCTGTCAATAGCAACAGCAGCATGGATCTGCTTGTAGAGGGAGGGAGCTCCCTTTTTCCTTTGATCAGCATTGCATGACTGCAATCATATTATGCTGATGGTCTCCATGGTGACACCAGGCTGAATAATTACTGCGAGATCACCCAGGTGGGGTGGCCGGTGAGGACTTGTCTTAAGAAGAGCATGAGATCAGCAATCAGATCAGGTAAAGATGATGTATATTCTTGGATATGGTAAAAAAGTATAAAAAAAAAGTAAAAAAAATTGTAAAAATATTTTTAAAATATCCCATACGAAAGAAAAAAAAAAGAAAGTACACATATTTGGAACCCTGGAGCCTGGAATGAATCAAACTATAAATCTGTCATACTAGTAAAGTTAACACCTTTAATTAACACCATAAAAAAACAAAGTGGCAAAGAAATGGTTCTTTTTCAGCATACCACCAAAAATAAAGTGAAGTTAAGAGTGATCAAAAGATCAAATGTAAATAAAAGTTGTATTGCTGAAATTATTATCTTGTCCTGCAAAAAACAACAGATTTAAAAACTATAGCTTTCAGAATGAAGTGATGCAAAAAAACATTATATTCTTTATAAAATTATTTTTATTGTGTAAAAGCAGCAAAACATAAAAATACATAAATGGGATATCACTGTAACCTAACTGCCTAAAGAATAGATCTGTCTCATCAAAGCTATTATACAATAAAAGATGCAAATACAAAAATCAATTCCAAAAATGCTTGTTTTTTTAAATTTTGTCTCCCAAAAATATAATAGAAAGCGATCAAAAAAGATTTTCTGCACAAATATGTTACCAAAAAAATCTTCAACTCATCCCTCAGAACACAAGCTCTCACATGTCAGCAGAAATGTATAAAAATTATAGTTCTTAAAATATGGCGATGCAAAAATTTGTATTAAAATAAAGTTACGTAGTGTGTGGTAGTAGCAAAACATAAAAAAAAGCTATATAAATCTGGTATCATTGTAATTGCACCAACTCAAAGATTAAAGCTGTCTAATCATTTATACCGCATGCTGAATGGTGTAAAAAATAAATATAACCAATTCATAACTTGTTCTTTATTTGTCCATTCTTCCTCCCAAAGATTGTAGTAAGGCTCACCCTTATCTATTGGTCTATGCTGAACACTTATATTGGGGTTTATGTGTAAATCTGTGAAATATGTGATTTATGCAAAGTGCTGTGGAATTAATGGTAGTATAAAAGTTTATAAATATTGTTATTATTCAGTCAGAAACCCTGACTGAAGATTCCCTATAATGAGGAAAATAAAGACAATGTAGGCCTTCTCTATCCCATGATCTAATGGGGTCTGTATTTTTAAGCATGTATAAAAGCACAGTTGACCACAGTTTAATGTACGGTACTTCAGAAGAAAAGGACACCACTGAATAGAGACCACACTCTGTCCAGAGTACCTGTCTTACCTCGTGTAGTAAATCGATCCCTCAGGGTTTTCATCTGAACCACGCTTCTGGGAGAATTAAATGGAAACCCTGATGTAAGTGCTCAGTGTAAAGCATAGGATAAATGGAATCCAAAATTGTATTTAAAATATTCCCCCAAAAACCTTCAAATGTATTCACAAAAAAACAAGTTTTGATTCATTCAGGTCCATCATCTGTTAATGAATTTTTATGGAGTTAACACAACACTGGTGTAAAAAAGGCTCTGGAAAGGTGAAATATCTCCCCCCTCAAAAAAATAATAAATCCGGCAAATTCTGAGCCCCCAAATCCAAATGTGACTATGGCCATGTTCACACATATGAGCTTTTTTGCCCATCTCTGCGTTTTTTGTGCTGTTAAAAAAAACGCAGGTGCGTTAACGCATGGTACACTTGAGTGTACATGCGTTTTATACCTCCACTTGCGTTTTTTCCCCCAGTCCAAAAAACGTTGCATGCAGCGTTTTTTGGGTGCTGGAAAAAAACGCAGGGGTGGTTTTCCAAAAACGCATGCGTTTTTTTAACATGGGCCCCTATGGGAAACGCATGCGTTAACGCAGGGCACATATTGGCACCTGCGTTAACGCATGCGTTTCCCATAGGGCCCCATGTTACAAAAACGCATGCGTTTTTGTAACATGGGGCCCTGTGGGAAACGCATGCGTTTTTAAATGGCACATTTATGCACCCTGCGTTAACGCTTGCGTTTTTGCCTGCGTTTTTGAGGAAAAAATGACAAAGTCCAAAAAGGCTGTATTTCCTTTCAGGCACACAAGAGACATTTTTTAGCACTCCTAAAAAAACGCATGTGGTTTTAGGAGTGCTAAAAAAAACGCAAATTGTGTGTGAACAATGCCTATCTTCTGAGCCAACAGTTGGCCTAAACCACATTTAGGTATGTTCACACATTGCTTTTTTTCTGCTTTTTATTTCTACAGCTATACCTGCTCTCTTGGCAGTAAAAAAGGTGTTTCCAAAAAGCAGGTTTCGCTGCGTTTTTCTTGCATTTATTAGCTGTGTTTTTGATGTTATTTGTTCACAGTACTTTTTTAAATATGGTTAGTTTCATTCACCACAAAAGCAGCAAAAACATAGAAAAAACACAGCACAAACACAGAAAAAGGTGCAGAAAAAACTGTGTCTTAAAGGGAACCAACCACCTCAGATCACCCTAATACACAGTTAGTACATGTCCCTGCACCCTAAGGATACCTTTCCAGCACTGTTTTTGTGTAAAATCTTGCATTAGTATAACTGATATAAAGAGTTTATAAACTTACTAGCCTGGTGACTTCTGGGCGTATCCCTCCTTCTGTTATACTTCAGGGCTGTGCATTGCATGGCTGTGCTCCCCCTCCCTCTGTGCAGAGGAGATAACGATCATGCCCATCAGGGCAGGGCAGCAGGCACGGAGGGAGGGGGAGCACAGACATGCAATGCACAGCCCTGAGGTATAACAGAAGGAGGGATACGCCCAGAAGTCACCAGGCTAGTAAGTTTATAAACTCTTTATATGAGTTATACTAATGCAAGATTTTACACAAAAACAGTGCTGGAAAGGTATCCTTAGGGTGCAGGGACATGTACTAACTGTGTATTAGGGTGATCTGAGGTGGTTGGTTCCCTTTAACTTTCTCATTGCTTTTAATGGCAAAAACATGCTGTAAAAATGCTGAAAGAATTGACATGCTGCTTCTTTGAAAAACAAAGCAGATTTCCCTTTCAGTCAGGAAAAAAGTATGTGTGCGTGTGTGTGTGTGCGTGTGTGTGAATGTGTGTATGTGTGCGTGTGAATGCGTGTGTATGTGTGTGTGTGTCTTGTGTGCGTGTGTGTGTGAATGTGTGCGTGTGAATGTGTGTGTATGTGTGTGTGTCTTGTGTGCGTTTGTGTGTGAATGTGGTGTGTGTGTGCGTGTGTGTACGTGTGTGTGTCTGTGTGCGTGTGTGTGTATGTGTGTGTGTGCGTGTGTATGTATGTGTGTGTGTGTGTGTGTGTGTGTGTGTGTATGTGTGTGTATGTGTGTTTGTGTCTGTGTGTGTGTGAGCTCGCATGAAATTTCTGAAATCTCATAGCTTTCATTTGTACTGGAAAAAGCAGCTTTTAATTTGCATAAAACTCATAGAAAAACACAGCAATAAAAAAAACAAGGTGTGAACAGGCTACTTTCATAATAGCGTTCGGTACGCCTGGGGAACACATCTTAAATTCTGTCAATGCAGTGCTGCTTATCTGCATGCATTCACAGATTTATTCTCCATAGAAATATATTGCCGGCCATAGAGAGAGAGCGAGAGAGAGAGAGAGAGAGAGACGCTGCATTTGCCTGCGGTGTCATCCAAAAGGCAGTGCGGCGTCACTGAGATGTATGCATTCTTTGTGCACTTCAGGACAGTTGCGTATGAAGCAAGCATCCAGAGACGCACAAAAAATGCAACACATTGCCATTCAGAGGCCGCCGATATAAAAAGCATGCGAATGCAACGCATGTGAACACAGCCAAACACGGATACCATGTGTCCCCATGTTTAACATAGGAATGCAGTGCGCTTGCATTTGGCTGCATTCGCAAACGCTGTGTCTAAAAAGCAAATGTGAAAGCGGCCTTACTGTCCACATGTTTAGCATTTCTGTTATGATGAGAGCATACTTAATTTATGGGGTGCTTGGCTCCAGAACAGAAGCTGCGCAAAATGTGTGGGCACTAGAACGCACTTGGCATTACAATGCATGGGCACTACAATGAAAGATTAACAACTTTCAGCAACATCAATTGCTGATTGTTTCAGGTACCAATGGAATAAAAATTGTCCAAAATTACTTCAGTGGGGATTCTGCTCTTCTGGCACTTAGGGGATTTGTATATGTACTCCGCAAAATATTCCAAGAAAATTTGTGCTCCAAGAGTCAAATAACGCTCTTTCTCTCTCGAGCCCTGCTGTGTTGGTTAGCAGTACTGTTCAGCCACTTGTGAGGTATTGCCACTTTCAGCAGAATTTTTATGACACATTTTCATGCAGATTTCACCATTTCCTTGAGAGAGAATGTAAGATCTGGAGGAAAAACAAAATTTACATAGTAAAAATATAATTATTTATTTTTTCCACCTAATGGTATTAAGTTTTTTGACACACCTGTGATGTTAATATGATCACTTCACCCCTCATTGATAGGGGTGGTTTATAAAATGGGGTACTTATAGGAGTTTCTAATGTTCTGGCACCTCAGGGGCTCTACAAATGTGACATAGTACCTGCAAAACCATAACAGCAAAACATGAACTCTAATATGCTCAAGATTACATGTAGAGTATTGGTGCAGTTTATGGGAACTAACCAACAGGTTTTAGGGCTATAAAGTGAAGCCAGGGCCTTACAGGCACTGGGATACTGAGTGCAATCATACGTTTACTTCAATGATTCAAGGTTTGATTGCAGAGCAGAAAAAACAGTGCAGCAAATTAGCATATGTGCAGCACAGCATCACTATGTAGGGTTGTGTTTATTTGTATTACTCCACTGTGGGCTCTAAGCCAAACTTTCCCCCTCCCTACGTGTCTCTATATACCAGGCACATTACATCTGACATCTTGCATGGTGACAGCACATGTGGTTGAGCTTATCTCTCCTTACCTCCCTCCTGGTTTTGTCTCCAGCTTTTCACTGCTTCTCCGTGCCCAGGTCACAGGAGAAGGCCCCCCTCCTCCGGTCTGTGTGTGTCCTTGGTCTCCTTATCACAGACAGTGCAAATGTGCTTATGAGAAAAGGCATTAAGAACCGTGCTCCGCTTTAAGGAATCCAATTAATCAGGTTGTTAGAAATACAGATGGTGATTTATTACGTGTTACAGGTCTAGCCCTTCCTCAGATAACAGCACACGAAATAAGATGTACCATCAGTAAGAGGTACATCTTATTACGTGTGGTGTAATCTGAGGAAGGGGCTAGACCCTGTAACGCGTAATAAATCACCTTCTGTAT
The DNA here is from genome assembly GCA_033576535.1 of Allobates femoralis. Classification (NCBI taxonomy): domain Eukaryota; kingdom Metazoa; phylum Chordata; class Amphibia; order Anura; family Aromobatidae; genus Allobates; species Allobates femoralis. The sequence goes on from JARQOC010000002.1 coordinate 347,504,325, forward strand.
TTCTAACAACCTGAATTATTGGATTCCTTGGAGCGGGATCACAAATCTTAAACATTGAAATGTGCTTAGGGAAAAGGGATTAACTCGTGGGAGGACTGCTGCAGACCGTACAGCTTGACATCTACAGTTGTCACAGGTTTATGAGGGGTTGTGACGTCTCACAACCCGAACAGGTGAGAGGTTTCAACAACTTGCTACACTCACATAATCCTACAGATAAACACTATTGTGCGCCCTTTCCTTTTTAGTGCTTTATTCCCATCACAGACTGTAGGAAGATGCGGGATAGGAGAATGGGACAGATCCCTGCTACTGACATCACAGATCACCTGTTCCAATCTTCTCTCTACATCTTCCCATCTTCCCACAGTCTGTGAGAAGAGAATATCGGGGATGCGCAAAGACTGGAGGGGGCGGAGTTTTCTCCTGTGACCTGGTGATGTGAAACAGTGAGAAGCTGGGGAAGCTGGAGAGGAAGGCTGGAGAGAGGGAGGGAGTGATGAGCACATGAGACACCTGACACTGTGCTATCACCATGCATGAAGTCACAAGTCCTGTGCTACTGCCTGGTTTTACTGACAGGAAGGAAAGGAAAGGGTAAGGTTTGGCTTAGAGCCCACAGGGGAGTGATAAAAGAAACTCAGCCTTTCATAGTGTCATTGTGCTGACTTATGTTAATTTGCTGCACTTCTTTCCTGGTGTTTGATAACAGTTTTCTCTGCAATCATATGTGTAATCATTGAAGTAAAGACATGATTGCACCACTATCCCAGTTGCTGTAAGGCACTGGTTCACTTTATAGCCCTAAAACCTGCTGGTTGGTTTCCTTTAAGAGAAATTGCACAACAAATTACATGGTGCATTTTCTCATGTTTCCTTCTGGTGAAAATTAATAATTTGGAGTTATAGGAATATTTTTGTATGAAAAATGTAATTTCCTCTTTTCACGACTCAACATGAAGAACCTGCAAATTCAAGGTGTCCACACACCTCTAAATAAATTCATTGTGGGATGTAGTTTATAAACTGGGGTCACTTGTGAGTTGCGTTTCCACTGTTTAGGGAAAGTAGGGGCTCAGCAAATGCAACATGGCATCGCTATCAATTCCAACCAATTTTCATCTTCCAAAGCTTAATGGCAATCCTTCCTTCCAAGCCCTGCCTTGTGCCAAAGAGTAGTTTTCCACCACATATAAGGTATCGGCTATCAAGATAAATTGCATAAGAATTGTGTGGTGCATTTTTATCCATCCAAATTGCTTTTAAATTCTATGTAAGAAAAGAGGAGGAGCTAGAGGCAGAAGGAGGTGCTAGAGGTGCTCCACCTCCCCTCCCTGTATTCATTTGAAGATGGACTTTCCAATTTACAGAGACAGAAGATGGCAGTTGTTACTGATGAGTTTCTAGATAACGGTAGGAGGGAGGAGCTAAAAGTAGAGCTACACCACTACTCTTTTCATCTACATTGAATCTTATCAGCAACAACTGTCATCTCCTATCTCAGTAATGGGAAAGTCTTCACTGAATAGCAGATTTTACATTAGAATTGAGAATATTTGATGATGATAAATTCTGGAAGAGAAAGAAGCAGATTCTTATTTTCATTTGTACTATTGATTCACCAAGGAGTCTATGGGATCTATGGGAAACTTGGAACCGGGTGGAGTTTGGGGATTTCACTGGTGGCCCTCCCGGACCCGTAGCCCTGGTGGTCAGCTCAAAAATTAAGGGAAAAGTAAAAAAAAAGAATAAATGTTTTTCATGACACCACCTGCAGATTCTGGTGATGTTCACCAGGTGCGTGTCAGACCGCCGGGGATGATGGTATTGCAGCTTGGGTGGTCTTGCTCGTGCAGATGGAGCCAGGTCCCTGGGCAGGATAGCACTGTGGTCGTGGTGCTGGACGCGTCAGCGCAGCTATGCAGCAGTTGGTGCAGAAAGAGACACGGAGGCCTTGTGACTCTGAACGCGTTTCCAGTAAAGTACCAGTATAGATGGTACTTCAAGTTACAGTTTACACAGTCTTAGCTGGCCGGGTAGTCACTGAGGAGGGTAAATTCTCTGTGAAGCTTCCGTAGTATACCTTCTTTTGTCTTTCTCTGTCCTCGTTCTCTTGACCTGCATCTCCTCACTCTCTTGCGCTGCCCTGACAGCCCTTGTCTAGCAGGCCCTTGGGTGCTATGAGTACCTTCTTCTCTCTAAGGGGTTCAACCTGGTTTGGTGTCCTACTGGGGCTGCAGTTCTGGACAGGGGGTCAGTGACTGATAGTTTGGTCTTGACTGGCCTGTTGTTGACAGCTCAAAGGGGAAACTCACCTGTACCGTGACTCGGAGCTGGCACTCTGGACTAGGATTCCCCAGACCTGTCGGTGGTCTGGCACTGGGCTTCCTCTATCTTTCCTGGGTTGCCTTTTCCTCTCAGGCCCCTCCCTGGGAGACCCTTAGGGGCTCCCTCCTTACTTCACTCCTCAGACTAGACTAAAACTGTCTATGTGTTTCCTACTGTCACACTCTGCTCTGAACTCTTCCACTGGGACTGGGTCTCTTTCCAAAGGATTTAACCCTGTAGTCCCCTGCTCTAGAGTGTGTGCATGAAGGATGAGAGCCTCAGGTTGACTTTACACTCCCAAATGACAGGAATATCACACACTCTGATGTGGGTGCAGTACCCCTACTGTGGTGCATTGACCAGTGGGGCGCCACACTATTGAATATTGAAACTAGATTTAAAACGACGGTTGCACTTTAAAGAATATTCATCTTACTCATGAGACCACTTCCTATCAGGTATTTATAGCATTAATAACTTTAATTTAAGAAACAAATAAAAATTACATGACTGCCAGGCATGTGATATGCATACTATTGCAAGGATTTTTTAATGTCCCTTAGAACAGAATTTAATATGGTAAAAATTAAAAGTTATAATGATTCGTTTTTCCTCATATTTATATTTGTTGGTGATATTTAGTATTATATTAAGCCTACTCTTCTCTTCTCCAGCTGGACGTATTACCAGCTTTCCATTTGTTACTAACTGCCAGATTTATGCCTTGGGCACATAATTGTATTGCATATCTGACATTAATAAGTCTAGCTGTAAGCCAAGCAGAAGCATGAGCTTGCAGATCTGAACTGCAGCCAGCACAGAAACCTGTCTCTGCTCAGTAAATGTCTCCTCATGTCCTCCTGCCATTTCTTCAAAGGCATTCCTTGCTTTGGCTGCCTCACAGAAGGAGATTTCAGACAAAGACATCCTTGACAAATCTTCTTTTGTTTTTTTTTCCCCCTCTTCCTGCTGCAGACAGAAAGACTTTCAGGGTGGCTCAATGGAGACTACACATGTTTACAACTGAACCTCTGTTCTGATTCTGTTTGTCTTTTATTTTGCTTTAATGTCATGCAAATACATGAATTGTAGGATTTCCTTTGTGATAGGACAGTTTTCTTGTCTTTATAATTCTGTTTTCTTGTCTTTGCTTTCCCTAGTCAGTTTTTCATCACTATTCCAATGGGAATACAATTGCCAAAATTGGTAATCTCACTCACAGACGTATACTACAGTCATCGTGATTTTATTGTATCTATCTAAATACATTATCTAAACAGTGAATAATCAGGTGTCTGACATACACAACACTTTTATATTTAAACTGTATTCATAAAAAACTTTACAGCCTATTGCTAAATTGAAGTGATTCATGTTATGGACTGATATTGCAGACTATTTCTGCTTTCTTTGCCAATGATCTTAGGCAATATTTACTACACACCTCGTATACATATATGACAAACAATATAGGGCTGACAGATATGCTTAGAATTACAATCAATTTAAATGACTTTATAGCATTTCCATTCCTTTCTGTCTTGAGAGTAAGATTAAAAGAGTCTGTCACCCACTAAACCTCCATAAGAATGGTTTCACATTTGCGTATTTGAACGCAGCATACCGAGCATAGCCAAACGCATGGGAACACATAGTAGCAGTGGCGTAACTGCAATAGGTGCAGGGGTTGCGATTGCACCAGGGCCATGCAGCCTAGGGAGGCCCCAGAAGTCTTTTTGGCCTATAGAAAAAGCTAATTCTATTAAAGATTTGCAATAGTTGGGGGCCAATTGGAGCTTTCACATCGGGGCCCCTGGGCCTGAAGTTCGCCACTGCATAATAGCTGCATTTGGTTGCGGTTGCGTTTGGATGTGAAAATTTATGCGCCCTCCTCCACCCTCCGAATGCACCAAGTTGCATTTTTTTGCGGTTGTGGGAACTTGTTTTATCAGCAAGTGACTGTAAGTGCACAAAAAATGCATGAAAGTCAATGGATCCGCAGTGTCCTCCACAAGACAGCGCTAGAGAATGCTGCGAATCATATTGAAATCTCTCCTGGAGGCCACCAGGAGGTCAGCTGGAGCAGCTTGATCTCCTCCTCCCAGCCGCCGCTGATCTCCCGACGGTGTCAGCGCAGGACAACCAACTGATCTGACAGCTGTCTAAGGCCAGGGTCACATCTCCGTTTTGACCCTAGCCTGCCGGATTCCGGTTTTAACTTAGAACTTTTTCCAGCACCGCATAGCGTTATGCGTGTGCTGGAAAACGCTGCCCTTAGTTACCCTATGTTTACCTTCACTACCTGTCACACAGGCAGCAGCTCGGAGTGCGCATTACAGCGCGCACAGGAAACGTTGCAGACAGCGTTTCCTGTGCGGCGCTGTAAAGCGCACTCCGAGCCCTGCCTGTGTGACAGGTAGTGAAGGTAAACATAAGGTAACTAAGGGCAGCGTTTTCCAGCACCCATAGCGGTAACGCTATGCGGTGCTGGAAAAAGTTCTAAGTTAAAACCGGAATCCGGCAGGCTAGGGTCAAAACGGAGATGTGACCCTGGCCTAAATCACCTCTTCGGTGTCTGGAAGATCAGCGGCGGCGGGAGGAGGAGATCTCTGCCACTGATCTCCACCTCTCGGCTGCTGCTGAGACAAGCTGATTGGCTGGCCGGGCTCCATACTGATATGAACGCATGCAGAGATTCTCTGCTGCATTCACATCAGTATTTCAGCATTTGCACTGCATTTGGTCTGCATGCCCTCGCAAACACAAACACTAGTGTGAAACCAGCCTCAAAGAGTTTGTGCATGTACATACAATGGGCAAATCAGGTTTAATTATTGCTACGGTTGGGTTTAGTGACTGTGGATTGCAAGAGGGAGGCTAATAATAGGAATAATGTGGTTTAGTTGTTAAAAAAAAAAACTAAAACAAGGATAGTTTCAGTGTGGAGGTAGAACAATCATTACCTAGAACTTGAATTAGAATCTAAGAATTAATTGGATGAGGATTTATAAAGAAAAGCAGAAAAAAGTTAAAGTATAGGGGAGAAATGTATAAATGTTAAATCCCTTCTAATTAGGGAAATAGGGGTCCCATGTACCTCATTGGAATGGAGCAATGGTCACTCATGTGTATCGTGTAGCTAATGAATATGCAGTAGGACTGATGGAAATATCCAAGCCTGACTATCTCTGTCAGTCCAGTAGACTTTGAATGGAGTTTTTGTGAAAATGAAGAGGGAGACACAAAATCTCTATTATGATCACAAACTTGGACTACCTTATAATAGTAAGCCACATTTGTGTTCTCGACAGAACCTCAAATCAATTTTATATGTTTCTAATAGATGGTAAAGATTCATTCTTTAATCCCATTTCTTTGGAAGAATCATCACTTAACTTTTAATTCTTTGTTGCCTTTGGCTTAGTACTATGCTATGTATACATAACGTTTGAGGTCACAGGTGTCGCAACTGCAATCGGGCCGGAGGTACAGGGGCCCACACCTGCTTCTGATGGATGTGCATCCCGAGGACGCACATTCATGTCACTGCACAGCAGTATGCCCGGGCCAATCCCCAGGCAGCTGTTCATCCATTATGCTATAATGGAGGATCATATATACCAGGAAGGGGGACACATAAAGCAGGAAAAGGGCATACTGCAGGAGGAGGACCATATATAGCAGAATGAGGGTCTTTAATGCATAAGGAAGGAAGAGAGGGGTCAATTTGTGAGTCTATATAGAATTTAGAAAGTTACATGCGGCCCATACATCTGACCAACATGTGCGCAGGGGGTGGAAGGGGGCTCAGATCCAAATTTTGCACCAGGGCGCATCAGACTCAGGGCGCAACATCTCGCGTCCATGGTGCGGGCGGGAGTGTGTGATTTGTGCGCAGGCATCCGCGTGCGCACAGATCACTAATGGCGGGCAATGAGAGCGCACGGCGGTCTGCAAGCATCTGCAGACCGCCGTGTGCTCCATTATAAACATAGGGGCCGCGGTCTGCATGCAGATGCTTGCAGATGTATCTGCAAAACGCTGCAGATGCATCTGCAAGTCTGAAGCCAGCCTAACAGCTATCATCCCAGTCAGCTCTCCCTCACTCTCAGCTCCTAACAAGGCTCTTATCAGTCTAGTATAATCACAATTCCTTACTCGACCTCCCAGCCTCTGCCATCAGAAGGTTCCAGAAAAGCTCTTTTAATCATCGCTATGACTTTTCTGAGCTTTGTGCTTGTTCAAGTGCACTGATATCACCATAGTGGCAGACATTTAAAGTATTGAAGCAGAATGAGGCTCTTGGATCATGACTGCCGCTCGTCCTCGCCATAATAAAAAGGAAGTATAAGAAGACTTCAAAGTTGTGAGCTGCTCATGGGACAATCTTGAGATTACTCTTTTAAGTATATGTCACATTTGTGGAGCAAACAAGATTTGGCACTGAAGGCATGTAAACAGATTTACTCCAATTTCCAAAAATGTTTTCATTTAAAAAAAATGTATTTTTTTCCGCTATACCAGGCAATTATTATTGATTGCTCAGAGTTTTTCCATCTTTCAGAACATGGCATACTTTGTACTGTAATTAAATGCTTATATATTGTTTAGGGATGAATATTGGATATAGACATTTTTTCAATTACATGTGCTTTTTTGGCAAAAATTACTATTTGGCCAATTCTGATTGACTAAAAGCTTCAATAATCATTTTGTTTCCCTGAACTTTGCTGGCAAAATGAATTAACTAAGAATTAGGAATGAGCGAGTACTGAAATATTCGGACTAGCTATACTCATAACAAATAGGTCCCAATACTCTGGAACTCGTTACGAGTATAGCGAGTTCAATGTAATCAATGAGGAAAGCGAGTACTTTCACAGTGTATCTATATATACACTGCGAAAGTGAAATCAAAGTTGTTAAAAATTAAAAAAGATAACATACCCATCCGACGGCTGCACTGGGACCCAAAAAGAACACATCCGCTGTAATTCTAGGACCTTGCAATCTGATGGCCAATCAGATGGCCGGTAGCGATCTGGCCAATCAGATGGCCGGTAGCGATTAGGTGGTGTGTGACGTCACACACCACCTGATTGCTACCGGCGATCTGATTTGCCAGATTGCAAGGTCCTGGAAGTACATCGATATTCTAACACATGTCCAATCAGGTGGCCGGTAGCGGTCAGGTGGTGTGTGATGTCACACACCATCTGATCGCTACCGGCCATCTGATTGGCCAGATTGCAAGGTCCTGGTCGGGTCCCGGTGCAGCCACCGGATGGGTAAGAATGTTATTTCTTTATTTTTACCACCTTTTATTAACTTTTATTTCACTTTCGCAGTGTATATAGATACATTGTGAAAGTGAATGGACTACTTGCTACTTTTAACGAGTAATCACAAGAAATTCGTAGAGTAGCGAGTAGCCCAAATACGGTTACTAGTCAGCGAATACCGAATAGTAACAAGTATAATCGCTCATCCCTACTTGGAATCCATCAGTAAGATAATTCTGAAGCTGATTTTTTTTTGGTGCTGATTCATGAACACCAAACAAAACACATTTTTTTCTGAATTTTGATCTAATGAGAATAAGTCAGAAAGAGAGAAATAGAGTCGGAACTAGCTCACTAACGGATACTCAGCTAACCTTCGGCAGCAAGCAATAAGCAGGAAAAAAATAAACATGTATATGCTAAAACCTTCAATATCTACTGTGACCAATCCCCTCAAAAATATTTTTTAGCTCAAATTATATACATTTCAGCAAAAAATATAATAATTCATCCCTTAATGTGCCTATACAATCTTAATTGTTTTAGCATCTGTAAGAATCGTTCTCTGCAGTTGAAAAGTCCTTTTAGAAAACTCCGGAAAGCCAAAATTTTAACTATCACAATGATAGGATGTAAAATACATAAGACCAGTGTAATGTAATAACAATCTGATCAATGTAATATCCAGCTGCCTAGCATTTCAAGGAATGATCTAATATTTCAAGGATTTTTGTTTTAAAGGGAAACTGTCACCAGGTTTTTGCCATCCCATCTGCCAGCAGCATAATGTAGAAATAGAGACCCTGATTCCAGTAATTTGTCACTTACTGAGCTGTTTGCTGACATTTTGATAAAATTAGTGTTTTCTCTGCTGCAGATTTAGCAGTTTGTGAATAGGCCAGACTACCAGACTAATGATAATCTCCAGCTGAGTAAACAGTGATTTTATCAAGGCTACACTGAGCAGCCCTGTAAGTTACACATCGCTGGAATCAGGATATTGGGTCCTATATTATGCTACTGTCAGATTAGGTTGCAAAAATCAGGTGACAGGTTCCCATTAAAGATGTGTGGCGCCCCATTGGTCAGTGTGCCACAGTAGGGGTACTGCACCCATAACTGAGTGTATTCCTGTCATTGAGGAGTGTAAAATCAACCTGAGGCTCTCATCCCCATACCTAACACAGGAGACGTATTGGCCACCCCTTACCAGGGTAACCGGTCCTGGTGGGAGGAGCGTTAGGGTAGAAGGAGCGGGAAAAAACACACAGACAGCGAGTAGTCTAGTCTGAGGAGAGGAGCAAGTAACAAGTCCTAGAGAGGCACCACAGGGAGGGGGTCCGAAAAGGAGTGGTGGCCCAGACAGAAGGAGGAAACCCAGTGCCAGACCTTATCAACAGTCCGGGGGAATCCTGGTCCACAACGGGATACCGGCTCCAAGACACAGTGCAGGCGAGTCTAACACTGAGCCGTCAATACCAGTGGGTCGTAACGTTTGCCAAGCACCCAACGGGCCTGGTAGACAAGTGGGTTATGCAAGACAGCGCAAGGATAGTAATGAGGTGCAGCAAAGACACAGAGGACAGTGAAGGTACTAAGGAAGGAACACTCTGGGAGCCTCAAAGAGACTTTAATCTCCCCAGTGACTACCCGGCCAGCTACCCTCAAAGACTGTGTAACTGTGTGCCCGAACTACTAAGAACTGTGCCAGTAAAGTACCCGTACAGAGTCAGCAAGCCTCCAGTGTCTTATTCTATTAGGCTAATCCACAGAGCTTCTACCACGACAACCAGCACAGCAGCTACACTGCCTCATGGATCCCACTCCGCATGCAGGGAGTGTTATCATTTGGCTGCTGCAATACCACCATCCCTGGCAGTCTGACAGCGGCACTGATGAGATCACCAGAAACTGCAGGTGGCGTCACAAGACTATTATTTCCTGTTCTTGTTTTTTCCCCCTTTTCCAAGTGACCTCAGGGTACGGGTCTGGGCAGGCCACCAGTGACATCCTCTTACAGTAAACACCCGGATACAGAGTTCCCATAGATCCCTGGGATGGTCAGATGACTATGTTACAAAATTGACTCCTATCACTTATACACAAGAGCTATTTAAAGCATAGGGAAATATTCACTCCGACTAGAGCAGCAGAACATTAAAGGGAGTCTGTCACCAGGATTTTGCTATCTAATCTGAAGACAACATGCTTTAGGGTTTAACACACATTCATCTCTTATCACAGTGTGTGTTGTGCAGTTGATTACATCAATTAATGCTTTAGCTTCAGGAGGTTATCATTGCCAGGCTAGGTCAGCTAGCGGTCAGCTAGTCCGGCGCATCTACTATTGTGATTAGAAGCTCATTGTCTATAGATTTTGTATCTAGAGAGCCTTATGTGGGTGGGGAAAGCTTTCTGGGCTATGCTACATGCTAAATCTAAAAACTCTTTGTCAGAACTACCAGAAATCTATGTGATACATCTTTGGATTCAGGGTCTCTTTGTCTACATCATGCTACTCTCAAATGAGGTATCAAAATACAGCTGACAGATTCCCATTAATGTGATGTTCATTCTAGAGTGCTTTGAGGAGACATTAATCAAAATAATGTGGTAGTATTTAAAAAAGGTAATTTGTTGCCAGGTTTGTACTGCTTGCTTTGCACCCTGATATGGTTTTGATACAATCACACTTTATCATATAATTATTTCCTGATTATCAAATGTGATGTAATGGAGACTCTACTCTCACATGCCCAGTATTGAGAAGAAAACTGTCAATCTTCTATATGAAAGCACGGAGAGCCATAGCTCATGAATTCAGAGGACTTAATAAAGCATAAGGTTATAAAAATGCCACCATATTGTCAAGTACATTCTACACTGCAGAATGCATAGTGTGAAAATTCCTGGTGATAGATGGACATATTGACTATAAAGACCTTGTCTAGAATTGGAGAAATAAGGCTACACTCGCCTTAAAACAATGTTCCACTTTTCCTCAATGACTTCAGGGGAGTTTATCTGCAATATCAGATCCATCCCTAGACACCGGATAAACCTCCATGTATATTTTAATCCTGGTAAAAAAATGTATCTACAAACGTTTGGAATCATCTGTTTATGGTTGTATAGGAACACCCCAATGCATTTCTATGACTTCTCTTAAGCAGCATCACCTACTATGTATCGATTGCCTTTATAGAAGGCAAAGGTTGTGCAAATCTATAGGAGCCTTTAAAAACTCACAATAATTTATGGCTTGAATTAAATGATCACCGCTCTCATGTCTCTCAAAAAGCATAACAAAGAAATGGCATTTCAGTTTGGACAGTTAAACTTTTAGACAAAGGCAGAAGCAATACATGAAAGGGAGTGCCAGCTCCTACAGTGCTGGCAGAATACTGATGAGGTATCGGTAACTGAATAAAAAGAATGTCGACTTTGTAACATGCACAAAAAGCCATTTTAGTTTGGCGGTGGTGAACATGTTTTTTGTATTTCAATTCCTTGCAATACAATCATATATTCTTGCAGATACACTGAACTAGATTTGGAGCAATTTCTTTGCACTTCCCTTTCCGTCACTGGTATGTGACTGCTTCATTGGAGCAGGAATACCTGATCCGGCTCTTCATATGATTAGCCGGACTAGCAGTATGTTATCGTTGTGGCGTGACATCGTGCCGCAACGTCTCATCAAAAGAAAATCAGCAGATGCCAACAGATAAGAGGTAATATCCCAGATCCCATGAAGCGGCCAATGACCTCTGTCATGGCTTATGGAAAAGGACGTACGAATCGATTCTCACCAACTTAACACTGATCTGGTCTCTGCTCGCTGATTTCTGTATTACTGGGTAACACTGTAAACGCTCTAGTTAAAATATCTATGCCACGTCTAGTTGTAGATTGAATTTACTTTACTTGAGTTATTCTTGGCAAGCAGCCGGCAGAACAGTAACAGCACTTTAAATGTAGATACTTTTATTAAAAACAACAACAGAGTGCTATGCGGTTAGCGGAAATATGTCAGTAGGAGACATTGTGAAAAGAGCAGCAATCCGGCATGTTCCAGAGAAGACATTTCAACTGTGTCTGAAAAGGCTGATTAATGAAGGGGATTCTTGGAAACACTTGCCTTTTATCATGCACCAGTGCAAAGACCCCACATGACTCTTAGCATTGTGTCAAGCACCGAAGTACACAGCGATGCAAATGAAATGGCTTCCTTTTATTGGTTTTAAGAATTTGTTATAGATGAAGTGGAGCTGATAAAACACACCAGTGAAAAGACTGCCAAGTTATTTGTATATTAGAAAGTGATTTGTGCATGTTTATTGGGAAACATTCTCCCAGAAAGAATGTTCATAAACCACCAGTACACCCCGCTGTCCCCGGAATGGACACTTAGATTCCCTTTTATATGTCCCTTATTGGCCCCAAATGCCTATCAGAAGGTTTTGTCTACCTCATTTGAGAGCAGTATAATCAGGGGCGGGCTGGCCCAGGTGGCAGGGGGGCAAGTGCCCCCTGGGCTGGTGGTATAGTCCACTTCTAGGGCCGCCCCCTACATAAACGGGCCGGCCGCGGGCGTCGCTTTGCGGCCGGCACATGACGGGAGACGGTCCGGCCGCGGGAGTTGCGGGAGTCTCTGATCAGGTAAGGGCCGATAGCACCCCCCCCCCGCTTCTCAGGTCAGACCTGACAGCACCCACAAGCCCCCTCCCCCCCCCGCTTCTCAGGTCAGACCTGACAGCACCCCCCCCCCCCCCGCTTCTCAGGTCAGGGCCGGCAGGGCAAATCTGCCACCCAGGGATGGAGGCTCCAGCCAGCCCCTGAGTATAATATAGGGTTAGATACCCTGATTCCAGTGATGTGTCAGTTTACTAGGTTTAGCACTTGCGATAAAATTGCAGCATTCTCTGCTGTATATGTAGCAGTGCTCTGAATGCTTAGCCTTGTATAATTCTGTCTACAACCCTAATTGCCCGCTTTCACCTTATATTGACAGAAAGCTGCAAACCAATGGTGTGGGTGGTATTACATAAAGCAATTGACTAGGAGGTATGAGACAACTGGTCCTGTGGTCGTAATCTAATGGTACATTTACACGCGGCCACAGGAAGGTAGGAACTGGCAGGCATCGGACACAATTGTGCCTGTTGCCTTGATGTGGCTGCGTGTAATTCAGGACTTTTCTTCCTGTGTCTTCCCTGAAGGAAGGAAAGTCCTGAATTACACGCAGCCACATCAAGGCAACAGGCACAATTGTGTCCGATGCCTGCCTGTTCCTACCTTCCTGTGGCTGCGTGTAAATGTACTATAAAAGAACAAAATGTGTAATAAATTGTGTTACCCTTGCTGAACTGTTTTTTTCTGATGATGGTGGTTGGTTCAGAACTGTGGCAGTTATTGCACAGGTTTCTGATCTCTCTCGGTAAGGGGCTAAAATATTCAGGGCCAATTTGCATGAATTCAAAATAGATTTTTTTCTTAATGGATTTCCTATAAATATATTAGCTACATGTTGTGCCTTACTTAGTCCAAACCTTTCAATTATCATGATAAGATTATTGTTTTGTGAATGAATAATAATTTTAGCGCAAAGTACTGGATTACTGTCATTTTCATTTTAAAAGACACACCGGGTTATAAAACACACCCCCAATTTAGAGAAGTAAAAGAGAAAAAAATGTTTATAATTGTTAAATGAGGTCCATCTTATAATGCCAGTGTCCATCTTACAATCAGTATATATGATCCCCATCCTTATATATATTTTTTGTTTATAGATAGATTTATATGAATATATATATCTCTTCCTGGAAAATTTGATCCTCATCCTGGTATATATGGTCCCCATCCTTATATATACTGTATATTCCCCATCCTGGTATTTATGATCACTCATCCTGGTATTTATGATTCCCCTATCCTGGTATATATGAACCCCCATCATGATACATGGCACCCCATCCTGGTACTTGGTCTCCACCCTGATATATAGCACCCATCCCTGTACATAATCCCCAGCATTGCTTACAAAGGGGGGGGGGTTTCAACTGCAGTGGTGGAGCAGATTTAAAAGAGGCAGGGTCACTGGTGGATGTCAGTAGTGGTGCAGTGATATGAACCCGGAACTGAGGGGTCACAGCGGCTACCATTGCATTTCTGGGTTCTGGCAGCCAATCTGTGCATGCCTTTACCTCGATGGACTCCAAGGAAATAGATGCGGAGGCAGCACTTGCACAGATATAGGCTCTCTAGATTTTGATCTGTGCATGCGCCACCTCCACAGCCTTTTTTTGCTTTCCATCATGGTAGAGGCAGGTGCACTTTGCCTGCTGGAACCTGAAAATGCAATAGTATAAGCGTGTGTAACCATAAAAAGCAGTGACCCCCAGCTCCCGGCCCATAGCATTGCCCCTCTGCCAACATCCATCAGGGACCCTGCCTCCTGAAACTCCTCTCCACCATCGCTGCTTCTGCAACTCCCTCAGTAAGCAAAATATCCAAGATTGAGATTATAAAACGCACCCTCATTAATCCCCCAATTTGTGGGGAAAAAGTGTGTTTTATAAAGCGAAAAATATGGTAGATCCCATTTACGCGTTTTATCATACACGTTGTGTTGTTCCAGTACACACAATGGAAAAACAAAAATGAACAGAGAAAAAAGGGCAAATTGGACATAATTTCACAAAAAACTCCAGAAAATGATGGGTAACCAACTTTGTTTCAAGCATGTGATGCTTGTTCAAATTCACATATGGCAAGTAACAAGTTTGGGCAAAATGAAAATGACACCTGTGAAGGGATACAAAAAGGGAGAAATTGACTCAATTTTTACATTGTGTATCTGTGTGTGCCACACTAAGCATCAATAATAGAAAGAGGAAAAGAGAACTGAGGACTTGACAACCAAAATTGTTGAAAAATATTATTAATATCAAGGTTACAAGTCCATCTCCAGATATCTTGATGTTCACAGTGCGGAATATAATCAAGAAGATTACAATACATGGCACTGTAGCTAATCTCCTTGGAAATGGATAACAAAGAAAAAATGATGAAAAGTTGCAAAGCAGTATAGTCTAGATGGTAAATAAGCAGCCTCAATCAAGTTTAAATAAATTCAAGCTGTCCTGCATGCTCAAGGGGCATAAATGACTGTGCGAATTATCCATCCACAAGTGAATTAAATAAATCACTATGGAAGAGACCTAGTAGGACCCCACTGCTGACAGAGACAGAAAAAGAAGTTAGACTGCAGTTTGAAAAAATTTATGTAAGCCAAAATCTTTCTGGAAAAGCAACTTTTGGACAGGTGAGATCAATATAAAGCTTTCTGATTAAAGAGGACCTGTCACCCCCCTGGTGCTTGGCAAACTGAATGCAGCACTGAATGCAGCATGTCTGCTGCATTCAGGTATGGGGTCCCCCATGTCTCTAGTCCCCCGGTAAGCTTTAAAAAAGACTTTAGAAATCTTACAGTTAAGAGGTTGTCTGGGTTGGATCTGAATAAGAGTTCCTCGCCCCTGGCACAATCCTCCCTGACTTCTCCGTTGTTTGTTCCACCCACTCTATGTGTCTGCCGCCACCTCCTCTTCTGCCGGGTCTGCCCTCTTCTTCTGCTCCTGCTCTGTGTAACATCACAAGAGGGCAGACCAAGAAGAAGAGGCAGCGGCGGCAGACACATAGAGGGGGCGGAATACACAATGAGCAGGCAGGGAGGACTCACTGTGCTAGCACAAGGACTCTTAAACATCCCACCCAGGCGACCTCTTAACTGTAAAGTTTCTAATGTCTTTTTTAAAGGGGGGCTAAAGACATGAGGTACCTGTTCCCTGAATGCAGCAGACATGCTGCATTCAGTGCTGCATTCAGTTTGCCAAGCACCAGGGAGGTGACAGGTCCTCTTTAAACATATCATTCTACTGTTGACAGACAATGGAGTGAAGCCTAGAAAAAAAGAACACAGAACCTACAGTTAAATGGGGAGGAGGCTAAGATGTTTTGTGGTTGCTTTGCTGCCTTTGGCACTAAGTGCCTTGACTGTGAGCAAGGCATCATGAAATCTGAAGATTACCAAAGGATTTGGGATCACAATGTAGTGTCAGAAAGCTAGGTTTGTGTCCTAGGTCATGAGTCTTACAGCAAGACAATAACCTCAAATGTACTTCAATAAACCCCATGAAATAAATGGAAAGAAAGTGCTGGACAATTTTTAAAGTGCCCAGCAATGAGTCCAGACTAAAGGCCCCGTCACACCTTCCAACATCGGCTGCGATGTCGATGCGATGCCACGGGTGAAGGCGCTGTGATGTTGGCGGCGGATGGCTCGCTGGGCTGGGATAACTCAGCGAACGATCCGCTGCAATGCAGTGAATAGACGGGATCAGCCGTGACATCGCTATTGGGTGTCACACGAACGATGCCGCAGGTTGCTTAAGTTGAAGTGACAGGTTTTCCTGCATGCAGGAAAACCTGTTAACTCCGACTTGAACAACTATCGTTGTTGAATTGTGCGTTACACGATGCAACAACAATGTCATTTCAACATCGTTCCTGAATCACTTTTGACCGACGTCGGAAACGATGTTGAAAGGTGTGACGATACCTTAAATACCTATGAACTCCTGTGGCAAGATCTTAAAATTGCTTTTTGGAGAAGTCACCTTACAAATATGAGAGACCTGGAGCAATTTGCAAAAGAAGAGTGGCCAAAAACGCCAGTTGAAAGGTGTATTACATGAAGTGGTTGATTGCAGTTATTTTATTCCAAAGGGTGTGCAACAAATATTAACTTGAGGGTGCCAACAATTTTTTCAGTCAATTTTTGGGGTTATGTTGGAAATTATGTTCAGTTTTCTTTTTGGTCCTGTTTTTTTTTTTGTTGTTCCAATACCCACAAAGTAAATAAACATATGTATAACCAGAACATGTAAAATTGAAATAATTTTACTTGTAGAAATACTTCATTTTCTGGAACAATTTCAGGGGTGTCAACCGTTCAGCCATGACAGTATACAGCAAATCAGAAGCTAATTTTTCATCTATTTTTTTTACTTTTTTCTACTATGCAACTTATGATAAAGTGGGTTCCGAAAATATTCAGACCCCTTTAAATTTCTCACTCTTTGTTTCATTGCAGCCATTTGGTAAATTTAAAAAAAGTTCTTTTTTCTTATTAATGTGCACTCTGCACCCCATCTTCACTAAAAACCCCCAGAAAATGTTGAGATTTTTGCACATGTTTTAAAAAAGAAAAACTGAAATATCACATGGACATAAGTAATCAGAACCTTTCGTCAGACACTCACATGCTGTCCATTTCCTTGTGATCCTCCTTGAGATGGTTCTACTCCTTCATTGGAGTCCAGCTGTATTTATTTAAACTGATAGGACTTGATTTGCGAAGACACACACCTGTCTATATAAGACCTCACAGCTCACAGTGCATGTCAGACCAAATGAAAATCATGAGGTCAAAAGAACTGCCCAAGGAGCTCAGATACAGAATTGTGGCAAGGCACAGATCTGGCTAAGGTTACAAAAGAATATTTGCAGTACTCAAGGTTGCTAAAGCACAGTGGCCTTCATAGTCCTTAAATGGAAGAAGTTTGGGACCACCAGAAGTTTTCTAGACCTGGCCGTTCAGCCAAACTAAGCAATCGTGGGAAAAGTGCATTGGTGAGAGAGGTATAGAAGAACCCCAAGATCACTGTAGCTGAGCTTCAGAGATGCAGTAGGGGATGGGAGAAGGTTCCACAAAGTCAACTGCAGCCCTCCACCAGTCTGGCCTTTATGGCAGAGGGGTCATACAGAAGCCTCTCCTCAGTGCAAGACATATGAGAGGCCTTATAGAGTTTGCAAAAAACATATGAAAGACTCCCAGACTATGAGAAATAAGATTCTTTTTTCTGTTGAGACAAAGGATACAATTTTTTTATGATAATTCTAAGCTGTATGTGTGGAGAAAACCAGGCACTGCTCATCACCCGCCCAATACAATCCCAACAGTGAAACATGGTGGTGGCAACATCATGCTGTGGGGGTGTTTTTCAGTTTCAAGGACAGGGCGACTGGTTGCAATTGAAGGAAACATTATTGCAGCCAAGTACAGCGATATCCTGGAAGAAAACCTTTCCAGAAGGCTCTGGACCTCAGACTTGGCCGAAGGTTCACCTTCCAACAAGATAATGACCCTAAGCACACAGCTAAAATAAAAAAGAAGTAGCTTAAGAACACCTCTGTGACCATTCTTGACTGGTCCAGCAAGATCCCTGACCTAAACCCAATTTGTCATCCTTGGAAAAATCTGCAAATGGCTGTCCACCAACATTCACCATCCAACCTGACGGAGGTGGAGAGGATCTGTAAGGAAGAATGGCAGAGGATCCCCAAATACAGGTGTGAAAAACTAGTTGCATCACCCCCATGGCTGTACTAGCTCAAAAGGGTGCTTCTACTCAATACTGAGCAAAGGGTCTGAATACTTATGACCATGGGATATTTCAGCTTTTCTTTTTTAATAAATTTGCAAAAATGTCTTCATTTCTGGCTTTATTCAGTCAAGATCGGGTGCAGAGTGTACATTAATGAGAAAAAATGAACTATTTTGAATTTACCAAATGGCTGCAATGAAACAAAGAGTGAGAAATTTGTAGGGCTCTGAATACTTTCCGTATTCAGTGTATATGGTTGTGATACATGTATATATTAATAATTTTAAGCATTTTAGCAAGGCACACTAAATTGACAACATTTTTCATAACAAATTATGTTTCTGAATTTTGGATTTTGTAACACAAACACCATTCTTTAAAAATATTTTGTAAGAGATAATCATGTCCAAATTCCTTGAAGTTAGCCTTAAGGTACCATTAAACGGCATGACGTTGAAACAATCTCACTAACAATCTTGGGGGCGCACGGTCGTTAGGACATCGTTTTGACATCGTTGGTGAGATGTCAAACGCCTAGATATTGTGCACGTCTCACCAACGATTCTGCGAGCAGGTATCATTCGCACAACCCAGCGAACGATACCTGCTCATTGCTGTGAATGGGCTAAGTCAAGAATGACCTCGTCATTGCGGTGTCACACAGAACGATGCAGCAGGTTGGCTGATCATGGATCGTCTAATTTGAGAACATGCTCTCAAATCTGCGATCAACAATTTATTGTAATTAAATCTCAGTGTTACACGCAACGACGTCCTAATGATGTCGCTTGAATGACTCCAAATCCGTGACGTTTGAGCGGTATTGTTAAGGATATCGTGCTGTGTTCGGGGCCTTTAATTAAGAATGAAAAACCTCAATGTCTTGATGTTGTGAGATGTCTCAGTTTTAATTTTTTCAGAATCCAGTTATTCTAAAAAAAATTGTATAACCTCTTGTCATCTTACAGTTGCTAAGTCTTAAAATGTTTAGTGACTGAGAGAGGCTATTGCTACCTGAAGAAGCTTTTGTTCTCTTGCAGGGTGTAAGTGCTTACTTCACTAGAGTAATTATAGTATTTTTGCTGAGAGGGTTTTGGTCCCAATCTCTACTATCTGTGAAGCGGCTTTATGAAGTAACCCAGTTAAGTACATTAAATGGGCTATTTTGGACTAAACAATTATCTAGCTGTATGATAGGTCATGAAGGAATTTGATGACTGCTCTATATTCTACTGGGTCCTTTAATGCAGAAAGACCTTTATTAGGCTACCTTCACATTAGCGTTTGTGTCTGCATGCTGATGGCATGCAGACACAAACGCAGTCAAAAGCAATGTCATTTGATGTGTCCGCAGCGGATAATGTCCGCCTGTGGACACATCACTGTGGAGCCCGGCCAGCCAATCGGACGTGTCCGGGGCGTGCCGGAGGCGGAGATCAGCGCCGGAGATCTCCTCCTCCCCACCACCGATAAGCTCCGGGAAGTGTCAGCGGGGAGAAACAGCTGATTTGACAGCTGTTTGAATCTCCCGCGCCGACATCTCCTCTCGGAGATGTCACATCAGCTGTTTCTCCCCGCCGACACCACTAGGAGATTACCGGCGGCGGGGAGGAGGAGATCAGCAGAGGCTGAGCTGATCTCCCGGTGGCCGTCGGTGATCTCCTGTGACATCACCGGCGGCCACCGGGAGATTTTTCAATGGGTCCGCAGCGTTCTCCTGCGCTGTCAAGCACAGAACACTGCAGACCCATTGACACCAATGCATTTTTTGTGCGCTTGGGGACGCTTGCTGATTTTCCAAGGTCCCCGAGCGCCCAAAAAATGCAACATGCTGCGTCCCGGGTGCAGACGCTGGACACCGGAAGCAGCAGATATCGTCCGCATCCGCACCCGAACGCAGCAAACGCAAGCACTATGCGTTCCTAGGTTAAACATAGAAACCGCAGTGCGCATGCGCTTGCCTGCGTATGGGAACGCAGCATACGCTGCCTTCCCATACGCAAATGTGAAGGCAGCCTTAGTTCACAATTGCAACTTGGCACATAACCTATAGAGACATGTGTAGTTTCAGCACCCTGCAATAAATAAAAGGGAGTTAGGGGAAATCTTTAATGAACGCCCCTCACATACGTGGGATGGAATGTCAATAGGAGATAAGGTGCAGATGTCGGTAACAGTCATTGAAGATTCTTTGGAGCTAAAGTGTCCCATGCCATTTGTTGCTAATAAAGTGCATGTACTGGAGCAGATTTCAGCTGATCATGGGCAACAGGTATGGTATCAGATCCTCAGAAATCTCAATTGTTTATCCCAATTATTCCTTTAAGCATTAAAAGCTTAATTTTGGAGTGTCAGAGGAACCATGTTTTGTAAATTCTGGGATGGGATATCCTACCATTGAATTATGTTACCTTGTCCTAGTTAGTATGTTCTGCTGCACTGCCTCACAGGAAAATGTGAATTCACTTCCACAATTATCTTGTCTGTAGTACAAGGGCCAGCACAGCTCTCTCTCTTCTAAGAATATTTTGTTTGAAGCTTATAATTTTTAGGACTTTTTTTCTCTAAAAATGACAATGGAAGGTGGCAGTCTGGTCCTGTGAATGGTCTTATTAATTTGAGGCAATGACACTTAAATCTCAGCATATTGAATAAACTCCTATATGTATGTTGTACTACAGTAGAGAAGTATTGTTGAGCCACAATTATTTTGAGTCTGCAACAATAGTCACTTTTTCATAGCCATGTCACTATATTCAAAGGAAACATATTTTGGGTAAAATAAAAACGCTTGTGTAGATTTTGAGGATGCTCTACTTGGGAAGGGCTGACAAAGTCTTCCCGGTGAGAAATGCAGAGCGGCTGGTAGTCATGGTAATGAATCATTTATAAATCACTTAACCTTTCCCTCTTAGATCAGGTTTGTTGTTAACGGACTCTAGCAAGGGACTGGTTTAGATCTCATTTAGCGAGGAATGTTAAAAATTGATTTAAGGAAACAATTTGTCACCTCTCCTACATAGTAGGAGATGCTAAAATAGTGAATATTATAACAGATAGGTATTGTTTGTCATTTACAGCCAGTCCTGTTAATCAGGGCAGAGTTGTAAACTTGACTTTTTATTTCTTCTAGACAGCATATCAAAAAATCACAGGCACACAATGTTTTGTTATGGACAGATTGTAAAACCAGAGTACATCTTTATGATTATAAGTAACACTAGATGGTGGCCCGATTCTAACGCATCGGGTATTCTAGAATATGTATTTAGTTTATTTACAAAGAATTAAAAATAATGCAATGAGTGACCAGTAAGGTACCGTCACACTTGGCAACGCTCCAGCGATCCCGACAACGATACGTCCTGGTAGGGATCTCTGGTGAGATGTCAAACAGTCAGATCTCACCAGCGACGCAGCAACGATACGGAGGTTGTTAGGAGCGTGTCATTCTCGGGCGTAGTGTTGAGAGCTGGTTGTTACCCCTGTCAAACACAGCGATGCATGCTGTCCAGCAGGAGCGCGACGACCAAAAAATGGTCCAGAATGGTTTGTAACGATCATCGATCTCACAGCAGGGGCCTGATCGCTGCTACGTGTCAAACATAGCGAGATCGCTGTTGTAGTCGCTGTTGCACCACAAAACTTGTGACTCAGCAGCGATCTCGCTTAGTCTGAAACCTCGATCAGCGATCTCACAGCGGGGGCCTGGTCGCTGCTGCGTGTCACACTGAGCAACATTGCTAGCGCTGGTCAGGGTACTTCTGTTTTTGAGAGCCCGGTAGATGACTGGCTAGCTCCAGTCATCTCCTGACTATGCCACCACTGACCTCCGTACGGCAGGAGATGACCTCTGGCTACCATCAGGAAATCAGCGGTTAGTGCCGCTGATCTCCTGACAGTAGCGGTGGTGTGCATGGTTCAAATCAAGCGTCAATTCGTGGCTGGACAGGGAGCCCGATGCTATCGCATCGGGTGGGTGGTGAGATCATGATGCAGGGGTGAGTGGGTGAGTGGGGCACTGGGGGGTGAGTGGGTGAGTGAGACATTGGGGGGTAGAGTGGCTCCAGTCTACTTCCTGCCCCCATGCTCCCCCCTCTCCTCCAGGCTCAAGTCCACCTCCTGCCCCCCTGCTCCCCCTCTCTCCTCCAGGCTCCAGTCCCCTCCTGCCCCCCTGCTCCCCCTATCTCCTCCATGCTCCACTCCCCCTCCTGCCCCCCTCTCCTCCCGGCTCCAGTCCCCCTCCTGCCCTCCTGCTCCCCCCTTTCCTCCAAGCTCAGTCCCCTCCTGCCCCACCCCTCTCCTTGACGCTCAAGTTCCCTCCTGCCCTCTGATCCCCCCTCTCCTCCAAGCTCCACTTCCCCTCCTGCCCCCTCTTCTCCAGGCTCCAGTACCCCTCCTGCCCTACTGCCCCCCCTCTCCTCCAGGCTCCAGTCCCCCTCCTGCCCCCCTGCACCCCCTCTCCTCCAGGCTCCAGTCACCTCCTGCCCCCCTGTTACCCCCCTCTCTCCTCGAGGCTTTAGTCCACTCCTGCCCCCCTACTCCCCTCTCTCGTCCAGGCTCCAGTCCCCTCCTGCCCCCCTCCCCCTCTCTCCACTAGGCTCCAGTCTCCCTCCTGCCCCCCTGCTCCCGCACTTGGTCACTATGGGCTTCCTGTGATTGAGCCATGGTGCAGTAGGCTATGGCCCCTCAGCCTTTCCTCTGCCCCTCACACACTTCGGGAACACTCACTGCTGAGAGGCGGGCCCCCCCCATTCTCCCCGGCACAATCACCTTCCAGGGTTTGGGCAGTGCTTCATGTTTCTCAGCTGGTGTAGCACAAACAACACTCCACCGCTCCGCCATTTTCCTCTGCCGAGCTGCCAGGGAGTAGAGGGCGGGGCCATCTGCGGCTAATTCTGTCTGTTTCTCTGTAATGGAAATCCCGCATCACTGATTGGTCTCAGCCGGCCGGGCATGACCTATCAACGACGTGGGATTTTCGTTACAGAGAAACAGATAGAATTAGACGATTATATAGTAGGATTTGTCTACAGCCTATAATTGTGATTTGCAGATATCAGCTGCATTAAATGTAAACTAAACATGATGATAGTTATAGAAAAAAATATCTGTAGAAATTTCTTCAGCTTCCAAAAGATCATGGACACTTTAAATATTTTATATGGCCGGAGTAAAAACGTGCCCTATTTTTGCGGACGTTTCTGGAATTTAAAAATGGTTGGCAACCCAGAATCTGGGAACTTAGCAAATGTTTAAATATGCCATCCATTAAAGGGTTTCTCCTGGTCTGAAAGCAAATTCTGCAGTCATTGACTGTAGGCTTCTGAATCATGATAGTATGTGGTGCACACACGGCTATGATTCCCTGATATGGCTGAAATACAGTACAGACCAAAAGTTTGGACACACCTTCTCATTCAAAGAGTTTTCTGTATTTTCATGACTATGAAAATTGTAGATTCATACTGAAGGCATCAAAACTATGAATTAACACATGTGGAATTATATACTTAACAAAAAAGTGTGAAACAACTGAAAATATGTCTTGTATTCTAGATTTCTTCAAAGTAGCCACCTTTTGATTTGATTACTGCTTTGCACCCGCTTTGCACCCTCTAGGCATTATCTTGATGAGCTTCAAGAGGTAGTACTCGGAAATGGTTTTCACTTTACAAGTATGCCCTGTCAGGTTTAATAAGTGTGTAGGACAAAGTACCATGAGTCGGCGCTGCCACTTCAATTAATGGAGATAAAAAACCAGCCACACAGGAATGTCTGGATCAAACAGGATTCTTCTTTATTTGTCCAACATGTTTCGGAGTTATCTCCCAACTCCTTCCTCAGGGAGTTGGGAGATAACTCCGAAACATATTGGACAAATAAAGAAGAATCCTGTTTGATCCAGATATTCCCGTGTGGCTGGTTTTTTATCTCCATTAATTGAAGTGGCAGCGCGGACCCACGGTACTTTGTCCTACAAGCTGATTGAACCACGGTGACCTGTGGAAGTACGGTCCTGCAGCAAACCACTCATAGATGAGCGATCATTACCAGTTGTGGGTTCTCACAACTGCATCAGGTGAGCAGCTCCCTCTTTACACATATTTTAGCCTTATAAAAGAAGGTATTACCCTATGTGCGCATTCTTGAATTGCTTTTAGGTTTAATAAGTGGGATTTCTTGCCTAATAAATGGGGTTGGGACCATCTGAGGTGTTGTGCAGAAGTCTGGTGGATACACAGCTGATAGTCCTACTGAATAGACTGTTAGAATTTGTATTATGGCAAGAAAAAAGCAGCTAAGTAAAGAAAAACGAGTGGCCATCATTACTTAAAGAAATGAAGGTCAGTCAGTCCGAAAAATTGGGAAAACTTTGAAAGTGCCCCCAAGTGCAGTTGCAAAAACCATCAAGCGCTACAAAGAAACTGGCTCACTTGAGGACCACCCCAGGAAAGGAAGACCAAGAGTCACCTCTGCTGTGGAGGATAAGGTCATCCGAGTCACCAGCCTCAGAAATCGCAGGTTAACAGCAGCTCAGATTAGAGACCAGGTCTATGCCACACAGAGTTCTAGCAGCAGACACATCTCTACAACAACTGTTAAGAGAAGACTTTGTGCAGCAGGCCTTCATGGAAAAATAGCTGCTAGAAAACCACTGCTAAGGACAGGCAACAAGGAGAAGAGATTTGTTTGGGCTAAAGAACACAAGGAATGGACATTAGACCAGTGTAAATCTGTGCTTTGGTCTGATGAGTCCAAATTTGAGATCTTTCGTTCCAATCAACGTGTCTTTGTGCGACACAGAAGAGGTGAATGGCTCTACATGCCTGCTTCCCACCGTGAAGCATAGAGGAGGAGGTGTGATGGTGATGGGGTGCTATGCCAGATGACCTAGAAGTTACCTCAGGGGAAATGGTGTATCAGTGTCCACGCTGCTGAAATCCCAAGAAAACGATCCGGAAACCATATGTAGGTTGCATCAATCATCCATTTATTCCTTTTCCTACGCGTTTCAACACTGTCCTAGTGTCTTCCTCAGGAATATCCCTGAGGAAGACACTAGGACAGTGTTGAAACGCGTAGGAAAGGAATAAATGGATGATTGATGCAACCTACATATGGTTTCCGGATCGTTTTCTTGGGATTTCAGCAGCGCGGACACTGATACACCATTTCCCCTGAGGTAACTTCTGGATGATTCCCACGTGCATGTGGAAGGTGGAAGTCCTGCAGCAGCTGCATTTAATGCCAAATGCTTTTACACCAGTTGTGGGTCTCACAACTGTGCTAGGTGAGTGAATTCATACCCACCGCATACATTAGTGTCACTAGTGATAGGGCACTATTGCGCCTCTTGTTCCCCCCCTATTTTTTTACTTTGATGCCAGATGACCTGGCCTCCACAGTCACCAGACCTGAACCCAATCAAGATGATTTGGTGTGAGCTGGACCGCAGAGTGAAGGCAAAAGGGCCAACAGGTGCTAAGCATCTCTGGGAACTCCTTCAAGTCTGTTGGAAGACCACTTCCAGTGACTACCTCTTGAAGCTCATCAAAAAAATGCCAAGAATGTGATAAGCAGTAATCAAAGCAAAAGGTGGCTACTTTGAAGAAATCTAGAAAACAAGACATATTGTCAGTTGTTTCACACTTTTTTGTTAAGTATATTACTCCACATGTGTCAATTCATAGTTTTGATGCCTTCAGTGCGAATCTACAATTTTCATAGTCATGAAAATACAGAAAACTCTTTCAATGAGAAGGTTTGTCCAAACCTTTGGTCTGTACTGTAAGTGAACAGCCACATGACCTCATACAGTATATGTTACTTACATACAAGTAGACACATGCTGAGTAGACATATACTACACTTCTATTGAGGCCCCTTTCACATCTATGCCAAGTGCATTTACCTGCGTTTTCCTGGCCTGCGCTAGTGCAAATGCTAGCACAGATGCATTTTCAGGCAAACGCAGGCAAGCGCATGGGTGCATAGATGCACTGCTCCTCCGAAGCGCAAGTGTAACTGTGCTGACGTCACCACGCATGCGTTTAGTCAGACGCATCCAGAATCGTGAAAAGCGCTTCGGTGATGTCGGCTCCTGCGTTCGGATGTTCTCGGCCATTGAAGGTAATGGGGGCACCGAGCGCAGGAGCAGTGCATCTATACGCCTTTGTGCTTGCATGCAATTGTGCATTTTCCTGCAGTTGTCTTGCCTGCGCTAGCGCAAATGCAAGCGCTGGTGCATTTTCAGGCAAACGCATAGATGTGAACTAGTCCTGAAGTCAGATGAGACTAGTGGGCATATGACTGCATGTATGTACATCACGCTGACATGAATCAGAAGTCTGTAGTCACAAAGAGTCAAACCAGACTTTGCTTTCAAACCTACAAAAACTCTTTAAGGCTATGTTCACACATTGCACTTTATTGCACGCTTTTTTGCACATGCTTTTTAAAAAAGTGCAATGTGTGTGTGCATCTGCCAGCAAAGTGAATGTGAAATTCACTTTGCCGTGTAGACAGTGCGTAAATATACGCACCGCTTTTATGGTAGAAAGCACGGGCGCAAAAAGAATGACCATGTCAATTTTTTAGGCACCTGTGCCTTCGCTTTCTCCCATAGGAGCCCATTATTCCCTCTGAAATTATGCATCGCCGTTCAGACACTGCGCAATTCCAGCAGGAATATGCTGGCACTGCAGGATGTGATGTCACACAGGGGAGGAAGAATCCTCCCCTGTGTGACATCCGTGCCAGCACCTTTTGGGTTTCGTAGTGTATTAATATATACTGCGAAACCCAAAGTAAAGTAGTCAAAATGTGTAAAGGTAACGACCTTCCAGGGCCTCTCAAGATCGCTGATTTGCTGCTCACGGTTATGTGATATGTGATGTGCTTTGACTCGCATATCATTTGACCGCAAGCGGCCAATCAGCGATCTTTACAGGTCCTGGAAGGTCGGTATCTGCGGTTGCGTTGGCTCCCAGCTCCCGAACACCCGGCGGAGAGGTAAATATTCAATCTTTATTATTTTTAATACCATTTGGATCAATTTAATTTGGGTATTACAGTGTATTTTAATACATTATGAAACCCAAACGGGGCTGTCACAGATGTCACACAGGGGAGGATTGTTCCTTCCCTGTGTGATATCACTTCTCCCTTGTGCTTTAGGGCCACGTCACACACACAGATATCTGTGCAGAGATTGTTCACAGATCTCTAGTTGCAGTGAAATCATGGACAAATTGATCCATTTTGTGGCTGTGTATAAATAGACCAATTTGTCCATGATTTCACTGCAACCAGAGATCTGCGAACAATATCTGCACAGATATCTGTGTGTGTGACGTGGCCCTTAGGGGGAGAAGTGAGCCCATAAAAAAACACAATGTGTGAATGCACCACTTTTTTTTATGGGGCTTTTTTTCGCAAGTGCAAAACATGACAAAAAGCGCCCACGCAAAAATAGCACAAAGTGTAAACATAGTCTAATTCTCAATTAGTAGAATTTGTCTGTAAACCCTATAAGTAACTCAATGAAATATGTGCCAAAATTGAATACTGCAGTAGACATTACTTTAAAATATATTTATTATATAAATTGAGGCCTGCAAAAAAAATATAACAGTGTTTTTATAGAGGTGATCTGCATATTAACACATGCACCTCTGTACATTAGTCAATAACTGCCCTAAATAAGTACATTTGTCTACTCAAAGTGCTGAATAAAGGGATGCACCAATGGGCAAAATAAAAAAAAATAATAAAAACTATTCTGTGGGCAAACAGATGCATTAGTACAGTGTATACGGAAAATATTAAGACCCTTTTAAATTTTTCACTCTTTGTTTCATTGCAGCCATTTGTTAAATTCAACAAAGTTTTTTGTTTCATTTATGCATACTCTGCACCCCATCTTGTCTGAAAAGAACAGAAATGTACACATTTTTACAAATTTATTAAAAAAGAAAAACTTAATACTGAGCAAAGAGTCAAATACTTATGACCATGTGATATTTGAGTAGAAGCACCCTTTTGAGCTAGTACATCCATAAAACTTTTTTGGGAAATGATGTAACAAGTTTTTCACACCTGGATTTGGGCATCCTCTGACATTCTTCTTTGCAGATCCTCTCCAGTTCTGTCAGGTTGATGGTGAACGTTGGTGGACAGCCATTTTCAGGTCTCTCCACAGATGCTAAACTGGGTTTAGGTCAGGGCTCTGGCTGGGCCAGTCAAGAATGGTCACAGAGTTGTTCTGAAGCTACTCATTTGGTATTTTAGCTGTGTTCTTAGGGTCATTGTCTTGTTAGAAGGTGAATCTCTCTGGAAGAGGTTTTCATCCAGGATATCTCTGCATTTGGCCGCATTCATGTTTCCTTCAATTGTAACCAGTCATCCAGTCGCAGCTAAAAAACACCCTCATAGCATGATTCTGCCTTTCTTACCTTGGCCATGTCCCTGAGTATAGCACACCTTGTGCTTTTTGATACTCCAGTAACGTTGCAGCTCTGAAATATGGACAAAACTGGTGGCAAATGGCATCTTGGCAGCTTCACGCTTGATTTTCCTCAATTCATCGGGAGTTATTTTGCGCCTTTTTTGCCCAACATGCTTCTTGCGACCCTGTTGGCTATTTGCAGTGAAAACTTGATTGTTCAGTGATCACATTCAAAGGTTTGGCCATTTCAAGACTGCCTGCATCCCTCTGCAAGACATCTCACAATTTTGGACTTTTCAGAGCCTGTCAAATCTCTATTCTGACCCTAAGGAAAGGCATTTCCCTTAATAATTAAGCACACCTTAATAGGGTGTTGATGTTCATTACACCACACCCCTCCTCATTGTGCTATGGGTAGCTTAAGCATGCAACAACATGTATAAAAAGTATCATGTGATCAAAATACTCATTTGCCTAATAATTCTGCACACGTGTACAGTTACCTGGTGTGTGCACCCAATAATGTAGCTTTTTCACCACTGATTTTCTCCCTTGCTGCCTCTATTTTGAATCTGTGTTTGATTGCTGGTGCAGAGCTGTTTCTTTCTGAACTCATAACATTGGAGCAAGTGCTATCCAATAAAGCATCAGGTAGACACTTGTAGATGTAAAGCTTGTTTATGCTATTAGAACTGCAGATAAATTTAATAGGTTGCAAAGATAGACAAATTTGATAAGCATCATTCCTACTGTTTGACTTTATTTGCTTAAGGAAAAGGTAGCACTGAAAAAACTGGGGTTAATAGGCACGAGCCACAGCAGTATACTCGTATATTCCCATTGCTGCCTATTTCTTTTCTTTCTGATGTACAATTGCAATCTGAGTGCATGATGAGCATTTTTTGGCCAGAACCATCACAGCATTTGTGGCTTAGGTGTCTGTCATTTGTGACTCTGGCGGCTTTCTGATCACTTTAAAATCCAGCTTTGTGGGATGTTTCTTCTGTACATATATATAACATGAGAATGAGAAAGTCACATATTAAGCTTGAGAGGACTATCCTATGAGATATGTATATTACTATATGATAGCAGTGAATGTACGGATACATCACTTAATGTAGATGCTCATTTGTCCTCTTGGCAGATGTGGCCCTGTCTGTACCAGTAATGTTCTAACTCTTGTCATCAAATGACCCAGTTGCAGATTTACAATTACATATGCTGGCAAATTGCATTGATTCCTTTATTACAGCAGCCCTAGGACATATAAAGAATACATTGCATAATAGGTCATATAAACAATGGTAATAATGGATTTATCAGGGTTTTTTTTATTTGTTGTTAACAAGAGATACACATATCTTAAGGGCTGTCACACTGTAGAGGGATCAGCTTTATACTCATTTGCAGAAGGAAAGACTAGAAACAATGGGATGAATCTGAATGGGAGTATACACAGATTAGATATTAGTAAAAAACTTTTTCACAGTAAGTGTGATCAACAAGTGGGAAACAGGCTGCCACGAGAGGTGGCAGTTCCCCATGAATGGAAGTCTGTACACAGAGGCTGGACAGACATCTGACTGGGATGAGTGAGTGAATCCTGCTTTGACCAACATGTCGCGTTCGTTGGTGTGGACGAGACTGGGTGCTTTGTGCGCAGGCATCCGCCTGTGCACAGATCACATATGGCAGTGAATGGGTGTGCACGGTCATGCGCAGTCAAGCGCAGCACCATGCGCTCCCATTATAAAGATAGGGGCTTGCGTGCTGCGGTCACATTGCGGGTCCCCTCCACAGAATGCTGCGGAGGGGTCCGCAAATGTGAAGGCAGCCTAAGAAATGTCTGAACAAAGGCTGAAGGTACCTTTGGCAATACTGAACTATTATGTTAATGTTAAGAAATCCTATTCGAATGGATATATTCCAGTTCACTTTAAGGAAAAATTTTGTTAAATTTAGTTTAGTAATCAAAGCATATAGCAGCTAATTATACATGAGGCTAATTTTACAAACTGATTAGTAAATTGTGCTGTGTAGCATGTTTAGCAGTTAGACAACCTACTACACACATCATTACTTTATGTCACTGATTCATATTATGCGAGGCATCTTCAAAAGAAACACAGCAGTCTTTTTAACATGCTTTTAACATTACAAAGTGAGAACTCGGCTGACCCCAATATATTAAGCTTTTAATGTACTCTCCACTTAATTAACTTTGCAGAGAAGAGTCATCACAGAAATCTCTCCGTTGGAAAATCTGCAGCCAACCAAATCATTGAAAAATATGTTTTCCCTGCTGCATTAAAGAGAGAAAAATCAACATTTTTATACAGTGCACTAAAGCTGCCAGAGGTTTAATTCACAGCGGGGTTCGGATAGGAATGAGCAATGAGTATACAACGTATCGTGTATGGAAGCTGTAGGGATATACACTGCATCTCACAGCTGCATTTACAAGATACAAACTGCCCATTTATTACTAAATTACAATAATCTCCCATGGCATACCTTAAAAGTGTCTTTTTTATAAATGTGTCTTGTTTATTAGCCAAATCCTATATGCTTGTTTTATTCATGTTTTATACTACAGACTTAAAGAAATCTTCCAATCTATTAGTGATATGTTACGTGGTAAAGTTGTAATTTAAGACCAATACACTGGCATATAGGTGTCTAACGAATAAAACTATTACTTTCCCTTTTCTTTATTGGTGCACATGAAGGTCTTAAAGGGATTATCCAGGATTAAAAAAAAATCCTGTCCTGCCAGCGACCGCATGGCGGGGTAACACAGAGCAGAGGTGGCTTTTCCGCTCAGCTCTGTGGACATAGTCACATAGTTGACATCACACTGATTGAAGGTGGCTCCTCTCTATTGATTGGGTGAGCAAGCTATCAATCAGCATGATGTCAGCTATGCGTCCACCAACAGAGAAGAGAATTTGTCCCACTGTGAATTTCAGCTTCCGCTGATGTCACGTAAACAGACAAGAGTGGTCTCAGATTGCTCCGTATCGGTGATCGGCAGTGAATGGTGCCGGACACAACTGGAAGACAGGTGGCAGCTATCTGCCTGTTGGTGCTTAGGCAAGGTTTTTTTCCATAAATCTTGGATAACCTCTTTAGATAAAAATTTCCTCTATTAGATAGGGTACCGTTACACGTCGCGATATCGTTCCGATATTGCATACAAGTTCATGGGAGCGCGCACGTTTTTGGCACTCGTCCAAGATCGCATAGTAGATGTTACACGTAGCAATCACACCTCCGACCTGCGACGATCCGACTTCCCGGAAGTCAACGGCCAAATCGGACAGGCGATTTTTCAGATCGTAGTTGCGCCGTCACACAGCACAATCATGCCAGATCGCATATGCAATATCGTATGGTTGAAGGGCTTGGACAATCTTCTTGCAATATCGTATCTACGATTTTTTTCAGGTCGCATTGCCCATTTACACAACAACGCACGAACGATATCAACTGCAATGACCATACCACGTGACTTTTTGTCGATGTTGCATTGCGATATCGCGACGTGTAAAGGTACCCATAGAATGATAGTTGCCCTTTGTTGGTGGTTTTCTACTTTGACAGAATAATTGCCAATTAGGGCTAGGGTCACACTTGGCATGAGTTTTTTAGTGCCTTAAAAATAAGCATGCGTTTCTGCATGCTTTTTTCATTTCTGCATGTGTTTTTTTGGTGCCTTTAGGCACCCATGCGTTTTTCCATGCATTTTTGAATCGGCAGCAAAAATAGTTCATGCACCATTTTTTGATTCTGATTTAAAAACATTTGCGTTTTTTAGAAAACGCATGCGTTTTTTAACATGGGCCCCTATGAAAAACGCATGCGTAAATGGTACTAATGGTACATTGCATGCGTTTTTGTAGGCAGCTCCTCACATAAGTGCAAAAATGCATGCCAAAAATGCATGGCACTTTAGGCATGCGTTTTTGCTATTGGGGCATGCATTTTTGCTATTAGGGCATGCATTTTTTGCATGGGGGCCTATGGGTGCGTTTTTACATGCGTTTTTAAAAACGCAGGTCTCCAAAAAAGCATGTAAAATTTGCCAGTGTGACCCTAGCCTATTACATGGTCAGCTGCAAGCATTTTGTGTGGGGGATTTATTACTGAATTGTATATGTGACCCTTTAAAAAAATCATAGAATTCCACACTTACTGATATACGGGGAGGCAAAAATAGCAACTCCGGGCAATATGAAAGATCTATAAGGCTAAGTAAGTTAGGTTGCATACATACAGTATAATGATGAAAAGTTACACTCACATCTACTCATGAGCGGGTAGGTGCTTGGTGTTATAACAACACATACCGTAGAAAAGACTTTGTCATGTGCCTGGCACATGACAATGAGTGCACTGTCATTTTACGGCTGATTAGTGGCAGCCATTCTACTAATTCTTATATCATTTTTCAATATTTGTAAAGGCCCTCTTACACAGTACGATGCCCCAGCGATCCGACCAACGATGGGGGGCACTGGGACATTGTTAGTTGATCGCTGGTGACCTGTCAAACAGGCAGACTCACAAGCGATCAGCGGCCAGCGAGAACGATGGTATCCAGGGTAAACATCAGGTAACTAAGCGTAGCGCTATGCTTAGTTTCCCACTGTTTACCCTGGTTACCAGCTCACATCATGTGCTGTGCGGCGCTGAGAGGTCATTGATCGTTGATCTCCCGCTGTCACACACCAATGATAAAATAATGGTCCTGGCCATTCTTCCACGATCAACAAACTTATCGTTGGTCACTCCTACGTGTCACACACAACAATGTTGGTTCGACACCGCTGCAACATCACCACAAAACTGGTGATGTTGCAACGATATCGTAGCATGTAATGGGGCCTTAACCCATTGGACAAGTTAATTTACCTCATTGCAACACTCCTGGAGGCTATCATCTAACTTCACTTGAGCATCTGTGTTTGTATGGAATATTATGGGTCAATCAATGGCATCATTATGTTTTTTTGTGTTCTTAGTAATCACTTTCATCAAATTTAGGCACAAATAATTAGGTTCCTATACCGTACTATATATTGCTATCCAATTTTCTTGTGTCAATATTGCTGGTTGCATTGAAATCATGGACTACATTGATTACTTGTACACTAGCAAGAAATTAGGAACAATGATTTTCATGTTTCCTTGTATCACCATCAAATTGGCAAAGCTGAACATTGCATAGCAATATTGCGAATTTATGTAATTTGGTTTCCATGAAAAGGACACATTTACATTCGCCGCAACAAAATAGAGCAATGTGTCCATGATTTCATGCACTGTTGCATGAAATTGCATTGCAATGCGACGTGTATGGTAATAAGGAACTTTCACGCGCATGACATGGCAACTGCCTCATGATACTTTGCTGCTTGCTAGAAACCTGCAATCGGTAAAAAAGGCACATTCCTCGGTAGTCGTGCAAGTGCACAGCATATGTTGCATCACCTGATGATCGTCACCAGGAAGCGGCACAGCATCATGGATCCTAACGCCCATGCTATGCGATCATATGTGTGGGGGCATATATGTGGGGATGTTACCATTGGCTGTCCCTGCACAGGGCGCCATATTTAAAAAGCTAGAGAGGGGGGGGGGACAAGAGGCGCAATAGTGCCCTTATCACTAGACACTAAAACAAGCAGGTGAGAAAAAGGTTCCACTCACCTAGTCCAGTTGTGCCACCCACAACTGGTTAGAAAGCCTGATAGAATAAGTGTCCTGATGGCTGCTGCTGGACTTCCACCGGTCTCCACTCGGGTAGACGAAAATAGAAGCTCTGGGAAAAGAAGGTGTGTCACAGTCCGCGCTGCCAGGGAATCCGCTCGTGAATAACGCTAGTAGTCGGTGTTCAAATCAATCCTTTTTTATTCATCCAACGCGTTTCAACGCCCTCCTGGCATCTTCCTCAGGGATGACATCCCTGAGGAAGACGCCAGGAGGGCGTTGAAACGCGTTGGATGAATAAAATAGGATTGATTTGAACACCGACTACTAGCGTTATTCACGAGCGGATTCCCTGGCAGCGCGGACTGTGACACACCTTCTTTTCCCAGAGCTTATATTTAAAAAGCTGACCATTCACACTACACAATTGCAATGGTGTCATGTATTAGCCAGCATTCCTGCGCAGGCTGGCCAATCATGATGCTATTGCGTTGTCCAATCAGCGTACGAGCATCACGGAATACACAACTCTGTCACGCTTATGTACATGCGGTGCGAAAGATGTACGCCCATATTCCTTTGTGGTAGCGGCGTGTAAACCAGGGAAGGTATTCAACAGGAAGTAAGCCGTAGGAGCTGTCGGCACTTCCGGGAAACACAGATACCTTCAGTGGAGCACGCAATGGCGGCGTGTACATGCGGCATCAGCGATCGGTATCCACCGTTAAAAACGTGCACATGCACGTGCGGTGGACACCTGTTGCTAGCAACAGTGGCGGCGTGTAAAGGTACCTTTAGAGTAGTAAATATCATGATGAACCCTCTTACATTCCAGCTGCTACCGTTGCCCTTAAACTATGTGCTAACACATAATCCCAAAGCCCAAGTGTACTATTTTTGGATTGTAATCTTCTTACCTTACCGGCTATTGTCTTCTTTTTTATTTCACTGTTAAGCAGGTTTAAGCTGAGATCCATTTATTGCTGGGTGTCAGTTACTCAATATTTTAGTACACCTTTTCTATTTTGGTTTGGATTTTTTTTTTAAACTTATTACTAATTTGTATGATAATAGTGGGGGTTTACCTGCCCAAGAACTTATCTATTATTTCTGACTCTTGAGAATAAAACAAGACCATGAATTAAATGGACATGTGATTGATTCTATTAAGAACTCTGTAGTACTTCATTTCCCCTGTGGGGGTGCTGTAGGGAAGCAGATTGTTGTATTTCCCAGCAGGATAACCAGTAATTACATTTCCTAAATCAAGTGGAGATTGAGTTTATTTTGAAGGTTTAAAGTCTAAATTTTATTGCACAATGTGGTCTGCTTAGCAGAATTTTTATATTGTCTTCTGCTAGCAAATGTAAATTGGAGGATTGTTGAATATTTTATTCCTTTTCTATATTTGTATGAGGACTATGTTATACCAAGCTTGCATGTGCATTTCCCATAGAGAGTGTGTAGAATCATTTCTTTATTCCTGGACTTTCACATTTATTCTGCAGCTCTGTCTGCTTGAAATACTACGACAATGACAATAACCAAAGACACTAACAGGTCTATTCATCAAAGTCATAAAACCATAAGATAAAATTTGCATGTTGATTTCCAGTCAGCTCACATGTATTTTTCATCAAAGTGAGCTGTGAATATTTACACGCATGGGTAAGTGTGATAATTTTCTTAACAAATGTGTATAAGATTAGTGCTGAAGCCAACTCAAAGCAAATTCATTCAGTCAAATATGTGAACATATCAAATAAAGAGTGAAGAATCCCGTTGCCAGCCATATGCCATAAGGACCTTCTTTTAGGAGTTACTATGCATAATTTGTATGGAAGGTATTGGTATCTGTCTTTAAATCACATGCACACTGTATAAATAAACGGTATATTAGTGGTGGATAGTGTTTCCCAGAGGCTTTGGATGGATATGGGCTACTGATTGTAATTCAAGATGGTATGCATCTTTACTGCATGTATGTATGTATGTAAACTTTATGTAAAAGGAGGCCTTCAGCATTACCCCTGACAATTACATTTACTTTATGACTTTATTTTTGACCATGAATAATTAAAATTGATTAATTATATATTCATTATGAATGCAGTGATTAATAATGTTTTCTGTAGTGTAAAGGGGTTGTCGAGTTGTTTCATATAGCTGGCCTACCCTTATGATATGTCATCAATATCAGATTGGCGGGGTGCAATACTCCTGTGTTCAGCAAGCTCCATCAGCTGTATAGTTGCTGCTGCTGAATAGGGCACATCTGCCTCTACTACACTAAATAGAGGTCAATCTGCAGTACTATATAGTTTATTAAGCTGTCCTGCTCTGCTGTGCAGCTGATCAATTCTCCCCACCACCTCCACAAGGAACAGCTAATTGACAGAAGTGTCGGGTGTCACACCCCCAGATTTGATATTGATGATTTATCCAGAAAATATGCCAACTATATAAAAGTACTAGACAACTCCTTAAACTTTACTGGCATATCCCTAAAGGTACCATCACACGCCAAGATATCGCCAGCAACTTTGCTAACAACTCACCGGTTTGGCGATGTTGAAACCACATCACAAGTCCATTGTGGCGTTTGACAGGGCGATTTGACGGTGATAAATCGCTCGTGGCGAGTTGACAGATTTTACAACACTGCTCTAAAACCAGGCGATATCAACCTTGCGATTTTGCAGGATCGTTCCGTGTGACAGCACGATAATGATGTTGAGCGCAACTTCAGAGATCCTGACATCAATCCCATAAGCGTGCCTGAGCGTTGTGTTTTCCGCGCCCTGTCGGCGGCGATTGGGGGATACTACTGCGTTCCCATTGGCTGCCCACGGCCAAGGCGCCATATTTGAATAGCGAGATAGTAGAAAGGGCAAATAAGTAATGTAGTGGCCATCTTGCCAGACAGGGCTGACCAATGTTAATGTAGTTGGGTCAGCCAATCGCAGTGGTAGGGGCGCGGTGAAAACACACTCCGGCACGCCTAGCTCTTTGCCGGTGTCAAACAGCTGCCCACATCGCTGATGTGATTGTGCTGTGTGACGCGGCAATGTGGAAAGGCAAGATCGCTTCTGGTCTTTTTCAGGTGATTTCCTGCACGCCAGATTGCCGGAGGTTGCACGCAACATCGTTACATGTGAAATCTCCAAAGCGATCTTGGCAAATTGACAAAAACATGCTCACGTGAAATCGCGGGTGATATCACATCGATATTGTGGCGTGTAACGGTACCTTAAGATTGCATCATTGCCTCATCTCCACTACACATGAGAAGAATGTTGCTATTCCTTTACCTCCAGGGAGTTCCATAGCTATGGCAATGCTTTGCCTTCCGATGAAAGTCTGAGGTATAATTTGTGCAATTTCATTGTCTCATTAAAATTTTTTCTTTTTTTCACTAATCAATTTTGGAGTGCTGAGTCTTTCTCTATTCATGCTACAGACTGGATCCCTACTAAGGCATCACAAAACACATCGAGTGACATATAGTACTATTTAAAGTGTAAATGTCATTTCATTGAAAAAATACACAATACTGCACTGGTTGTTAATGATGGATTACATACCAGCTAAGATAATGCTCTTTTTGTGCCATATAACTTATTTTGCAAAGTATTCACTGATCTCAGGGAGACCAGTCCAAGAAAACACTGGGGGCAGCTGGCTAAAGCGCTCAAACACAGTGAATTCCTAGGCACATTGCCCCCTGGGAAATATGAATATGCAAATAGAGTCTGTGGAGCCTCGGTTAGGAGTCTCAAACACAGGACTAGCCATATATCCCTCCAGGGGAGGACCCAGCCAAGGGGTGGCTCCTTGCGGAGAACACCATAACCACCATATGAAGTGGCCCTTTAAGTCATATAACTTATTTTCACACTTTTTGTGCTCTTTTAGAAATTGCATTTTCTGGCTGTGTGGGCGTGGCAATCACCTTATAGGGAGCAGTGCCATGTGACAGCAGAAAAGGGGTTAACGGAGATCCTGACTGAGCTGTGTGGAGCCAGATGACAGATCAGAAGCTTGTGCCAGGAAAGAGGAATTTGCACTGATCCTAACATTGCTCAGCACTGTGCAGTAGGCTGTGGTAACCTGATACATTGTCCCTCATGAGCTGCAGTCAGCTGTGTAGGCCACGCTCCTTCCCTTATATATTGTTATTTGGCCATATTCAGTGTAAAGACTGATCTGACTGATAATGTGCATTTGTCAGCTTCTCACACACTGTAGTGAGGACAACTTGTAGAAGATTTTCAACCAGATTTCATTATTAAAGTATATGTAAAAGTTTATTATAATCATTTGCTCTAAATTATTATTAAACTGAAATATATACAGCGGTTATGCTTTAATATGATTGCAGTTTAGTTTTATAATTGTTTAAAATAAAAAAAACACTTTTAACACTAAAACAATGGCCAGATTGTGTTTTTTCACCTCCTGCTATGGGGACTTATTCTGACTTTTAACACCACACACCAGAAGTAGGTTGAAGATTACAGCAGAGCCCTAGAAGGAAACTGCAGCACTGTTAACAGTCAAAAAGCCCAAGAAGCTTTAGGATTCAGGCAGCAATCAGAGACCAATTAAGTTGATGCCATATTATATAAACCTTTAGATGCTGCAGTCATTAGTACCATGGCATCTACAGCATTTGACATAGGGGATGATTTACTATGGCAGCAGTGCATGGAGCAAAGCCCCAAGTTTAATACAGGTACCTGACTTTTATGGGCTGTCTGTTCAGTGGTTAATGTCCCAGATACTTTCAGTGTCAGAAACCAGAATATATGTAACAAGTTGTGTATGTCATTTACTCATTTCAATTATATTATGTTTAGAAATATCTGAGTTGTTCCTTTAATTTTAAAATAGAATTTATCAGAAGAAGCAGAGGTGAATGATTTCATTAAACCACCTCATATCTGATATAACAATGCAGTCACAGAAAATAAAAGAATCATACCAGCTGACTAGAATACTGGGAGATCAACATATTTATAGGTTTGAGTATTCTATTGGACATGTGTGTTATCATTATTAATAATATAATGCAATGGAAGATAAATATCAATCTCAAAACAACTTTTATATATCCAAATGTAGTGCTTTTTTTTTAGGAGAAATGAACAGAGGCAGCTGAAAAGATGCCAATGTAATGAGGTATGGGGTGTGTTAGTTTCCCACTTACTATAAAGAGTACTCTGTACCAATGACAGTTGTAGTAGATGCAAAAATATGCATAGTAAAGGAGTGTAACCAAGTGTTGGTGGCCATCTAGTGGCCAAGGTGAAGACTGCTCCCCCATGTCCGTGAGTTATTATGGGGATGAATGATTGACAATCTTGATAGGTGGGGATTGAGTTAAAGAAAGGGAATACTTGGTAGTTGGTTAAGAAGAGTTCCCAGAAGGAGAAAAAGGAACTGTAGGAACGTTAGTAAATGTATTGATTTTGCTTTGCCACTGATTCTCCTGTTGTGTGTATGGTGGACATTAGCATGGACCTGGAAGAATGGGTGGACATGATACTGAAAGTGAAAGAACATTGTCCTAACGGACAGCCCCAACAGTTTCTTGAAGCAGATCCCTGCGGAAAGTAAGTGGTTAGAGTCAGATTAGACTTGATGACTGTGCGGCCAGATGCCAGCATGCTGGATGTAGCGATTGTATTGGAATGGGGACAGCAGTCTGCACCAAAGTTAAAAATTATGAATATCTCCAAAACTCTAATGTTTAAGGATTGTGCCTGTGTTTCACAAGACTGTTTCAGTAAAGAACTACTTTAGGATTTGATTGACTCATTGTATGTGCTGACCCACACTGAGAGTAGCAATAAACCAAAGATTTTCATCGTGGAGTCGGCTGGGGCATGTGTTGCCGTGGGCCCAAGATTGCCCCATGGCTTAGACCTGGACTCGAGCCTGACTACCCAGCCACCATGCCGTCAGCACTTTGATACTTTTAGTGTTTAGTAACTTATGACTGCTATTCATAATATGGGCACAAGTTCTGAGTAATATGTCATTCTTTAAAATCATCTTTATGGACAAAGTTCTAGTAATGTTTAAATTTACTGTTTCCTCACTGCTTATACTCATATTCTGACTAGTATCTACATTCAATGTGTCTATCTCCATGGTCCTGAAATCCTACTGTTTGTTAGAACAGACTTGGTGGAAATTATGGTAGGAGGTTTTCATCCCTTTTAGTAGAAACTTACATTGTGGAAAGGTTTTAGGTATCATCAAGTATATCTAGGATTATATGAAGAAATAGAAGGATTTTCATAATCCTACATTCATAGAATATCTATGGTTGTACTCCAAGATGTTTGGAACAACTTCCCTGCTCAGTTCTTTCCGAAACTGTTTAAGTGTGGCTGGAAAATTAACTGCTTTGAAGCCATTGGAGGACAAAGGGTGGTCACACCAGACACTAATTTGATGTAGATTACTCTTTTCTTCATCCACTTTTAATTTTGTTAATTGATAAAAATAAACTATTAACATTTCATTTTTGAAAGCATTATTAATTAATAATTTTCCACACCTGCATATACCTTTTGTACAGTACTACATATGCTAAATTAAGGAATTTTTGTAAAATAGTTTGGCTCAATTTGTCTTTGCTTCTTTTACACATCATTATAACTCACAGAGTAAGTTTTGCATTCAAAATATACCTAAAGGTAATGGTCACAGTGCATACTATAGTGCTCTCCTAGGTTTAAGGGATTATTAAAGGGATTGCCTGATGAAAACAAGTTGTCTTCTATCCATAGTGATAACTTATTGTTTGGTGGGAGTTCATCCACTTGGAACACCACTAATTGGTCAAATAGGGAACTTTTATCCTTGTTAGAATAGAGCTGCAGTGAATGGTGCAAACTTCACACCATCAATCTTTATAGGGCAGCAAATGCTGAAATAGATTTTTTTGGCAGCCCATTAAGAATTAATGGAGTGGTGGTCAGGCATCTAACCTGCTGCTCTCTTTAGTAACTAATAAAATGTCCTTGATCTGTCAGTGCTTGTCCCCGAGGATAGGTGATTATTTGTTTTCACTGGACAACCCCTTTAAACACGAGATCAAAAAGATTCATTTGCAACCAATCTAATATCTTCTTATATTTAGTTTGGGGATTCCATATTATGACATAGTCATAAAGCACACAATAGATATAGCGGGGCAGAGTAGTATAAAATAATCTAGTATATATATAGGTGAGGCAATGATATATGCTATACATACAAAAAATGAAGGGAACACTTAAAAAACACAATGTAACTCTAAAGGGGAAACATCTCTGGAAACATCGCCAGCAACTCAGGGGCGTGGCCAAGTTTCCGTAACATCGCCAGTGCATTGCTCCGTGTAACAGGGTGAAATTGCCGGTGATAGCTGCTCCAGCAACATCACCAGGTTTCAGGACAATGGCGATCTGCCTGAATCGCCCTGTCTGAAAACACAACTGCGATGTTGCAGGCAATTTCCCCCATTGAGTCCAATGTTAAGGATTGCTGCCAGGGTTGAATTTAACCCTTGCAGCGATAGATGCCTACAACATCGGCGCTGCATTGCCGGCGATGTCACTTCGTCTGACAGGAGCACAGCGATCTTGGCCAGTGGCCAAAAACATGCGCGCTCCCGTCAGTTGAAGGCAATGTTACTGGATATATTTCCACGTGTGACGGTACCTTAAGTGAATCCCTCTTCGGAGAAATCAACCTGTCCAGTTATGAAGCAACACTGAATATGAATCAATGTCTCCTGCTGTTGTGCAGATGGAACAGACAAAAAGTAGAAATGATAGGCAATTAGCAAGACACCCCCTATAAAGAAGTGGTTTTGCAAGCAGGTGGTGACCACAGAGATTTTTAGATTTATCTGTTCTGATCATTTGTAGGTGTTGTTTTGGTCAGTTTTCCATTTTGTCACTGCTCTCACCCCTAGAGGTAGCATGAGGTAATGTCTACAACTGACAGAAGTTTCTCAGGTAGTGCAGCTCATCCAGGATAGCACAACAATGTAAACTGTGGCAAGAAGGTTAGCTGTGTCTATCAGAACAGTGGCCAGGAATAACTAAAAGAAAGACAGCTCAAAATAGAGGCTTACCCTTGGAGGTAATATTTCTATCAGAAATAATTGCACTAACCTGTTAGGGTTGTGTCTGCCACAACCGCTATGCAGAGTATGTTTGATGCTCCTGGTAGTTTGCGGCAGCCTAAGGGACACGTGGAAGGTGGAGAAGGGTGATAAACTCATGCTGCCTTCAAAAACCATGAACAATGGAGTATCACTTGACTTTATTATTTCTCTACGCATTTCATGCGCCACCACGCACTTCCTCAGGAGGCGGTGGCGCATGAAACGCATAGATGGTAAGCTGATTTTATTCTCCTGAGGAAGTACATGGTGGTGCATGTAATGCATAGAGAAATAATAAAGTCAAGTGATACTCCATTGTTTGTGGTTTTTGAAGGCAGCGCGACTTTATTACCATTCTACCCCTTCCACGTGTCCCTTAGAACAGTGGCCAGAGCATGTAGCAGATATCAGAAGACGGGCTAGTACAAAAGGAGAGATAGAGGGGGCCATAGAAGAACAACAATCCAGCAGCAGGACCACTACCTCCTACTATGTGCGAGTATAAAAAGGAGAAGCAGTGCCAGAGCCCTGCAACATGACCTCCAGTAGGCTACTCATATCCATGTGTCTGCTTAAACTGTCAGAAACAGACTCCATGAGGGTGGTATGAGGGCCCAACATCCATAAGTTGGTGATGTACTTACAACCCAACACCATGCAGGGTAATTGGCATTTGCCAGAAAACACCAAGATTGACATACAACCCCTGGCAAAAATTATGAAATCACCTGACTCAGAGGATGTCCATTCAGTTGTTTAGTTTTGTGCCATGTCTGTGACCTGCTTTTTCTCTACAA
Organism: Allobates femoralis; assembly: GCA_033576535.1. Taxonomy (NCBI): domain Eukaryota; kingdom Metazoa; phylum Chordata; class Amphibia; order Anura; family Aromobatidae; genus Allobates; species Allobates femoralis. The sequence goes on from JARQOC010000002.1 coordinate 347,547,515, forward strand.
AATTAAAGTAATTTCAAATGGAAACTCTCTGCCTTGAAGAAACACTAAAAGAAATCTTGAAAAAAAATATGCTAGCCAGTAACGGTTACTTTTGTAGACAAATCAGGGGAAAAAATTATGGAATCACTCAATTCTGAGGAAAAAATTATGGAATCATGACAAACAAAACAACACTCCAATACATCACTAGTATTTTGTTGCACCACCTCTGGCTTTTATAACAGCTTGCAGTCTCTGAGGCATGGACTTAATGAGTAACAAACAGTACTCTTCATCAATCTGGCTCCAACTTTCTCTGATTGCTGTTGCCAGATCAGCTTTGTATGTTGGAGCTTTGTCATTGACCATTTTCTTCAAATATTTTCAGTTGGATTGAGATCTGGACAATTTGCAGGCCAAGACATTGACCTTATGTGTCTTCTTTCAAGGAATGTTTTCACAGTTTTTGCTCTATTGCAGGATGCCATTGTGAGACCATATGTATGTGCAGAGAGCTCTGAATTACTTCTGATGTATGGCAATGAAATGTCTCATGTGGCGGAAGTGTGTCAGCAGTTCCTGCATGATGAAGACATTGATGCTATGGACTGGCCTGCCCATTCCCCACACTTGAATACAATTGAGCACATCTAGGACATCATATCTAATTCCATTCAACAATGCCACATTGCACCACAGACTGCCCAGGAGTTGACTAATACTTTAATGCAGGTCTGGGAGAAGATACCTCAGGAGAACATCCACTGCCTTATCAGGAGCATGCCAGGAATTGTAGGGAGATTATACAGGCACTTAGAGGTCACACACACTGCTGGGCATCATTTCCTTGTTGTGTGGCATTTCCACTGAGGTTAGACCAGCCTGTAGTTTGATTTTTAACTTTGATGTCGAGTATCATTCCAAATCCAAACCTCCATGAGGTATTCATTTTGATTTACATTGACAACTTTTATGCTTTTTTGTTCACCTTGAAATCCACTATGTAATGAATAAAGATTTGCACCTAGAATACTTTATTGAGGTCTAAGATGTAATATTTTACTGTTCCTTTTATTTTTTCAATCTATATATATATATATATATTATATATATATATATATATATATTACATATATATATATATATATATATATATATATATATATATATATATATATATGTGACACATGTAGTATAACGTTGCCTCAATTTAATCAGTGACAATCAATTTAACTCTTCCAACACAAATGTCAGTATTTCTTAGATGGTTCAGCATTCTGAAGCCGTTTGAGCACGGCATATTTGGCTTGAGTGTCACTACCATGAAAAGTGTCATTTTCCTGAAATCGCCACTGATTTTAATGAGATTGGAAACTGCTGCAGAAAGATGGAAGATGTAATGACATGCAAATTGCAATGGCTGGAAGATGGATCACTGCTATCCAATGACATTTACTCCTTTGCTGTGAAATGGCTACAGTTGTAAACGATTTATCTCTAGAAATCAGCACCTGGAGAGTTACTTACATGGGTTTGTCTGTGTAAAACATGACAAAATTGCCTTCTTAGAGCACAGTAAGGAATTGCATAATCTAATTTTGAAACAAGCACTGTTAATCAACTATGGCTGAACAACAGGTAAGTAACATGTGTGCTATATGAAGAACAAAGAGAATTTCTGATTTATAAAACATGTTTTCATAAATTTAATGAAGTCAATAGGTTACCATTATCAATTAGAAAGAAAAAAAAGTCTCTGCCTATCAAGCACCAAGCACAGCTGGGCGCTACACAGAAAGGCCCTTTATTACAAAGGACATTATGTGATACTTTAAGTAATGTGTAACTACTGACAAATAGGGATGGGCGAATCTACTCGCTAGGACTCGTTACTCGGCGAGTAGTAAGGGACTCGCAGGACTCGGTACTCGGCGAGTTTCCCAGTGATGACTCGCACGAGTCCAATGCAAATCAATATCAATCCTAGTTTTGTCAGAAACGCTGACAAAACTAGGATTGCCATTGTTTGCATTAGACTCGTGCGAGTCATCACTGGCTACTGTGCCAGTGATAGCAGGGAGACTCGCAAAGTAACTGCTGTTTCTTTGCGAGCCGAGTCCAGCTGTCTTCTCTGTGCAGCTCCAGGGTCCTAGAGCCCGCCTGCTCACAGACATGATGTAGCAGTGCTGAGATTGTTCTCAGTCTGCTCATTCCCTGTGCATGTAGCAGAGAGGACATCGCGTTTTGGACTACGTCGGACGGAAGAGGATTTTTTTAATTAAAGATGGAGTCCCTAATGGCTTTTTTTTTTATTTCAAATAAAAAATTTTCTCTGTGTTTTTTTAACCCTTTATTGGAGATTCTTAGTGGCTGGGTCAAACGTGGCCTGACATTAAGAATCTCGGGCTTAATACCAGCTTGTATAACAAAGCTGGTATTAACCCCTTTATTACCCAGCGTGCTACCGCCACCAGGGCCGCTGGAAGAGCGGGGTTCAGCACCAGAGGATGGCGCTTCAATGAACGCGCCATCTTCTGGGGCGGCTGCGGGCTGCAATTTGCAGCGGGGGGTGCCCAGAAAGCTTGGGCATCCCTGCGCTGCGGATTCCAGCCCTCAGCTGCTTAGCTGTACCTGGCTAGACATAGAAATTGCGCGGAGCCCCACGCATTTTTTTAAAATTATTTAATGAATTTCAGAGTCAGAGTCTCAGAGTCAGAATCTCAGAATTTCATGAAATAATTTAAAAAAAATGCGTGGGGCTCCGCGCAATTTCTATGTCTAGCCAGGTACAGCTAAGCAGCTGGGGGCTGGAATCCGCAGCGCAGGGATGCCCAAGCTTTCTGGGCACCCCCCGCTGCAAATTGCAGCCCGCAGCCGCCCCAGAAGATGGCGCGTTCATTGAAGCGCCATCCTCTGGCGCTGAACCCCGCTCTTCCAGCGGCCCTGGTGGCGGTAGCACGCTGGGTAATAAAGGGGTTAATACCAGCTTTGTATTATCAGCTGGCCCTAAGCCCGAAATTTATGGTGGTCACGCCAATATTAGACATGACCGCCATGAATTTCTATTAAATTGTTTTAAAAAAAACACAACACAAAGAAAATTTTTTATTAGAAATAAAAAAAAAAAGCCATTAGGGACTCCATCTTTAATTAAAAAAATCCTCTTCCGTCCGACGCAGTCCAAAACGCGATGTCCTCTCTGCTACATCCCCTGTGTATAGATATAGATCTCTATGCACAGGGAATGAGCAGACTGAGAACAATCTCAGCTCTGCTACATCATCTCTGTGCACAGACATTCATGTCTGTACACAGGGAATGACCAGACTGAGAACAATCTCAGCACTGCTACATCAGGCAGCAGGCGGGCTCTAGGACCCTGGAGCTGGCAGCCTGTACAGAGGAGACAGGACTCTTATCTGTGCGAGTCAGCGATTACTTACAAAGTAAACGAGCAATGCAAATAAATGACAAAACTAGGATTGCTTCAGGCTGAAGCTTCCGAGACACATCTGCGATTTGTAAATCTCACACTACTCGCTATTACTCGCTTCCCCATTCATTAACATTGGACTCGCTAGACTCGCAACGAGTAGCGAGTCCTGGGCTCGGACTCGCTAGAGTCAAGCGATTCCGAGTAATTTAGGATTCGCCCATCACTACTGACAAACTGCTACCACGTTGCCAAAAAAAACAATAGCTGATCACAATATGTTATGTTATCAAGGGATTCTTCTTTGAAGAAAAAATGATTGACCGACAAATGTAGACAACCCTTTAACTGTGTATTTGGAAGAATATAGTTAGCTCAATTTTGAATAGGTTCATCTACAACATAAGAATGTAAGTAAACCATAATGATGTATGAACAACATAGGCCTAATTTCATCTCCATGGATGACAATATTCGCGCTCAATTAGGTCACTTCATTAGGGAATGGCTACTGGAGATTTGGGTACCTCAAATGGAGTGGCCTGGACATTTTGCAGTCCTAAGTCCCATTAAAAACCTATGGAATGAGATGAGTCACTGTGTAGAGGCTTGTAACATTGTACCCCAGAACCTCAAAAGCCTGAAGGCTGTCCATCAAGAAGAGAAAGATGCCTCAACAGACAATAAGTCAACTTGTTAACAGCATGAGACATCTTTTTCAAGCTGTAATTGATGCTCAAGGACACATGACATGTTGTTGAGATGTTGGAATTTGCATTAGGGTATACCACCACTGTTCTTGGCTTTTGTTTCAACAAATTGAGATCATCATTGCATCCTTCTACTTAAATGCCCTAGTTTCATGATAAAATATCACTGTACAGGGTGTGCCATTTATATGGATTCACCTAAATAAAATGGGAATGGTTGGTGATATCAACTTCATGTTTGTGGCACATAAGCATATAGGAGGGGGAAATTTTCCAGATGAAAGGTGACCATGGTGGACATCTTGGATCCAACTTTATTTTTTCAATAGGAAGAGGGTCATGTGACACATCAAACATATTGAGAATTTCATAACAAAAACAATAGTGTGCTTGGTTTTAATGTAACTTTATCCTTTCATGAGTTATTTACAAGTTGCTCTTGGTCATGGTCACCACCCATCTGGGAATGTTTTCTCCCTCACACTAATGTGCCACAAACAGGAAGTTGATATCACCAACTATTCCCATTTTATTTAGGTGTATCCGTATAAATGGCCCACCCTGTAGTTTGAACTTTTAACGTTTATCACAAATTTCAACCAACAGCCAAATATCCCTAATTTTTTGTGAGCAGTGTATATATGATATTGTTTATGTACTTGAGAACCGAAATTGTTGAAAAATATCAACAATATCAAGGTTACAGTTCCATCTCCAGAGATCTTGATGTTTCTTTGTCCACGGTGCATAATATATTCCAGAATTTTACAACCCATAGCATTGAAGCTAATATCCATGTATTTCGAGGCAGTGAAAATTGATGACAGGTTACAATGAAAGATAGTCTGGATGGTGGATAAGCAGCACCGATCAAATTTAAAAAAAAATCAAACTGTTCTACAGGGTCAGGGTGAGACAGTGTCAGTGCAAACTATCTATTGGCATTTGAAAATAATGAAACACTATGACAAGAGACCTAGGAGGAACCCAATGCTGACACAGAGGTATAAAAAAGCTAGACTGCAGTTTTCAAAATGTACATTAGTAAGCTAAAATACTTTTGGGAGAGTGTCTTGTTTACATCATTCTACTGTTTACAGAAGATGGAATGAGGCCTATGAAGAATAAAACCCAGTACATACAGTCAAATATAGTGAAGGTTCTAAGATGTTTTGGTACTGCCCCTGGTACTGGGTGCCTTTACTGCATGCAAGGCATCATGAAATCTGAAGATTACCAAAGGTTTTTGGGTCACAATGTAGTGCCCAAGTTCAAAAGATGGGTTGATGTCCAAGGTCATAAATCTTCCAGAAGGACATTTACCCAAAATATACTTTAAGAGGCACCCTAAAAAGAATAATAATAATAATAATAATAATAATAATAAAGCTTTATTTATATAGCGCCAACATATTCCGCAGCGCTTTACAATGTAGGGTTAGCGTACAGAAAATATACAGTAAGTAATTACAATAGAGAACAAATAAAGTACAATCATTGGATACAAAAACAATAGGCATAGAATCAATGTGAAAAAAAAAATACAATAAATAAAGCAAGAAATGAAGGTGACCCTGCTCAAAAGAGCTTACAATCTACGACGGGATAGGGGTTGTACAAGGTGCCGGGGCTTATTGCACTGGTGGTCCAGGCATCTTGAGGAAATGGGGTATAGGGCTAAGCTTACATGAATGGTCATCAGTCTGTGTAGACCTTTATGGTTTGGTGGAGTTTGTAGAAGAATAATGTCCAGAGGATAGCCCATTCACTGTCTACAGTACAATGGACATGTTAGGGAGTATGATAGGCCGCCTTAAAAAGATGCGTCTTTAGGGATCGTCTGAAGCCATGCAAGTTGTGGATAGTCTTGATTTCTTTGGGTAAAGCATTCCAGAGGTTTGGTGCAGCTCTGGAAAAGTCTTGGAGCCGGGAGTGGGATGGATAGCTTTGATGGTTTTGATGTGGCCAGTAATGAGTCTGGATCTAAATCCTATTGAACAGCTGTGAACATGTCTTAAAATTGCTGTTGGGAGAAGGCACCCTTCAAATATGAGAGATCTGGAGCAGTTTGCAAAAATATTGTGATGCTTGTTGATGAATATAGGAAGTAACGTAATGCTGCAATTTATTCCAAAGGCTGTGCTATCAAACATTGGGTTGAGGATGCTAACAATTTAATCCTGGCCATTTTTGGGGTATTCTGTGAAATTATATTCAATATTGCTTTCTTCTCAATTTTCTTGTGTTGTTACAATACATACAAAGGAAACAAACATGCATATAACAAAACATGTGTAATTGCAATAATTTTCTGAGAGAACTTCCTTTTCTGGAACAATTTCAAGGATGCCAACCGTATACACTGATTACTGCCAGACTTGTTCTCAATCAAAAAATCACTTAAATAGGCTTGCATGATAAAGTGAAGTAGACCAAAAGATCCTCAAAAGCTAGACCTTTTAAACGTTTTGCTACTCCAGGGAACCACAGTAAGTATTCATTATCTAAAAATGCAGAAAACATGAATCAGTGGTGAACCTTCCCAGAAGTTGCTAGTCAACAAAATTACCCAAAGAACGCATCGACAACTCATCCTAAAAATTACAAAAGACCCCACAAAAACATCGAAAGATCTGCAGGCCTCTGTAAGTTAAGGCCAGTGTTCATGACTCTTACGACTTTCATAAAAAGTAAACTAGGCAAAAATGGCCTGCACTGAGTTTCAAAATGAAAACTACTGCTGAACAAAAATAACAAAAAGGCTTGTCTCAGTTTTGCCAAAAAACATCTTAATGATCCCAAAGACTTTTGGGTGAATAACCTGTGGACTAACCGGACTAAAAATTTTGAAGCAAGACAATGATCCAAAAACACACCAGCAAGTCCACCTCTTTATAGCTCCAGAAAACTAAATTAAAACTTTGGAGAGGCATAGTCAAAGTCCCTACCCTAACTTGATTGTGATGTGGTATAACCTTAAAAAAGGATTATTGCAACAACTCTGCAAAAATGGGTGAAAAAAATTCCTCCAGAGCAATATAAAAGATTTTTTGCTGGATATCTCAAATGGATAAATGTAACTGTAAGAGCTCAGGTTCGGGGCAAATTTTCCTACTAATGAATCACTGTATATAATGTGTGTGTGTACCGTGTTAGCCAGTAGATAGAAAAATATATTGGAATCTGAGAGTCCTCAGTGGTTGATACCTTTTAATGGCTAACTGAAAAGATGGTAAACATAGCAAGCTTTCGGGACACTGTGGTCCCTTCTTCAGGCTGGTAATGACACAGATTCTGAGGTCACCTGTCGCATTTACTATAACGTCTAAAACTGTTTTTTTTTTGTTTGTTTGTTTCATTTGCTTATGTATATATGTACAGTCATGGCCAAAAGTTTTGAGAATGACACCAAAATTATATTTTCACATGATCTGCTGCCCTCTGGTTTTTATTTGTGTTTGTCTGATGTTTATATCACATACAGAAATATAATTGCAATCATATTATGAGTACCAAAAGGTTATATTGACAGAATGAGTTAATGCAGCAAGTCAATATTTGCAGTGTTGACCCTTCTTCTTCAGGACCTCTGCAATTCTCCCTGGCATGCTCTCAATCAACTTCTGGACCAAATCCTGACTGATAGCAGTCCATTCTTGCATAATCAATGCTTGCATTTTGGCAGAATTTGTTGGTTTGTGTTTGTCCACCCGTCTCTTGATGATTGACCACAAGTTCTCAATGAGATTAAGATCTTGGGAGTTTCCAGGCCATGGACCCAAAATCTCTATGTTTTGTTCCCTGAGCCATTTAGTTATCACCTTTGTTTTATGGCAAGGTGCTCCATCATGCGGAAAAGGCATTGTTGGGCGCCAAACTGCTCTTGGACGGTTGGGAGAAGTTGCTCTTGGAGGACATTCTGGTACCATTCTTTATTCATGGCTGTGTTTTTAGGCAAGAATGTGAGTGAGCCGATTCCCTTGGCTGAGAAGCAACCCCACACATAAATGGTTTCAGGATGCTTTACAGTTAACATGAGACAAGACTGGTGGTAGCGCTCACCCCTTCTTCTCCAAATAAGCTGTTTTCCAGATGTCCCAAACAATCGAAAAGGGGATTCATCAGAGAAAATGACTTTACCCCAGTCCTTAGCAGTCCACTCCCTGTACCTTTTGCAGAATATCAGTCGGTCCCTGATGTTTTTTCTGGAGAGAAGTGGCTTCTTTGCTGCCCTCATTGAAAGCAGGCCTTGCTCAAAGAGTCTACGCCTCACAGTGCGTGCAGAAGCACTCACACCAGCCTGCTGCCATTCCTGAGCAAGCTCGGCCCTGCTGGTAGTCCGATCCCGCAGCTGAAACAGTTTTAAGATACGGTCCTGGGGCTTGCTGGTCTTTCTTGGGCGCCCTGGAGCCTTTTTGACAACAATGGAAGCTCTCTCCTTGAAGTTCTTGATGATGCAATAGATTGTTGACTGAGGTGAAATCTTTCTAGCTGCGATACTCTTCCCTGTTAGGCCATTTTGGTGCAGTGCAATGGCTGCACGTGTTTCTTTAGAGATAACCATGGTTAACTAAAGAGAAACAATGATACCAAGCACCAGCCTCCTTTTAAAGTGTCCAGTGGTGTCATTCTTACTTAATCATGACTGATTGATCGCCAGCCCTGTCCTCATCAACACCCACAATCTGTGTTAATGGAACAATCACTAAAACGATGTTAGCTGCTCCTTTTAAGGCAGGACTGCAATGATGTTGAAATGTGTTTTGGGGGTTAAAGTTCATTTTCTAGCCAAATATTGATTTTGCAAGTAATTGCTGTTAAGCTGATCACTCTATATGACATTCTGGAGTATATGCAAATTGCCATTAGAAAAACTGAAGCAGAAGACTTTGTTAAAATTAATATTTCTACCATTCTCAAAACTTTTGGCCATGACTGTATGTGTCTCCAGAATCTGTGTCATTATCAGCCTGACGAAGGAACTACAGTGTCCCGAAAGTTTGCTATGTTTACCATCTTTTCAGTTAGCCATTAAAAGGTATCAACCACTGAGGACTCTCAGATTCCAATACATTTTTCACTGTATATATATATATATATATATATATATGTATATATATATATATATATATATATATATATATATATACAAATACACATTGGTGTGAAAAAATTGTCTGCCCCCACCTGATTTTATATACATATATATATATATATATATATATATATAGTACAGACCAAAAGTTTGGACACACCTTCTCATTCAAAGATTTTCTGTATTTTCATGACTATGAAAATTGTAGATTCACACTGAAGGCATCAAAACTATGAGTTAACACGTGGAATTATATACTCAACAAAAAAGTGTGAAACAACTGAAATTATGTCTTATATTCTAGGTTCTTCAAAGTAGCCACCTTTTACTTTAATTACTGCTATGCACACTCTTGGCATTCTCTTGATGAGCTTCAAAGCAGCAAAGCCCCAGACACCATCACAGCTCCTCCTCCATGCTCCATGGTGGGAACCAGGCATGTAGAGTCCATTCGTTCAACTTTTTTGTGTCGCACAAAGACACTGTGGTTGGAACCAAAGATCTCAAATGGACTCATCAGACCAAAGCACAGATTTCCACTGGTCTAATGTCCATTCCTTGTGTTCTTTAGCCAAAACAAGTCTCTTCTGCTTGTTGCCTGTCCTTAACAGTAGTTTCCTAGCAGCTATTTTACCATAAAGCCCTGCTGCACAAAGTCTCCTCTTAACAGTTGTTGTAGAGATGTGTCTGCTGCTAGAATTCTGTGTGGCATTGACCTGGTCTCTAATCTGAGCTGCTGTTAACCTGCGATTTCTGAGGCTGGTGACTCGGATGAACTTATCCTTTGCAGCAGAGGTGACTCTTGGTCTTCCTTTCCTGGGACAATCCTCATGTGAGCCAGTTTCTTTGTAGCGCTTGATGGTTTTTGCAAATGCACTTGGGGACACTTTCAAAGTGTTCCCAATTTTTCGGACTGACTGACCTTCATTTCTTAAAGTAATGATGGCCACTCGTGTTTCTTTACTTAGAATTTGTATTATGGCAAGAAAAAAGCAGCTAACAGTCTATTCTGTAGGACTATAAGCTGTGTATTCACCAGTCTTCTGCACAACACAACTGATGGTCCCAACCCTATTTATAAGGCAAGAAATTCCACTTATTAAACCAGACAGGGCACACCTGTGAAGTGAAAACCATTTCCGGTGACTACCTCTTGAAGCTCATCAAGAGAATGCCAAGAGTGTGCAAAGCAGTAATCAAAGCAAAATGTGGCTACTTTGAAGAACCTAGAATATAAGACATATTTTCAGTTGTTTCACACTTTTTTGTTAAGTATGTAATTCCACATGTGTTAATTCATAGTTTTGATGCCTTCAGTGTGAATCTACAATTGACATAGTCATGAAAATACAGAAAATCTTTGAGTGAGAAGGTGTGTCCAAACTTTTGGTCTGTACTGTATATATATATTTTTTTCCTGTTTTATATATATATATATATATATATATATATATGTGTGTTCAAAATTATTTTGTTGGGTAGATTATTCGAAATCTAAGTGTATTTGTATAATTAATTGAAAGGCTGTGTGTTCAAAATACTAGCAGTGTTGAGTTCAATTGGTGAAATCAATCAGTCTGTGAAGAAACATGTATGAATCAGGAGGCCCTTATTTGTGAGGGTGAAGCCAGAATAAATTGTACATGCATTTTTCCTTGAAAGCCTGAGTAATGTGGGTCATTTGAGACATTGTTCAGAAGAACAGTGTACTTTGAGTAAAAAGTTGATTGTAGAAGGTAAAACCTATAAGGAAGTGTAGGCAATGATAGGCTGTTCAGCTGAAATGATTTTCCATAATTTAGCATGAAAAGCAAAAGCAGAGACACATGGAAGAAAATAAAAGACTGCCATTCTGGTTATTCTTCAATTCATTCTAATGGTAAAGACTCTGTCTTTGATCATCCTGGAGCTGATCATTGGCTATCTCAAGTCACCTGTGAGTGCTGTGACAGAAGATGCCTGTGTGAAGATAATCTATTAGCAAGAAGATCCCATAAAGTATCATTGTTAAAAAAAAAACATGTACTGGAAAGTATATAATTTGCCAAAGAACACATCAACTGGCCTAAAGAAAAATGGAGAAATATTTTGTGAAATGATGAAAGTAAAATTCTTTTTGGATCGAAGGGCCGAAGACAGTTCTTCAGACAACCCCCAAACTCTGAATTCAAGCCACAGTACACTCTGAAGACAGTGAAGCATAGTGGTGAAAGCATTATGATATGGGCATGTTTCTCTTACAATGGTGCAGAACTTATTTACCGCATACCAGGGATCATGTATCAGTTTGCATATATCAAAGTACCGTACTTGAAGAGGTGCCTTCTGCTGAAGAGGAAATGCTCTTGAAATGGGTGTTTCAACAAGACAATGACACTAAACACATTGGAAAACATGCAAAATTTTTGTTCCATTCCAACACAATTGAGGTTATGGAGTGGCCAGCCCAATCCCTGGACATTAATCAGATAGAACACTTGTGGGGTGACATTAAAAATACCATTTCTGAGGCAAAGCCAACAAATGCAAATGAATTGTGGGATGTAGTCAAAGCATCCTGGGCTGGAATAACAGTTGACAGGTACCAGAGGTTGGTTGACTCTATGCAACATAGATGTGAAGCAGTTCTAAAAAAAAACGTGGTTATACAACTTATTAGGTTAGCAATTCACAGGAACAGGAGGAGTACATATTTTGAGATTCTAAAGACAAATGCAAACACTGCCAATTTTTGAACAACCCGATATTTTTATTTGTTGTTATTCTCTATAAAATAGTTAAGAATAATAAACATTTCTCTCCATATATACTCATATATATATATAGGTTGTGTTATGGATAGAATAAATATTCTGACTATTCTTTTTAATATCAGCAATATTTTGGCTTTTGTAGGTCTTGGGATGGACCTGTCACTATAACTTAAATTAAATTGGAAAATGTCTGCCCAGAAAAACTGATCTATTTTCCAGTGTAGTGAAGTAACAGCTGCACTGGGCCACAATCCAGACCAGACAGGTGGGCACCACTGTCCTGACCAATGCCAAGATTTCCTAATGCCTGATGCTGGCCACGTCTTCCCTGCCGCAATCAATTATCACAGTATGATACAAACTTCCAAGTTCAGATTTAATAATAATTCTCACGTAGTAACATGACGGCTTGCAGATATTCTGTGTATGGATATGCTATAAAATAATAACTATATAAATAAGCACCGAAATAAACATTTTTTCTATATTTTTGCTTTGCTTGTCCACAAATTAATGAGAAATATTGCCTTTATCATCACCACAATTTATGTAGTACAGTGTCAGATGTTAGACAAAGCCAATGGCAATGAAATATAATAGAAAAAACCTGCATATATTTGTTTTGTGCACAACCTTAGAAAAGGCCTGAATTTAGAATGTCAGAGATAGAGACAGGTGATTTATTTTTGTACATGTATCCATGTGTTTATCATAGTCTCAAGGCTATACATGATAAATGCAGGGCTAGTTTTACAACAAGTTACAAGTTTTCAAGTTATATTTTTGGGGCAAATACAGTGTAGAGAGCCAAAGTGTTAGGTAATTATATATTGTTTGTTTTCTATGCTTTATTTTATCAAATCTTGACCGATGGTAAAAGCAAATACTGCATGCTAGCTCCAATCACTAGAACATTTTAGGCATACTTTTATTACTATATATCTGGAGCAGACAATAGTGAATATATAAGGTAATCATTCTAAAACCTTTGGCACTTAGGGGCATCCATCTCTCCTCTGTCATATGTCGCAGGAAGCATTGACATTTAACATTATGCTTAAATAAGTGTTAAAATATGTCCATTGTTTGGATCGCTGATGAACTATATTCCTCCATTACTAATGTAATGCAATTTTAAATGGGCTCACCTATGAAAGAATTAAATAGTCATAAGACCTGTAGCCCTGAGTCCTTCATATGAATAATGCAATGGTCATGAATGTGCACTACATCTTCAGCAGCTCTCTGTGAGACTGATAAGGATACTGACTTCTGTTCTTGGTAACTTTGTTTCTATGAACAAGTGGTTTCCACTAATTACTTATCATGTGTTAGTACCGCTATCATCCCTCTCTTTTGATCAAGCAAAAGTTACAACCTAACATACACCAAGATCTCATCCCACACTATAGTAATCATGGAGCAATGATGAAGAAGGAAACCAGTGCTTAGAATACAGTTAAGGATCAGATATATATTTTACAAAGTTCTCCACTTATTTTGCTTAAAAACCTATTTACAGTAGCTGTGCAATACATGCTGCAATGTAATAATACTTTCAAAAATAGAAATCTTAATCATTTATATGAATTAACCAGATGCAACATGAATAAACAGAAGAAAAAATTAAGTGAATCTCCCAGCACCCAGGACTGATACATAAATTAGTTTAACAATACAGGTTTCACTCAGAACAGGCCTCACCATGGTTATCTAAAGGAATTGAGCATCATATCCAGAGGTATTCAAAATAGACATATGAGTGCTGCTAGCACACTGCATCAAATCGGTCTGCATGGCTGGTATCACGGAAGAAGCCTCTTCAAAAGATGGTGGACAAGAATGCCAGCAAACAGCTTGCTGAAGACAAACAGACTATGGACACTGATTACTGGAACCATGTTTGGTCAGCCGATGAGACCAAAATAAACTTATTAGGCTCAGATGGTGTCAAGCATGTGTGGTGTAAACAGGTGAGAGGTACAAAGACAAGTGACTTGCTTACAATCAAGCATGGTGGTGGGAGTGTCACAGTTTGGGCCTGCATGAGTACTGCAAGCTGTGGGCAGCTACAGTTTATTGAGGGAACCATTAATGACACCATGTATTGCGACAAACTGAAGCAGAGCATGATCTACTCCCTTGAGAAACTGGTAACGGATTAGCCAAGCATGTCTCCATACCTAAACCCCATTTAGCATCTGCAGGGCATCTGCAAATGGAAGATGGAGAAATGCAAACTGTTTAAAATCCACCAGCTCCATTATGTCATCTTGAAACAGAGTGGGAGAGGATTCCAGTGGCTCCTGTGAAGCTCTGGCGAATTTCATGTTCATATTGATATTTTGGGCACTATTTGTCCAGTTTTACTTAGTTGTGCATTCACCTTTGTTTTCAATGGTTTAGGCATTAAAAGCTTTGTGTTGAATTATTTCCAGGGAATATCAAAGTTATACTGCTATACCCGCTGGACACTGACTACTTTACATTATATCAAACATCATATCTCAATTGTTATCCCATGAAAATATATAATAAAATATTTTAAATAATGTGAGAAGTGTACTCACTTTTTTGATATACTGTATTTTTTATTTTAAATATATTTAATCTAACGATTATCCTTGAATAGTATCAAGCTAAGAAAGCAATGAATGACAGCAGCAGAAGACTGCACTGCGTTTCATTTTTGTCAGCTAAATGCAATGAAAAGAGGGCTCCAATAAATACCAGCTGAATAAATATTGGAAACACAATTATTGCTACACCATTTAAATGGACCTTTTTTATCTCAAGCCATTGGTTCATTATGTTGGGTAAAATGTAATTTAGTGAGGTCTTATTGTTGATTTTTTTAGGCCACAGTATACCAAAACTACCACAGGTCAAAAATTAAAGCTGTTCAGCAGCATACATTCACTGTATAAAATCAATATTTTATTCAACAAAGATTAAAATTAGTGCAATTCAGATGAAAACAAAAAAATACTTAAAGAATCATGGTTACGAGTTTTGATGGTTGGTTGCCTTGTTTTTGTAATGAGCACTACACTTAGGATCGGATTATTTTCAATGTACAATGGCTGCAGCCTACATCTGCTTACACAGATCCCAGCATAAATATATAACCGCATTTTACTCTTAAGGTACCATCACACGCGGCAATTTTGCTAGCAATTTCACTGGCAATTTGCTGGTTGCAGTGAAATCATGGACACATTGTTCCATTTGTACATGGAAACAAAATAGAACAATATGTCAATGATTTCACTGCAACCAGCACATTGCCAGTGAAATTGCTAGCAAATTTGCCGCGTGTGACGGTACCTTTACCGAAATCATCTGACAAGAGGATGAAAGTTGTAAAAGAAGGGACAGAAGCCAGATAAGTCTGATCCCTCAAAAGTTCAGGAACATGTCTGCCATCTCCTTCATCCAGAGAAGCAGGGGGCGTTACTGTCTAAATGAATCATCTTAGGCGGCGTCACACGCACAGATATCGCGCAAGATATCGCTTGAACGCGGCAGATTAAACATCGCGTGAGCGATGTCTGTGCGTGTGACGGCAAGATACGACGAGCGAGATCTGATCAAATCGCAAAATCGAGATCTGAGGTCCGGTCCTCAGATCTAGCGATTTACGATTTAGCGATCTGCTTCATCGTGGTGTATGACACCACGATGAGCGATCTCCCAGCGGCAGAGCCTATGCTGGTAGATGGTAACTATGGTACACGTCGGGTAACTAAGCGACGCGCGGCGCCTAGTTACCCGATGTGTACCATAGTTACCAGCGAGATCGCGGATCCACATCGCTGGTGAGTCTGTCTGTGTGACAGCTCACCAACGATGTGAGCGATATTGTAAGCGATCGCGCGTGCACGTGATCGCTTACAATATCGCTAGAGATATCTCAGCGTGTGACGGCCGCCTTAAAGGGTACATTCATATTTGAGCAGAAACAACATAAATGGGCATTTGGTGACCTCTAAAGGTACCGTCACACGCGGCAACTTTTCTAGGAATTTCACTGGCAATTTGCTGGTTGCAGTGAAATCATGGAGACATTGTTCCATTTGTACACAGCAACAAGATAGAACAATGTGTCCATGATTTCACTGCAACCAGTAAGTTACCAGTGAAATTCCTAGAAAAGTTGCCGCGTGTAAAGGTACCCTAAGGGACATAACTGGTATAAAACTATGAATGTTTATTTTTCTGCTCAGAATGGGCAGAACAGGAAGCATTTGTTTGTAAGTAATGTTTCCAGTATCTCATTTAATGGTTCTAAAATTAAGGTTTGTTGGAAACTAAAGGAGTTTACAACAGTAGAATGGTATTTTAATATATTGTTGCTTCTGGAAACAAATGTTATAGGTCCCTTTTGATTTTAATTTCAAATTAATTTTTTAATTAATAATAATCAATGATTAAAGTAACTCTCCAGCCTGAAGTAAACCTTTGGTCATATGTAATAGTCAGTGCTCTCTTTTTGAAAACTACTGCCATTTTTCTTCTGTTTTGGAGCATTGTATGCCTATGTGTAAAATGCCCACTATAGTTTCAGGCTACCCCATGTATAACATCAGAGTTTTTCAATTGAAGTGCAGGGGGAGGGCAAGCAAAGCCATGTTGCAGTCTTTCTTAGCACCATGGGAATAAAGTAAAAGGGGAATTTTAAGCTGTTGTGGTCAGTCAAAGAAAACTCAAGAATGGAGGAAAAGGGTCAAAAGCTTTCAAAAGGAAGGCACCAGGAATATGGCCAAATTTCTACTGTGGACTTGAAATTCTTCTTTGGCTATACTAAGTGTAGTGTTTCATAGTTGTAGTCATATAAAATTGACTATATATCTATTATATAAAAGCCGAAGGCCACTTCCGGAGAACCCGAAGGGTTACTTCCGTGACGGCCTCCGACCATGCTGCTGACGTCACAGTGCGGGGTAGCTGCGCGGAACTTTCCGTGCAGCTACAGGCACCGGCGTTTCAACTTTCCGCTCGCCCCTCACTACTGTCTCATCAAACACACACACACACAGCCTCTCACTACAGTCCTCCCAAACACACACACACCATCCCAACCACATCACACATGCACACTCACACACACACACACACACACACTCCAGTATACTTACCCCGCCGCCATCCCGCTGCACCGCTCCCTCCATGGCTCCGCCCACATCGCGGGGGCTCCCGCCATGGCTCCGCCCACATCGCGGGCCTCCCGCCATGGCTCCGCCCACCACGCGGGACTCCCGCCATGGCTCCGCCCACCTCGAGAGACTCCCGCCTTGGCTCCGCCCACCTCGCGGGACTCCCGCCATGGCTCCGCCCACCTAGCCTGCGCTGACCACAGAGCTGCCGTCCTCTGCTGACCACTAAGCCTCCTTCCTGCGCTGATCACTCGACCACAGAGCCTCCTTCCTTCGCTGACCACAGACCCGCCGTCCTCTGCTGACCATAGACCCGCCGTCCTCTGCTGACCACAGACCCGCCGTCCTCTGCTGACCACAGACCCGCCGTCCTCTGCTGACCACAGACCCGCCGTCCTCTGCTGACCACAGACCCGCCGTCCTCTGCTGACCACAGACTCGCCGTCCTCTGCTGACCACAGACCCGCCGTCCTCTGCTGACCACAGACCCGCCGTCCTCTGCTGACCACAGAGCCCCCGTCCTCTGCTGACCACAGAGCCTCCTTCCTACGCTGACCACAGACCCGCCGTCCTCTGCTGACCACAGACCCGCCGTCCTCTGCTGACCACAGACCCGCCGTCCTCTGCTGACCACAGACCCGCCGTCCTCTGCTGACCACAGACCCGCCGTCCTCTGCTGACCACAGACCCGCCGTCCTCTGCTGACCACAGACCCGCCGTCCTCTGCTGACCACAGACCCGCCGTCCTCTGCTGACCACAGAGCCCCCGTCCTCTGCTGACCACAGAGCCTCCTTCCTACGCTGACCACAGACCCGCCGTCCTCTGCTGACCACAGACCCGCCGTCCTCTGCTGATCACAGACCCGCCGTCCTCTGCTGACCACAGACCCGCCGTCCTCTGCTGACCACAGAGCCGCCGTCCTCTGCTGACCACAGAGCCCCCGTCCTCTGCTGACCACAGAGCCCCCGTCCTCTGCTGACCACAGAGCCCCGTCCTCTGCTGACCACAGAGCCCCCGTCCTCTGCTGACCACAGACCCGCCGTCCTCTGCTGACCACAGACCCGCCGTCCTCTGCTGACCACAGAGCCCCCGTCCTCTGCTGACCACAGAGCCTCCTTCCTACGCTGACCACAGACCCGCCGTCCTCTGCTGACCACAGACCCGCCGTCCTCTGCTGACCACAGACCCCCCGTCCTCTGCTGACCACAGACCCGCCATCCTCTGCTGACCACAGACCCGCCGTCCTCTGCTGACCACAGACCCGCCGTCCTCTGCTGACCACAGAGCCCCCGTCGTCCTCTGCTGACCACAGAGCCCCATCCTCTGCTGACCACAGAGCCCCCGTCCTCTGCTGACCACAGAGCCCCCGTCCTCTGCTGACCACAGAGCCCCCGTCCTCTGCTGACCACAGAGCCGCCGTCCTCTGCTGACCACAGAGCCGCCGTCCTCTGCTGACCACAGAGCCGCCGTCCTCTGCTGACCACAGAGCCGCCTTCCTCTGCTGACCACAGAGCCGCCGTCCTCTGCTGACCACAGAGCCGCCGTCCTCTGCTGACCACAGAGCCGCCGTCCTCTGCTGAGCACAGAGCCGCCGTCCTCTGCTGACCACAGAGCCGCCGTCCTGCGCTGACCACTCTGCCTCCTTCCTGCGCTGACCACTCTGCCTCCTTCCTGCGCTGACCACAGAGCCGCCGTCCTCTGCTGACCACACAGCCGCCGTCCTCTGCTGACCACAGAGCCGCCGTCCTCTGCTGACCACAGAGCCGCCGTCCTCTGCTGACCACACAGCCGCCGTCCTCTGCTGACCACAGAGCCGCCGTCCTCTGCTGACCACAGAGCCGCCGTCCTCTGCTGACCACAGAGCCGCCGTCCTCTGCTGACCACAGAGCCGCCGTCATCTGCTGACCACAGAGCCGCCGTCCTCTGCTGACCACAGAGCCGCCGTCCTCTGTTGACCACAAAGCCTCCATATACAGTGCTAACCACAGAGCCGCCGTCCTCTGCTGACCACAGAGCCGCCGTCCTCTGCTGACCACAGAGCCGCCGTCCTGCGCTGACCACTCTGCCTCCTTCCTGCGCTGACCACTCTGCCTCCTTCCTGCGCTGACCACAGAGCCGCCGTCCTCTGCTGACCACAGAGCCGCCGTCCTCTGCTGACCACACAGCCGCCGTCCTCTGCTGACCACACAGCCGCCGTCCTCTGCTGACCACACAGCCGCCGTCCTCTGCTGACCACACAGCCGCTGTCCTCTGCTTACCACTCTGCCTCCTTCCTGCGCTCACCACTCTGCCTCCTTCCTGCACTCACCACTCTGCCTCCTTCCTGCGCTGACCACTCTGCCTCCTTCCTGCGCTGACCACAGAGCCGCCATTCTCTGCTGACCACAGAGCCACCGTCCTCTGCTGACCACAGAGCCGCTGTCCTGCACTCACCACTCTGCCTCCTTCCTGCGCTGATCACTCTGCCTCCTTCCTGCGCTGATCACTCTGCCTCCTTCCTGCGCTGATCACTCTGCCGCTGTCCTCTGCTGACCACAGAGCCACCCTCCTCTGCTGATCACAGAGCTGCCGTCCTCTGCTGATCACGGAGCCGCCCTCTGCTGACCACAGAGCCGCCGTCCTCTGCTGATCACAGAGCCGCCGTCCTCTGCTGACCACAGAGCCGCCGTCCTCTGCTGACCACAGAGCCGCCGTCCTCTGCTGACCACAGAGCCGCCGTCCTCTGCTGACCACAGAGCCTCCATATACAGTGCTAACCACTGATCCACTATATACAGTGCTAACCACTCAGCCACCATACAGTGCCAACCACTGAGCCACCGTATACAGTGCTAACCACTGAGCCACCATATACAGTGCTAACCACTCAGCCACCGTATACAGTGCTAACCACTGAGCCACCGTATACAGTGCTAACCACTGAGCCACCATATACAGTGCTAACCACTGAGCCACCATATACAGTCTTAACCACTGAGCCACCATACAGTGCCAACCACTGAGCCACCGTATACAGTGCTAACCACTGAGCCACCGTATACAGTGCTAACCACTCAGCCACCGTATACAGTGCTAACCACTGAGCCACCGTATACAGTGCTAACCACTGAGCCACCATATACAGTGCTAACCACTGAGCCACCATATACAGTCTTAACCACTGAGCCACCATACAGTGCTACCCACTGAGCCACCGTATACAGTGCTAACCACTGAGCCACCATACAGTGCTAACCACTGAGCCACCGTATACAGTGCTAACCACTGAGCAACCGTATACAGTGCTAACCACTGAGCCACCATATACAGTGCTAACCACTGAGCCACCATATACAGTGCTAACCACTGAGCCACCATATACAGTGCTAACCACTGAGCCACCATATACAGTCTTAACCACTGAGCCACCATACAGTGCTACCCACTGAGCCACCATATACAGTGTTAACCACTGAGCCACCATACAGTGCTAACCACTGAGCCACCATATACAGTGCTAACCACTGAGCCACCATATAAAGTGCTAACCACTGAGCCACCAAATACAGTGCAAACCACTGAGCCACCGTATACAGTGCTAACCACTGAGCCACCGTATACAGTGCTAACCACTGAGCCACCGTATACAGTGCTAACCACTGAGCCACCGTATACAGTGCTAACCACTGAGCCACCATATACAATGCTAACCACTGAGCCACATATACAGTGATAACCACTGAGCCAGCGTATACAGTGCTAACCACTGAGCCACCGTATACAGTGCTAACCACTGAGCCACCGTATACAGTGCCAACCACTGAGCCACCATATACAGTGCCAACCACTGAGCCACCATATACAGTGCCAACCACTGAGCCACCATATACAGTGCCAACCACTGAGCCACCATATACAGTGCTAACCACTAAGCCACCATATACAGTGCTAACCACTGAGCCACCATATACAGTGCCAACCACTGAGCCACCGTATACAGTGCTAACCACTCAGCCACCGTATACAGTGCTAACCACTCAGCCACCGTATACAGTGCTAACCACTGAGCCACCGTATACAGTGCTAACCACTGAGCCACCATATACAGTGCCAACCACTGAGCCACCATATACAGTGCCAACCACTGAGCCACCATATACAGTGCTAACCACTGAGCCACCATATACAGTGCTAACCACTGAGCCACCGTATACAGTGCTAACCACTGAGCCACCATATACAGTGCTAACCACTGATCCACTATATACAGTGCAAACCACTGAGCCACCGTATACAGTGCTAACCACTGAGCCACCATATACAATGCTAACCACTGAGCCACCATATACAGTGATAACCACTGAGCCAGCGTATACAGTGCTAACCACTGAGCCACCGTATACAGTGCTAACCACTGAGCCACCGTATACAGTGCTAACCACTGAGCCACCATATACAGTGCTAACCACTGAGCCACCATATAAAGTGCTAACCACTGAACCACCAAATACAGTGCTAACCACTGAGCCACCGTATACAGTGCTAACCACTGAGCCACCGTATACAGTGCTAACCACTGAGCCACCGTATACAGTGCTAACCACTGAGCCACCGTATACAGTGCTAACCACTGAGCCACCATATACAATGCTAACCACTGAGCCACCATATACAGTGATAACCACTGAGCCAGCGTATACAGTGCTAACCACTGAGCCACCGTATACAGTGCTAACCACTGAGCCACCGTATACAGTGCCAACCACTGAGCCACCATATACAGTGCCAACCACTGAGCCACCATATACAGTGCCAACCACTGAGCCACCATATACAGTGCCAACCACTGAGCCACCATATACAGTGCTAACCACTGAGCCACCATATACAGTGCTAACCACTGAGCCACCATATACAGTGCCAACCACTGAGCCACCGTATACAGTGCTAACCACTGAGCCACCATATACAGTGCTAACCACTGATCCACTATATACAGTGCTAACCACTGAGCCACCGTATACAGTGCTAACCACTGAGCCACCATATACAATGCTAACCACTGAGCCACCATATACAGTGATAACCATTGAGCCAGCGTATACAGTGCTAACCACTGAGCCACCGTATACAGTGCTAACCACTGAGCCACCGTATACAGTGCCAACCACTGAGCCACCATATACAGTGCCAACCACTGAGCCACCATATACAGTGCCAACCACTGAGCCACCATATACAGTGCTAACCACTGAGCCACCATATACTGTGCTAACCACTGAGCCACCATATACAGTCTTAACCACTGAGCCACCATACAGTGCTACCCACTGAGCCACCATATACAGTGTTAACCACTGAGCCACCATACAGTGCTAACCACTGAGCCACCATATACAGTGCTAACCACTGAGCCACCATATAAAGTGCTAACCACTGAGCCACCAAATACAGTGCTAACCACTGAGCCACCGTATACAGTGCTAACCACTGAGCCACCGTATACAGTGCTAACCACTGAGCCACCGTATACAGTGCTAACCACTGAGCCACCGTATACAGTGCTAACCACTGAGCCACCATATACAGTGATAACCACTGAGCCAGCGTATACAGTGCTAACCACTGAGCCACCGTATACAGTGCTAACCACTGAGCCACCGTATACAGTGCCAACCACTGAGCCACCATTTACAGTGCCAACCACTGAGCCACCATATACAGTGCCAACCACTGAGCCACCATATACAGTGCTAACCACTGAGCCACCATATACAGTGCTAACCACTGAGCCACCATATACAGTGCCAACCACTGACCCACCGTATACAGTGCTAACCACTGAGCCACCATATACAGTGCTAACCACTGATCCACTATATACAGTGCTAACCACTGAGCCACCGTATACAGTGCTAACCACTGAGCCACCATATACAATGCTAACCACTGAGCCACCATATACAGTGATAACCACTGAGCCAGCGTATACAGTGCTAACCACTGAGCCACCGTATACAGTGCTAACCACTGAGCCACCGTATACAGTGCTAACCACTGAGCCACCATATACAGTGCTAACCACTGAGCCACCATATAAAGTGCTAACCACTGAGCCACCAAATACAGTGCTAACCACTGAGCCACCGTATACAGTGCTAACCACTGAGCCACCGTATACAGTGCTAACCACTGAGCCACCGTATACAGTGCTAACCACTGAGCCACCGTATACAGTGCTAACCACTGAGCCACCATATACAATGCTAACCACTGAGCCACCATATACAATGCTAACCACTGAGCCACCATATACAGTGATAACCACTGAGCCAGCGTATACAGTGCTAACCACTGAGCCACCGTATACAGTGCTAACCACTGAGCCACCGTATACAGTGCCAACCACTGAGCCACCATATACAGTGCCAACCACTGAGCCACCATATACAGTGCCAACCACTGAGCCACCATATACAGTGCTAACCACTGAGCCACCATATACAGTGCTAACCACTGAGCCACCATATACAGTGCCAACCACTGAGCCACCGTATACAGTGCTAACCACTGAGCCACCATATACAGTGCTAACCACTGATCCACTATATACAGTGCTAACCACTGAGCCACCGTATACAGTGCTAACCACTGAGCCACCATATACAATGCTAACCACTGAGCCACCATATACAGTGATAACCACTGAGCCAGCGTATACAGTGCTAACCACTGAGCCACCGTATACAGTGCTAACCACTGAGCCACCGTATACAGTGCCAACCACTGAGCCACCATATACAGTGCCAACCACTGAGCCACCATATACAGTGCCAACCACTGAGCCACCATATACAGTGCCAACCACTGAGCCACCATATACAGTGCTAACCACTGAGCCACCATATACAGTGCTAACCACTGAGCCACCATATACAGTGCCAACCACTGAGCCACCGTATACAGTGCTAACCACTGAGCCACCATATACAGTGCTAACCACTGATCCACTATATACAGTGCTAACCACTGAGCCACCGTATACACACAATTCATTTCACCGCACTTCCCTAACTATTAGTAAATAAACTATATATGGATTCTAGACTACCCGATTCTTTAGAATCGGGCCGCCATCTAGTATATATATATATATATATATATATATATATATATATATATATATATATATATATATATATATAGATCAGTAAACGACTGCAGCACTCCAATAAGATGTAATATGCCTTTAATGGCCTTCAGGCATCCTGTGGTGGAAGTTTCGGTCCTCAGACCTTCTTCCAGTCTGAGGACCGAAACGTCCACCACAGGATGCCTGAAGGCCATTAAAGGCATATTACATCTTATTGGAGTGCTGCAGTCGTTTACTGGTCTGTATAGGGGGGTGAAGGAACATAACCCTGGACTGATTTGCACCACCCTTATAAGGGATAAAGTGCTGCTCTTAGTCTTTTTCTATATATATATATATATAATATATATACTATTTTATATGACCACATCTATGAAACACTAACATATATAAATAATGTACTAGTTCTGTATTAATATTTAGTGATTTCTTCTAATTGTTTCTTATTGTTTTAAATTATAGGTTTCATTATATGTGAATAGAAGCCAAATGTTGACAATCTTGATAACCATTGTTCCTGTAGTAAATGAGCTGAAATACATACATCAAACAATTAAATCATGCAGTTGTACAGCATCTCAACCTTGCAGGGAAACCAAAATAAACCTCATATGTTAGCAAATTTCATATAATGTAATACATAAGGTCCATCTGTTAAATTACAGAAAGAACACTTGTGACCCTACATGACCCTCTCGATGTGAGATCATAAATCACACCCAGATCACATTATATGTGACCAAGCACAGGTCACAAAATTCTGTGTAATAGAAAACTGAAAACTGCCATTCTGGAAATACACTATTTGATTAACAGCTAAGGTATAGTAAGTTTTAACCTGAACCTGGTTACATGTAATACAAGATGTAATATTACTTTAATACATTTCTTTTACACAAACATTGGCCATATTGGTGGTCTCTATAAACAATTTTTTTATACAACTTTTATGGTAGAAAATATTAGATATGCTTCAAGGCAGGAGAGATATTACAACTTTGTAGAACACCAAGGAGGAAGTGATAAGCAATAATGAGAGGTACTTCTGAAATTCAAATTTGCATACTCCACTGAATTTCTCCAATAAATTCAATTTACGGTTAATAATTTTTACAAATCTAAATGCTGGACAGCTTGTTACTGCTTAGAAAATACACGTGAGAGAGGAGAGAGAGAGAGAGGACCACTGACCATAACTGCTTAAACTGTGCAGGAGAAAGAGGACAACTTAGCATAAGTGCGTAATTGGCACAAGAGAGAGAGGACCTGGTGACCAAAAGAGCTTAAACTGTACAAGACAGAGGACCTTAATAGCATAACCAGCACAAGAGAGAAAATACTACTGATGATAATAGCTTAAACTGTACAGGATAGAGAGGACCTGGTGATCATAGGAGCTTAAACTGTACAGAACAGAAAAAAACACTGACCATAAGAGCATAACAGGCCTAAGAGAGAGAACACTACTGACCAGAACAACTTATATTTTACAGGAGAGAGATGAACACTGACCATAAGCACTTAAAATGTACAGAAGAGAGAGGACCACTGACCACAAGACTACAAGAGATTAACCTGTAGAGGAGAGAGAGGACCCACCTAATGAAAGGAGTTTATACTATACAGAAAAGACTTACCCAGTGACTCTGGAGGAGGAAAAAAGCTCTACCGTACAAATTGTGCTCTGCTGGGAATCACTTGTCTGTGTTGGCCTTAGTGTTGTATAAGGTATGAAAATCCATAAAATGCCATATCTGCAGGGCATTATGGGGAGGCCTATGCAGCAAAGCAAAATTATGCTTTCTTTCACTCTAATTTTTCAGCAGTGTTGTAAATGGTGCTGGATGGTTTTCTTTGTAAATGGCAAATTATATCTCAATATATTTGAATTAGTGTGAAATCACAAATTTCAGGGAATGTGCCTCAAACTCGATTTTCCAAGGATTGATCGGCTCATCTCTAACGACAAGTGAATCTCAACAAGAGATGACATCCTTGAAAAGATATATCCTGTTACTTATACCAGTTTTCCGCTGACATATTTTCTGTTTCACAATATATTATGAACAGTATACCATAACACCCATTTTCTTTAAAAAAATTGCCAGAATACCATGTTTTAATGCAATTTTGAGTGGTTGTTGAGGTATTACTATATAACTTGACAATGCATGGTTCATTTTGGTTAAATAATAATACTAATAATAATAATGCTATTAGAAAAGGACAAATTAATTCAATGTGAATCTATTTTCTGAAATACACAGGTGTTGGCAAATAAATAAGACAATTTGCAATATAATTTGAGCATATTCCTCACAAAATGTTTGCTTCTATTTTATATGTTGCAGGCTACATGAGTTACAGAAAGCTCACATGGCCTTAGGCGAGACCATATGGGCTTCCTACAAAATATATGGTAAAAGAAAAAGTGAAAGTGGCAACACATTGGGTAATGTGCAGGAAAAAAATAAAAACATACCACAGCTAATAATATGGGAAACACTATCTGAATTCCTACAAACACAACTTTTTAAGGCGGCCTATCATGCTAATCATCCTAATAGAAGTCCTTTATAATGTATATAGCACATTCACTATCTCTCTGGACATAATCTTTTCTTCAACCTCCACCAAACCCAAAAGCTCTAACACAGATTGTCTGGTGACCATTCATGTAACCTTATTTATATTCCCCTCTTCCTCAAGATGCCTGCACCATCACTGTAATAAACCCCAGTACCTTGTGTAACCCCAATCCTGTTGCAGATTGTAAGCTCTTCTGAGCAGGGTCACCTTTATTTTTGCTTTAAATATTGTATCATACTTTTTACGTTAGATACAATACAATAAGCATAGAATCAAATACTGTACTATATTTTTTTACATTGTTTCTCTGCTTTATATTTTACATTGTTTCTCTGCTTTAAGTATTGTACTTTTACATTAGTTCTCTGCTTAGTGTATTGTATTTTTTACATTGACTCTCTACTTTAGTTACTCTATTGTATATTTTTTATTGTTACCTATGACTGCTCATAAACAAACCACTGTAAAGTGCTGCGGAATATGTTAGCACCATATAAATAAATATTTTTTATTATTATCATACTAGCTGTATTTATCATTTCCACATATAAATCTCTTACCTCATAATGCCAGTGAATATTTTCTCATGATGAGATGGCAACCACTGGTTAATATAACACAATTAAATAGTGACTTTAATATCACTTGTTTATTATCTACAAAGCACCATGTTGTGATGCGCTAAACATTTGCATGACCTTCAAAATATGTGCTGTTCAAAACAGATAGAACTGAGATATGATCTTGGAAAATAGAGCCATTTTACCGTCTCTGCCATTTTACACATCTGAAAATTTGCCTAAAGTAATTTCTTAGATAAGCTAATGGCATTATCATGTGCATGAGATTAATAAGCATTTGTCAGTCATCCTTTGTTAGACTTATCTGAAATCCCAAAGTCGTTTTATATGCATAATTATTACATGTTAAAAGTGACTTTCTAGAAAAAAAATATGTTTTCGAAAAATGAACTTGCTTTTTATTTCTTCCCGCAAAAATGATGTAACTGTACAACCAATTTGCAAGTATTTTCCCGCTATATACTGCACAGTTACAAGTGTAGTGCCATCAATGGTGATAACATTAGGAGTCACATGTAGAGATGAGCGTCCCTTTTGAAGTTTGGGTTCAGGTGGTACAGCTGAACTTTTTGGCACACTGTTTGTGACCCCCGAACTAGACCCGAAAAGTTGCATCTCAGAACCTCTGCTGTGTCACTTTTTATCACGCTTTTTTACAGATGATTGTATAAAATAAAAGTCTTTTTACTGCAATATACTCCATGTTTTCCTCTAGTTCATAGCATTTCAAGTAATGCCTAATTGTCAGATGACAGAGATCGGCTGTGAAGAGGTGAAGGTGTACTAGTGCATTTCAATGAATTAGAATATCATCAAAAGTAAATATGATATTGCCATGTTTCAGAGCATCTCTGGGAGCCCTAAAACACGTTCACTAATAAATCAATATTATATTCAACCTTTGATGTCTCATGAAATATGACAGCGGACCAGATCCGCGTGACATCCCCCAGCAGTACCCCGGTCCGGTACCGAGCACCCCGTCCCAGTGGGCTCCACAATATTATGTAAACTAGGTCACTTATGTTCTTTTACAAGCATTTGTGTGCATTTACCTACATGCGTTTCCATCTCGGTTGGCATGCCATGTTTCAAACAAAGCTGCCCATTTTCAGACACTTCCTAGTACTTGCCTTCAACAAAATCCCAGTGATATAGGGATATGCAACTTACCTATCGCACATCCGCAACAGAAACGCACCAAAAACATCATCCACAGATCCTCTGCATCCAGTGAAAGCCCATGAGGAAAATACACTCACAAACTCAGCGCAACTACAAGAGAAATCGACATGCCACAGACCCGAAACATTGCACTGCAGGTCAGTCCAAGCAAAAAACAAGCACAGTGGCTTTTTCATGGTCTTGTATACCTGGGCATTGTGGCACAGATGGCAGTGTTAGGTGGTCAAGGTATGGTGCTCTGATTTAGACCTTGATATTTCAATTTTGTTTCTATAACATTTTAAAATGTGTGTAATGTGTGGAATTTTTGGAACATCAATATAAGGAGACCATGAATTACCCAGGAACCTTCACAACCTGAATAAGTCCTGTCCTGATTTAACAATCTGTTATATCAAAGAACACTAGTTTGCCATTTATTGAGGGTGAAAAGGAGCTTTTTATTCTGTTCTAAAAATTAGTGAACCAACAAATATTAAATTTCATTACATCCATTAAATGTAAGAAACGGGGATTTGTCATAGCATTTATATTTCTTTGAATATGGGTCAGTAGTCAAATATGTTAGAATCCTTTTGGTTTTTCATTTTCGAGGAAGTGTGTTAGAAGCAAATAATCATGACTTCTGCTGAGCCATATGTCCACTGTAAAAGATTTGGAAATTAACATACTTGTTCAAGAAGTGCACAACAGACTAGAACAAGCGAAATATAGAGAAACCAATGAATTACGGAAATAAACAGAATGAATGAAAAATGATGCACGCCCTTACCATCTCTCCCAGGATGTGGCACAGAAACTGTGCTCTGCATTTCAAGCAAGATTGACTGCGTGTCACTGATGGATCACTTGAAAGTATAAGACAGATACAAGAATTGATTATCCAATAAATCAGCTTGTGGAGTTTAAAGGAATCCATAGAACACATATTATAAATCAGGATCTGAAGGAGGTTGCTCCATTTTAATCATGTCTTTTAAGCTTTAACTGGTATAGTAAACCTTTTAGCTCATACAAAATGTTTGAAAAGGTTAAATTGGTCTTAAAAACCAGAAATGAGTTAAGGAACAGATGTGACCCGATAGCTACCAGCAACACAAATGTACTCACTCCATCTATTTGAGACCTCAAATGAAACACTAATTCCGGAATAAAACAAAATATCAAAAATTATATTTACAAATCAAATGAAATTAGTTAAAAACACATGATACCCAGTTACTCAAGGATTTCTCCATGATATCTTTCACTGTGTTGGCAATCTTGCCTACTTATTTACCTATTCTGTGAATAATGAACACACCATGAACATAATGGCACTGGACTCACTACTTTGCCAATCATTAAGTGTCTCTAAGGGAATAAATGATCTATTGTGACAGGGGGCTGACATGATAATGTCATTCTATGCTCAAATCTTTTTACTGTACCCATGAAGAATTATTTTGTTTTACATATTTCATTGCATGAGGTAATAAATGTATGTTGAAATTATTTTAGGTTTAGGCTACATTCACACAGCGATTTTGAAGTTTTTTTTGAGGATCCATTTTTCAGCTGCAAAACTGGATCAGCTTTTCAAATAAACACCTGAAAAGTGATCCATTTTTGCTGTGTTTTGGACTGTGGCATTTTTTTAGGCTCATAGAAAATTGTTTCAATGGAAAAAGTGGATCCGAAAAATGCCACATAAATTGGCATGCTCATTCTTTGTGAGGATCTGATTTTTGAGCCAAAAAAATGGATTCTCACAAAATGTTGTGTCTGAATGACAAACTTAGAAAACCATTGACTTTGCTGAGCTGCTCATAATCATTACACTACAATTCACAAAACAAATAAAAAAAAAAACGCATCAAAAATGCTGTGTGTGAATGCAGCCTTATTTTTAAAAATCAGGCCCTTACAAGAACCCATTATTTGGAACTTCTCTTTTTATAAGAAATTAGAAGCCGTTGACTGGTCATTTTATTAAATACAAGTTATTTTCAAATCAGAAGTGCTGCTAATGTCCCCTATAAGGATCAGACTTTCTAAAAATGCCAGGCCTGAACTTTTGGGTTGAGGAATATCTGGATGCAGAGCAGAATTCCACAAAGTCCATGGCCTATTTCACAGGAAAAGAGTAATACCTTGCTCTTTCTGTTAATCCAGCAGTGCCGTGTTTTTTACTAAGATGTAATAAAACAATGTTACTGTTCGGTAACAGCTTTGTAAAGTACATGGCAGTGCTGGGTTCAGTAGGAAAAATAAGATCTCTTCTTGAATTGACAGAGTGGTCATAGACGGATATGTAATACCACTCTGCATGCTAAGGTCAATCAAACCCCAAAGTTTGAGCCCCGAATTTAGTAGATAGTCAGATTCTTGTGGGAGATATCTGAGCAGTTTTCATAATTTATATCTAACAAAATCATCAGTTTGAAGCTGCCCACCCTATTATTAAATAAAATTGGCAGACCCAGATTACTCTTTAAGTACACACCTGACATTTTGGATAAAATATATTTTTTTATTTGATATACAGCTATGTTGACCCTGCCTTTCATTACATGAGATTGTTTTGCAAGTCCAATTAAGTTAAGCTTTATTTAAAATTGTTCAACTCTTCTCATTGACAACCTGCTGCAATAAACACTTTTTCTTCCTGAATTATATTGTAGTTAATTGATTGATTGCCTGTCAACTAAACAGAACCTTGATGTCTGGCAGCCAAGTAGCTGTAGTGAATTAAGTTGGGAAGCTTTACTTATAGATTTAAAAGGGACAACAAATACTTGCGCTTACAAACAAATTATGTCAACTAATATCTTCTTCATTTTACTTTTAGGCAAATACAGAGTGAAGGTGAATATACAGCTTGGATCCAATACAGAGAAATGAAGAGCAACGGTACTTTGTTACCATTAAAGCATAGGTCAGTTAATTTTCCAATGTGAACATATCTTAGCACCTTAATACCTTCATGACATACAGTTAGGGCCAGAAATATTTGGACAGTGACACAAGTTTTGTTATTTTAGCTGTTTACAAAAACATGTTCAGAAATACAATTATATATATAATATAGGCTGAAAGTGCACACTCCCAGCTGCAATATGAGAGTTTCCACATCCAAATCGGAGAAAGGGTTTAGGAATTATAGCTCTGTAATGCATAGCCTCCTCTTTTTCAAGGGACCAAAAGTAATTGGACAATGGACTCTAAGGGCTGCAATTAACTCTGAAGGCGTCTCCCTCGTTAACCTGTAATCAATGAAGTAGTTAAAAGGTCAGGGGTGGATTCCAGGTGTGTGGTTTTGCATTTGGAAGCTGTTGCTGTGACCAGACAACATGCGGTCAAAGGAACTCTCAATTGAGGTGAAACAGAACATCCTGAGGCTGAAAAAAAAGAAAAATCCATCAGAGAGATAGCAGACATGCTTGGAGTAGCAAAATCAACAGTTGGGTACATTCTGAGAAAAAAGGAATTGACTGGTGAGCTTGGGAACTCTAAAAGGCCTGGGCGTCCACGGATGACAACAGTAGTGGATGATCCCGTATACTTTATTTGGTGAAGAAGAACCCGTTCACAACATCAACTGAAGTCCAGAACACTCTCAGTGAAGTAGGTGTATCTGTCTCTAAGTCAACAGTAAAGAGAAGACTCCATGACAGTAAATACAAAGGGTTCACATCTAGATGCAAACCATTCATCAATTCCAAAAATAGACAGGCCAGAGTTAAATTTGCTGAAAATCACCTCAAGAAGCCAGCTCAGTTCTGGAAAAGTATTCTATGGACAGATGAGACAAAGATCAACCTGTACCAGAATGATGGGAAGAAAAAAGTTTGGAGAAGAAAGGGAACGGCACATGATCCAAGGCACACCACATCCTCTGTAAAACATGGTGGAGGCAACGTGATGGCATGGGCATGCATGGCTTTCAATGGCACTGGGTCACTTGTGTTTATTGATGACATAACAGCAGACAAGAGTAGCCGGATGAATTCTGAAGTGTACTGGGATATACTTTCAGCCCAGATTCAGCCAAATCTGCAAAGTTGATTGGACGGCGCTTCATAGTACAGATGGACAATGACCCCAAGCATACAGCCAAAGCTACCCAGGAGTTCATGAGTGCAAAAAAGTGGAACATTCTGCAAAGGCCAAGTCAATCACCAGATCTTAACCAAATTGAGCATGCATTTCACTTGCTCAAATCCAGACTTAAGACGGAAAGACCCACAAACAAGCAAGACCTGAAGGCTGCGGCTGTAAAGGCCTGGCAAAGCATTAAGAAGGAGGAAACCCAGCGTTTGGTGATGTCCATGGGTTCCAGACTTAAGGCAGTGATTGCCTCCAAAGGATTCGCAACAAAATATTGAAAATAAAAATATTTTGTTTGGGTAATGTTTATTTGTCCAATTACTTTTGACCTCCTAAAATGTGGAGTGTTTGTAAAGAAATGTGTACAATTCCTACATTTTCTATCAGATATTTTTGTTCAACCCTTCAAATTAAACGTTACAATCTGCACTTGAATTCTGTTGTAGAGGTTTCATTTCAAATCCAATGTGGTGGCATGCAGAGCCCAACTCGCAAAATTGTGTCACTGTCCAAATATTTCTGGCCCTAACTGTATGACTGCCAGTGTACATATGATGTAAATGTTAATCAAAATTAGAGAACAACAAACAATGTCCTTAATGTTAAATATCCAACATGAGTAAATTAGCAGTATTTTAAGCTTCTTTCCTAATTCAAATATGTGCTAAAGCACAGAATAAAAATGCAGTGAGATAAATGAAAAAGAACACTGAATAAAAATAGAGAACACTTTCAGATACCTGAAAATTACCGATGTAAGGCTGCCTTCAGACTTGCAGATGCCTCCGCAGCGTTTTGCAGAGGCATCTGCAAGTATCTGCATGCAGACCGCGGCCCCTATGTTTATAATGGAGCGCACGGCGGTCTGCAGATGCTTGCAGACTGCCGTGCGCTCTCATTGCCCGCCATTAGTGATCTGTGCGCAGGCGGATGCCTGCGTACAGATCACACACTCTCGCCCGCACCAGGGACGCAACATCTCGCGTCCCTGGTGCGGACGAGAGTGTGTGATCTGTACGCAGGCATCCGCCTGCGCACAGATCACTAATGGCGGGCAATGAGAGCGCACGGTGGTCTGCAAGCATCTGCAGACCGCCATGCGCTCCATTATAAACATAGGGGCTGCGGTCTGCATGCAGATACATGCAGATGCCTCTGCAAAACGCTGCGGAGGCATCTGCAAGTCTGAAGGCAGCCTTAGTCTGGCACTTGGTGCTAATCTCCTTAATTATCTGACAAGACATATTCAACTGGCAGCCTAACTTTCCAGTTTACACTCACTTTGCAAACATGGTGTGCCATTTTAAAGTGACTGAAACCTCCAGCAGCAGGATGTCCGGATGAAGGCCAAAAGGGGCCCCCTATCAGCCATAGCAAAATTAGTTGGTTGTTCCAAGTCTATGAGTTCTACAAACTCTTTCAAGTATATCAAAAAGGCTGGTTGCCCATGAAAAACAAGTGCAAGACAGGACAGTATAATGTGGAGAAGCTTCATGAGCAATTGTTTCAACACTGCAGCTGCAATAGTTTGCTAGTTCAGCACTGAACAAGGAAAGGATCTGTCTCAACATACAGTGTCATGACATTTAAAAGCATTGGGATTTCAAGCTCACTCTGCAGTGACCAAACCTCTTTCTAGCAAGGAGCATGCTGTATGGACAGAGGAAAGTGGTCCACAGTTCATTTTAGT
This sequence comes from Allobates femoralis, assembly GCA_033576535.1. Classification (NCBI taxonomy): domain Eukaryota; kingdom Metazoa; phylum Chordata; class Amphibia; order Anura; family Aromobatidae; genus Allobates; species Allobates femoralis. Next base: position 347,581,908 of record JARQOC010000002.1, read on the forward strand.
GATGAAAGCAAGTAAAAATTTATTTGGGGTCTGATGGAAAACATTATGTTCGTTGACAAACTGGGGAAAGACTGAACCCAATGTGTGTAAATAAGTCAGTGAAAGGTGGTAGAGGAAGTGTCATGGTTTGGGGAATGTTTTCTTCTGCAGGGGTTAGACCTCTCATACAGCTACAATGCAGAGTGAATGCAAGTGGGTATCAGAACCTTCTTCAACAACAAGTAATTCCATATTTGCATTCAGCATTCAATCAGCCAGCAATTTTCATGCAGGTCCATGCCCCCTGTCCCACAGAAAAACAGACAAAGTAATTCCTTGAAACAGGAAAGATTCAAACAATTAAATGGCCAGCCCATAGTCCTAATCTGAACCCAATTGATGACCTGTAGAAAATCCTTGGTGACTAAGTTATGGCCAAAAAAATCGACAACAGTCACATAACTATGGAAGAGACTTGAAGAAGAGTGGACCAAAATCCCTTCAGAGCAGTGTGAGACTAGTAATGTCCTGTGACCGCAATGTGCTAACGTCATTTAAAGCAAAGACCTGAACAAAGCAAAGGCCTGTACCCGTCCTACTTATTAGTGCCTTTTGTGACCTTTAGTTTTAACATTTCTCTGTGCTACAGTCATTGCTGTTCTCGTAATTATGAATATCACATTTTGTGTAAAATAAAGTTTGGCTAATTTGGAAAACACTGTTCTAGTGACATTGTGTTCCCCTTACACAAAAAACATCAAATGTTGATCAAAGTAGATTGTTCTCTGACAGAATGTAATCAATGTATGACCACTTGATTTTTTCAAATTTTGATTGCCAGTGTAGTTTCCCAGAATTTGATTCAGGATCTGAATGTTAAGCCCACATCTTTCCTGGCAGATGATGGTTGAATTTTTCAGGCATCATCTGCCTCTAATAAAATGCAATGACTGGAGATTAAAACATTTTTTCTATCCTAGAATAGTATCAACAGAAACTTCTGTTCAGGGCACAAAAAAAGCTTTCACATAGCCATATATGCCAGAAATTGAAAAAGTTGCATGTTTTGGAAATAGACGACACAAAGAACATTTTTTTATTTACAAACTTATGAATTTTTTTTTCACCATTTAAAAAAAAAAATTACATGTTTGATATCTTTGTAATTGTACAGACCTGGAAAATTGTATTGTCATTTTACTTTTATAGTGAAAATGGTACATAAAAAAAAAAAAAACAAATGTGAAATTGCACTTTTTTGTGCAATTTCAACTCACTTGGAAGTTTTCTACTGCTTTCCAGAGCATCACGATGAAATGAATGATAACATTGAAAAATACAACTTGTCCTGCAAAAACAAGCCCCCTTAGGGTGGCTTTACACTTGGCGATGTTTCAGCGATCCCAAAAATTATACGAAGGTATAAGGTTCGCTGGAGCATCGCTTCGTGGTCGCTAGTGAGATGTCAAACAGTCAGATCTACTCAACGACACAGCAACAAAACAGCAACCCGTATAACGACCTCGGCGGTCATTGGGACCCTGTCACTTAGCAGCTAGTCTGATGAATCAGACCTACGTGGCTGAGTTCTGAGTCGCCAACGAGGTCTTTGTAAAGGCGTCAAACACACCGATGCATGCTGCCCAGCGGGAACCTGATGATCAAAAAATGGTCCAGGCCATTCCAACACGATCAGCGATCTCACAGCGGGGGCCTGGTTGCTGCTACGTGTCAAACATAGCGAGATCTCTGACAAGGTCGCTGTTGCGTCACAAAACCTGTGATGAAACAGCAATCACGCTAGCAATCTTGCTAGGTATGACGGGGCTTTACTGTTGTGTACATGAAAAAATACAAAGGTTATGGCTCTTGAAAAAGGAGAGTGAAAAAAAAAAGAAAAATAGCCTCATTATGAAGAAACACTGGCAGTGGTCAGAAGGCAAACTCTATAGCTGCATGAATATTTTTTGTAAAAACATAACACATTTCACATGTAAAGTGCCATGGAATAAGTGGCACTATAATAATGAATAATAATAATAACACAAAGAGTAATTTGTAACATAAAGAATAATTTTAATATTTAAAATTTAATATATATGTAGATTTTTCAGATTTTACCAATGAATTGAAAGTAAAAAATCAGTCCAAGAAGAAAATGTAATATTTTATCAATAAATTCTGCTTCTAATTAACTTATCTTCATATGAATTTATGAAATAAAAGTAAGAAAGATGGCTACTGTGTACACAATCATTTTTATAGGTAACCATGATTAGTATTCTCTTTTTGGTATCTATAATGCTTGGTAGTGGTGGAATGACCAGACTGCAAGCCAGCAAGCACAGTATGCCGGTTACATATTGCCCATATCCTTTCCATTAGATTAAATATTGGATGGAATTTTCCATTTCTCTTGAGTCAATAACTTGTTCAACTTCATACTTCTCCTGACTATTAACTAGGACTGGACCGTGAGGGAAATTAGAAACCATAGGTCTTTGGGCTTTCTTAAGGAGAGATCTATGAAAGACATTGGGAGTCTTAATGCTGACAGGGAGCTTCACGCTAAAAGGAATCGGATTTACCACATCTAAAATGGTATAAGGTCCAATTAACCAGGGGCCAAGCTTACAGCAGGGCAGGGTACCTTGACTTTAACATTTTTAGTGGACACCCACACCGATTCCCAACAACCAACTCCTCCTCCTGAGACCGATGTTTATCACCTCATTCTTCTGTCTGACAGTCATCTTCTAAAGTTGCACATCCCCTCCCATACTGCCCTCGGTCTAGTGGTGGTCTCAGAAACCCCAGTAAGAAATTCTGGCAATAGGACCTTGGTCTCAGGAGATGCCTCAGCCCCAAACCCAGGGCCGGACACAGCGGATATAGAAGCTGCTGGGTTTAACTGAGCCAGAGTTTGAGCATGTTGCCCCACAGTAGCATCCAAATACTGAAACATACTTAACAGGTTTTGAATCTGCTCCACAAGCTGCTTGGCTGGGGTTATTTAATCTGGGCAGATGATTGTATAATGCTGGGTAGTGGTGCAATGACTGGACTGCAAGGCAGCAATGGTCATGGTACTTTTCACCCGCCTCCTGGTCTTGTAAAGGGGAAACTTTGGAAGAGCCCTTCCCAGATTTTAAGTAGCATGATGCCTGGTGACCAGCCACACAGACCACAGTCAGACCAAAGACACCAGTGAACCAAATGAAGCACTACAGTAAAAAAAAAAAACAAATAAGGAAAACCAGGCACAAAGCCAAGACCAGAAAACAGAGCAAAGAATCCACCTGAGAATCACACAAAACTGCAAACCCCTTCCACCTAAATACAACTGGAATAATCAGCACTACACAGAGGATATCGTGGGTTTAAAGCTGCTTCTCAGAGATCACCTGACATCGCTGAGGCAACACGCATTCTCCACCCTCGGCCCAGAGAAACAAAGGAGGAGGAGAGCAGAGTGGAGTGTACCTCCCACCACCTAGCTGATCCAGCAGAAACAGTGTCCCATATCCGCTGGCAACAGCTGACACTAGGGGATCCAGCATCCCAGGGACCATGCACAGCATAATCGCATGGAGTGACGGTGTCCTGCCTCTCATCAACACCAGATTTAAATCTCCTAAAGTGCAATACATGGCCAGATGAACCACCTGCACTAGCTCTGCACTCCCGAGGTGACATCCCACTCATCATGGTCAGTGAGGGGTGATGGGTGATCTGACCGAGAGCCGGAGTACATCAAGAAGCGCGAGGGGCCGACAAGGGTTCAGAACCACCAGACCTGACAGTATTATTTTAATCCCTGCATTTTGTTTCTCAGGCATTTGCCATGTACAGCACAGTGCATTAATTTTAACAAGGTGCTCCTATAAATAGATATTACCATGTGGAAAATTTATGAAATATCCACAGGATATGGGCACAAGGCTGTATTCTAGTTTAGCTGAGTATTAAAAGCTCATTTTGCTTTTGTAAGTTTCAGAAACCATATTGAAGGTAGCCATGTGCTAAGTAGAGGAGTTAATGACCCCTATTTATTTAATAAGGTAAAGAATTGGAGGTGAACCATATACTCATGACATACACTGTCAAAATACTTTGAATCAATAAGGCAGCCATACATTTATTGGTCCTATCGTGGCACTTGTAAGGGGCAAGCCAAACACTGTGGCCATTAGATCGGTTTGGTTGAACACCCCAACGTTAGTTACTACATACATCAGAATGATAACTGTACATAGCTACAAACTGATTATGTTTGCTACTACACAAAGCAGTTAACTGATAACACGTGAATAAGAAATGAATGAAGCCACAGTAAAGCTTAGTATATCTTAGATGAATTCCCCATCCCTTATTAAACCCAGAAAAGGTTATAGACATGAAAGTAAGCCAGCACCAGGTTACATCACAATTCTAACATTTTTAGCAAATGAGACTTGATACTAAATACACAATCTCTGTTTTCCAGTAGTATTTGAAAATGTGACCGACACAGAACCCTAGATGGTAAGCTATTGATGACACTTTATCTTGTTCAGATATATATCTATCTATACAGATTTACATAGTGGGTGCTTGCTTGCCTCCCCTAGACCACTGAATCTCTACTCTCTATCTTTTTCAGTGCTGGCGTTTAAGGCGCACTGCATTGTATCGGACATAATCAACTTGATTACATTTACTGCTGAAATTCCACAAGCAGCCATCTGATTTCTGCTAAACGTATGATGATATTCACAGATGATATGAAAATGAAGGAATATTTTTAAGTAATAGGACAAGTTGCAGAGACTGTGACAGTTCTAGGACATGTTTTGATGACACAGCTGGACAGTGCCCAGCTGGCACCCTGCACACCACTGCAGGCCTGTCATTTGCTGCTCTGTAGGGTAAGTGCTTAATTGCAGGCTACAAAATGTCTCTCATGGACTGCAACAGGATGGGTTACCTACGGCAGCCGTTCTAACATGTAAAAATGTTAGAAAGATGAGAAGAAATGACAGCTGCCCAGTTTGCTCATTTTATAGTTACTCAAAAGGGGCTGTAACACAAGCCTGTGTGTATTAACATCAAGAGTCTGATTCATTTTTCCAGGCTAGATTGTAACACATCCCTTGAAATGCGAAAATCATCACTTGTCATAGACATGATTGGAATAAATATCCAGTTGGCCTCTTAAACTATATTTATAGAGCAAAATGGATTGGAAGAAAAATGCAGCAACTTTCATAGACAAACCAGCTTCCACATCAATGTAGAAATAATATCTGCAAACATTTATTGGTATACCCCAGAATCTGTTTTTAGTAGACTTGTAGTACATTCTAGCATTTGTCCTATCATGTCTGACCTTTCCATGTCTATATTCCAAGCATTGCATAAATCCCTCATGTCTAAAACGCAACCAATCCATTGTCCACTAGCAAAATCTATCCCAATATATCTCCCAACAGCCATTGCTGTTTTTTTCATTAAAAAAATAACACATTTTTAAAGATTGTAGCAAAATAGGCAACAAGCTTCCAATGCCATTAAAATGTACAATAGATTTAGAACTTTAAACAAATCCCTCTGGCAGTGAAGGAGGTTAACGCACTTTGCTTGCTAGGCTGAAAAATAAATTGCCGGTTTTTGCAGTAAAGCTTCAGGAAAAGAATAAGTGAACACAATCAGGACTCCATAGAGTGCCAGTCTCCATATGTGTGACTGATGGCGTAGATTTCTGTGTACACCATTCCAATCACGGCTCGATCAACGATAATAACTCTAGGCATAAAAAGCATGTGCTTTCGTGCTGACGTGATTTGTACCAAACACAGCTCTGTTTAATCTTCACTTTGCCCCAGCTTGTTTAAGAGAAATACAATATAAACAATTAGGGCAACAATTTGCTGGATAATTTAGTATTACAGAGAATTAAACAAGAAAAGGCTTAGTCCATTATGCACATATACTGCTCTCAAATAACACACCATCAGGAAGAGAAAAGTCAACAACGTACTTATTTTCTCCAATATAATAGGGTTTAGGTGAACCTGGAGACAACATTTATGGTATTTCAATAGACATTGCGCATATCTACTACATACTTGCCAAGAACCACATTTCACCCACGCAACTATTTTAAAGAAAAACTCTTGTTCTCTTAGCTTGCCTATATAAATAATGACTTTTATTCCGTGAAAATTAACAATCCTATTTATGGAACATTTCTTTTGGTATTCCTCTGCCATTGACCACAGGGAGTATCATCAACAAAGATCTCCACAGTTCTTTATTATCATACATGTCCTCCCTTACATCTGTCTACAACCATACCTGTGCTTTCTAAGTTCTGCATCTGATCTAAGACTAACATCCTTCATATTATGAACCTCCTACTTTGATCTCTAAGACTTCTCACATGCTGCACCAGTTTTCTAGAATGCACTACCCCACACAATCCAATTAATACCTATCACCCACATTTTTAGCTTGCTAACAAAATACATCTATTTAATCATCTCACTTTACTAATCTAACTCTTCCCTGTTCCCCCTTTCATTTTTATTTACAATCTGTTCCCTCCTATTCATCTATTGTTCCATCCTCCATGCACCTAATAGCACTTGGTAGCTAAATACTCATGATGACTGGTTCATCTAGACTGTACATGAGAAGCACTTTTTACTAATTTTGGTCCCCAATTCCTTACAAATTATATTCTTGTGAGAAGGTGCTCATTCCTGCTTTAACTGTGGAACTATGTGCTACTGTGTAATGTCTTCATCGTCTTCACATGCCCCCCTCAATTTTACAATGATGCACAATATGCTGATGCAATATAAATAAAATTATTATCATTCTGTTTAAAAGTTCAGAAACGGATCTGCACTAAATTACCCAAATACTGCAAAATTTACAACCACACCATAATCTTGAATATTGCTGCTTCTTCAGCAGCCCCTATGTACAGCTGTTAACCTGCTCTCTGATAAGGATGTACAACTTAAAAAGACAATCCAACATAAAGGCCCTGACACACATACAGTTAGGGCCAGAAATATTTGGACAGTGACACAAGTTTTGTTATTTTAGCTGTTTACAAAAACATGTTCAGAAATACAATTATATATATAATATGGGCTGAAAGTGCACACTTCCAGCTGCAATATGAGAGTTTCCACATCCAAATCGGAGAAAGGGTTTAGGAATCACAGCTCTGTAATGCATAGCCTCCTTTTTTTCAAGGGACCAAAAGTAATTGGACAATGGACTCTAAGGGCTGCAATTAACTCTGAAGGCGTCTCCCTCGTTAACCTGTAATCAATGAAGTAGTTAAAAGGTCAGGGGTGGATTCCAGGTGTGTGGTTTTGCATTTGGAAGCTGTTGCTGTGACCAGACAACATGCGGTCAAAGGAACTCTCAATTGAGGTGAAGCAGAACATCCTGAGGCTGAAAAAAAAGAAAAATCCATCAGAGAGATAGCAGACATGCTTGGAGTAGCAAAATCAACAGTTGGATACATTCTGAGAAAAAAGGAATTGACTGGTGAGCTTGGGAACTGTAAAAGGCCTGGACGTCCACGGATGACAACAGTGGTGGATGATCGCCGCATACTTTATTTGGTGAAGAAGAACCCGTTCACAACATCAACTGAAGTCCAGAACACTCTCAGTGAAGTAGGTGTATCTGTCTCTAAGTCAACAGTAAAAAGAAGACTCCATGACAGTAAATACAAAGGGTTCACATCTAGATGCAAACCATTCAACAATTCCAAAAATAGACAGGCCAGAGTTAAATTTGCTGAAAAAACACCTCAAGAAGCCAGCTCAGTTCTGGAAAAGTATTCTATGGACAGATGAGACAAAGATCAACCTGTACCAGAATGATGGGAAGAAAAAGTTTGGAGAAGAAAGGGAACGGCACATGATCCAAGGCACACCACATCCTCTGTAAAACATGGTGGAGGCAACGTGATGGCATGGGCATGCATGGCTTTCAATGGCACTGGGTCACTTGTGTTTATTGATGACATAACAGCAGACAAGAGTAGCCGGATGAATTCTGAAGTGTACCGGGATATACTTTCAGTCCAGATTCAGCCAAATGCTGCAAAGTTGATTGGACGGCGCTTCATAGTACAGATGGACAATGACCCCAAGCATACAGCCAAAGCTACCCAGGAGTTCATGAGTGCAAAAAAGTGGAACATTCTGCAATGGCCAAGTCAATCACCAGATCTTAACCCAATTGAGCATGCATTTCACTTGCTCAAATCCAGACTTAAGACGGAAAGACCCACAAACAAGCAAGACCTGAAGGCTGCGGCTGTAAAGGCCTGGCAAAGCATTAAGAAGGAGGAAACCCAGCGTTTGGTGATGTCCATGGGTTCTAGACTTAAGGCAGTGATTGCCTCCAAAGGATTCGCAACAAAATATTGACAATAAAAATATTTTGTTTGGGTTATGTTTATTTGTCCAATTACTTTTGACCTCCTAAAATGTGGAGTGTTTGTAAAGAAATGTGTACAATTCCTACATTTTCTATCAGATATTTTTGTTCAACCCTTCAAATTAAACGTTACAATCTGCACTTGAATTCTATTGTAGAGGTTTCATTTCAAATCCAATGTGGTGGCATGCAGAGCCCAACTCGCGAAAATTGTGTCACTGTCCAAATATTTCTGGCCCTAACTGTAGATCGTTAACGAGATCGCTATTGGGATCGCTGTTGCGTCAGGAAATTCGTGACGTAACAGCGATGTCGTTCTGTGTGACACGCACCAACGATCTGGTGCCTGCTGTGAGATCGTTGATCGTTACACACTGCTCTGGGTCATTCCTGCATCGTTGTGCTCCCGCTGGGAGTGCTGCATCGTTTTGTTTGACAGATAATGAGCAACAATCTAAATGCTACGCTATGGAGAGAAAATTCACCATGTCCTCGGTATAATTCTGGATCGCTAGTGCGTTGTTTTTCACATTGCTGGTGAGATGCCTGTTTGATATCTTACCAGAGATGTGTAAACGATGCACCAGTGATCTCTGCACATCATTATCGGGATCGGGATTGCTGATGCGTCGTTATGTGAGACTGGGCCTTAAGAAGGAAAGAAAGGGCAGGCACCCGAATAAAAAAGATCCTTTATTGGCACAAGACAAGTGACATCAAGCTCAGCAGTACTGAGCCGCAGGCATCAGGGGAGGACATGGAGAACCTCCAGACAATGGCTGTTTCATGTAGGAATGCACTTCCATGGGTCAAGGTTCATATATTGAAGGAATTCTAAAAGGTCCTGTTTCACCTTGTGGAGACTATTAAGCTGTCATAGGGATAACTATCGGCTAGATATGCAAATTAATTTTACACTGACACTTTCAACATTAATTAGATATTGTGAGATTGTGAAGTGCATATCCTATTGATTGGATGCATATAGTTAATTTATTCGTATAGTTCCAAAAGGATGCCAATGAGTCTTAATTCTCCCACAGAGAGATACCAGGTATGCAAATTAGTTGTTTTCTTAGAGTAAACAAGCAGGCATCATACAGCCACCCATTTAAGGGAGCCACCCTATAATATAATTTTTCAGTCATTAACTTACCGTATATACTCGTGTATAAGCTGACCCCCCTACTTTTGCCCCAAAAATCTGGAAAAACCTATTGACTCGTGTATAAGCCGAGGGTGGACCCCAGCACAGGTATACAGCCCCCAGCAGTGTGGTATACAGGCCCCCCCAGTGGTATACAGGCCTCCCCAGTGGTAGTATATAGCAGCCCCAGTGGTAGTATACAGCAGCCCCAGTGGTAGTATATAGCAGCGCCAGCAGCCCCAGTGGTAGTATACAGCAGCCCCAGCAGTCCCAGTGGTAGTATAGAGCAGCCCCAGCAGCCCCAGTGGTAGTATACAGCAGCCTCAGCAGCCCCAGTGGTAGTATATAGCATCCCCAGCAGCCCCAGTGGTAGTATATAGCAGCCCCAGCAGCCCCAGTGGTAGTATATAGCAGCCCCAGCAGCCCCAGTAGTAGTATACAGCAGCCCCAGCAGCCCCAGTGGTAGTATATAGCAGCCCCAGTGGTAGTATACAGCAGCCCCAGTAATCCAGGGCCCCCCCAGCCTTGCTCCGGTAACCATGAAGATGGAGGATCGCTATGTCGGCAGCGGCGGGCGCGGATGGCAGTGGGACAGTGATAAGTATATTTTACTTTACAGGTTACAGGAGCAAGGCTGGGGGGGGCCCTGGATTACTGGGGCTGCTGGGGCTGCTGGGGCTGACGGGGCTGCCGTATTGACTCGCGTATAAGCCGAGGGGGGTACTTTTCAGCCCAATTTTTGGGCTGAAAAACTCGGCTTATACGCGAGTATATACGGTATATCTCCAATAGAAGGCACTGGATAGCCTTTTTTTAGTCAGTAGCTGATTTGCATACCTTTTCCTTAGAAAGCATTGCCTGGCTTATAGTTCCCATGTTAAATAATTGATATTGACTTCTAGGAACACTAACTCCAAAAGATAGCAGTCTTTTTTTCTTTCGTAGAGGTATAATATGCTTTCCAAAAAGAATAACAGAGGCACAATTCTTTGGTGAAGAAGTGATCTTCCCTGGAGCCTTAAAAGTTGTCATATTTTACCATAAAACCATTTACCATCTTCCCATTACATGTAATGACCTTTTTGCTCGCTATTACAGACCTATAATCACAGACAAGTCTAGACATGTAGACTAAAGATTATTGCAGAAGTTGCATTATGCTTCAATATATATACATTTTCCAAGTTCTCTTCGCTTCATTACCCTGCACTTATTTAACAAAAATGGATGTAATTTTGTATGACTTTAGATGAAAATCCATTCCAAATTAGTTTCTGAGTTTTGTAGCCCAGCACAATTTCAAAGGGATTTGTAGCACAAGAAAAATGTCATCCTTTGATTATTTTTTTACACATTTGCATGTATGAATAAAAATTTCACAACATATTGATGAAAACGTATTCAGGCCTAATCTATTTCATGATATGCAAGAACTGCAATTATTAAACAGATTTAAAGGGGTTACCGTGACTTTTTTTTTGTTTAGCATAAATCTAAAAACTAACAGGCAGGTAGTTGCTAACTACCTACTTGTTCTAAACGCCCATGGCCAGTGTGGTCACAGGCTATTCCTGCCTGTGATTCTGCTGCTTCATTTGTCCTCATGTCAACACAGTATATCTTCCTCTTCTGAGCTGCTCTACTGATAGGGCATTTGCTGACATCATGCTAATTAAAAGCCAGCTCCCTTCAGTTTGGCAGCAGACATCTGGTTGTCAATAATCATGGAATTGGCAGCCATGCTCTGTCAAATGAGCAAAGTGGAAGAAATGCTACTGGACCGTTGACCTTATTACAGCAGAATCCACAGATTCTCCAGCAAGAGCACAGACCACTCTGGGGCAACAGTGATCAGCTCTGGACAGAATAGGGAAGCAGGTAGTTAGCAACTACCTACAAGTTATTTTTTTAGACCCACAGTAAAAATATTGAGATAACCCCTTTAATAAAACTAAATAAACTAGTATAGTAATAATGATGCACTAGTTATAAAATTAACAAGGTGTAGTATTCCAAATTACTGTAATAATAAATAATACATAGGTTAAAAAGAACCTGTCACCACCTTTGGGTGTTTTAAACTATGCCCACCAGCATTTACATGATGTAAATGGGGTTCTAGTAACTCCTGTATATGCCCAGACTGGCCTCTGATACCTGAAATAAAGAGAATTTTGTTTACTTACCGTAGATTCTTTTTTCTTTAGTCCTTAAATCTGGGAGACCCTGACAGTGGGTGTTATATGCTGCCCCCTGGAGGTCACACCAAATATAGAAGAGATTTACTCCTCCTTCTCCCCTGCAGCATATACGCCCTCTACAGGAATACTGTCAGTTTGGTATATGAGCAGTAGGAGGAAAACATTGCACTGTAAACCAAATTCCCGGCCAACGGGCCGAACAGGAAAGGTATAAGGCCAGAACCATGGCCAACAGAGATTATGTGCTTAAAAGAGCCACAGGTACGCCCGAAGGGCAAAAATAAAGGGGAGGGTGCTGGGTCTCCCAGATTTAAGGACTAAAGAAAAAAGAATTTACGGTAAGTAAACAAAATTCTCTTTTTTCTTGTCGTCCAAATCTGGGAGACCCTGACAGTGGGACGTCCAAAAGCAGTCCCTGGGTGGGAAAAAACCACTGCACCCTGAAAGGCAACTCAGACATTTACAGGTGGGCAACAGCCGCCTGGAGAAGGCGTCTGCCCAGACCTGCATCCGCTGAGGCATGAACATGTACCTGGTAATGCTTTGAGAACGTGTGGAGGCTTGACCAAGTGGCAGCCTGACACACCTGTTGGGCCGAGGCTTGGAGCCGCAAAGCCCAGGAGGCGCCCACAGCCCTGGTGGAATGCGCCTTGAGACCCGCTGGGGGCGACGTGTGCGAGGCCGAATAGGCCTCCAAGATAGCCGACCTAATCCAACGGGCAATTGTGGCCTTGGAAGAGCCCTTGCCACGTCCGGCCGTGAGAATGAAAAGGGAGTCCGTCCGACGGAGAGGAGCTGTGCGAGACAAGTACACCCTCAGAGCCCTAACCAAATCCAGAGTGTGGAGAGCCTTCTCAACCTTGAGAACTGGGTTTGGGCAAAAGGACGGAAGAGAGATATCCTGATTGAGGTGGAACGGAGAGATTACCCTCGGTAGAAAAGAGGGAACGGGGTGCAGGACCACCCTGTCCTGATGCACCACCAAGAATGGGGACTTGAATGACAATGCCGCCAAATTAGACACCCGCCGAAGCGAGGTGATAGCCACCAAAAATGCCACCTTGTGTGACAAGGTGGACAAAGGGATACCTGAGATAGGTTCAAACGGAGGTCTCTGAAGGGTCGAGAGAACCAAATTAAGATCCCAAGGATCTAGCGGACGCTTGTAAGGAGGGACAATGTGGGCCACCCCTTGCATAAATGTGCGAACCTGCGGGAGCCTCGCCAGCCGTTTGGAATAAAGGATGGAGAGAGCTGACACCTGTCCGTTCAGAGAACTCGAGGCAAGACCAGAGTCCAGCCCCGACTGGAGAAACAAACGTAATGTCGGCAAGGAGAAAGGCCACGGAGATTGGCCTCTAGTAAAATCCCAGGAGAGAAAAATTCTCCACGTCCGGTGATAAATCTTTTGCGAGGCAGGCTTACGAGCTTGCGTCATGGCGTCCTGAACCTCCCGGGGAAGACCCGATTTGTTATGACCCAGGATTCAAGGGGTCAAGCAGACAACCTGAGCGCCGCAGAATTGTGGCGGAAGAACGGACCCTGAGAGAGAAGGTCTGGACGATCTCACAGGCCCCACGGGTCGCCGTCGGCGAGGCGGAGCAGTTCCGGAAACCAGGCTCTCCCGGGCCAAGTGGGTGCGAATAGAATCACACGGTGACATTCCGCCCGAATCTTGCGGAGCACTCGAGGCAACAGAGCCAAAGTTGGGAACACGTATGGCAGACGAAACTGAGACCAAGCCTGGACCAGAGCGTCCGCCGCCAATGCCCTTTTGGGTTGAGAGACCATTCGCCCGGGTCCATACCCTGATGGCCAAGATAGTCTGCTTCCCAATTGTCCACCCCCGGGATGTGGACCGCAGGGATGGCGGAGCCTGTGGTCTCCGCCCAGCACAGGATTTTTTGAACCTCCAGCATCGCTAGGGTGCTGTGAGAGCCTCCTTGATGATCTATATAAGCGATGGCCGTCGCATTGTCTGATTGGGTCCCCACTTGGCGGCCGCTTAAGAGCGGCTGAAACTCTAGGAGAGCCAGGTACGCTGCCCTGATCTCCAGAATGTTGATGGGAAGGGAGGACTCCCGTGGAGACCAAGTACCCTGGGCCCTGTGGTGAAGAAACACCGCTCCCCAGCCAGAGAGACTGGCGTCCGTAGTGACCACCGACCAAGATGGCGGGAGGAGGGAGTGACCCTGAGACAGGGACTGATCTGTCAGCCACCACTGGAGAGATCCCCTAGGTTCGAGGGACAGGGAAATCTTGTGATCCAGGGTCCTCGGATTCTTGTCCCCGACACGGAGAATCTCCAGCTGAAGGGGACTCCGATGCAGTTGTGCAAATGGGACTGCTTCGATTGAAGCTACCATCTTTCCCAGGATCTGCATCAGATGCCTGATGGAGTACAAGTGAGGCAGGAGGACGGAGCGAACACCTGCTTGGAAAGAGACGACCTTCTCGTGAGGCAGAAGTACCAGTGCCGCACGAGTGTCGAACAGCATGCCTAGATACCCCAGACTCTGTGTGGGCACGAGGACCGACTTCGGAGGTTGACTATCCAGCCGAACCTCCGGAGCATCAACAGCGTCGCGGACACTGCTTGCTGGCATTCCTGATGTGAAGGAGCCTTGACCCGGAGGTCGTCCTAGTAAGGGAGGACCAACAGACCTTGTGAGTGCCGCAAGGCGACTACGGAGGCCATCACCTTGGTGAGTGCTCGTGGAGCGGTGGCCAAGCCGAAGTGGAGAACCATGAGCTGGCGATGGTCGTCTCCAATCGCAAAGCGCAGGAACCGTTGGTGAGCTGGGGCAAATGGGATGTGTAGACATGCATCCTTTATGGCTATGAAAGCCAAGAATTCCCCTGGAGACATTGAGGCTATCACAGAACGAAGCGATTCCATGCGAAAACGCCTCACTTTGACGTGCTTGTTGAGGAGTTTTAGGTCCAGCACAGGGTGGACGGACCCGTCCTTCTTGGGTACAATAAAGAGATTTGAATAAAATCCCTGAAACCGGTCCAAGACGGAACCTGGACAATGACTCCCTCCCGCTTCAGAGCTTCCAACGCTCGGAGAAAAGCGCGGATCTTGGCGGGAGGGGGAGACGTCATGAAGAATCGGCTTGGGGGAACTGAGTACAGTCCTATGAAGAAGCCGTGAGAGATAATATCTCGCACCCATTGGTCTAGGACGTTGGAAAGCCAAACGTCCCGAAAGAGGGACAATTCGCCCCCGACTCTGTGTGCGGAGCTGGAGCCATGCGAGTCAGCTGGCTTGGACGGCTTCAGACTAGAGGATTACTGCGGGCGAAGCGCCAGGAAGAACCCTGGCCTCGGGAGGACTGGGCCGTGTCGGAACGAAATGTTCTGTCTGGAGGAACAGCCAGGGAAATGAAAGGAACGGAACCTGGCAGCTCTTGCTTCGCCGGTGTTCCACCTTTCTGTTGTGGCAGAAGAGTACTTTTGCCTCCATGTGAGTCCTTAATAAGTACGTCCAGACGTTCCCTTAAAAGACGATCCCCTGTATAGGGAATCCCTGTAGGATGCTTCTTGGAAGAAGCAACCCCCTTCCAATCCCTAAGCCAGAGAATTCTCCGAATGGCAAGGGCATTTGGCGGCTGCCAATGCGGAACGACCGGCTGAGTTAAGCACGGCGTAAAGAGGCTAGTTCGAGACCATAGCCATTTGGTCTAGGAGGAGAGACACCTCAGGTACCGTGTGGCGTGTCTTGGCGTAAACTGCGTCTTTAAGAGACCAGGCCGCTGCAAAAGCGGGAGGAAACGCAGCGCCGACCACGTCATAGAAGGACTTGGACAACAGTTCAACCTGACGGTCTGCCGAGTCTTTTAGAGACGAGCCGTCGGCAATGGAAGTTGTGGTACTAGTTGCCAATCTGGCCACCGCCGGGTCCACCTAAGGAGGTTGAGACCAGCCCGATAGTATTGCCGGTAAACGGATACTTGGGATCCGTGGTGTTGGCCGGAAAAGCTCTAGGCTTTTGCACCGAGTCTGAAAAGTCAGGGTGATCGGAGAAGACGTTGGTAGGTCTTTTCAGATCCCTGAGTGAGACCTTGGCTCGCTGCACAGACTGAGTGTCGGGAGCCGAAGACGAAGAATGGCATTATTGTCAGCCAGAGCGTCCCCTTCCGGGACCGAGTCCGAGGCCGCCTCTGAGCCAGAGGACGAAGGGTCCTGTTCCTCACCCTCCAGAGGAGGGGGAAGGGTCTCTGTCTTTTGGAGCAGGGCTCACCAAGAGGCAGAGAGGGCCTGGTAAGGCCAGGAGGAAGAGACGGACCCGGGACCGATGAGAACCCTCCACATTGATTCCCTAGTTTCTGGTCCGGGCTCAGGGCCTGTTGGGCCGAGGCTTGGAGCCGCCGCGTCCGGCCGTGATGGCCTGAATGATGAGCTTAGTCATAGAGGCTACGGAATGTGACATAGCTCATGGCACTGCCCTGGCCACTGAAACAGACAATGACTGAGATAAGACGTCAGTCCATTGAGGGGCCGTGTTAAAAACCAGGGGAACGGACGCCTGATCCCCAGAGGGGGCAGGGGCATCCACCTGGGACCGGGTTCCGAGGATATTCTGAGCCCCAGTCTGCTCACCGGTCGTGCAGAGGGAATGACACTCTGCGCAGGCAATGTGATTGTGTACACTGTACAGGTTACATACAATATAGCAGCCTTATGTGCTCCTTGAAGAAGACATAGTCTGACCCTATCCTGTGTACAAACTAACAGAAGGGGGATGCCACAGAGGGGAATCCACACCAATGGTGTGGATCACCTCACTGCCAAAGCCCTGATCCCCAGTCTGAGACTCCCAGCAGCAGATGAGAGAATCTGCAGAAAATGAGGCCAAGATGGCCCCCACAGAGGGAGAGGGGGGAGTCAGAGAGGGAAGGGCCTGTAAAAACGCGGGCTCTGTGGCCCCATTGTGTACACAGGAGGGGAAGGCCGAGCCCTGTGAGTGGGAGAGGCCAGAGACCAAGCCCTGAGCTCCCAGGGCTATTCAGAGCAAATCCCCGCCCCCCGCTGCTGATAGACAAGCAGGGGGCGGAATCGCGGCCTAGGCCTCCGGCGAAGCCGGGGACTAAATTTGAGGCCGCGGCCGGCCTGCGTGAGGGGTCCGGCGCGGAAGTCCCGCAAAACGCCCGCGGATGCGGGAAAAACGGAGCCCCATGCTCCTAATCCAATGCCCCATCCCCCTGCTGTACCAAGACAGGCAGGGAGGGGATCGCTGCTGGGAGCCCCATGCTCCAAATTCAATGCCCCATCCCCCTGCTGTGCTAAGACAGGCAGGGAGGGGATCGCTGCTGGGCTGCTAGCCAGGCTAGGGGCCATTGCAGGGACACTATAGCAGGTCCTGTCCTGGATCCTGCTGTGGATGCGGGGGCCCAATGTGCGCAGCACATACCTGGATCCCCATAGGGGGAGAAGATAGGGGCCAGCTCGGTACCTTGTGGTGGAGCCTGCATCCGTCACCTGTGACCACCGGGAGTTGAACTCCATCACAGGGGCCACACAGTGACTGTGTATAGGCCAGGGGCACAGAGAACTGTGAACCCCTCAGTCGGCTCCCACCTCACCAGAGGCTCTTTGAAAGAGTATGGTGAGGGAGCACGGCATATGGGGCCGAAGGCCCATGCCGGGGGACCCCGATGGTCCCCTAAGCTTCATCTGTAGCAGGAGCTTCAGTGTGGAGATGTGCCTCCAACAACACCAAATAACAAACTGACAGTATTCCTGTAGAGGGCGTATATGCTGCAGGGGAGAAGGAGGAGTAAATCTCTTCTATATTTGGTGTGACCTCCAGGGGGCAGCATATAACACCCACTGTCAGGGTCTCCCAGATTTGGACGACAAGAAAATAAACTTTTATTATGTTCAGAGCTGGCCTCCTACTGAGACCGGTAGGATGTTGCTTAGACCAGGTGGATGGTGTTCTCGCCGTGCCTGCAAGATGCTAAACCCACCCTGCAGTTTTCAAATTTCCCACCATCCTCTGGCCGGTGTTTGAGTGACAGCCGCACTCGTGCCGCCACAGTGGAGCAGGTGACCGCAGTGCATTAAACAGTGCCCAGCGGCTGTATGCATCATAAATTTTAGCAGGGCGGCCTCTGGTGTGAAGTCATGCGCATGTACCTTACAGCGGCCGGGCCCAGCTCACCCAAGCACTGTGCGCCTGCATGACGTCACAAGGAGCAGCAGTAGAAGAGGAGGGCAAACCCAAAAGGAGAGGAGGTGGTGGCACATACATAGTGAGGGGGAACACACAAGGAGGAGGCTGGGAGGACTGTGTCAGCAGTGAGGACTTCTTAATCAGACCTGACCCACAGTACTTCTTAACTGTAAAGCTTGCACAGTGTTTATTTTTCGGGGTACAAGGGAGCTATAGCCTTAGTACACAGCTTCCCTGAATGCAGCATACATGCTGTATTCAGTGGTGCTTTCAATTTTGAAAGCACCAGGGGGTGACAGGTTCTCTTTAAAGGACACATTACTGGACAGACAGACATATAAATATACAGACACAAGTGACTCAAGCTTTATGCTTCAAATATCTAAAACAAGCTCATTTAATTTTTACCTCTATTCTAAAAAGGCAGTTATCTTACATACCATCCTTGACACACAATGTTATAATGACACAACACACTTGGATGGCTTTAGAATTGGACAAAGTCAAGATATGCTATTTCCAAAAGCCAAGTAAAATCCTTTTTTAAGTCGACTAATGTTTAATATGGCATTTTATTTCAGCTATGAAAGAATTTCCACAGGGTGTTGGAATAAAGGAACTAGTTTTTATGTTAGATTGTTAAGATAAAAAACTCATCTTGATTGGTAACAGCAGTTTTGGGAACAGAAGAAAGGATACAACAGGTGTGTTATGAGAAATGATAGATGAGAGCTTTAATATCATAATATAATGCTTTCTGTGATCTCAACACATTTTGTATGACTGAGAATAGTAGTTTTTAATAGTTTGTGTTGTAATTATTAAGAATAACTATTCACTGTATGGACAATGGTTGATCCATGCTATTAGGAAGAAGCACTGTATTTTGAATGGATTGCCAAGGCAATTCTTGTCCATGTACCATAATTGACGATATGGACATCATACAGAGAGTATGAGTAAGTATGGTTTCCATTCTGACAGACCTGTCCCTTTCAATTATTACATAGCATGCCTTTTATATGCATAGTCAGTATGCATTACAACATCCTACCCTGAACTGCCTGAAAAACTATTACTAGACAAAGCAATTTCTGCTCACCGGGGACCCCTAATATGGCCAATTGCCTTGTAGGAAAGAGCTATCTTCACAGTACAGGTCATACCATTTTTACATAGGAAATACATTTCTACTCTACACTCAACTGAAAATAAGTCAACACTCCATCCACCAGGACAAGTTCTTGCTTCTTTTTTATGAGCATAGACAACATTAAAGGTACGCAACAGAACATCTAGCACATTTCAGAATACAATTCTTCTCACATATCCAGATGATTCCTTCCATAATCTTTATATTTTCATTATAAGTAAATAAATCTGGCTCCATGTCCATATGTATATCCCTCAGTGTTACTTAGGTATATCTAATTCAGATTCGTCCTCTGCAGATCAATGACAGCTCCACTTGATTACATTGTGTAACGTGTATCCATCATCGTGGTGAACCTGAGGATATTCTGCTGACATACACAACTGCTTCTACTCTGTAAGACTCGTACAATCACTTATCTTTCTTATATGATATGATTGATTATTCAGTTGCAACCAACACTCCTATTTATTGACATATTTTTCAGCTTCCATTAACAAAGTAACCACATCACCAAAATCCATCCAGACAGCCAATAACGTTAAAATTTAAAAAGATTACAGAAAGACACAAAAAGTGACAGTGACCTGATGTGCACCCTGATCACCTATTACTGTCTACAGGTGAGAAGACTATACTGCAGAACTACATCGTCAAGTGATACAAACAAGAAAGACCTTATACCATGTAAACTGTCACCTGTAAGCACAACTGTGGAAGAAATAACCTTTACAGTGAAAATGAGAGAAGTTTTATCAGAGACGCTCCGCTGTCAGCTACCTGCCTTATAAAACTCTTTTAGCAGAAGCTGCTGTCATCTTCTTAAAGAAGAGAGAAAGAAAGATGTTCAGGCAGACTATGGACTAGAGTGAACAAATAGCAGTCAAGGTATTAAATTGGTTATGGATGACAGAACAGGTTAGTAGTAATTTTATTGCCGGTAACCTAGGTTCAAATCTTAGCATGACCTCCTTTGACCTTGAAAATTTCTTTTTTTTTTTCTGGTTGAATGCTGCAAAGGCATAAGAAAAGAAGCTTAACAACTCAGTCTGTTATTTTATGTCTAGTAAATTGTAATACTCAATGAATTGTTCTAGAACAAGAAATTCAATGACTTGAATGTTGGAAATGATATTAGACTAGGCTTTGATTTCTTGTAGATTGTAAACCCTCGTGGGCAGAGTATTTTCTCTCTTTTTTCTTCAATCTGTTACAGATATTTTACTCTATACTCATATTATAAACTTATGAATTGTACTGATTTAATTATCCTTTTAATAATTAGTACCTGTGATATTGTGCTTTAAAATTGTGTAAGGTTCTCCAATCAGAATAATAATACCGTATATACTCATGTATAAGCCGAGTTTTTCAGCACAAAAATTGTGCTGAAAAGTGCCCCCCTCGGCTTATACACGAGTCACTATACGGCTGAGTGTGTGGGGCCGGTGTCCGGGGGCTGGAGGAGGTGGGGGAGGCTCGTATAGTGAGCGGCCGGTCACGTAGGGCCGCTCATTAGTGCAATGCAATATGCACTGCATCCCCCTGTCCATCAGCGGCAGGGGGAGCCGTGCATATTACATTGCACTGTCAGCGCTCCTCCGCCCCCCTGTGGTAGTATACAGCAGTGCCCCCTCCTGTGGTATATACAGCCCCCCCCGTTGCTGCCGCACACCTGTAAAAAGAATATCTTTCATACTTATCCTCCTGCTGTCACCGCGCGCATCCTCCGCTCTCCTTCTTGCTTGCACCCGGCGTCCATCCACGTGACTGCGCACAAATAATGACGTCATTATTTGTGCGCTGGTCATATGGATGGACGCCGGGTGCAAGCAAGAAGGAGAGCGGAGGATGCGCGCGGTGACACAGGAGGATAAGTATGAAGATATTCTTTTTACAGTGTGCGGTAGCAACGGGGGGGGCTGTATATACCACTGGGGGGGGCACTGCTGTATACCCACAGGGGGGGGCTGTGTATACTACCACGGGGGTGGCTGCTGTATACTACCACAGGGGAGGGGCTGCTGTATATACCACAAAAGCGAGGGGCACTGCTGTATACCCATGGGGGGGGCTGCTGTATACTACCACAGGGGAGGGGCTGCTGTATATACCTCTGTGGCTGCTGTATACTACCACAGGGGGAGGCTGCGTATACTACCACAGGGGGAGACTGCTGTTACTACCACAGGGGAGACTGCTGTATACTACCACAGGGGAGACTGCTGTATACTACCACATGGGCTGCTGTATACTACCACAGGGGGAGGCTGTCTGTATACTACCACTGGGGAGCTGCTGTATACTACCACTGAGGGCTGTATATACCTTGTGGCTGCTGTATACTACCACAGGGGAGGCTGCTGTATACCACAGGGGGGATGTAACTGTCTGTCACTCGCTTACCACATAGTTTCCAGGTGGAGTATGCTTATACTACGGGTCGCTATACACGGGGAGATCTGTATACTATCTACAGGGTGCAACAACTGTGCTATTACTACACACAAGAGTTTGAGAAACGCATTATAATACCAATTAGGGAGGCTGCTGTATATACTTACAACTGGGAGTGCTGCTGTATACTACCACTGGGGAGGCTGCTGTATACTACCACTGGGACTGCTGTATATACCTCTGTGGCTGCTGTATACTACCACTGGGGAGGCTGCTGTATACCACTGGGGGACTGTATACCTGTGCTGGGGTCCACCCTCGGCTTATACACGAGTCAATAGGTTTTCCCAGGTTTTGGGGGCAAAAGTAGGGGGGTCGGCTTATACACGGGTCGGCTTATACACGAGTATATACGGTAATAATAATCTTTATATAGTGCCAACATATTCCGTAGTGCTTTACATTTCACAGGCTCGTATGCAAAGAGTTATGAGAAACAATTATAAAAAAGTACAATAATTAAGCAAAAGTAATGTCGACCCTGCTTGTAAAAGCTTACAATCTAACGATGATGTGGGGGCGTGACATAAAGTACAGGTGCTTATTTACAATGGTTAAAAAAGTTACTAATATATAAAGCTGATTATGTGTATGTATGTGTGTATGTATGTATGTATATCTGGGATTGGCATCTACACCATCGCAACTACAACCACAAAATTTTGTGTCTGGACCCCGAGAGCGTCATAGGCTATGTTGCGAGGCGAAATTTTAACCCTGCGTGTTCCAGTTCACCAAACAATTTTGCCCCTATCTACATAATGGGGAAAAAGTAACAGTAACCAGTTGACAATTGTAAATGAGAGGGGCTTAATGACAGCACCAAATAAAGCAATACCAGCTATAGTCACTAAGGTGGGGCCCCAACATGGGATATTCAGCCATGCACGGGAACATGTATACACACCACACACACACAAAGAGTAACAGCAAGTGTATAGTTGCTAAGGTGCAGCCCCAACTTTGGATACTCACCACGCACCCGAACACACACACAACACACACCACAAAGAGACACACAACACAGAGACACACACATACACCCTATAGGACACATGCACTCACCCCACAGGGACACATACACACACCACAAAGAGACACACACAACACAGAGACACACAGACCACACAGACCCCCCCCCACAGGGAACACACAAATCACACCCTATAGGGACACAAGTACTCACCCCTCAGGGACACACACACACCCCAGGGACACAGACACCACACAGACAGACACAGATGTGCACAAATCACCTCACACAACTCGCCTCATAGTGTGCTATCTTTAATTTCCAAAATAAACATCTGATTAAAACAGCCAATGTGCAACACATGTGCCATATAGGAAATTAAGGCAGATTCAGTCACATGAGCTGTCTATTATGTGCATGTGTGAGGAACATATACTGCCCGGCCAGGGGGAGGGTTTACTGTTGGCGGAGATTTTAAGGCAGACTGGCCAGTGGCAGCAATCCCTGGGCTGGCAGTATCATATGGGCAGCGACTTGTCACGCGGGTGCGAGGTATATACACTATGATTACATTAGCTCCGGCCAAAATTTCTGCTAGTTAAGGCTAGACATCGGTTTGGCTGATGGATGCACAGGGCCGGGAGCAGCTGTTTATTAGGCTGCCTATAGCAACCAATCACAGCTCAGCTTCTATTTTCCTACAGGTCATTAATATGACATATTCAAATTCTATTTTGTTATAGCTAACATCAGTTAATTATTAACCCGGGCGTAGCCGGGTAGTACAGCAAGTACTGTATAAGATTAGAAAAAAAGGCTAAAAAAATAATCATGTGTACTTTATAATATTATTTATTTATTTATATGGCGCTATTATTATTATTGATACTATATTAAAGTGGATGCTTTGTTTTGATTGCCTGTTATTGAATTTTATTGCAATGTTGTGGTATCTAAAAAAAATTATTTTGGTGTTTGGGCTTTTCTTCCGTTACAAGCTTAAAGATCTATCTAGTTGATTTTATATATTGATAGATTAGTAATTTCTGAATTTGGTGATACCAAATATGTGTATTTTTTTTGATAAACTTATTTTTAACTTTTACTTTCTTTTTTATGCCCCCTTAGGGCACCTCCACACTGCACAGACCGATCACTTATGCTGTAGTGAGACGTGATGATCTGCGGCTCTGCACAGCACAAATAATCACTTTCTGTGGATGCAGGCATTCACTGGACATCCACAGGAAGTGAGTACTCACAGCATTTTGAGTCCTCCCACGACCCCTGTCTTTCATGGCAACCCATTGAGGCCCCAAGATTACTAATACACCCGCATCTGTTAGCTACACATGTTGGGTGATCAGATCATTAGATATGTGCCAAGAATGATAGGATTTCAGTATCTGAGCTTGCATCAAAGGGAGAAAAGTGACAAAGAACATACCCATACATTCATGGTTATGAAGAGGTTAAGGACTATTCCTTGAAAAGGTTGTTCTCTTTAAATAACAATGCTGCAACACTTCTTACTGTCAGCTGCAGGATCTTGTTAGAAAATGTGGGGCATTATATTGTGTCTACCTATATAGGTCCTAGTCTGCACCAGCTATAGAGGGGAAGAAAGCTAAAGTGACTGTCATGGATTTTAACATGGATGACCTATCCTTAGGATAGATCATCAATGTCTGATCGACAGAACTGCGACCTGGCTTGAACTACTCAGATGAGGAGCCATAGAACACAGCTCCATGGCCAGAATAGTTGCCATGGCCAGGTAACGTCCTTCCGTCTGGTATTGATTGGGTAGATGAGCAGTTCTTTGCTGTGGCCACTATACAGTTAATAAAGCTGCGCTATGCATCTCTACAATTGAGAAGTTCTGTCCAGCAGTAGCACAGGAATCAGCTAATTGGTGCAAGTGCCAGAAGTCGCAGTCTTACTGATTAGATATTGATGACCTACCTTAAGGATATGTCATCAATGTTAAAGGAGTTGTCCAGGCTAAAACTGAAAATTCTGCAGTCACTCTATGTGACTGCACACTCAGCAATGCTCCCAGCGCATGCACTGTGCGCTTTGAGGATTCGCCACTTCCTAGGATGGGAACAGACCACAGTTATGCAATATGTATGTTCCTAGCGAAAACACAACTAGTGTAGAAGTGTATGGAGCAGGCAAGTCTGATTATTGCAAGTGACCATTTGGTGGGAGCAACCTTGCTCCATACACTTGTATTGGGTGAGGCCTCGCCCACTAATCGCTGGCTTTGAAAGGGAACATGCATACCACATAACTACAGTCCATTAATGGTTTAGAGAATGCAATTACTCACAGCACACAGGGTTTGCCCAGGACGGATTGATAAGTCTGCAGTTACATGGGAGTGACTGCAAAATTATTGATGTAAAGTACCATTACACAGTATGATATTGCGAACGATATCGCTAAAAACGTCACGGGTTTGGAGTCGTTTAAACAACAGTTAGTACGTCGTTGCATGTGACACCGAGATATGACTACAATAAATCGTTGGATTGCTGATGGCAGATTTGAGAACATGTTCTCGAATCAGATGATCGTCGTTCAGCCAACCTGCTACATCGTTGTGTGTGACACTGCGATAACGATAATAATAATAATAATAATAATAAAGCTTTATTTATAGAGAGCCAACATATTCCACAGCGCTTTACAATGTAGGGTTAGAGTACAGAAAATATAATACAGTAAGTAATTACAGTAGAGAACAAATACAGTACAATAATTGGACACAAAACAATAGGCATAGAATCAATGTAAAAAAGAAAATACAATAAATAAAGCAAGAAATGAAGGTGACCCTGCTCAAAAGAGCTTACAATCTACGCGATGTTTACAATTTCTAGGATCGTGAAACTAATCACGTAGGCATGTCTTGGCGTTGTGTTTTCCATGCCCTGTGTGCACCGATTGGTGGTCACTAGTGCGTTCCGATTGGCTGGCATTGGTTATGGGAAAGGCGCCATATTTGCTGATCCACGCTTTGATCAGTAGACTCATTGACTTGTTTATTCTTTACACTATTATTAAACACATGTAAACAAATAGACTCATTGAAGTCGCCATCCTTTTCTGTAGGCGTGTAGCTACCCGCGTGCACACGCAAATAAACAATTGGTGTAACGATAGATTTGAGCAGTCCTATATATATATGTATGTGCTTATGTTAAATCCTTATTTTTCTTATAAAATGTAGGAGGCAACATGTGCACCACATCTAAATAAATATACACATATGGCAACCTTTAGAACTTCATTGGTCATTTATGTCTGCCACATTGGTACTAAAGTACGTCAACATACAGTCATGGCCAAAAGTATTGACACCCCTGCATTTCTGTCAGATAATACTCAGTTTCTTCCTGAAAATGATTGCAATCACAAATTATTTGGTATTATTATCTTCATTTAATTTGTCTTCAATGAAAAAACACAAAAGAGAATAAAGCAAAACATTGATCATTTCACACAAAACTCCAAAAATGGGCCGGACAAAAGTATTGGCACCCTCAGCCTAATACTTGGTTGCACAAACTTTAGCCAAAATAACTGCCATCAACCGCTTCCGGTAACCATCAATGAGTTTCTTACAATGCTCTGCTGGAGTTTTAGACTATTCTTCTTTGGCAAACTGCTCCAGGTCCCTGATATTTGAAGGGTGCCTTCTCCAAATTGCCATTTTTAGATCTCTCCACAGGTGTTCTATGGGATTCAGGTCTGGACTCATTGCTGGCCACCTTAGAAGTCTCCAGTGCTTTCTCTCAAACCATTTTCTAGTGCTTTTTGAAGTGTGTTTTGGGTCATTGTCCTGCTGGAAGACCTCTGAGGCAGACAAAGCTTTCTCACACTGAGCCCTACATTATGCTGCAAAATTTGTTGGTAGTCTTCAGACTTCATAATGCCATGCACACGGTCAAGCAGTCCAGTGCCAGAGGCAGCAAAGCAACCCCAAAACATCAGGGAACCTCCACCATGTTTGACTGTAGGGACCGTGTTCTTTTCTTTGAATGCCTCTTTTTTTCTCCTGTAAACTCTATGTTGGTGCCTTTGCCCAAAAAGCTCTACTTTTGTCTCATCTGACCAGAGAACATTCTTCCAAAATGTTTTAGGCTTTCTCAGGTAAGTTTTGGCAAACTCCAGCCTGGCTTTTTTATCTCTCGGGGTAAGAAGTGGGGTCTTCCTTGGTCTCCTACCATACAGTCCCTTTTCATTCAGACGCCAACGGATAGTACGGCTTGACACTGTTGTACCCTCGGACTGCAGGGCAGCTTGAACTTGTTTGGATGTTAGTCGAGGTTCTTTATCCACAATCTGCACAATGCTGCGTTGAAATCTCTCGTCAATTTTTCTTTTCCGTCCACATTTACGGAGGTGAGCCACAGTGCCATGGGCTTTAAACTTCTTGATGACACTGCACACGGTAGACACAGGAACATTCAGGTCTTTGGAGATGGACTTGTAGCCTTGAGATTGCTCATGCTTCCTCACAATTTGGTTTCTCAAGTCCTCAGACAGTTCTTTGGTCTTCTTTGTTTTCTCCATGCTCAATGTGGTACACACAAGGACACAGGACAGAGGTTGAGTCAACTTTAATCCATGTCAACTGGCTGCAAGTGTGATTTAGTTATTGCCAATGCCTGTTAGGTGCCACAGGTAAGTTACAGGTGCTGGTAATTAAACAAATTAGAGAAGCATCACATGATTTTTCTAAGGGTGTCAATACTTTTGTCCACTCCCTTTTTATGTTTGGTGTGGAATTACATCCAATTTGGCTTTAGGACAATTCTTTTTGTGTTTTTTCATTGAAGACAAATTAAATGAAGATAATAATGCCAAAGAATTTGTGATTGCAATCATTTTCAGGAAGAAACTGAGTATTATCTGACAAAATTGCAGGGGTGTCAATACTTTTGGCCTTGACTGTATATGATTTTAATTCAGAGATGCAAAGTACATACACACATTTATACACATATGCATATGTATGCACATGTACACAATGGGTGTCCTGATACATACATAAACACATACAGTGCCTACAAGTAGTATTCAACCCCTGCAGATTTAGGTGGTTTGATAAGATGCAAATAAGTTAGAGCCTTCAAACTGCAAACAAGAGTAGGATTTATTAACAGAAGCATAAATCTTACAAACTAAAAAGTTATGTTGCTCAGTTGAATTTTAATACATTTTAAACATAAAAGTGTGGGTCAATTATTATTCAACCCTAGGTTTAATATTTTGTGGAATAACCCTTGTTTGCAATTACAGCTAATAATCGTCTTTTATAAGACCTGATCAGGCCTGCACAGGTCTCTGGAGTTATCTTGGCCCACTCCTCCATGCAGATCTTCTCCAAGTTATCTAGGTTCTTTGGGTGTCTCATGTGGACTTTAATCTTGAGCTCCTTCCACAAGTTTTCAATTGGGTTAAGGTCAGGAGACTGACTAGGCCACTCCATCACCTTGATTTTTTCCCTCTTGAACCAGGCCTTGGTTTTCTTGGCTGTGTGCTTTGGGTCGTTGTCTTGTTGGAAGATGAAATTACGACCCATCTTAAGATCCTTGACGGAGGAGCGGAGGTTCTTGGCCAAAATCTCCAGGTAGGCCGTGCTATCCATCTTCCCATGGATGCGGACCAGATGGCCAGGCCCCTTGGCTGAGATCAGCCCTACAGCATGATGCTGCCACCACCATGCTTGACTGTAGGGATGGTATTCTTGGGGTCGTATGTAGTGCCATCCAGTCTCCAAACGTCACGTGTGTGGTTGGCACCAAAGATCTCAATCCTGGTCTCATCAGACCATAGAACCTTGAACCAGTCTGTCTCAGAGTCCTCCAAGTGATCATGAGCAAACTGTAGACGAGCCTTGACATGACGCTTTGAAAGTAAAGGTACTTTACGGGCTCGTCTGGAACGGAGACCATTGCGGTGGAGTACGTTACTTATGGTATTGACTGAAACCAATGTCCCCACTGCCATGAGATCTTCCCGGAGCTCCTTCCTTGTTGTCCTTGGGTTAGCCTTGACTGTTCGGACAAGCCTGGCCTCGGCACGGGAGGAAACTTTCAAAGGCTGTCCAGGCCGTGGAAGGCTAACAGTGGTTCCATAAGCCTTCCACTTCCGGATGATGCTCCCAACAGTGGAGACAGGTAGGCCCAACGTCTTGGAAAGGGTTTTGTACTCCTTGCCAGCCTTGTGACCCTCCACGATCTTGTCTCTGATGGCCTTGGAATGCTCCTTTGTCTTTCCCATGTTGACCATGTATGAGTGCTGTTCACAAGTTTGGGGAGGGTCTTAAATAGTCAGAAAAGGCTGGCAAAAGAGATAATTAATCCACACATGTGAAGCTCATTGTTCTTTGTGCCTGAACTACTTCTTAATACTTTAGGGGGACCAAACAGA